>CM064527.1:3967332-4126678 GCA_032716605.1 Paralithodes platypus
ATTTCTCTACACGAAAAACGTAAAGAATAACATACTCTTTCAACTATGGGGGAGGCACTCGCTATAGGTAGTTCTGCCTTTTGTCTCCCTCAATCACATAGAACAAAAAAATACAATGATATGTAAACAATAAAAGTATAATTTTGTCAATATATTTAATTTATGGTTAGTGTACATTCAAACTGAGAACAGTTTGTTTTAATCGGGTATACCTATACATCAATAAAAATAAGCTAGTGTCCTCAAAATGGCGACGGAAGGAGAAGTTGTCCGTTTTCTCCCGGCAGGGAAGGAGGGGGGGGGGGGGGGGGGTGAGAAGGGGGGTTGGGGGGGGGGGGATGAGAAGGGGGGGTGGGGGGGGGGGGGGGATGGATGTCTCTCCTTGTAACTCGAGACAAGGGCTGAGTGGAGGCAGGTTCTAGAGCCAAGGGAGGCAGGTTAGATCGCTGCTGCTTCATTTAGACGATTTTTATAAGGCTTAGGAAGGCTATGTGGCAGCTAACATGATTAAGTGACATATTTCGTAGCCTTTGAATAGATAGACGTCCTTCCTCAGCTGAATATAATTGTCTAATAGTTTCCAGAATATTATGAAAAGACACTCTATAATCGCATACATCACATTAAGCTATAGTAGTATACAGATAGCCCATAAGAAACTCCTATTCACACCTCTATTGAATTATAACGTCTCTACAATAGCATACATTATAGGGCGATTCCTTCGTGGCCATCCCCTCGGGGATCTAGGCGTTCATGGGGGGATCGAGGGCTCTAATGCGTGGCATTTTTTTTTTTTTTTTTTTAGGACACGAGAGCATTGATAAAGGTGCATAAAAATCTCGGGTACTTTAAGTCCACTTGGCATAGGAACTCTCTCTCTCTTTCTCTCTCTCTCTCTCTCTGTGAAGGAAATACGACGACAACCATTAAATATTCACAAAATATGTATGTTAGAATTGTCAAACTTATACCAAAAGATAGAGGGTACAAATACGCATAATTTATATTAAGTAAATTTTATTCAGAAATGTATAGTTAGGGAGATATTGACGATTTTGTGAGTGAAATTCTCGATTATCTGTCACCCAATAGTTGCCATCAACCACCATCAATACAACCGAGGGTATATAAACTCTCAATTTTCGCCTGAATCGATCATTTTGTTCCCGGTCGTCCAGCTTTAAGGAGGTAAGTCTCGTGTGCTCCCATTTTCCCCCATTGTTTCTCCTGAAAATAGAATAAATTAAGGTGTAATACCTAAATAACGTGACTTATTTACCACCAGACCCGAATTTGTGGACAAGAGCTTGTCGTTTTCCCATAATACTTCATACGTTTGCATTAAATAAGGCCAGAAATGTGATGGAAAAAGCCGGCAGGTTTGACGAACATTCTGGAAGCCGGCACTTGATTGTTCGCAGAGTTCTACCTCGTTAGCCCTTTCAATAAAACCATATGTCTCAATAGTATGGCGATCACTAGTAGATTTGATTCATTTAGGAAGAAATTGAGATCCAGATTATAAATTGATGGCATAAACTTAGGCTATATTCCCATGTGACTTTTCTAAACGGAATTGGGCTAAGTATTTTTTAACCTGAATATAATTTATATATTGATTAATTACCTATTAACCCACGAGTAATAGATGCCTTAATAATAACTTGGAGGATTTAGTTAGAATATTTGAATTGGATTTTGAAAACTTAGGCAAACTAGCTAATCGAAGCCGGCTGACTGGACGCCTCGTGGTTATTTATCATTAAGGGAAGAGGGTAGTTTTTCTGGAACCCTTTCTCCCTCATGTTTAGCCCCATTGCTTTTGAGATACGTTCGCCTCATTAGTTTGGAAATTTGAAGAACTTTCGCTCTTTTTTTTCAAGATTAAGACCTTTCGTGCCATTTAGGTGTCAATTTCTTTCCTGGCGAGCGAGAGCGAGCCTGCAATTTAGGAGGAATCGGCCTTCGGCCTGGATTTTTTTTATACCGAAAAATGTACAAATATATCTTGGAAGGGGGTGTACTTTTAAGCTTGGAGGTCTAGCGAGGAAAATAAAACTTCAATGAATATAATTATAAATTAATAGACCAACAAAATGGCCACCGTCCCCTTAACCCTTTGAACATTATGACCCATTTTATCACCTGGCTATCATTAGACGATTTTATAAAGCTTAGTAATTTTAACTTTTATTCTGGCTACTGTTTGACGATTATATTCAGTTTAAAAAGGGCCTCCAGCAATTAACAGGCTTCCAATTATCTCGTTTAAAGCTTTTTACTACCACATATCCTTCTGAAGGGGGGATGGTTCACTTTTTGGGCAATTTTTGCATGTATTAATTATTTTTCTAGTTTCCTCCCTAGCCCCCATCAAATTAAAAACAAAACTAATACATTAGATCCCCCTTCGAAATAAATTTTTACATTTTTCAGTAGAAAAATGTCCCGGCTGAAGGCCGGTTCTTCCAACATTACAGGCTGACTATCGTTCGCCAGTGAAAAAATAGGGTAATACTGATTTTTTAGCACCAACAGTTACCTCGTATATCTTTGTATGCCCATTAGATCCGGTAGAGCATATACATCATTGATATATATGACATTAAGAGCAGAAATGTATTCTAAGGGAGATATATAAGAAAACAAGATAAATATTTACCTATGGTCCCGTTAAAATATCTTCAAGTAACTTATCAAAAACTGTTCAGGGGACTGGTTAGAACTTGTAGGATGTTTAATTGAAGTGCGGAAACCAGTATTTACTGAGAAATAAGTCTTAAAATGCGCTATGGGTCACCCAGGGTCCCTGCCCTCTTTCCCAGGTAATGTTAAGTTATATTATATTATATTAGGGTAAGGTTAATCTAATTTCACACTACCAAAATTACTGACTAAAATCGCTGTTGGTGCTAAAAGTCCGGTTTACCGGAAAAAGGGTTACGTGAGGATAGTTAGACACCTGTTAGTTGCTGGAGGCCCTTTTAAAACTGCATAAAATCGTCTAATGGAAGCCAGAATGTTTATAAAGATGTCGCCGATACAGACATGGTTATGGATTACTTCTTGTCAGTGCATTTAGCTCTCTCGATCAACCTGATTTAGTATATTTTGAAAGATAGATATTTTAGGCTTTTAAAGTTTATTTTCGACACTTAAATCTGAAGGTAGGCCTACTATTCTTATGTATCAATTTAACCCGATTGGTAAGATAAGGAGTTTCACCCCATTAGTATGGCGCTAATAAGACCCTTCACTCCATTCAGGTGTCTATTTTAGTCTGCGCGAGCGATACCAAGCTTGTAACTTGGAAGAAATCGCCCGTCAGCCGGGATATTTTACTCTCGAAAAATATACAAATTTAGCTTTGAGGAGAGTCTGGGTGGGCAGTTAGTTAACAGGACGTCGCCGGTACAGAAGGGGTTAAGGGGGATTGGTTCACTTTTGGGCGATTTTTGCATGTATTAATTTTTGTTTCTAGTTTCCTCCCTAGACCTCTATCAAATTTTAAAAAAAAACTAATTAGATCTAGATTAATTTGTAAATTTTTCGGTAGAAAAATGTCTCGGCCGAAGGTCGATTCTTTCAACATTATAGGCTCCCTATCGTTTGCCAGGGAAAAAAATAAAAACCTAAATAGCACGAAAGGTCTAAATATTGACGAATAAATGGGGCGAAAAGTCTTAAAATAGACTAACTAATGGGGCTAAACATGAGGGAGAAAGTGATCCAGAAAACCGGCCCACACCCCCTTAAAACAGACTACGGATTACTTCTTGCTGGTGCATTTAGCTCTCTTTAATCCATCAATTTAGTTTAGCATGGCTTTGACGGTTTCAAGGTTTCAAAATGGTGTTATAATAGACATATATGGAAGTACTATGCATCTAATTCATATATTTAACATTTCTCTACCAATTCTTTGTAATAGCTGTTTAAGGGGTGGTTTTTAGTTTGTTCCCTAGACCTTCATCAAGCTTAACAGTAAACCCCCCCCCCCCCTAGATTTCAAGATAGAATTTTACATTTTTCGGTAGAAAAATGGCCCGGCCAAAGGCCGGTTCCTGTTAAATTAGGCTCGCTATCGCTCGCCAGTAGAGAATAGACCCCTAAATGGCACGAAAGGTCTTGATATTGATGTAAAAATGGGACTAAAGGTTTTAAAATCGACAAACTAATGGGGTGAACGTCTTAAAATTCTTAAAACTAATGGGGCTAAACATGAAGGGGGCCCAGAAAGAGGATTTTTCCAATATAATCGTCTAACAGCAGCAAACATAGTTAAAAAGTCGCCGGTACAGAAGGGGCTTAAGGTGTCACACGAGCGGGGAACTGATATTAAATCAAAGGTGGATAATGTTCGCTACTTTAAATTTTATGATATATTTTGAAACTGCCGCAGTACAAATTGCCTGTAAATATGGACTGAAAATCGCTTGTGATACCACCTTAACCCTTCCAATATTGACGCATTTAAGGTTTATTCTGGCTATTATTAGACGATTTTCTTCAGCTTAGGAAGGATTTTTTAAGATTTTACCCCTGATACCTAGAGGTCCTTGCTAAATATACTTAAACTCTTCTACTGATAGCCATCATAATAATCATGATTATAATTGTAATAGTTTGTAAATGCTAAGAAATAATTATCATAAAATCATATCAACCCACCAATTAACTTACAAATAAGCCTAATTACTGTAATCAATGAATATAATGAATACATGTGGTACTCCAAGGATTCGAACCTAGGATACTCACACCGAAATTCCGCGCACTAACCATTACTACTAAAAATTACACAAACAATATTAATGTGATTTTTTCTTTCTTTGCAGATGGAGTGATTAAGCCTCGAACCCCGACCAGTCTACCACCATCAAGATCCTTTCCTTTAATCCTAACCATCCTTTTCCACCATCACCTCCACCATTTTCCTCTCTACACTGTAAAACTTGTGTTCAAATATAGCGAACATGATACACATAATGGGCGTTTGAATCGTTTGTGTGCTACCTTGAACACGAATGATTTGTAACCCTTGTGTATCGGTTTTGTTATATTTGAACACTGTGTTTTTGCAGTGTATCTTAACCTTTCCTTTTCCTTGTCACCATTAAAACTACCTCCCTTCTACTAAAATCTGAATTAAACATTAGATAAGGGTCAATATAAAGGCAAGATATTTAAATCCACAAATTCTGTGTACATTATATACTTGTGAATGCTATAATAAATGGTATATTATATTATTCTTTATGAAATATATATTCATGTGTTATAAATAATCCATGCACTAATCTTTTTATCCTATCGTCGTTGGCTTAGCATTTAGAAGAGGGTTTTGGTAGGGATGCTGGGAGAGAGGGGGGGGGGGGGGTTAGAGGGAGTAGATATAATTAGTTCAAGGGGTAGAGATAGGTAGGAGTCTGTTATAGGTTAGTATTAGTTAGGTGTTGCTCTATTTGGTTTGCTGTCTGTTAGAGGCTTAGTTAGTTTGGGTAGGAGGTTAATTAGATTTAGTTATATAGTTAAGGTAAAGAGTTAGTTTGCTTAGGTTTGGTTTGTCGTTTTGGTCCTGTTGGTTGAAATCCGGCCGGTGAAATCCTGGTTGTCTGGTCGTTGGTTGGATAAGTTTCAGAATGTGGCGGCCTGTGCAGTGATGTGGCTGGCAGACCGACGCTCCTGAAGTGGATTAATCCTTAGTCTTTAATCAACAGGAATGAGATGGAAGGCCTGACGGAGAAACTGAGAAATTAAAGGTATGATCTAACTATTAAACTAACCATACATTCTTTACAACAGGTTAGAGATGGGAGGAGCGACCCGACGAAAGTTACGAATCCCACCCACCTGGGCTATGGATGAGAGGAATACCGCCCACCTCGGCTATAGAAGAGAGGAATCCCGCCCACCTTGGCTATGGATGAGAGGAACACCGCCCACCTCTTCTATACAAGAGAGGAATCACGCCCAACTTGGCTATAGATAAGTTATAAGTTTTTCTGTACAATATGAACTATGAGATACTTTAACATTTGCATTATATCTGAAAGTCCTAATTTGTGAAGCTATATATGAACTTAATGTTGTATTTTCTACCAGATGTGAGGGAGAGCAAGCAGCAACAGAAGCCATGTACAGTTGCCCACTTTAATTTGTATCCACTCTGTGATTTTATGTATGGAAGGGAAAGTTGTATAATTAGATTTGTATTTTCAAGTGTCGGTTTTAAATAATGATAAATTGTTGGTTTTAAGTAGTAAAGTAATTCTAAATTGTCGTATTTAAGTAGTAAATTAATGTAAAATTTTCAGTTTTAAGTAATGCTAAATTGTTGGTTTTAAGTAATGTTCAATTGTCGGTTTTAAGTAATAGATTGTCGGTTTTAAGAAATATTTAATTGTCTGTTTTTAAAGTAATTTTTAATTGTCAGTTCTAAGTAATTTTTAAATGTCTGTTTAAAGTAAATTTAATTGTCTATTATAAGTAATGTTAAATTGTCGATTTAAAGTAATTTTAAATTGTCGGGTTTGTGTAGTTTAAAGTTCAATTGTGGGTTTTATATCAAATTATGCTAGTCTAGTATTCCATGCATAAAATCAAGAGTTAGTACAAATTTCCGTGGTGAACTGTACACCAGTCGTCACTGCTCAGTGCACAGGTCAGTCTTCTCTATTATTATATCTTGTAATATACAGTATGTACAGTCGGCCAAATAAGTCATGTCGCAGCACCAAGAATATTTTGATCAATAATTGGTATCACTATCTAAGCTTTATTATTTCAAAGTTTCGAGTGAGATATACAAACATGGTCCTACACTTACCCAACCTATTAAACATCTGACAGACATTAATACAGCACACAACGAGCAAAACGTAATGACAGCTGAGACGCGACTTATTTGGCCAACTGTACAGTCAAAATAAGTTCAATCATAATTTCTGAAATAGTCTCTATAATTTCACACCATTAATTAATTAGGCATGATACATATGAATATAATTACTTAAGATTAACCCTCTCCGACATATGACGCGATTTTGAGCCTATTAAGGATACTTTAAATTACCGTATAATAGACTATTCCCTAATAATTTCTAAATTCCGAATAATTTGTGCACCACTAACCTTCCTTATTGTTTGCAGCAGAGGAGCGGCGGGGGGCAGACGTTCGAAGGAGAGAAGAAGAGGAGAGAGAAGAAGAGAGAAGAAGAAAGAAGGGAAGAGAAGAAGAGAAGAAGATAGAAGAGGAGAGAGAAGACAGAGGAGAAGAAATGGGGAAGACCCACCCCCAGACAAACTCCCCTTGGAGCCTCAACACCCTCACCAGCAAACTAGGGTAAGAAAACACAAATTTTAAAGGTTATTTTGTGAATAAAAATATTTAAGCTGTTATAAATCTAGTTGTGAAATTGGCAAATGGGGCTTAAGGTCTTAAAATCGCCAAACTAAAGGGGCGAACATCTTAAAAGCTAAAGGGGCTAAACATTAGGGGAAGTGGGGACCAGAACAAGACTTAAATCCCCCCCCCCCCCTTAAGCCTCAATCATAATTAAACAAAATATCATAATCCACAAGAAGTCTGATCATATGGAGTTAATGTTAAAAGATCACAGACAGCAGATTGTTATATATTTAAACAAATGCATGAGAAACTTATAATGGATAAATGTCGCTAGGTACGTACTTTTGGTGAATAATTTAGCCTGGGAAACTCTATAGTAACACTCTTCCATTGATAACGTTCACCCCTTCAGCACCATGACTTAATTTTCATCTTATTCTGGTTACCATTAGACGATTCTTTTCAGCTTATAATCTATCTCTACGACTAAAAGGGGTACATAGAATCCTAGTAAACCCTCTGAATAACACAGGTCCTTCATAAACTGCATAAAATCTCCTAGTTTTAGCCAGAAACCAAGGAAAAAAGAAGTCTGTGCTGAAGGGGTTAAGGAGACTTCTTATTTCCTTAGTTTGCTCCCTAGATCTCCAAGCATACCTGTATACTAATACCCCAAGACTCGAGAACAAGTTATACACTGTTTCGGTAGAAAAATGGCCGGCCAAAGGCCAGTTCTTCGTAAACTACAGGCTCGCTGTCGCTCGCCAGGAAAGAATACACCTAAATAGCACGAAAGGTCTTGAAATTTATTACGAAATTGACCGAAAGGTATTTTTGTCAAACTAATGGGTCGAACGTCTTAACATTTCAAAACAAGTGGGGCTACACATGAGAGAAGACGTCCAGAAATATACCCTCCCCTTAATGCAGTGATTTAACTTAATGACTTTATAGAGATCAATGTTGGTAATACTAAACCTAATGTTTCAGATGTATGGTAGATGTCCACCCAGGGGGGGTGGAACAAGAGATGGATGAAGACTTGTGACCAAACGCCTCATCTCACCTCTGCAATACGGTGTGTCACTTACATGTATATTTATGCCTATTGTGAAAGTCTATGCAGTGGAATATTTTGAAGGATGTTCTATAAAGTTTGTCTTAAATATTTAAAACTTTAATATGAGGTATAAGATCGCTATGGATACTAAATTAATGGTTTGGTGCCTTTTTTGGTCTAAATCACACACACGGCTGACTGAGTGGTAAAATAGATGCTTTACCCCTCAAACCTATTATATATTTTGCTGGTCACAGCTTAAAATATTAATCTGAATGTACAGTGATAAACCATAATCTTAAGCTTAAGCTATATGTTAACTATCATAGTTTTCAAGGTGGGATTTGGTGACATTCAGTTCAGTTATCATGACATAAGCCATTTTGAAATGTCAATCATAAAATTTCAAAGAGTAGGCCTACCTTTGAATCTGTCTAAACTCTAGTCTGGTTAAACTATTTCACTACAATAATATTATACCTACATTGACCTAGAAACTTGAATGACAAATTAGGTGAAGTAGACTAGTTTAGTAATGCCTAAGAAACTTCAAAATATTCCATAGACTATCATAGTGGTGGACAGTAGTATAAGTAGCAGCTTTATCTAACCAATTTATAGCATTTCGTACATATGGCACACTTATTATTATCTAGGCATTATATAAAATATAATTTTCAAATTGAGATTTGTGGAAATGGGTGAATGGTGAAAACAGGGTAGATTAACTAACTTGGTTCACTATAGGTTGGATTTTTTTTTAGTTTGCAGTAATTTTTTATATATTTAATGAACAAATATTGTAACTACTTTCAATATAGTTTCTTGCAATTTAGTACTTGAAAATCATTTAACTATTGTCAGTATTCATATTAAAGATGGCAAATTAAGATGAGACATTGGATGAAGAACTTTTGATACAGTAACAATTATCGTGAATGGATACCAAACTTAAATCTTTAACATGTACGTAATGTGAGGGTTACTGAATCTGCTGGTGTGGAAAACTATCGCTTATGGCTATGGAAAACTCTTAGTATTATCATTAACAAATACTGTATTCAAAACTTGGAGTTGAAAAGAAAGAAATGGGGAAAGTAAATTTGGGATAAATATTTGTCAATTGTGATTAACAATGTTTATGGATCTTCAATCCTTCGACGATTTCTTTCGCAATGATACAACCAGCTAATTTTACTCGGCTTTGGGAGGACCACTGGGAATGAAAGGGGTAAATAATATGTAAATGAATAAGACAATATAAAGGCAAAATAACTAATCAAAATCAAACTTATTAGAATGCTTCACTACAACATTGATACTGCCGGATCTAACTAAACTGGGAATCCTAGTTATAAGATTATCTCTACAAACCCTCTTAACTCGACGGTCCTTCCTAAGTTGAATAAATTAGTCTGAAAGTAGCTATGTGAGTCAGAAATTTGTCATTTGAAGAAAAGGGTTAAGGGATGGGGTATTCAAATAAAATAAAGGTCACGAAATAGAGTAAAGCAATAGTAATAATAATAATAACAATAATAATAACAATAATACAAATATGAAAAATAATAACTACTCAAAATACTAAACATAATAATGAAATACCACACAAGTCACTAGCGCTCGCATTACGTAACTGTTCAAAGATCCTGAGAAGTTTTGTCAGAATAAAGTAACCTTGAGAAATATTTGCCTTGGCCATCCCTTAGTGAGAGTTTCCCAGGAGAAGTGTTAGGTACTTCAAAATAAGTTAGGGTTGATTGCACTTTAAAAATCAATGGAATAAAATAGGTAAATGTCATTCACTATATTTAGGTCAACAATCTTTACCTTAACTTCTGTAACTCAAACATTGTTAGAGCAAGTGGGTTGTAAAGTGGCACTTCTATTTCCTGGCTGACTCTTCCCAATTGGTAAAAATCGTAGCTTGTTTACTCTAGTAATTTTATATATAATGAATAGACTATTGTATATGAATCGATCTAACTTGGTTATTAGATATACCATTCTATCCTTATATGGGTTTGCCATTACCAACATGCCTCTAAAGGGTACATATTACTTTAATTTACTTTTCATAAATTCTTTAACTGTTGTTGTAATATCATTGTTGTAATGTTATTGTAATATCAGTGTTGCCAAATGTACGAATTTCTCCTAAGTTGGATATACAGAATATATACTAATTAATAATTCTATCTATTGCCGGACGCCTTACTCCCCTTAATGAGGGTGGCCATACACAGAATGCCCCCAAGCGGACCTATTCACTGTAATAATTTAAAGTAAATTCAACAAGTTTATATTAGATGTGCAAAACACTAGAGACTTAAGACATATTATTACTTGATTTTGATGTAATATACAACTGCATTGCTTTGCTTGTAAAACATTAATCAATATATCTAAATTAACTCTACCGAGACAAATTATCAATGCCACTGTAGCAAAAAAGAATCCTAGTAAATCTTTCAATTGGATAAATATAGGCATAACTTTATACAAAACAAAATCAATGTAACTCCAGATAACAAACTTTAACTTTGAAATAATGGAAAATAATTTGAAACCTGATCTTCAACTGGAAAACAAAATAACTTGCTGTAATAGGTAAAATGGAATGCTAATGTCAGTTGTTTTTCAGACTAATAAACGGGGCATTATGATCCTACAAAATACTCGCCAAGGGACATCCAATTCCCTGTTAAGGGGAGCTTAAAAATAACGCAAAGATCCTCTTTAGAGGTAAATTTGTGCATTTCTTGGTAGAAAAAAGAAACCGGCCTTCGGCCGTGAGTTTTTCTGCTAAAAATGTAGCCTACAAATTGATCATGAAAGGGAGTTTTGTGGGTATTAAGCTTGGAGGTCTAGGGATAAAAAAAAAAAACTAATATTATAATGACACAAATAAGAATAAATAAAACAAAATAAACTACAAAAATATATAACCAATAACCACGAAGACTTTAAAGTCTGATAATTGTATTCTACAGCTGGCATTTTGTTTGTAGTCTGATAAAATAAAATGTTTTCAGTAATTACTTCATGCTACGAGAAAGTATTGCACAATCCTGTTAAAAGCATATTTAAAACCAATCTTTATTCTCCAGGATTTGCCCAACTCCGGAATAATCATATTAATAAGTTTTATAATTGATTAGCAGTTTACAGTTCTTTGGTATAATATATAATTTTACTACCTAATTTAATTGATATAATCTCATTAGTTATCGAGTATAATTTGCTGCTACTAATAATTTGTTGTCTTGGCCATTTTAATTATAATAATTCATATTTAATGGAAAGTTAATTTTTACTTAAGGTGATGCAGGTAATTTGGAGTAGACTAATGAGTGAATGAAGGGTGGCCTACTTTGATGGGCACACTATTTTCGATCTAAATCTAACATTTTCCTTTTCTCTGGGGCCTCTTATTCCCCTTGACTTATTAATGAAGTTAGGTACTGACTGACTGACCTGTTTATCCCATACAACAATATTTAGTTTTGCTCACCGAATCTTCGCTGTTGATGTCGTCGTTGCTGCTGTAAATTGATGTCGTTGCTGTTCTTGCTGTTATTGACGATGTTGCTGTTATTGATGTCGTTTTCCCGTAACCATGCTGTCTCCGTTGTTGTCGTCCCTATCATTCAGTCAAACCATCACCAATGTTGATGCCTTAAGGAGAGGTCTTTTAGTTTGCCCCCTAGACTTCCATCAATTGTTTTTAATCCTCACTGCTACCTTCTTGTCTGCTGTATCCAGTTGGTTGTCAATATTCGCTCGGCTCTGCCATATCTGCGCGGTCTGCTTCATATGATCTCTGCCGTTTGCCATATCTGCTTTCGATACCAAGGCTGGACACCAATGACTTCTTGACTGACTGCTTCCTGACAATACAAATAAATATATAAATCCAAAATAATCTTTACTTTTCTTGTGTGTGTGTGTGTGTGTGTGAGGGGGGGGGGGGGGGGGGGGGGTACAGGGAGGGCGTTGATGTACCAGGGGTGGGTGGAGGGGAATACAATACAATACAGTATAGAACACCAGACACAATAGAACAGGTAGAAAAGATTATAAGCCGCTACACACAAATCCAGAATAGGACCGAAACCAAATTATCTGGGATGGGGATAGGATGAACTACCAGGGCAGGGAAAGTGAAGATTCGTAGCGGGTGGTGGAATGGTTTATGAAGTGAAAAAAAAAGAAAAAATAATTAAATATAGATCTAGAACCCCAGGACCCCCCCCCCCCCCCTACATGATTCCTCTCTCTAGCCCCCCCCCCCCCCTCTTGGGTCCCCCTCAGAACACCACACACCCCCTCAGAACCCCCACCCCCCTCAGGACCCCCACCCCCCTCAGGATCCTCCCTTACCCCCATCAGGACCCCCCCCCCTTACGCTCTACCCCCTAAAGACTCTCCCTACCCCCCTCAAGACTCTCCCCTACCCCCCTCAAGACTCCCCCCTACCCCCCCTCAAGACTCCCCCCCCCCCCCCTCAAGACCCCCCCCCCTCCCTCTGGAGCCCTCTACTCCCTACCCCCTTCCTTGAAACTTTTATTTCTGGTGCCTCAATATATTTTTCTTTTTGCAGATGTGCTGCCCTGCTGTGACCAGACTAAGGATCCTGGACTAATGGAGGATACGCTATTTAACAAAAAAATAAAATAAAATATCCAATTAGTCTTGACTATTGATTCCAACCTGTTGATGTAATCCAATATAGTAGATCAATCTTATACATTTCTGAAAGATGGTTATTCATTTTAACTTTGAATTAATAAAACAAATGAAAGTTATTGTAATCCAATATTGTAGATATTTTTTAGATAATGAACAGCATATCAATAATTAATCTTAATTTTGGAATGCATAGAAAAACTAGTTTCAATAAATGATTACCCTCGATAAATTTAGAACATATTTACAAATTCTAATAAGATTTAAATTTATATTTTGAAATATTGGAATACATTGCCAGATAATAGAAAAGGGCAAGTTCACGAAACGAACTGCAAAATAAAATGACTGGGTGAGGAGGGACGACTTTCAATACCTAATATATATAGATTCTTGGAGAGTTAGGTAGGAAGAGTTACATGGGTTAGGGAGAAGCAGGCAAATAGTAATAGTTACATAGGATAGATATTTCTAAATAGATACATGGATAGATATACACCTAGGGAGAGTTATATGGAAAGCGTTGCATTATACCTTTAATGATTAAATTATCCAAAACCTATACACCACTTGACCAACACCTCACGTAATCACCAACACCACTGAATACTGCCAACACACTAAATCACAGTGCCAACATTTAGGTTCAATGATTGTCAACACATCTGCCAACAATCCACACTTTTCTTTGCCAACAGTCGTACACACATTTAATCACTTTGCCAACCCTCGTACACCCAGCATATCACTACCTTCGCCTGCTTTGCCCATACACTATTAACACTTAAGCATACACCCTTAGTCACTTATTGAATATATCCCTACCCTACTTTGATCACGTACTCTGCCAACATCCACATATCACGCCACACTTTCAATACACACTTGACCACAATGCCAACTGACTTATCATTTTGCCAACATTCCTACTCTACTTAATTAACACTACATATCACACACAACAGGAAGAAACACTTATTATAGAAACCAACCTTCCCCCAAAAGCTGCACACTATACATAAGCTAGTTTCAAAAGTAATAAACACTACTAAATAATAAACACAGTAGGTCAGTTAGATTATATATTAGCTAGTTGTTTTTTTTCAACTGACGGTATATTGCAAAGTTCCCATAAAGATTTGTTATGAAGATTTTTGAGTGAAAGAAGGTGCTAAATATATAAACTTAGTCTTGATATGATGCAGAGACATCGTAGTTTCATATTTTCCATTAATTATCGATAAATCGGCTCTCAAAAGATTCAATTTACCGTCAGCTGAACAGAAACCGAGTATAGTTAAGACAGACTTACCTCAGTACTGCCTGGTGGGAGATAGGATAGTGGTGGTTGTACACTACTAGATGTTATGTTAGCTGATGAACTGGTTTATACCTGAGAAGTAGGAAATATAAAGGACCGTACACTTAAGAAAATTAAAAAGATTATAGAAGTATTCCTTAAAAGCCTTACTTAAAAGCTTTGCTATGAAACAAAAATTTAAACTGAAATCAATAATTAATAATAAATCTATAATTAAAGATAAAAATGCCAAATTGCATTGCCAATGAAACTCGATATTAAAGGCTTAAAATCCTAAAAAAAACTTAATGACGAATTACTGAAAACTCAATGGCTATTACAATATGGATAGAAGATTATAAAAACTTTCCAAAGAAAATTACTATACGTAATATTGGGTAAATTATGTACTGAAAAAAGTTCTACCATGATCACAAAGCAGAGTTGCAAATTAGCCAAAGACAATGTGCATTATTGTTTTCTGAAGTACTTTAGGTACGTAATATAAAAGAAAATACTTCATAATATATATAAGTACCTTTACTGGTATTATATAAGTATTCAAAATATATATATGTATTCTGTAGGTACAATGCTTTTTTTTTTATTATTATATAAAATGTATGTCTCTGATCAATAAAAAACTAAGTTGATATATGCCCTTTTTAATATCCGTTATTTTTGTTTCTCCTGTTTCAAATTTTATAAGTTCTCAAGTATAATTTTGTCTAAGTTAATTATCTTGGTTCTCTTCATATTTCGTCAATTTTCAAGTTCATTATTTTTTTATAAGTCAGTATTATTTATTTTCTGAGTTCTTTATTTAGATAAAAATAAAAAGAAAACAAATATATGAAACTAAGTCCATATATTGGAACTTTATTTATAATTGAAAACTATTTTTCTAAGTTTTCATCAGTTATAAAAGTCATAGCTTACAATAAAGTGATCAAGAAAAGATATAAGTTCGTTTTTTTTTTATTAAGTAAAGTTCGCGTGACAAAGACGATATATAATATTATACGCGGTACAAAAGCGGTGTGTATACTATATCATTAAGTTAACGTTAAAGCAAATACAAGAGTAATGAATTCAAGTGATGCAAAGATATTATTTGACCCGGTACAATGGCGGAATATATATAAGCTACGTTAAAGGCAAACAGTCATTAAATTAAAGCAAAGGAAAATATTGAAGCTGAAGGAGGGGCGACCAACTCAGGGGGGAAGAGGGGAAGGGGGACATCATCAAAACAACAAAGCTGTGAATTAATAAGAATAGCAAAGATTAGTAAAAGTAATAAAGCCCTATCTCATCTGAAAGGGAAAAATAGATTAGCGTAACCTAACACATACCATGCAACTACGACTACATACTATGACTACTACTACGACTACTACTACGACTACTACTACGACTACATACTAAGACTACATACTACGACTACGACTACTACTACGACTACATACTACGACTACTACTACGACTACCTACTACGACTACCTACTACGACTACATACTACGACTACATACTACGACTACTACTATGACTACATACTACGACTACTCCTAACCTAACTTAACACGCATCATTCATACCATGCCACATTCATACCATGCAACTACTACTACAAACTATGACTACAACTACGACTACAAACTACGACTACAAACTACGACTACGACTACAAACAAAACAAGAATAACACTCCCCTTGTGTCCTGATGGTGTTGCAGTTTCGTAGCGTCGGCAGAGTCCACAGGGCAGTCTCGTAGCGTCGGCAGAGTCCACAGGGCAGTCTCGTAGCGTCGGCAGAGTCCACAGGGCAGTCTCGTAGCGTCGGCAGAGTCCACAGGGCAGTCTCGTAGCGTCGGCAGAGTCCACAGGGCAGTCTCGTAGCGTCGGCAGAGTCCACAGGGCAGTCTCGTAGCGTCGGCAGAGTCCACAGGGCAGTCTCGTAGTGTTGGCAGAGTCCACAGGCAGCAACTCAAATCCTGGAAATAAGAAATAAAAAAAATAATTTGAGATCGTAAACAACATAAAAAAAAAAATCTATTTATACTCTGTTCACGACAAGTAGGCAAACTCTTAATTTTAATTTTCAAATTTATTGTTTTAAGTTACAAGAGTTTCTAAGCAAGGATATACGATGCTAATTATCAAGCACTTTTAATGAAAGGTTGAAAAGATATATATTTGTATTTAATTAATTATGTTTATTTGTAAGTTAATTGGAGGGTTGGTGAAAATATGAATTAAGTAACACCCCGTTTTTAACATTAATCATTAATTACAAACCCCAATGTACTTGAATTTTTTTAATATGAACAGTATAGCAACAGAACAGAGTATAATGATATAGTATAATGAGTTGGGCAGTAACTTACCCCAGACAGTTGGTAGGTTGATGTGTGTTGCGGCAGAGTCCATAGTTCGGGTGGTGTTGGTAGCTTCCGGTGAGTTGGCTGGCTTAGTCCCTAGTTCGATGGTGGTGGGATACAAACACCAACTCAAATCCTGAAATAGAGAAAAAGAAAAAATATAAGACTAAGAAATATTTACACAGTAAGAGATATAAATATATTACTATATTAATTAATTATAAACTATCTAAAATACCCAACTGAAATATTTACAAATTATGTATCTAAAAAATATATAGATAAAACAATGTTATATCCAACTATGAATTACGTATGAAATGCGGGATATGTAAAAAGAACCGAGTTGCATTTAAACATCTACACAGAACTGGGTGGTATACAAAAACTCTCGCCCGCGCGTTGGTCCTGAGCCGGCTGCCTGCCTGAGTCACCCAAAACCAAAATCACCACGCCCAAATTAACGCTACGACATTCTAACATACACCAATCGTTTTACCGCATCATTTTACCCTTTCTTTATACTTTTGTCTTTGCTGGACTTGTGTCAGATTCTCCAAATTCGCTTTCCCTGAGCCAGAAATCGAAATTTTCAGTCACAAATTTGAAAGTTCAGTAACTTTTGCAGTTTTTGAGTTACAAGGCTGAGACTTTGCCATTAGGTAGTTCAAATTATTTAGAGAAATGGGTTTTCTCAGATTTTTTAATTAGTGCCGCTCTATTCATAAAACGTCAAGTATAAGTAAATGTAGTTGAAATTATCTGTTCTTTCACAAAATTATACATTCATTTATATATTCCGTTTTATATGAATGCTTGAAAATAATAGAAACTCGAGTAATAACCCAATAATGTAGATATTGAAGCACTTGGTGATCCACGTGTTCTGGTTAAGTCCGACTGCCTGGTGCCTTACCCACCCAATAACTTCCTAATTCACCACCTATATTAACGTTACAACTTTCTAACCTATTCCATTCGATTTACCGCATCATTTAACCCCATCGCGGATAATTCTGTCCTTTAATCTTAGAGTTTGTTTTATCTATCTCCATTCCTGAACCCAAAATTCATATTGTGTTTGTATCTGTGTTTGTTCGTTGTTTTATGCTGTGTTTGTGTTTTCCCTGTTCTTGCTCTGTCTTGAGTCGGCCACCCCCAAGAAAAAAGGAAAACAAAAATAATAAAATAGAATCAAACAGAAAATAAAAAAAACATAGGAAAAGTAGGGATTGGGTCTGAGCATTATAGAAGTAGGGATTGGGTCTGAGCATTATAGAAGTAGGGATTGGGTCTGGCATTAGAAGTAGGGATTGGGTCTGAGCATTATAGAAGTAGGGATTGGGTCTGAGCATTATAGAAGTAGGGATTGGGTCTGAGCATTATAGAAGTAGGGATTTAGCATTATAGAAGTAGGGATTGGGTCTGAAATTAGAAGTAGGGATTGGGTCTGAGCATTATAGAAGTAGGGATTGGGTCTGAGCATTATAGAAGTAGGGATTGGGTCTGAGCATTATAGAAGTAGGGATTGGGTCTGAGCATTATAGAAGTAGGGATTGGTCTGAGCAATAGAAGTAGGGATTGGGTCTGAGCATTATAGAAGTAGGGATTGGGTCTGAGCATTATAGAAGTAGGGATTGGGTCTGAGCATTATAGATAGATAGAATTCAAAAGTTACAGACTTATTTCGTATTATTAGGTGTAAATATTAAGTATGAAATAGGCAGCGTGTGCTACCGTACTTATATAACTGTTTCATATGAACAAAAATAGAAATACAATTTAAGGGGAGATTTCCACTTGAGGAATTTTTTTTTTCTGGACCCCTTTCTGTCTCATGTTTAGTCCCATTGCTGTTTGATATTCTAAGGGACGTTCAGCCCCATTAGTTTGGTGATTTTTAAGGACCTGTGCCCCATTTCTGTCAATTTTAAGAACTTTCGTATCATTTAGGTGTCGATTTTATCCTGGCGAGCGATAGCGAGCCTGTAATTTAAGGGTAACCGGCCTTTGGCCGGGAAATTTTTCTACCGAAAATGTGAAACATTTATCTTGAAAGGGGGTTCAAGGGGTCCAGGGGGTGTAATTTTAAGCTTGATGGAATTCTAGGGAACGAACTAAAAACCTCCCCTTAAGTAATATAAAAGGAGAATGTAGTATTTAGGACCCCCCTGGGGGTTAGGGAATAGAATATGCCCCACGTGCCTTCTGCGTGTCGTAAGAGGCGACTAAAGAGGTTGGGTCGGTGGGCTTGCGACCCCCACCCGTAAAAAATATCTAAGCAAAAAAAAACGAACGAACAGCCTCGGATGCGGACGGAACCAACGTTGACGAACCACGACCGACTAAGGACATGCCTTCGGACATTCTGAGAATGGCTACGTGGAATGTTAGTGGCATGAATGATGGCACAAAAGAGAGAGAGGTTCTGGAAGTGTTAGTGAATGCCAGGCTGGATGTATGTGGAATGACAGAGACCAAATGGAAAGGTTCAGATGTGAGAGAGTGAGAGTGTGGAATGGGTGTGTGTGCTGGATGTGAGTGAAGGAACAGCGAGAGAAGGTGCATGTTTGTTTGTAAGTAGCAAATGGAAGGAAATGTGTAAGAGAGTATGGGTCTGTGGGTTCAAGGATTGTGTGGGTGAGAATGAAAGTAGGAATACAAACGTGGGTGATTGTATGCGTGTATGCCCCGACAGAGGATATACTTGAAAGAAAGAAAGAGGAGTTCTGGATGAATGTGGAGGCGTGCCTGGAGAAGTTGACAAGAACGAAAGAATATTTCTGATTGGGGATATGAATGGTAAGGTGGGTGATAGGAAAGTTGAGGGAGTGCGTGGGAGGGTGGGGGGTACCATCAGAGGTGAATGGGAATGGTAGTGCACTTGTGGACGTATGTGTGGGGAGGAGGCTGTGGATAGCAAACACCTTCTTCCGACACAGAATGATCCACAGGTACACGTGGAAACGGATGTTGACGATGAAGGATAAGACAGTGGTGGAACGACAGTCATTGATTGATTATGTATGTGTGGATGAACGAAATGAAGAAATCTGTGATGGATTGCTAGGGTGTATAGGGGTATTAGAGGGGGTCCTGTCTGATCATTATGTAGTTGGTAGCTAAGGTTAGGATACAAAAGAAGTGGGTGAGGAGAGCGGGAGGGAGGCGAGAGGGAGGGTGGAATGGTGAGGAGGGTGGAGAGGTTGCAGGAGGAGGAAGTCAGGGAGGAGTACAGGAGAGCAGTGGAAAGACGACTAGGTGGGTTCGACCTGGAAGTTATGGAGGAAGTGGAGGAGATGAGAAAGGTGTTTAAGGATGAGATCTGTGCAGCATTGTGAGGAGGTGTGTGGAGTGAGGAGAAGAGGGAGGGGAGTGAAAGGAACAGCATGGTGGACAGAAGAGTAAGGAATAGTTGTGGAAGAAAAGAATGAAAGCATATAGAGAGTGGTTGGGTAGTAGAGGGAATGAAGATTCCGAGAGACAGAAACGAGCGAGGTACGTGGAGAGTAAGAGGGTGGTGAAGAGAGTAGTGAAGGAAAGTAAGAGAAGAGTAGATGAGGAATTTGGAAGGAATCTGAGTGTAAAATGGAGGGGAGAGTAAGAAACTGTTCTGGAAAGAAGTCAAGAAAGTTAGGGAAGGTAGCCAAGGGAAACAGTAAGGGTGTGAAAGATAAGAATGGGAGAATGCTAGCCCGAGAAGCAAGAGAGAGTCGAAAGATGGAGGGAGTACTTCAGTGAGTTGCTAAATGAAAGGAATGAAGAACCAGCAAACATAGCTGGATATGGTATGGGAGGGAGAAGAAGAGAAGTAGTGGAGGAGGAGGTGGGGATCAGGAGGTCAGAATGTGGGAAGCCATGAAAAGAGTGAAGTTGGGGAAAGCACCAGGAACAGATGGAGTGTGTGGGGAAATGTTGAGGTTATGGGTGGTGAGATAGTGATAGAATGGGTATGGAAAATGTGCAAACTAGCATGGGAGAAGGGGAGTGCACCCGATGACTGGAAGACTGGCATAATAGTCCCCCTATATAAGGGCAAAGGGGAAAGAGGAGTGTGTGGTAACACCGAGGAATATGTCTTCTAAGCGTAGTAGGGAAGGTATACAGTAGGGTGGTGATTGAGAGATGTGAGAGTGAGAACGGAGAAATGGATAGGCAACGAGCAGGGAGGTTTTAGGAAAGGAAAGAGGATGTGTAGATCGGATTTTTACCCTGAATTGTGTTGTGGAGAAGTATCTGGAGAAGAAACAAAAGGTGTATGTTGCCTTTATGGACTTGGAGAAGGCCTATGACAGAGTGGATAGAGAAGGTTTGTGGAAAGTACTTAGAATATACGGAGTAGAGGGCAAGTTGCTGAAAGCAGTGAAGAGCATGTATGAGGGTGCAAAGGCGGCAGTACGTGTGGAGAGTGAGCAGAGCGAGTTCTTTGACCTGAATGTTGGTTTGAAACAGGGGTGTGTGATGTCCCCGTGGTTGTTTACTGTATATATGGATGGAGTTATGAAAGAAATACTATCAAGAGCAGTGGATGTTGGTGTATCGCTGAAAAGGGAGGGAATTGAGTGGAAGCTACCTATACTGCTGTTTGCGGATGATACAGTTCTGATGAGTGATAATGAATGGGAGTTGCAGGGTCTGGTAAATGAGTTTGGAACAGTGTGCGAAAAACGGAATTTGAAGGTAAATACGGGGAAGAGCAAGGTTATGGTCTTCGAAAGGGGTGAAGTCACAGAGTGTGAGGTGAAGCTGAACGGTCAGGCTATGGAGATCGTCAACTCTTTTAAGTATCTGGGCAGTGTGTTGAGTAAAGATGGGACTATGGATGAAGAGGTGCGGGAGAGGGTACAACAGGGGAAGAGGGTTGTAGGAACGCTAAAAGCAGTAACAAGAAATAGGGTGGTCAGTATGGAAGTGAAGAAGTCCTTGCATGACAGTGTGGTAATCCCGACACTGACTTACGGAAGCGAAGCATGGACGTTGGTTGAGAGACTCAGACCAAGAGTGAGAGCAGTGGAAATGAATTACTTAAGGAGTGCGTGCGGAGTTACATGGAGGGATAGACAGACTAATGAGGAAGTAAGAAGGAGGTGTGGTGTGGAGGTAGATGTGCTGGAAAGTGTGAAAAGGAACAACTTGAGATGGTTCGGCCATATGGAACGTATGGAAAGCGAGAGAATGACTAAGAGGGTGTACGAGAGCGAGGTGGACGGACAGAGGGGGAGAGGTAGACCGAATATGAGGTGGAAGGATGGAGTGAGGAACTACATGAACGAAGGCGGTGCTGGTTGGGGGGAGGGGCGTCGACTGACTGGGGACAGAGGTGCATGGGGGCGGTTCGTTCGTGGCCACCCCTTCGGGGATCACGGCGTCAGGCAATAGATAGATAGTATTTAGGAACTATCCACGCACTCTAGCCTACAGCATGATGTAAAGAGCACGGAAGATCTGAATATCGACAACAAAATGGGGCGAAAGGTCTTAAATTCGACAAACTAATGAGGCACACGTCTTAAATTCGACAAACTTATGGGACACCCGTCTTTAAAACTCAAAACTAATGGGCCTAAACATGAGGAAGAAGGGGGCCCAAAAAACGGCCCCTCCGTTTGATGTCAACATTATATCCCCTTGATGATTATGACGCGGGTTGATATTTTATTCTGACTATCATTAGACGATTTTATGCAGCTTAGGAAGGCACTGTGGGCACGAAAAGGGTAAAGACCGTCTCAATGTTTAAGATCTTTCGTGCCATTTACGTGTCGATTTTTGTTGCTGGCGAGCGAAGACGGTCTCAATTTTAAGACCTTTCGTGCCATTTAGGTGTCGATTTTTTTTTTCTTCTCGAGCGAAGGCGAGCCTGCACTTTAGGAGGGAAAATATTTCTACAGATAAAAAATGCACATATTTATCTCGAAGTAGGGAGGGGGGTCTTGGGCTGTATTTTAAGTTTGATGGAGATCTAGAGAACATTAATAGAGAATTAACCCCTTCTGTACCGGTGATGTACTTTTAATTATATTCTGGTAACTATTAGACGATTGTGTACAGCTTATGAAGGATGTCGACTCATTCAAAGGCTGCAGACTATCTCAATTAATCCTTTTAGCTATCATATATCCTTCCTTTAAGTATTATTTTTTCAACCCCTTTCTCCCTCATGTTTAGCCCCATTGTTTTTGAGATTTTAAGACGTTTGTCCCATTAGTTTGACGATTTTAAGAACTTTCTCCCCATTTCTGTCAATCGTAAGACCATTCGTGCCATTTAGGTGTCGATTTTTTCCTGGCGAGCGTTAGCGAGCCTGTAATTTAAAGGGAACCGGCCTTCGGCCGGGACATTTTTCTACCGAAAAATGTACAAATTTATCTTGAAAGGGGGGGTCAAGGGGGAGTAATTTTAAGCTTGATGGAAGTCTAGGGAATCAACTAAAAACCTCCCCTTAAAAGCTTCATAAAATCGTCTAAATGTAGCTAGAGTAAAATTCAAAAGACGTCGATGGTAGAGAAGGGGTTAACCCTCTCACTTCCACAGACCCCTCCTAATCTGAAGAAAATCGTCTAATGATAGCCGGAATAAACTGCCAAAATGCGTCCTATTCCTCGAGGGGTTAACACATATATAAATTAAGGGGAGATGGGTCGTTTTTCTGGTCCCCCTTCTCCCTCATGTTTAGCCCCATTAGTTTTCAGATTTGATGACGTGCGGTCCATTAGTTTGGCAATTTTAAAACCTTTCGCTCCATTTCTTCGTCAATATTAAGACTTTTCGTGTTATTTAGGTGTAATTGCTTTCCTGGCGAGCGATAGCGAGCCTATATTATAAGAGGAACCGGCCTTCGGTGGGGACATTTTTATATCGAAACATTTACAAATATATCTTGAAGGATGTTTTCTTAAGTTTGATGGAGGTCTAGGGAGCAAAACTAAGAAATATAATATAAAGATACATAAATGAGCAAATAAATACGCCCATCTCCCCTTAACCCTTTCACGCATTTATGACGCAGAGGTTGCCAGATTAGCAATAAGAAATAGAGTTCTCTCACTCTTATAATTACCTCTCCAAAATTAGTTTTCTGCCCACAGCTGACTCAAAGACAACTGCAGAGGTTGAAGTAACTAAACTGGAGGTTTCTAAATACCCCTGATGTTAACAAAGGCTTTAAAGTATCCCCAATAGGCTCAAAATCGCGTTATATGTCGGAGAGGGTCAATTAAACTGCGTCAGATCTCGTCCATGTTGAAATGTTTGGGGGTTATTGAAAACGGGAGTGGTGGCCTGGTGCGGGGTAAGTAACATAAAATAATGGTAATAGTAGCACTAACACTCAGCACATCCTATAAAAAACGCTTAGCCTACACATTATCGAAATAGTGACCCATCCTACTTAAAGTGCGGTAAATTTGTGGGTGCGTTTTGAAGTTTTATTAGTTTTTAACGGGATTTACTGTTTTTAAACAATATTTCCTGACGTCCATCGACGCTATATCGCCGACGAATTTACCTTCGGACCTACAGTACGCTTTCTGTTGACCCATTTTCTTACGATGCGTGGCGGTTTCGGGTGCGTTTTTCATTATTCTGTCGTGTTTGTTTTAGTATTTAGACATCTACATAATTTTTAAGAGCCAGCGGTGGTCAGGTAAGGTTGTTTGGTTAGGTTAATGACAATATTGTCGTTGGAAGTGCAGGTGTCATGTGACACACGTCCGCCGCAAGTGCAGCCTTGCCGACTGGCAGTGGAAGTGTGTCACATGCAACCGGCACTTTTGAAGACAATATTATCATTATCCTAACCTGACAACCTTACATAACCCCCGCACATGTCAGTAGTAGGAACAGGGCTTCCTAAAAAAGGCATGTTAAAATGACAAAACATAAACAGGGTAATTATAGGGAATAGGCTCGCGCACCCTTATTTTTCATGTTTTTTCCTCCAGATTTTGAGAAATTAGTGTTTCATGGTCTTAGTTATAATTCCAATGTGGGATACACGATGGGTTGAGGGGGGCGGGGCGGGGCTTTGCCCCCCCCCCCCCCCCCCCCCCCCCCATGA
The DNA here is from genome assembly GCA_032716605.1 of Paralithodes platypus. Taxonomy (NCBI): domain Eukaryota; kingdom Metazoa; phylum Arthropoda; class Malacostraca; order Decapoda; family Lithodidae; genus Paralithodes; species Paralithodes platypus. The sequence continues at coordinate 3,992,176 of CM064527.1, forward strand.
ATTATTGAAATCGTCATCTATGTGGCCAGCAGGGGGTAAATATCGATTATACGGTACTGCATAAAGAAGGCGTTTGTAAACAGTGAGGATGTCCGAAACAGCTCCGAGATTGATTAGAATGGGCGTTTTTTCTATTAATATCGGGTTTTATAAATGTGATCAAAATTATTCTCCCACAGTGGATTATAGCCTACATGAGTACAGTATAAGGATTCCATAGACCTACATTGTCCCTAATAAATTATGTATAATAAGGCTGCGAGCCTATTCTCTATAATTATCCTCGTTTTTTATGGACCCCTTTCTCACTCGCGTTTAGCCCCATCAGTAATCAGATTTGAAGACGTTCGCCCCATTAGTTTAACGATTTTAAGACCTTTCGCCCCATTTTGCTGTCAATCTTAAGACCTTTCGTGCCATTTAGGTGTCGATGTTTTCCTTGCGAGCGATAGCGAGCCTGTAGTTTGAGAAGGAATCGGCCTTTGGCCAGAACATTTTTCTACCGAAAAATTTACACATGTATCTTGTAAAGGGGTCTAGGGGGTGTTTTGTTAAGCTTCATGGAGGTCTAGCGAGGAAACTAACAAATACAAATAAGATATTAATTGATAGCGTAATGCATAAATGCGCGGAATTTCGGTGTGAATATCCTAAGTTGAGTCCTTGAAGTGCCACATGTATTTGTTGATTTCATTAATTAAGTTTAGAAGTAAAGTTGGTTGATGAAAAAATATATATGGAAGAAAACCTCCTCCTGCAGGCTAAAGTAAGAGAGAGAGAGAGATACTGATAAATAAATAGAAAAAGAGAGAATGTGCGCGTGCGTATGTAGGGGTGGGGGATGGGGGGGAAGCTGGATGGGGTGGGCGGTAGAGCGGGAATAAGCTAGATCACTATATACGACAGCATCTAAATCATCATAGGCCAAAGCTAACAACAACATAAATACTTTAGTTATACAATCCATATTAACTTAAACAACCCAGAAATCCTAAATTGGGAACTGGTTATGTGGGGAAGGGAGGGAAACTGGCGGGGGTGTGGGGGTGGGGGAGGTTGGCTGAGGGTGGAGAGAAGGGGGGGGGGGGGGGGTAGTTGTCGGGGAGAGGAGAGTAGGGGGGGGGGGCGTCAGAAGAGAGAGGAGGACAGAGAGGAGGAAGGGTAGGAGGACAGAGGAGGAAGGGTAGGAGGAGAGAGGAGGAAGGGAGGAGAGGGGAGGAGAGAGGAGGAGGGGGAGGAAAGGAGGGAATGGGGAGTGAAGTTTGGACGAGGTAGGAAGGGTGAGGTGGGGGGGGGGGGGGGCAACCACGATATCGCCTCATTCGCTAGTTTGTACCGTATATAAGTTACCGTAACCCTCTATGATCATCGCACCTCACCCACATAATGTAAACACGGCAATTTGTTTCTGTTATGACCTAAATATCCTGGAAGTCAACGATATTCCCGTATTTACTATTTGTTAGAATATGGCAGACACGGACCGGCTCGTTCAGTCAGAAGTCTTTAATTTCCTTGTATTAATCCATTATTTTACATGCATGACTACCTTAGCATCAATAGAATTTCAGCACACACTTATTATCTAAATATATACACGCAAATATTCCCATACACACCTTAAATACGGTAAAAACGCGAAGAGCCAACGACCATACGTCCATCCGCTTCCAGGAGAATAATCGCACTGAGTAATGACGTCACATTCAAACGCCGCTTGCCCGACCATCCAGAGTACTGTTCGGATTTATAGATAGTTAATTAATCAACTTCCGCATTATCTTCAGGCTTAGCATGTTCCCAGAAGATAGTCTGTTTTATCTTAAGTATTTGGAAGTTGTTGTAAGCTGCATAAAAGGCTTATAATGCACGCATATATAATTTATAAACTGAAACCCTGGCATTGATATCAACCTCGCCATAAAACAGATGAAACATGCGCTAGATTCAAATTATACAATTACTATAATTATGTACAGTACAGCTGACCTCATAAATGTAGCCTATACGCATTACGTGATAGGAAAATTGGTATTATTTTGTTTTATCTAGCAGGTCTGGGGGGGCCGTGTTTTAGCTTGAAGGGGGTCTGGGAGGAGTCTTTTAACCCCTTATGTACCGGTGACGTCTGTTTAGTCTAATGTTAGCTATATTTAGAAGATTTTGTTCAATTTAAGAAGAATCTGTGGTAGTAAACGGGGGTAAGGGAGATAGTTCGAAGCCTGGTAATTGCTGGAGGTCCTTTTTAACCTCAATAACATCGTCTAATAGTTGGCAGAATATAATCCAAAATACGTCGCCGGTACAGAAGGGCTTAAGCTCGAAGGGGGTCTGGGAGGTATTTATTAACTTGAAGGGGGTCTCTGGGGGGTGTTTTATAGCTTAAAGAGGGTCTAGGGGTCGTATTTTAGCTTGAAGGGGGCTTTGGGTGTGTTTTTAAGATTGAAGGGGGTCTGGGGGGGGGGCCCTGGTACAGCATGAAGGGGGGCTGGGGGGCGTTTTACAGCTTCAAGGGGGACTGGGGGTTTAATAGCTTTAAGGGGGTCTTTGGGCTATGTTTTAACTTGAAAGGGGTCTGTGGGGAGTTTTTAAGATTGAAGGAGGTCTGGGGGCCGTGCTTTAGCTTGAAAGGGGTCTGGGGGCCGTGTTTTATCTTGAATTATGGGGTGTCATGTTTTAGCTTGAAGGGGGTCTGGGGGTGCTGTGTTTTAGCTTGAAGGAAGTCTGGGAGCCGTGTTTTAGGTTGAAGGGGGTCTGGGGTGTTTAATAGCTTGAAGGGGTCTTGGGATGTTTAATAGCTTGAAGGGGGTCTGGGGGATGTTTAATAGCTTGAAGGGGGTTTGGGGGTCGTGTTTTACATTGAAGGGGGTGTGTTTAATAGCTTGAAGGGGGTCTAGGGGCCGTGTTTTAGCTTGAAGTGGGTCTGGGTGCGATTATTTAGCTTGATGGGGGTCTGCGGTGTTTAATAGCTTGAAGGGGGTCTGGGGGTTGTGTTTAAGCTTGGAGGGGGTATGGGAGGTATTTATTAACTTGATGGGGGTCTAGGGGCGGTGATTTAGCTTGAAGGGGGTCTGGGAGTGTTTATAATAGCTTGAAGGGGGTCTGGGGGTGCTTAATAGCTTGAAGTGGGTCTGGGGGGTATTTAATAGCTTGAAGGGGGTCTGGGGGGGGGGGTTTAATGGCTTGAAGGGGGTATGGGGGGTTTTTTAATAGTTTGAAGGGGGTCTGGTGGTCGTGCTTTAGCTTGAAGGGGGTTTGGGGGGAGTTTTTTAAGATTGAAGTGGATCTGGGCGGGCCTTGTTTTAGCTTGAAGGGGGTCTGGGGTATTTAATAGCTTGAAGGGGGTCTGGTGGTCGTGTTTTAGCTTCAAGGGGGTTTGGGGGGATTTTTTTAAGATTGAAGTGGATTTGGGGGCGTTGCTTTAGCTTGCAGATGGTGTAGGTTTTTTTAATAGTTTGAAGGGGGTCTGGGGTGTTTAATAGCTTGAAGGGGGTCTGTGGGGCGTTTTTAAAGAAGGTCTAGGGACCCGTGACTTAGCTTGAAGGGGGTCTTGAAGGCGTTTTACAGCTTGAAGGTGGAGATTAATGGTGTGCCCCTAGTTTCTTACTCTCACAGCCCATTGGTACAAGTCGGCCTTTCTCTGGCGTAGGGATACAGCGACCCCTTCGCCCGCCTCTTGAGTGGTGCAAGTCGGCCTTTGTAACAGTTACGGTAACTCTGTAATTTCCTGTTACTGCCTTATTGTAGCACAGTTAGGGCTGATGTGGTGCGAATTTGCCAGGTGAAAGTGATTCAGAGGGACTTAGTTGAGTCTTACTGAGACACTCATCACTAAACCAACATCAGCCACTATGATAACATAATGGGGCTGTGTTGTGGCAAGTCTTTATTGTACTGTACAGTACTACAGAAAAGGGCTTGCACCCCCGAGCCAATGCCCCCGCCCGCCGTCTGCAGGCCCCCTTGCATTGCCACCCAATCGGGCGATCTCGCCAGCACCTGGAAGGAAAACTAGCGGAAGGGATATAGTAACCGGGCATACTGTCCTGTTTACATAGGTTGCGCGCTTGCGGTTACGTTCCACTATATTTTAACTGCCTTGTTTCTGTTATTTGCCCCCTGCTGGCAATAACCTATGATGATGACAATAGGTCATGGGGGGATGAGGGGGGCTTCATCAACCTACTATTGTATCCCAAGGCAGTCAAAATAGATGGAAACGTGATCGCGAGCGTGCGAGTAGTGTAAACAAGGAAGGCGAGACACCCGAATACTACATCCTTACCAAAAGCAGTACTGTACAGTAAAAGAGACAGACATAGGCTAATGGTTAAGGTTGGGTAAGTCCTTTTTGAGTTATAGAAGCTAGTGGTCAAGATTTCTGGCCTAACTAGGCTATAGACTATTGATAGGTTAGTTGGTTAGGTTAGGTAACAGGTTAGGGTCGTTAGGCCTACCGTAGTTAAATCAGATCAGACAGAGGCGATTTTCACTCTCCCGCACTGCTTTCTAGTAATTTGATGTCTTCTACATTTTTTATAGCAGCGGGGACGCCCCAGGTTAGGTCAAGTTATCAGGTTATGGGAATGACTATGTCGTCGGTCTGGTCTGGAGCCTGGAGGAGGCGGGTGAGTCACGTAAGGGTTTGTTCTTCTTCTTCTTGATATTTATATGTGCAGTTTGCTCGGAGTATTTCAGATCTCCAGATTACTGCACAGGCATAGAGTTGCTTGCTGAGGGGAAGGGAAGTTTGTTAGTTGAAAGGGGTCTACAGATAGGATGTCTAAATAGTGAGTACAGGTATTGTACCCTACATAGATTTTACTATAGGTCATTAAGGACTGGAAATTGTTCTAAGGGTAAGTAAATAGGTAGGATGAGGATTAGTTATTAAGTTCTTATAGGAGGTAAGTCGTTATGTCTCGCTATGTCTCGTCGGGTTGAGTCAGGTTCGGATTTTGTAGGGTTGGCAGAGGTCTAGTACAGTACAGTACAGTACCAGTATGGGTGGCATTGTACTGTATTGGTTAGGGGTGGGTTTTCTGTGTGTTGGAGTTGTTTTGTCGTTGATGTTATTAAATGTCTGAAATTTTATTTGTGGCTCTTATGTATGTTCCTAGAGCTGAGGCAATTGCATGTTTGCCTTGTTGGCCAGTATCTCCTCCTCCTAGGTCCTAGATATGTTGTAGATTGAAGGTCCCTCCGTGTTGTGCCACTATTCTTCTCAGGTGGGTGCGAGCGCTGTAATATCTATGGCAATGAAGTAGATAGTGTTACACTGTTTCTGGAGTGAGGCAGTAGGGGCAGTTCTCGTCTTCTTCTAGTCCCATTCTGTGCATGTGCTCCGCTAGTCTTGTGTGTCCTGTCCGTAGGCGGAGTGTAGCTGTATTTAGAGCTTTGTTCTTGTATTTTGTGTGTTTCCATATGGACCATTCGGGTTTGATATTTCCGTATCTTGTGCCGGTGATGGTGACTTTCCATTCACCCTTGAAGTCTTGGAGGATGTCTTCTTTTAGGATGTTGGCTCTGTCTATTGTAGTGTAGAGGAGGGTTGTAATTCGTCTGAGGGAGTGCATGCCCCTGGCGAGTTCATCGACTATTTCATTGTGGAGTATGTCTCTATGGCCAGGTACCCACTGGAAGCTCATAGTATAACCTTGTAGGGGGAGGTTAGTGAGTAGTTGGATCATGGGGTATATGAGTTCCTTACTTTGTGTTGTGTTGTATTTAATTCTTAGAGTCGCAGCAATGGCGGCAGCATATTGTGTATGGGCCTGGTGGAAGGGTACTGATGATTTCTAGTGCTTGATTGAGTCCATACAGCTCTGCAGTGAACACTGATGTTTGTTTGGGGAGCTTCCATCCCATGATTAGATGAAATTTTGGGATCCATAGTGCTGCTGACGTGGATGTGGTGTTTCCGTTTTTGATGAGTGATCCGTCTGTGTATATTTGAGTGGAGTTTTTATGCTGGGTATTCAGGATTTCTAGGAATTCCTGTTTTAATTGGAATGGGTTGTCCTTCTTAGTTTTTAAGGTTATGAGATCAGTGTGAGTTTTAGGAGGGGTATATTCCCATGGTGGAACTGGAGGTACCATGGGTTGTGTTTGGCAGCCCAGAAAAATACGGGCCTTCCTGTGTATGATCTGGCCTATTCTTTCTCGGAAAGGTGATTTGCGGGTCCGGTTCTCCTGAGGTCGTATTGGTATGTTGCGGAGAGATGCTGAAAAAGGGTGGGGGGGGGGGGCGTTATATGTTATTGAGAAGTATGAAGAGCACTGTAAGTCTCTTCTGGTGGTTAGGGGGATTAGGTTAGTTTCACACTGGAGGCTGGCTATTGGTGATGATTTGAGACCTCCTGTTATGATTCTCATAGCAGTATTTTGAATCACCTCCAGCTTGTGAAGGTGTACTGGTGCAGCTGAGGTGTAGGCCTGGACACAATAGTCTAGTTTGCTCCTTATGTATGCTATGTAAAAGGTTCGTAAGGAGATAGCTTCGGCACCCCAGGTTGTTCCAGTAAGTGCTCTCATGATATTGAGTCTTTGATTGGTGCATTGTTTAAGGTATTCGATGTGGGTTTTCCATGTGAGGAGTGGGGCATCAAAAATTACTCCCAGATATTTATGAGTAAGTGTTTGTTGTAGATCTTCTCCATTGAGTGTGAGTCGTAGGGGTCTTACATTTTTCTTTCTGGTAAAGATTTGATATACTGTCTTTGTTGGGTTGATGGTTAGTTTTGATTTGTTAATCCAACGTCCTAAGGTGTTGAGTGCGTCCTGGATTTGCTGTTCCGCTATTTGAGGGTTGTGATCCGAGGTATATAATGTTATGTCATCGGCATATTGCATTATCTTGGTGGGTGCTACTGTTGGTGTGTCGGATAGGTACGCTGTGAAAAGGGGGGGGGGGGGGGGAGGGGCTTAGTGAGGAGCCCTGAGCTAATCCTTTATTGTGTTTGATAGGATTTGACATTTGGCCTTGGATGTACACTTGGCTTGTTCTGTTGGATTCAGTTGCTGGTCGGGAAGCTATGCCTTACGGTCCAGCCCAATAAACCCTGCTGGTCAGTATCATCGGTATTGGCTTGTTATTCCATAACTTTTTTTTCAGTATATAAAACTATGTATTTTCTGATCAACATTACTTATAATATGAATTTCAATTGTGTGATAATAGATTTGCCAAGTAAAATTAAATACAACATAAATAATATACATATGCAAACCAGCTTGCTTTGTTCAAGATCGCTTGAGATGCGTCGCTTTATTGTTTACATCCAAATGTCCAAAGTCCAAAGTCCAATATCAAAGAGTTTTCAGCCGGCTGGAAGAGGTCAGAGCATTTCGATTAGAGGGAACAAATAATAAATGTGGAAGGAGCGGCATCTAGAAAAGAAGCAGTAATTAGTGGTATCCCACAAGGCACTGTCCTCGGCCCCATTCTATTCATAATAATGATAAATGACATCAATACTAACATTAACAGCTATAATAATAATAATAATAATAATAATAATAATAATAATATTTATTCAGTCAGCAACTTACAGAGTTGGTACCACATAGTTTGTTACAAATATGACATGTACCAGCCTTGCATAATTCCAACTAAGGATAGCCCAATAAGGCCGTTAGGCGTATTTCCATTGGGGTCCTTGTGGGATTAGGTTAGCTGGGGAAAAGGGGAGGATAAAGAAATAGATACTTTAGAGAAAGTATTTCTAGGGGTTGATACCTTACATCCTATAGTAAATATCAGTAATCCGTAATCAGTAATCATTTCAGTTTGGTTTGTCTATCTCTTATGTCGTATTTAGTAGTAGACATAAGCTTGGTGCTCCCTTCTCGCAGCTGTCCGGTTCAGTTGTTCCTTCAGGCTACGTCTGAAGGAATACAGTGTTCTCTTTTCACGGACTGACTGGGGTAGGTCGTTCCAGTCTTTGATGGCAGTGAAGAAGAATGTTTGCTTACCCTGTCCTTGGATTCTCGGGACCTTAAAATTAAACATCATGTTTCTTGTATTATGTCCACTCCTCTCATTTGCTTTAACAAAATCATTCTTTAGATACTCTGGTGCTCTGTCATAGAAAATTTTGAAGGCATTAGTTAGCCTGATTTGTTTGGCCCTGTCAGAGACATTGAGCATACCTAGTGACTGAAGTTGTTCCTGGCCAACATGTGATCTGGGTCCTAGGTTCAGCATGAACCTAACCATTTTATTTTGAGTGACCTGAAGTTTGTGCTGTGCTGATTTAGATGATGCAGAGTACCAGGATGACACAGAATAGTCAAAATTACATTGAACAAGCGCTTGGCAGAGGGTCTTTTTGGTCGCCGCGGGCAAGCATCCCACCTGTCTATACAGGTATTTTATACGTGCTCTACACTTACTCAGGATAGATTCCAAAATTGTTTCACCTGACAAACTCGCGTCCAGTTTCAGTCCGAGATATTTAACTTGTGACGTACTGTTGTTATAGGAATATCATTACAGTTGACCGAGAAGCCCACAATGTCTTTCAGTTTGCGTTTTGTTCCACATAAGATGGCTTCCGTCTTGCCCAGGTGAAGAGATAGTCTATTGTCCACTAGCCATTCACTACATGATGCTAGTTCTTTGGAAAGTGAAGCGGCAATACTTATTGGGTCTTTTCCTGAAACCAGAAGGACGCTGTCGTCTGCATACAGTAATAATTTACATGAGACGCTCAGTTCCATGTCGTTCACATAACAGAGAAAGAGTAAGGGACCAAGGATGCTTCCCTGCGGGACCCCACAGTTAATTGGCATAGGATCAGATATATTATCATCAATTTTGACTCTTTGGGTTCTACCACTAAGATAAGATTTAAACCAGTTCACAGACCCTATGCCCATAGCTTGTAGTTTATTACATAGGATATCATGGTCTACTGTGTCAAACGCTTTTTGTAGATCAAGAAGAACCATACCGGTGTAGTTACCTTTAGACATTTCTTTACGAATGTGATCCGTTAAGTGGATGAGACAGGAGTCTGTCGAGTACATGCATCTGAAACCTGATTGAAACTTATAGAATAGATCATTTTGTTTGAGGTAGTGTTCAATTTGGGTGTATACCGCTCTTTCAAGGATTTTAGATACAATACATAATATGGCATGCTAACTGGTCTGTAGTTGCCAACTTCTAGTTTATTTCCTTTCTTGAATAGAGGGGTTACAATAGCTTCCTTCAGTTCAGCAGGTACTGTGTTGGTGTTAATTGACAAGTTGATGATGTGGGTTAGGGGGCCTGCTATACCAATGGCTCCATCTCGTAGAAATTTGGCAGGAATTTTGTCTGGTCCTGTGCTCTTATGTACATTTAGGTTAGACAGCTCGTCAAAAGTGTATTTTGGTGTAACATTTTGCAATCTAAATGTGTTCGGGTGTATGTCTTTATCTCTGTAGAAATTACGAAAGGTGGCCGTTGTTGTCGTGTATTTATTGAGAGGTTGAGGTAGGTTCTGTGCAAGTGTGTTTGCTATGGAAGTGAAGAAGGAGTTGAAGTAGGTTGAAATTTGTCGTTTATCGTGGCAAACCTGATCATTAATGGTGAGAGCAATATTAGTGTTAGACGAATCCCTTGTCTTGTTGCTGTAGCCTGTTGTTTTTAGGTGCCTCCATAGTTTCTTTGGGTTATTCTGATATTCCTCTGCCTTATTGTGAAAATAATTATTTTTCGCTGATTTCATTTTCCTACTTAGTTTATTCCTGGCCCTGTTGAACTCATGTTTCAGACCTTGATCCTGTCTATGTTTCGCTAGCCTTTTTAACAGATTGTCTCTGTGTTCCAGATGGTGTAGTATGTCATTGTTGATCCATGGGTCTGACCTTGCTTTAATTCGTATGTCTTTCAGAGGAGCTATTTCGTCTAGGATGTTTGTGATGATGGTTCTGAAGCCAACCCATGCGTCATTACTGTCCTTTGCTGATGACACCCGGCCGGGTATTCAGGTCCATTGATAAAGTAGAAGACAGTTCACAGCTACAAAAAGACCTCAAGAAAATCTATAAATGGGCAGAAAAGAACAACATGAGCTTTAAAGAGCCGTCAGCCAGATCTTAAAGGTGAATTCCAGGGATGAAACCTATTCAAACTACAATGTCCATTAGGATCTGCTTGGTTTTAGGTACATGATACTGAAGAACTTTCATCAATTTGTTTTAACAATATAGAAATATAGCTTATCTAAGTTATTTTATGTGGCGCGAACTGGCGTGTTTACCATGACGTAACTGTAGCCAATGGCGGGAACTCTCGACATGGGAAATGGGTGAATCTGTGTTTTTTTTTATTTGAGAAACTTTTTGTATGCATGTTTACAGCTCAACATTTGGCTTCACCACTGTCTGGTCAAGGGACCGCAATATATAAATTGAACAGACAACTATATTATCATTACGAAATAGGCCTTAGAACCGAGTTCCCTCAACTCTGGACCAGGCTAAACATGCATAATAAACACTGCATGTATGTTAATTGCTGGCGAGCTGGGATTATTTCTTGATGTGCACCACATCATCAGGACGTTGGTCGATCTTTTGCAGAGCTTGAGTATTGAATTGAAAGGTATTAATTACGAAAAACAGACCTCACTGTTCAGGACCGCATTTCTTGTTTACAAACGGCGTCTCTACACAATGGAGTCACTCCAGCTGGCTGAAAATGCCAATTCGTCACCAACGACTATATATTAGTATTTTGTTCTGGAGTTTAATGGAATTATATCGATATTGCCCATATACATATTACAGTATATTCATGCCAAGTTATGACCCTGCATTAATCTTCGTTTTTTCGTTCATCCCTGTAGTTCACCTTTAAATGGGTTATTTATCTATTTATTTATTTGGATCCCTTTCTCCCTTATAGTGGAAAGGTGTCTATGAAACTTGATATACAGCCTAGGAATGCAGTACCAGATCAAAACTTGCATGAACACTTTGTGCATATCGCCGTCATCAAGGACCAGCATCAACATCATAGAGACCCCTCCGAAACACCATCTTCTTCCACGGCGTCCGTGATAGAAAACGGAGCCAAGCGGAGATGTATAGGGGGAAGCTCAATCATCGGAAATAATACGTTGACATCCTTGTTCTTGTTCTTGTTAGGGGGACCCGCAGAGGGCTTCTCTCGGGCAGCATGATATGCGGGGGTTGTGCAGGGTAATTATTAGAGGGATAGGATCGGGTCAAGGATTAGGGAGATAATGATCAGCAAAGAGAGGAGGAACAACCCAGCACTGCAGCAGCCCTACCAGGAGGATGGGGAGTTGACTATTGGCCACCTACTATTCAACAGAAATATAACAGAAGAGGCAAAAACAACGGTATATAGACTTTGGCAAATAAGAAATAAGAAAATAAAGGAATTATTAAGATAAAGTAGACCCGGACCCAGACCGCAAGAAGAACCCTACATCAGGGAGTGCCGCTTTAAAGGCATTACTCCCGCCAATCAACTGAACTGAACTGATCAGTGATCCTATTTATAAAGGAATGAAGAGTGGGGCTATTAACTATGTGAGATATGGGAGGTGATTCCACTCTTGGATGCTGCGGGGAAAAAATGAATGTCTGAATATGTCCGTGCTTGCCTGATATGTGTGATATTTTAAGTTGTGGCTGTGTCTCGTAAATTGTAGGCTATGTTTGTAGGGTGTAAATATGTATTTTTATCTATGTCTGCTAGATTGTTTGTGATTTTGTATAAAATTTGTTGTCTGTGTATTTGTCTTCTTGTTACAAGGGGGTCTAGTTTAATGTCTTGTTTGAGCAAAGTGACTGATGTAGTATGTCTGTAATCACGTCTGATCCATCTTGCAGCTTTGTTTTGTATGGCCTCTATTATAATTTATTGATATTATTGTGAGTGTGTGGATCCCAGACGGTGTCGCAGTATTCCCATCTCCACTAGCTCTGATCCTCCTCAACCTTCCATGCCCCCTACACACACCCAACAACCCTCCAACTTTAACCAGAGGACCATCCCTAAGGCATGCACCAGCAGGAAACATCAAATGCTATACGGAACCCTCGATTATTGACCAAAACGAGCGAGAGGAGACACCACAACACATGGACGCACCCACCACCACAACCTCTTCTAAACTCTATCCAGCCCCTAATTTCAAAACCTGCACAACTAGTCCGGCAATAAAAAACACCAGGTGCAATTAACCGATGCATAACCCGGTTGTAGGCTAATACTCTTTGCGAAAAGAAATACTTTCTGTTATTTTTGTTGCTCTGTTTCTTGAAAAGCTTCCTCTGATTTCCCATTAGGCTATTGTTGTTTTCCAGGATTTTTTTTTATTTGTCCAACTTCTCTATCCCTTCGATGATCTTGAAGGTTTCAATTAGATCCCCTAGCTCTTTGTCTTCTCTTCTCCAGTAATGGCAAGTCGAGAATATCCAGTCTCTCTTCATAAGTCATGTGCTTTAATTCAGGGACTAATTTTGTTTGGTTACCTCACAGACAGTCCTAATTAAGGAATTTAAGGTAGGCCAGGACACTAAGCCTAAGGAGGAAAAGGCTGGTTACCGTACATGCTGGGGACAAGGTAACGTAAGTTAAAACGCTTGCTGTCCTACTCTTTCCATGCTACCCCGCGTCGGTTATAACGCTTGCCGGCATAGCCAAGTACGGAACCAAGACTCAGGCATCAGCCGAGGATCAATTCACGTCAGTTAAAACGCTAGCTGTCTTGGTCGTAACTCGGTGCAAACCCGCGTCGGTTATAATTACCCATGCCGGGGGAGCACGGTTACTGAGTTTGAGCCCGTAGCACCTAGTGTTGTTGCTTGTGTGACTCGGTTGCGCTTGCTTGGCACTGAGACACCTTGTAACATAGTCTGTGCAAGAGACCACACCCAGCTAGCTAAGCAGTCACTCTCCAGCCACTCGCTTGTCAACCCTTGACAAGGAGCGTCTGGGGCGTGTCGGCTTACCAGCCAACCCTAAGGTGAGCTATTGTCACCAATGCCCAGAAAGACTTTGGTTGATCTGGTAGTTGAGGGTAAGCTACCTTTTCCCCACAGCTTGAGTGTACGAGAGGACCAGTCGAGACGGGAGCAGCCACGAAGTGATATCAGCCACCATACCTGGTGCATGATGGAGTTCTTTGGCCCAGATCCTGACTCTTCAAGAAGCCGCACTGTGTGTGAAATTATGAATCAGTCCGGAAGTTAGACGAGCTGCCATCGGATCTCAAGAAGTGTTTGTCCTCAACGCTCGGTGCCTGCTGGAGATCTTCGGTCCAGATCATGACTCGTGAAGAAGCCAGACTATGTGTGAATCAGTCCGGAAGTTAGACGAGCCGCCATCGGATCTCAAGAAGAGTCTGTTCAGCCGGCTGTGTGCGAATAGCCAGGACAACCACCACCTTGATGACAGCCAGTGCTAAGTGCATCCTTCGCCCCAGTGCTCTTCTGTCCCCCTCTCTCATATAAGTGACTCTCTGTTATGTTGGGGTACAAGAGTTACGGTGAGGTTTAGGCCTAGATGTGCCGGTAGTCCGGGAGCTGCCAGTAAGATCATCGAAGACGTGCTTTATGCCTTCCCTTTAGTTTTGCCTTCCTGTTTCCCCGGTTGCTGGGGAACAATTACACCTGTCCTACACCAGCTTTCTGTAGCCTATAGATACTTTCTCGGGTCTGGGCTCCCATGACCCCCTGAAGAGAAAATATAGATATAATATTGCCACTCTATTTTTACACACACACGTCATTAGAGAGTACCTGCCGCAGATCTAAATCTATGTGCTTCTTAACATTTAGGCTTAGACATTATAGTGTATTTTCGCTCTAGAGTAGATGTTTATATACTCATGCTTTAGAGTCCATTTAATTCCGACTCTACATATTTAACCTTTGCATATTCATATGCTTTAGAGCCTATTTCATTCAGACTCTTTCTAGGGAGTTTTCACTTCCTTAGTTTATAACCTGTTTAGCAAATAACAGCAATCCTCCGTATATATTAATTCAGTGTTTCATAAGTAATTCAGTGCTACTTTGCCGTACTTTGTGAGGACGATTTGCTTGTTGTGAGGGCCATTATCTCTCTATTTATTATTTTTTTGTTCCTGTATGCGCCAGTTTATACCACCAAGTGTACTACATTACATATGTCTATGTGCCTATGTGTTGAAGTGAATAAAACCATTGTGCCCACCATTGTGTTTCTGTTGTTGTATGTCAATTGTTTGGTATAAATAGAGTTAAGGTCAGTCCTCGCCCAGTCGAGAGCATCCTAAGTTGAAGACTACTGCACCATTCCCAGAGCTGGGAAGTGCGATCAGAATATACCTTTCTTCTTGAAAGCGTGCATGACATAACAAAACTTTATAGTGTATTAATTATAGGTAGGCCTAGGCCAGAACTTGTGACCTCTAACCTCTGTAACTCATAATGGGCTAGAATAAATTAAATGGACTGCATATTTCCACATTTATTCCCTGTCTGACTCTTCCCAAATGATGGAATTATTAGCTCGATTACCAAAGTATTTTTTGAGTTATGAAAGGTTGGATTCGAGATTTCTGGCCTAACTTCACTGCTTCCAACACCCATTTTTCCATATATCTACTCGTCAAGAGTTTCCAGAGGACTATCCCTTATACTTCAACAATACAAAAATCAACCCTTCATCTTCTCTCAGTATTCTCGGTGTCTTTGTTTTCTTCTGATCTTTCTTGGAAAGATCATATTAACACTCTTGCTAAAACGGCTTCCCAGAAGCTGGGTATGCTCAGTCGCCTCAAGGGGTTCTTTACCCCTGCACAGCTTCTTGCTCTGAACAGGGGCACAGTGCATCCTTGGATTGAGTATTGTTCACATGTGTAGGGAGGATCCTCTCACACAGCACTCCTAGACAAAGTAGAAAGAAAGCCTTTTGTATCATTAACTCACGTCCACTCACCGATTCTCTGCAATCTCTCGCTCTTCGCCGCAATGTTGCATCTCTATCGATATTACAGTAATCAGTGTTCCTCAGAGCTCTCTCAGTGTATATAACCTCTACGTTGGGTACGTAGTACCCATCTTGCAACACAATCCCACCCCTTCTCTGTGCAACTCTCCAACCCAAAAGTGAAACGATACTCCCGCAGTTCGCAACTGTGTGTATCTGCCGGTACCTGAAGGCCAGTACCCGCTGCCAAGGACCTCTGCTACGCTGTGAAAATCAGGCCAGGATCAAGCCGCCAACCCAGACGTCAATGCCAGATCTCTAACCAAGAAGAAAGTGTTAGCTTTGCTTGAAGGCTGCTTCACAGACCTCCCTTCTCACTGTGTAGGTATCTTTGAATGAGGACACAATCTAGCCTACATATACTATCCTGGACTCTGATTAATATTCTGTAGCCTACATTGTTCCTTTCGAGGCAACAGTTATAATGGTAATAATTCACAGAACCAGACCACACATACACAAGTGCTAACCTACATGTAGAATCAAAGCTGGCCTGATAGCCTACCCTTTCTTTCCTTATCCCTGTAATTGACGTTCTTTACGGAGTGAACTTGTAGGCCTATAGCCATAATTGATTTGTCCTTGTGCTACTGATTTAAACTGAGACTGTGTGACTCGTGAGGAATATTTATATTATTGCTTAACAGTGTTAGTAGCCTAAGTGTTTGATGTAGCCTACCCATTTAGGTGAAGCCATTGATTTCGGGGGATGAGTGATTGGTGCTTCTGAATGCTTATGTAATTGCTATTTGTGAGCAAACTGTTATGTGTTCTTCTCCTGTCACCTCTTTTTCCTTTCTTGTGTCTCTTGCTGATCCTCCCTACCCCTTGAAGGAGTAAGGGCTGCATGGCTACTAAGTGACTGACTGATTGTAGGCCTACACATCATGTTTCCCATGCGTTCAGCTTAACCCTTTCAAGCTCCAATACGTGTTTCTGTTATGTTTCTGGCTACTATTAGACAATTTTATTCAGATTAGTAACGGTATGTGGAAGTCAAAGGGTTGATTGAGATAGTATTTACCCTTTTAATACCCACAGATACTTCCTAAGCTGCATAGAATCGTCCAATGATAGCCAAAATAAACTGCTAAAACGCGTCAGAGCTTCAAAGGGTTAATTGTTGCTATGATCCAAGAGAATTTCACCAGTATTGTATGTATTTATGTGTGTATTGTTTCTGTGTATATTAACCAAACATTAAAGCCATTTTATATATTTTTTTTTTTTTTTTGTAATAAACTTTAAACCTTACGTTAAATGTTACTGTGTTGTAGGGTAGGTCCTGCTACATCCGTGTGATGGTTTAATTTCTTGCACAATTGAGAGTGAGTCCACTCTGTAAAAATCCTTGTATAACAACTGTAATACTACAGTATACTGTACTGTACTGTACATTTCTCTTCATATTGCGAGTGTTAGCATTTATGTGATTCAAATAAACTGCTCAAATCTTTAGACGATCTTCATATTTGTGTCTTGGCAAGGTACAAAGAAATGCAAATAATTTGTGTAGTTTATTGCAAATATATGCTTAAAGGTTTACTAAAGCCTATCATGTATATGTTTAACAACAATATGTTATGTTTCTTTGATGTATATAGAAGTCCTCAAACATAGATTAAACCTCTCGTTACACAGGACGCCGCCGGCTTTGGGATGAGCAGAAAGAGGAGGAGGATGAGGGTGTAACATTTGTGTTAGGTCTCGAGACAGAAGAGGGGGTAGATGGGGAAATGGGGAAAAGAATGAAGGTAGTGAAAAGATTCCTGGAGCAGGTGTGGCAGAAGAGAAAACGGAATAGGATAGAATAGGGTGAGGGGGAGAAGGGGACCACTTGCAGAGCGGGGGAGGAAGAAAAATGAGATTAAATAGTAGAGAGGGGAAAAGATAAATTAAGATAAGGAGAGAACAAGATATTGGGGGGTGGAGGAGGGGGTAAAATAAGGAGAGGAGAGTTCTGCTTAAGCTATATACTTCAATTCTTTGTCTTTAACTATCCTTTCTACGACTACATAATTTCTAAACATTCTTAAATCTAGCTCTAGCTGTTTCTGGAGAAGTCACCGGTGCATAGGTGAGCTGGCTTTGAGAGGGGACAGCAACTCCACAAAAAGAAGAAGAAGAAGAAGGGTTGGAAATAGTACAGGTGCGTATTTTACTTATGATTTGCTAGCTTATACATTGAGTTTAATCTTTATTGCCCCACTGAGTCAAGATAAAGACCCAGAGGATAATTTGGAGTGCAAGGCATGAAAGTCAACAAAACACGCGGGCACGACTTCAACACACCTCAACTCCGTAAGAGGTGTGTTAAAGTCGTGCCCGCGTGTCTTGTTGACTTTCATGCCCTGGTTACACAGTCGGCCAAGAGTTAGACAATGTCGCGGCACTAAGTATATTTCGATCAATAATTGGTATCAACACTATCTAAACATTAATTCATCGTTTCGAGTGAGATATACAAACATACCTATTTTGACAAACCCTATGGCTATTCTGTCAACATCTGACGGACATTCGGTCTAATAGCCTAGCCTACAGCGAGCAAACCGTTATGACAACGGAGACAACTTTTTTGGCCAACTGTACCTCATGTCCACCACCTGACCTGACCCGAATATTTGCCATGCATGCTTATGAAGCGGTCATCAATGAAACTAAGGTCGATTTTTGGCAAGTTGAACGTGGTAGAGTCCATACAAGCTTGTTCAATAGATTACGGTATTAGGCTAGGCCTAGGCCTGTATCGTTTTATAGCCTAGTCTACCCGGTAGTCTACCCCTGCCAGGTGTGCCAACCATGAACATGATAGCCTAGGCCGTTTTGGACGGGAGGGGATGTACGCAGCCACATACATACCTTACCCCAGGGTGTAAAACGAGGCCGATTATCGTAATGCTACTCGACTTCGCTTTACAATTAATGCTAGGCCTACCCATAACAGAAAATATTCGTTCGTTGAATTGACAGTTGATTCATTGATAGGCTAGGCCTAATCAATTTCGGGATGGATGTAGTTACCGGGCGTACCACTACCGACATAGGCTACAACATAAATCATCTATAAATAACCTACTTATAATAAAATAAATACTTAATTACTTATAAATCTATAATACTAGGTTAGGTTAGGTTGTGTTGTGTTGTTTGATTAGGGTAATGTATTTAAAGATTTTTGTATCCAAAGGCAATCAAAATAGACGGGAACATGATGGTGAGCATCCGCGTAGTGTAAACAAGATGGGCGGTACAAACGGTAACTACATTCTTGCCTCAATTTCTCTGATAATAAGATTAGGCCTATCTGAAAAGACTGAAAATATAATTAGGCCTGACTGACGGTTACAAAGTACGGTATTATTGCCATTTTGGTTCCATAGCCGGCAAAATGGCACCATCATGGCAGCCAATTGTCTAAATGGCCACTATCCCATCTAGACCTACCGGTATTCTTCGATAAATTTGAATTCTGCATATTTAGCCTAGGCGCTCGCCATTCGTCCGCGCATTAATACTACTGGATTCAGGAAAATAGTGCTACTCAACTCTTCAAGTTATTTGCTTTGACATCCTGCCTTACCTCCTGGCCCTGCGCGTGCACGAAAATGTAAGCCTCCCTTGGCCCCGCCCCCCGTTTCCCGCGTTAAGTTACGTATAGCCTTCAAACCGTTACTGCCAGGTCGCTCGTCGCTCAGTCAGTAGAGCTCTTGCCCGACACCCAGAAATCCAGTGTTTGATCCCACTCGAGATTTAGTGTATTTTTATATTTTCATTTTGTTATTTGTTAATTTGTGTTATTTTATATTAGGCCTATATTATATATTATATGATGTTATATATTATATTATTTTATAGCCTATTACAGTGGAGCCCCCATCCTAGCTGCTAATCGGTTCCGCAGAAATAGAGCTAGGATTGAAACATCCAAGATCGGGGCACTGTTCTTATGGGGAAAATTCAATCTGTTCCGTGCTCATGCCAAAATTTGCGTCTTTTTCTATTTTTTGCCTATGAAAACATGTTTTATTGTACACAAATTAAATTTTATGCATTATACTGTATCATATAATATACCATAGAATAAGTTTTTAATAACTAGAAAAAAAAAGGCCCAATATCTAAACAATTACCGCACTTTTTCCCAGTGTTAGGCTATGAAAACATGTTTTTTGTCTAGGCTAGCCTACAAGTAGCCTAGGCCTCAATCTTATGCATTGTAAATAATAATGTAGACATGGCTAAATGACAGTCCTAACCATAAATACTGTAGATTGGGGCATTGTTTCTATCATGCGAAAAAATTTAGGCCTAGCCTAGGCCTAGGTTCTAAATTCGTCCAGCCACCCCTCAAGTACCCATTTCGCCCCAAATACATCCAATAAATACATATTATGAGACGTATAAATACGTATTATGAGAAGATTACTTACCACACAGATTTTATTATAAATCATTGTCATACTTAGCCTAGCCTAGGCTAACATCGTCTAGGCTAGGCAATTCAATCGCTTTCGTCCGACATGGACTGGTCTTTGCTGTGTTTTGAGCATGAAATTCCTTCATTGCTACCACCAGGCCAACCATCCCTATCACTAGATGTACTAGAGGTTATAATAAACGCGAGAGATAAGGGGTTCAGGCACAAAAAGGCTTGCAAACGGTTGTTTGTCAACACAGATACTAGCTAAACTGCAAGCGTCTGCTTAGTGATGACGTCATACAAAGATGGCGGCATCTTGCGCATTTGATGGATCCGGATTTTGTCTCTAAACGGCAAGCTACTGGCAGATTCTTTCGTTATGTTAAAACAAAATTATTGTTTTTGTTTGTTTTCTAGTTTTATGTCGAGTTTTTTGTTATTTTTGCTATTTTTTCGGGTTTCGGCTGGGATTTTGATGCGAGGAATGAGGCTTTTGGCGCGAGAATTGAAATGGGGAATATTTGGTGTGTGGTGCGAGAATTGAATCAACGAAGACCAGTGTAGCGAGGATGGGGGCTCCACTGTATATTATATTAGGGTTAGGTTAGGTTAGGTTCGGTTAATCTAATATAATATTTGTACATTTTGGGCAGTGGGCGGGGCCGCACATGTGCAGGGGGAATGTGGCTGCGTACAGACCCTCCCGTTTTGGACTCCTAACTTGCCGTGTTGGCATGGAGGCGGTGGAAACGACAGAGGCAGAAACGAGGAAATTAGAAACGGTACAGAATAAAATCGGAAGGACGGGATTGGGGGCAAATAAATACGTAGCACAAGAAGCAATCCAAGGAGAGATGGGGTGGAGTACGTTTGAAGAAAGGATAGGAAAAGCAAAAGGGAAGTACAAAGTGAGGCTAGAGGGGATGGAGGAAAATAGGTGGCCAAAGAAGGTACTGTATACAGATGGGCGAGCGAGGGAAGTAAATGGAACAGAGAGTGGAAAAGATGGCTGGGAAGGATAAATATAATACAGGACCATGTGGGAGGGGAATTTAGAAAACGAAATGGGAGAGAGGATTGGGTCATACTGGAAAATGGGAGAGGATGTATCAGAGATGGAGAAAGGGATAAAAGAGGAGGGAAGAAGAAAGTGGAGGGAAGGGGTAGAAAACAAAGCCACGCTGTCGTATTACAGAGGGAAGGAAAAAACAGCTAGAGAACTTTTCTATGATGGAGGATGGGGATCTAAATTGCTGTTTAAAGCAAGGACAGGATCCCTAGAGACAAATGAAAGAACAAGGAGATGGAACGGAATGGGACCGCACTGTAATCAATGCGAAATGGGAGGAGACCCAATAGTCGAGGACATAGAACACATAATAACGGAGTGTACAAAATATGATGAGGAGAGAAACGAGTTGGAGAGATACATGAGGAATAGAGTTGGTGAAATGGGGTGGGAGGAAGTAAAGCAGAGAGACGATAGAGGGGTAGGGGCACTGCTGGGGCTAACACAAGATATGGAAACGCAAGACATGGAGATGATGAAGAGGATACTAGAAAAGATATGGAGGAAGAGAAATGGGAAGGGGGGGGGAGGACATGATAGTTAGGTCTAAAAAACTGTCCCTTATACTATCCTTCTACTCTAAACTTTCCCTCCTACTAACGTTTCTGAGCCAGTACCGATACAAAGGTCAGCCCTGTGGACCTGCGCGGTCTGCGGGCGGGTTCAAAAGAAGAAGAAGGTCTCTGGCCAGGTAGACTACAAATATTTCTGCAGGACAACTGTTTCAGATCAACGTTCTAGCCTAGGCTAGGCTATTACAAAACGGTCAAAACCACACATGGCTGTGAATTATTATATAGTTGTGTTGTCTCAGAGTAGATTATAGAACTGCCAAAGATTTTTTTGTTTTTTGTTTTTTTTTGTTTTTTTGCAATCTTTAACCCTTCCTACCCGGGCTGTCTTACCCAATGACGGTCGCCCCTACCCGGGCGAAATGGCTGAAAAACGTCTAGGCCTAGGCTACCGTATTTATGTTTATTTTCACTGCTAGACCTTTCCCACTCGTCTATAATCGTAGTGCGGTTTTCAATCTGTATTTTGGCGTTGAGTAGAGCTCTGTAAGTCAACTGGTTCAGTTGTGATGACGATTTCAGTGGAGCCAATATTGCAGAGATGTTGCCAATATGGGGGCTTTTCAGACACTAATTTCATCGTGACGTCAGAACAATAACATTGAAGAGTCTTCTCCTTCTTGTTTTCGGAGGTGCGGTGACGCAACGCTTGGGTTTGTTGACATACGTCGTACGCATGGTGTTCAGACCAAGCTTAATTAGGCTATTAAGCTCATGCCTTAAATAAGGCATACCAGGTAGCGGCCCTTCTTTCGTGCTGTCCTTACCTAAGGCAGACCGGGTAGGAAGGGTTAACGCTTTACGAGCGGGCTCGTCAGTAACTTCTACTACCCGCCAAGCGGGTGGTTTTACCCTAAACGACCTTGTTTCCGTGCTCTTTTTCATGCATAAACAAGAGCCAGAGCGTAATACAATTATGTATCCCTGAAACGGCGATAATTGAGCTTTCCAATGACATCTTTCTACGACCACCCGTTCTCTTGCAACAATCGTGCAAGACGAAGGAAAAATCCCTAAAATACGGTAATTTCCTTAAATAATTCCCTGTGTAGCGAGGTAGTGAGTGTGGGTGTGTGTGGAGTTGTTGTTGTTGTTGTTCCCCAAGCTGCCTGGCCGAACAGCCCCAAGGCCCCGAGTAAGGCCAAGGCCATAAACGAGCGACCCCACAGAACCCTCCCTGCCGACCACAATAAAACCTGGGTGACCGAAGCCACTCCATGGCGGGGGGCTGAGAGGGTGCGTAAACGCCCGGGAAACCAAAGCCCCACCCAGGGCCCTGTGCCCCTCAGCAATTATGAAGAGAAAGTTGAGGGGCAAAGGAATAATGTGACGCTTTAGCTTCCAATCTTGGTAGATTGGGAGGTCAATCCACGGAAGAGACGCCGTCACTCGAGATCTAGAAAATATATAAGTAAAAGGTACAGTCAGAGTAAGCTATGGGTATGGCAGAGATCGCTCAGGTCTCACTCTGATAGACCAGCCCATCACCAGTGTGTGTGGAGTAGACGTCAGTAGTCGCGTCAGTAGTCGCTCGGGACCCGTGCCGAGCGGTCATGAGCCGACCTACGCTCTTCCACCCGCTCGTCTCTCTCTCAGAGCCATCATTACTCAAAAATTGCACACAGACTTGTCGGGCCCCGCCACATAGTCCTTTCTTCTCTAGACCGACTAAAGTCCATCCCCGCTAGACAAGGGTTAATAAGTAGGCCTACTCCCTTGTGCATATGAAAACCCGGTCAATATGTAGCACGCACAACAATATACAGTACAGTGGAGCCCCCATCCTAGCTGCTAATCGGTTCCACAGAAATAGAGCTAGGATTGAAACAGCCAAGATCGGGGCACTGTTCTTATGGGGAAAATTCAATCGGTTCTGTGCTCATGCCAAAATTTGCGTCTTTTTCTATTTTTTGCCTATGAAAACATGTTTTATTGTACACAAATTAAATTTTATGCATTATACTGTATCATATAATACACCATAGAATAAGTTTTTAATAACTAGAAAAAAAAAGGCCCAATATCTAAACAATTACCGCACTTTTTCCCAGTGTTAGGCTATGAAAACATGTTTTTTGTCTAGACTACATCAAGTAGCCTAGGCCTAAATCTTATGCATTGTAAATAATAATATAGACATGGCTAAATGACCGTCCTAACCATAAATACTGTAGATTGGGGCATTGTTTCTATCATGCGAAATTTTTTAGGCCTAGCCCTAGGCCTAGGTTCTAAATTCGTCCAGCCACCCCTCATTCCCTCAAGTACCCATTTCGCCCCAAATACATCCAATAAATACATATTATGAGGAAAAGACGTATAAATACGTATTATGAGAAGATTACTTACCACACAGATTTTATTATAAATCATTGTCATATTTAGCCTAGCCTAGGCTAACATCGTCTAGGCTAGGCATTTCAATCGCTTTCGTCCGACATGGACTGGTCTTTGCTCTGTGTTTTGAGCATGAAATTCCTTCATTGCTACAACCAGGCCAACCATCCCTATCACTAGAGGTTATAATACTACTAGAGGTTATAATAAACGCGAGAGATAAGGGGTTCAGGCACAAAAAGGCTTGCCAACGGTTGTTTTGTCAACACAGATACTAGCTAAACTGCAAGCGTCTGCTTAGTGATGACGTCATACAAAGATGGCGGCATCTTGTGCATTTGACGATCGGATCTCGGATTCACTCGGATTTCGTCTCTAAACGGCAAGCGCCTGGCAGATTCTTTTGTTTGTTTTCTAGTTTTATGTCAAGTTTTTCGTTATTTTTGCAATTTTTTCGGGTTTCGGCTGGGATTTTAATGCGAGAATTGAGGCTTTTGGCGCGAGAATTGAAATTGGGAATATTTGGTGTGTGGTGCGAGAATTGAATCAACGAAGACCGGTGTAGCGAAAATGGGGGCTCCACTGTAGGTAAAAAAATAATCTCAATGGCATATGATTAGCCTAAACACATTTTTTCCAAGATATTCATATAGGCCTACATGTCAGCTTCAGGAAGCTATCATACAATATATTCTAGCCTAGCCTATAGGTATTTACGTTTCAATGGCCGCCCTCTGTTCTCGCCGCCATTTGTATTTTTTTTTTTAGTTACAGTGGGAGACCTCTTTCCCGTGTCTCAGTAGTCAGTCGACAATGAGACATCTGGTGATGAATTCAATGCCCCTAGTATGTACTTGTTGTAAAAAAGTTAATATTTACCTCCTGTTATCGACAGCCAAAGCTGAAGATTGTGGAGTAAACACTGTAGACTTCATTGACTTTCTCTTTCGGCGGCCGTCAATCTTTTATTATTTTTAATATCCAACCAGTGGGGGTGTAAATTTTTGTCTTTTACCCCGCAATTTCCCTAATCTTCATACTTCATAGCCCTCCCCACTAGCGGGCTGCGTGTCTTAACCCTCCAGACCCGGTTGGGCTCTGAGGCTTCCATAAAAAACACCCCCGCGCAACCCGGAAGGGTGCTGAGGCTCCGGCAGCTTGAAAGCCTGTATGCTTGGTGTGCGAAGCGTCCGTCCGACGCATGTAAACAACAGCCGGCTGGACCGACGCCGCGCATCTCCGACCACAAGAAGGAGAGCGACGCTTGTTCGTGTGTGCCTGTATGTTATTGTTAAGTAGCGAAAAGTAGTGTAAAGTGGCTGATATTGCCACAAAGTTATCTCCAATGAAATCGTCATCACAACTGAACCAGTTGACTTAGAGAGCTCTACTTAACGCCATTCTACAGGTACGAAACACATATACGCTTGGGGGATGCGCGGGAATGCGGAAGCAGTCAAAATAACAATAATACGGTAGCCTAGGCGTAGACTTTTTTTGGCCAAAACCCCCGGGTTTCGGGGAAATTATATAATATAATAGCCGGGGCTGGAGGGTTAAGATTGATGAATGATGGGGAAATGCTAAATTCCCATTCAACTTCATAATTAGAATCAACTAAAACACCAAAAACAAAATTCAAATTTAACAACAACAAAAAAATACCTGAAAAACACGTTTTTCATCCTACATAATTACCGAAAACCCATATTGGCAACTACAGTATTTGTATGAGTTTTTATCACAAACCATTTCATTATGCAGTAGATAATTTAACCTAGCAAGGTCAGATTTAACCTGGGAACGGCGCCGAGACTGAAGAGGTTTTACTGAGCGAAGGCGGCGGGACTCTTAACCCATTGGCTGCGGGTGACGTTCTGGAACGCCATGGCAATTTACAACAATTTCCAGGCTTTTAACCCCTCAGACCCGGTAGGGCTCTGAGGCACCCATAACAAACACCCCCCGCGCAACCCAGGGCTCTGAGGCTACGGCAGCTTGAAAGCCTGTAAGCTTGGTGTGCGAGGCGGCCGTCCGACACATATAAACAACAGCCGGCTGGACCGACGCCGCGCATCTCCGACCACAAAAAGGAGAGGCGTCCTTGTTCGTGTGTGCCTGTATGTTATTGTTAAGTAGCGAAAAGTAGTGTAAAGTGGCTGATATTGCCACAAAGTTATCTCCACGGAAATCGTCATCACAACTGAACCAGTTGACTTAGAGAGCTCTACTCAACGCCATTCTACAGGTACGAAACACATCTATGCTTGGGGATGCGCGGGAATGCAGAAGCAGTCAAAATAACAAAGATACGGTAGCCTAGGCGTAGACGTTTTTCGGCCAAAACACCCGGATTTCGGGGAATATATATGGAATACATAGCCGGGGCTGGAGGGTTAAAGCCTGTCAAAGCCGTAGAAATCGAGTGTCAGTGGGCGGGAGCGCGAGGGACCCACCTCCAACCGCCAGCACGTCCAGTGCACTGAAACCCCAGCCCCGGGTGTCATCAGTGCTGCCAAAGGCAAAATAGTGCTACATTGCTCATTAATAGCGAGTTTTACCTAATGTCTATGGTAGCGCTGCGGGTGAACCCCGCGAGTTACGAAGCTCATTCTAGTGTCATTTTGAAGCTATTTTCGTCTAGTTTTCGGCTGAATACATTTAATTTCATGCAGACACATCATTCAGGAGTGCCTGAATATGCCCTAAATAGCCCAAATATGCCCGCAGAGAAAGGGTTAAGATCCAAGGCCTAATAAAAGCCTTTTAAAAGACCCCAGTGGCACTCAAAACAAAGGAATATGTCATTAAGTGACATAATTCCCCTCCATACCTTCTATCACTCCTCCACATGTGTCCCCCCCTCCTGCCCCTTCAATTATTACCTATTTTTCCTCTTATTCCCTTGTTTATTGGTTTATTTTCCACACCAATATCCCCCACCCGGTTTCAAGGTCGAAGGGGAGGCATATAGAGATCAAGGCGTCCGTGTCGATCGATAGGTGAGAGAGGGAGGGTGTGCGCCGTGCCGGCTCTCCTCTCATGAATGAACCGGTCGGCAATACTTCGTCTTTTTCACCCCCCAAATACTATTCCCACTTGTTTTATTGTTGTTACATGTTAATATCTTCATATTAAACGTAAAATATGCGCATATGAATAAGTAATAACAATATATATCGGATAATTACGACTTTCGTCTGGAATGAGCCTTAATACGTTCGCCTAGCGGGCACTTTCAAATACCATAGCTTCGCCGTTTAAAGGTTAATAACCTAGCCTAACCTAAGTTACATTATCAATCTAAACTAACTAGGCTAGGTTAGTTAGGTTATTACATTTCTAGAGCTATATTCTCTAACCCCTTGATTCCTGGAAGGGGGGGGGGGGGGGTGTGAATAGCCACAAATGAATTAATGTACATGAATACCCATACATCTCTGTTATCCGCCAGCTCTCCTCCAACCCATCACCACTTTCAGTTTCATTCATATAGGCTACCTCTAAAAGGCTCTTTAAGATGAATTGTTTTCATCAAAGGGCCTGGTCTGTATTTGTATTGTTTATTTCCAACCAATATGCAACCTATGTATGCCTTAGACCAAATAAAATATTTTTCAGTTTCAGTTTCCATCCGTCAACCTCTCTCTCGGTCTGCATCTCCCTCTTTGCTCTTCCACCTCACTCTCCTACACTTATTAACTCATTCTCATCATACGCTCTACATGATCAAACTATCTCATGGTGTTAGCAATTTACCGTGCCTTCCGTGAGGCATATCGGCCAAGTGGACTACTATTGACATCTACCTCTGACTGCACACTCCACCCTCCAAGTTGAGGCACCCCATCTACTTTCCTATCACTTAGCTTCAGATTCATATCACCAATCAAAAATAACCTCTCACTCTTACCAAGGTTATCCAGACATGCCTCTACACTTACCCAAAACTCATTTTTATAAGAGAAAATACTCCTAGGTAACACCAATATATGTGACTGTTGGAAGTCGGAGGTCCTATGATTGATTGCCTCTCAGAAGAAGGCTTCAGCCGCTGGAAGATGAATTGCTCGATCAATTTTGTAGATCCATCACACTGGCTCTCACCAACACCATCAAGAGGCTGTGGAGAGTAATCAAGCTGAAAATTCACCTCTGTTTAACCTTTTAACCTGTCAGCTGCGGGGAGACTTATAAGAGTTTTACGGTGCGCTGCGGGAAGACTTATAATCCTAGGCCTAATTTTTTTTTTTAAACCACCCCAGTAGGCTATCATTTGATTTTTTTTGTTTTTTTGCCATGCCAAATATCACTTCTCCATATCCCCTTCTTTCCCCCCCCCCCTTCAATTATCACCTATTTTCCCTGTTATTCCCTTATTCTTAGGTATATTTTCGTGCTAACAATAGCGAGTTGCTAGCAAGGTGTGGTCATATGTGTTACCAAGTGTGGGAAATAGCGGGAGTTACAGAGAGAGGCCTCAGTGTCTCTCCAAGCCTTGAGAGGGGAGGGTGTGGAGCAGTCTGGCTCACAATTGACTTATGTAACTCTGTCTCATTTCGTGATTTTGACCAGCCAAACACTGTTTCCACTTGTTTTATTGTTGTAATAGGTTAATATCTTCATAATAAACATAAAATAGGCACATATGGATAAGTATTAATGATATTTATGGTAAGATAACGATTTTAGTAACAGGAATCAGTGAAATAGGTGCGCACAGGCAGTGGTGGTCACTACCCCCCCAGCGCACTTCTTAGGTTAAGAGCGATAGGCCACACGGAAGTGTCTGTATAGCAGATGCAATAAGCCTCACGGAAGAAAGCCCATGAAAAAAAAAAAAAACCCACAGGCACTCAAATGGAAGCAATATATTATTAGGTGGTATATTCACCCTCTAGTACCTCCTTCCTCTCCCCTACATGTGTTCCCCCCTCTCCCCCCCTTCCTCAATTATTGTCTATTTTTCTTTTTATTCTAGCCATTCCTCCCTTTCCCTGCACTATCCATTGTCTCCCACACTTCCTCATCACCTTCAATATTGACATGCGCGGATGACAGCTAGGAAAGTCAGTTTGCCTCCAGCAGGCCCACGAAGCACATGCATGTCACCCTCTGTCTCACCTACCTCCACCCCTGCGCGGATGACAGCTAGGAAGGTCAGTTTGCCTCCAGCAGGCCCACGAAGCACATGCATGTCGCCCTCTGTCTCACCTACCTCCACCCCCGCCTGCCACACATGTACATTTTTCATTAGATATTTGCTGTTTACACCTATTATCTGGTCTTCACTTTTCATGGTAAATATTAAAAATTCTGTTGGAATCGAAGGTATTTTTGCACATACGCGGGCGTTTGAAAAACATCAATGGGGCTCTCTTCGGGTTAAGAAGAGAGAAGCACTTTGTTGGGTATCTCGCCAGGAGCATGTTCATGATGCACTTAGAACACCTTGATACCCAGTTCCATCATTTTGTAGATCCCTAGCTTGAATGCAGCATCTATAACACCTCTCAACCTTAGCAGCCCACACTAGAGACAAAATAATATGTTAGGTTGGTTATGTTATCTTAGGTTAGGTTATTAACATAACTAACTAGACTGGATGACTCCGTCATCGACACCTGCCCAGGTTGTAACACAGCACCCCATACCATTAAACACATCATAGAAGACTGCATTTCACACAACCACTTACGCCAACAACACAATTTACACTCTTTGAGAGCTCTGTGGGAAAGCCCGACCGTGGCCATGGCCTTCCTTAAGGATTCGGGGCTGTTCGGCCAGGCAGCTTAGGGAACAACAACAACAACAACAACAACAACAACAACTACTAACCCTAACCTAGGGTAGGATAGGTTACTTAAATTAGTTGGGTTAAGTTACGTTAGGTTGGTCATTCAGGATAGGTAAGGTTTGGTTTAGGTTGGTTAGGATAGGATAAGTCAAGGTAGGTTAGGTTTGATCAGGTTTAGCCAGGTTAGTTTAGTTTAGGGTTGTTAGAATAAACTGGGTTATCGATAGTCCTTTCTTATCTAGGAGGTGGTGGCTTAGTTGTGCTATGGAACTGCCCAGGTCGTAGCTGCGATGCCTGATTGCAGGAGTTTTGTTGCGGACTCTGGGTTGTGGCTTTTTTTTTCCAACCGTCGGGCTAAGGCAGGATGTGTGGGTGCCCTTTTTTTTATTTCCTTGATGTTTTGTGCTTCTGTGAGCAATCTTACTCATGTGGAACACAACTAATATATAAAATACTTTTATTTTAATAAGCATATAAGTCATTTTTCTCCTTTTTTAACAGTTAAGGGTGACAAGATGGTAACAACTACCAAGAGGCCCAAAATGGGTGACAACAGACATTCAGACAAGATAAGATAAGATTGATGATAACTAACAAGAGGATACCAAGATGTGTGACAAGAGTGTAACAAGATGGAGAATGTCAACAGTATACAAAAGAAACACCTTTATACTACAGGTACTGTTCGAGTAATATTTGTTTTACTATACTGTCATGGTGATTTGTATATAGGCCTACAGTAAAAACAAATTGCTATTCTGGTACTGCTTATTGGCTATACAGTATTGTAATTAATTTTATTTAGAGTATGAAGAACCTCTCAGTAGGTCTGTTGTAGCTTGTAGATTTCCCTTTTTTTTTGCATTTATATATTTTTTTATGTTTCAACTGTCCCTCCATCCTGGAAGGATGTAGGTATCTGGGCGTATGGTCGTCATGTTTACATAAGTCGATTGCTCGCGGTTAAGTTCCCGTCAATTTTGACGGTTATTTTTTCTGTTATTTGCCCCCTGCTGGCAATATATTTGATGATAAGTCATGGGGGGAGGGGGGGGGGGGGGATGAGGGCCTCAACCTATTATTGTATCCCACGGCAGTCAAAATAGACAGGAACATGATCACGAGCGTCCGCGTAGTGTAAGCAAGGCGGGCAATACACCCAAATACTACATCCTTGCCCTCCGGCCTCCAGACACAGTCTATGGCCTGTAAATTTGATTGCTTAACCCATAAACGCGACCGTCCTCAATAGAGGTTTTCTGGTGCACTGCGACTTTTTTCTATAGATCCAGAGCATAAAAAAACCTTAGAAAACACCCCAGTGGCCAGAGCATAAAAAAACCTTAGACACTCAAAGCAATGAAATTTGTGACTAGGTGAGATAATTCCCCTTCATTACTTGCTACCACTTGGCGGACTCCTGTTGGAACTGTTTTATGCAGACGATTTAGTCCTAATAGCTGACAGTATACAAGATGCTGAGGCCAAATTCAGAGAATGGAGAGAGGGCATGGCGAGCAAGGGTTTAAGAGTCAATATTAACAAAACCAAGGTTATGCATTGTAGATTGAGACGAGGCAATGTGGAAAAGAGCGGCGGTGCATACCCATGTGCAGTGTGTGGGCGTTAACGCGATTCAATGTAGCATCTGTCGACGCTGGGTGCATCATGGGAGTAAGCGCTGTAGTAGAATAAAGGGACCCCTGCCGAAGGATAAGTCGGAAATAGAGAAATTTGAGTGCGTAGTGTGCAAAGGCGAGCTTGTGTTCAGTGATGATCCTGTGGCTGTGAATTTTGGAAATGAGTCATTGGAGCTGGTGAACAAGTTTTGTTACCTAGGAGATACCATCTCTGCCGGTGGTGGGGCCGTGGCTGCCACTGTTGCTAACATTAGATGTGGCTGGGGGAAGTTCAGAGAATTGCTGCCAATCCTGACCATGAAAAGAATGCCTCTCCCCCTGAAGGGAAAGGTGTATGCCTCATGTGTTAGAAGTGTAATGACGTATGCCTCAGAAACATGGGCCGTTAAAGTAGAGGATGTCAACAGAATGGAACGTAATGAGATAAGAATGGTGAGATGGATGTGTGGGGCCAGGCTACAGGATAGAATAACAAATGTTGAGCTGAGGAGACGTTTAAGTATAAAGAGTATTAGCGGGGTGATGCGTACAAGTAGACTGGGATGGTATGGACATGTGGAGAGAATGGATGAAAAAAATTGGGTGAAAAAATGCAGGTCTGTGATTGTGGAGGGAGCTGCACCAAGGGGTGGACCGAGGAAGACCTGGGATCGGACTATACGTGCCGATCTCAAATCCAAAAACTTGACAAGTGAAGCAGCCCTTAACAGGGTTGCCTGGAACACCGCCATTAGGACAAGAGACTGAAACTGCACGTATGTGTGGAGCACTCGCACTCGGTCTTAAAATGTTATGTGTGTACTCCTACATGTGTCCCAACACCCTCCTTCCCCTCCTTTTAACCCCCCTCTTCCCCCCTCCTCAATTATCCGGTATTTTCCCTATTATTCCCTATATGTATCGAGTATTTTTGTGCAAGGCGGCTGGGAGAGAGGGGAGGAGGGTGGAGGAGTGGATCTCCGACCCTCTAAGCCAGTCTGAGAGCTCCCCTTGAGTCTCGGTACCATGCTAGACACCAGAGAAGGAGGGTGTCTTACTCTTGCCGGTCAAGGTCAGATTACGACCGTGGGGCTAAAATATACGATTTTCACCAGCCAATTGCCGTTACCACTTGTTTTATTGCTTTCCAATGTTCATATGTTCATATTAAAAGCAAAGTAGGCGCATATGGATAAGTAATAATTATATATGTGTTACATATGACAATTTTCGTCAGAATAGAACCAAATAGCTTCGCTTGGCGAGAGGGTTTGAACTACCATGGCTGCGCAATTTAGAGGTTAAAGGGGAGGTAATCTCTTTTTCTGGACCTCCTCCTCCATAATTTTTAGCCCCATTAGTTTTGAGATTTTAAAATGTTTGTTCCATTAGTTTGGCAATTTTAAGTTTCACCCCATTTCTTTGTCAGGATTAAGACCTTTCTTACCATTTAGATGTTGATTTTATCCTGACAAGTATAAAATGTACAAATTTTCTTTGAAAGGGGGTCTAAAGTGTGTACAGTACTTCATTTTTATGCTTGATGGATGTATAGCGAGGAAACTCAAAATAAGTTAATAAATTAATAAATAGACCAAAACACTAGCACTACCCCTCAATGAAGTCTGGTAATGTTAGTCCAGATAATGAGATAGACAAGTCTTGCAATCTGGCTCAATGCACTTGGGCTTCCCTGAATAGCGGTGCCTGAGATGTCTCAGCTTTGGCATGATAAAGTTTGACTTATTGAATTCGCCACAGTCTCACCATCCTGTCTGGTAATCTTGGACTGCACACCTAGCCTACTATTGAGCTTCTCATACATACATTAACCCGTTCTGTACCAGTGACGTCTTTTGCATTTGATTTCTGCTACATTTAGATGATTTTATGTAGCTTAGGAAGGATATATGATTATATGTTACCCTAGCTAAAATGATTAATTGAGATACAGTAGTCTGGAAGGATATATGGTACCCTAGCTAAAATTATTAATCGATATAGTCTGTAGCTCTTTCAATGGTAGACATCCTTCCTAAGCTGAATATAATTGTTTAATAGCAGCCAAAATAAAGTGAAAAGGATGTCGCCGGTACAGAAGGGGTTAATAGAGTGGTACAAATCTCTTTTCCATTACATTGTAGTGGCTGAGATGGGGTTACCTTGGAGTGTGTAGTCTATTCGTTATAATCCAAGTCCAAAATCTTGACCATTAACCTCTAGGTATAACTAAAAAAAGAACGAGTAATCATGCTAATAATTCTACCATTTGGGGAGAGTTAGTCAGGGAATATGTGTGGAAATTTACAGCCCATTTGCTCTAACCCTTTTTAAGTTACCGAGGTTAGGTATCACAATTTCCGGTCTATTTATGCTGAATGGACTGTAGCATCGGTACAATAAAATCCTGCCATAACACTGCCCCATTCTCCCATCATATCATCACTACACCTCAGCAAGACTAAAACATGTCTCCCTGTAGCACATGCAAAATCTGCAACCACGCCAGCCTCTACAGTGCTTCAACAAGATAGTGCTATAATAATATGATTGTGTTCTTTTATTTCATTAATTTTATTTTAGTAAGCGTTGTTTCCACATAGCAATTTTGATTAGTTATTTTGCCTTTATATTGTCTTAGTCCCAGTTTTGGTTTGTTTAGTTTGCAAGTTTTACATTTTAATTACCGTACTGTATAGGATAATCGTTGGTCCTTACCGGTACTTGCTCTAGTGCTATAATATTACCGTACTGTATAGGATAATCGTTGGTCCATACCGGTACTTGCTCCATCCTCCTCCATCCTCCATCAGGGGAGGTGTGGTGGAGTGGTCTTGCCACTGGCCTGGTAATCCAAAGGTCCCGGGTTCAAATCCCGATGTATCAATGGGAAGATATTATTGGGATGGAATTTGTGCTGTACCTAGTATCAGTGCATTACCACAAGCCCACCGAAACGTCAATAAAATACCCTCATTGTTCCCTGATTAAATAGCACTGTATGAATATTCCCATATTCAAAATATGCTATAGGGGTGCAATGCCTGGTGAGTTATCTGCTCAACAGGTGGCGTTGTGTGTGTGTAAGTGTGAGAGTCCGAGTGTAGGGGGTGAGACAGTGAAGCACGGGAACGAGGTGGCTTCAGAGATGGGGTCGTTTCGGGCCATGAGTGAGCACCGTGCCTCATGTGAAGGCAAGATGGCAGGTGCTCGTTGTACTCTACGTGCTTCACATGTCTCACTCCCTAGACTGGAACAAGACCTCACAGGCTTCACTGTTCATTATAAAGCGGTGAATGTTAAGGCTCTCAGCCTATGCCCGAGAGGAAGTAAGTTGGAATATAGAAAAAAAAAAAAAAAAAAATCCTCCTTTTAATCACCTCATATGACACACAGTAGGATATGTGGGTCATATTCTTTTTCCACCACTAAATGTGAAGGCCCCCTTACTCTCAAGGGGGTACTCAGTAGATACTGTTCCCTATTGATTATTTTGAATATGAGAAAAAATATTTATGCCATACTAATCAGTAAGGATTTTTTTTTACATGTTCCTTCTGTCACATGCATAGAAGCTTCTCCGCATCGATCATATTTATTTAATACATATATACATTCAGTCATTAGAGGCAGCAGTGCGGAGGAGGAGATCTAAAAAGACTTGGGATCACGTTCTACGATCTGAGCTCATTCAAATACATTTGACAAATGAGACAACCCAGTTGTTGTGGAGAGTGCAAGGAGTAACACCTTGAGGAGGTTTGGTCATGTGGAGCATATGGAGAGTGATATACCGGTAATAACTAGAAGGGTGCAAGAGAGAGGTAGAAGAAGCAGATAGAGAGAGGCAGACTTGTGAGTGAGATGAAGGGATGGAGTTAAGGGGTATATACTGTAAGTGAAAGTAGTATTGGGCGGGAGGAGGGGAACCGGCTGATGGATGACCGAGGAGCATAGAAGCGATTCATCCGTGGCCACCCCATCGGTGATCAAGGCGTCTGGAAATAGATAGATAGGTAGGCAACCCAGAATAATGATACCCTGACCAGACATGGGGTACGGTTGTTGTTGTTGTTGTTGTTCCCCAAGCTGCCTGGCCGAACAGCCCCAAGGCCCCGAGCAATTCCAAGGCCATAACCGAGCGCCCTCACAGAACCCTCCCCGCCGACCACAATAAAGCCTGGGTGACCGAAGCCACTCCATGGCGGGGAGCTGAGGAGGGTGCGGAAACGCCCGGGAAACCACAGCCCCACCCAGGGCCCTGTGCCCCTCAGCAATTATGAGGAGAAAGTTGAGGGACAAGGGAAAAATGTGACGCTTTGGCTTCCAATCTTGGTAGATTGGGAGGTCAATCCACGGAAGAGACGCCGTCACTCGAGATCTAGAAAATATATAAGTTAAGGAACAGTCAGAGTAAGCTATGGGTATGGCAGAGATTGCTCAGCTCTCACTCTGATAGACCAGCCCATCACCACATGACTAGAACCCAATCCTCTCAGCATCAGCTAGGAAAGGCCCTAGAAAGCCGCCTTTGGCGGGGGGATAGCTCCCCTATTTCAACCCCTTTCAGGGTTGGGCACCCGCCCACCCGGTTGTTGTTGTTGGGGTTGGGGTTGTTGGGGTTGTTGGGGTACGGTAATAGTAATATGTAATTTTATATATGTATCATGTATGTATGTACAATATACTCAAACACACCCCATAACTGGGGGTGTCCGACTCGAGACAGAGCCTTAACAGAAACATTTAAAGTTCCCATTCTTAGGGTCTGGGACCACTTTTGCGTTCTATTGCCCCTTTCTCTGTCTCGTCTAGTAGGTGAATTTTACAAGGGAGGATTCCTAGCTTTCCGCCCCGAGAAGGAAAAGTAGGACAGTCAAGAGACAGACAGAAACGGCTAACCTCACTCTGGGTAGGACCAGCCCTATTACGTAGTAATATGTATTATTAATATTTATAGATAATTATAATGTAAAACTTGCAAAATAAACCAACCAAAACTGGGACGACACAAGATAAACGCAAAAGAACTTATCAAAATCGCTATGTGCAAACAACGCTTAATAAAATAAAATTTGAAATAAAAGAACACAATCCACCACATAGGGTGTACACTACTACATGTGCAAGTTAATCTGGTTCCCAAGCAAGCACATATAACAATGCACTATCGTCATGTTCAAGGAATTAGTCAGTTTGGGAAGTACGGGACGTTCTGGTAAATATTTCTAACTTCTGTATGAAGAAACTACAATTTGTATCAAATTTTATAATAAGGTCATTTGCAATTTGACATGTCTGCCTGCCGAGATCGGAGCCTCTCCGGGTGGTCGGGGGCTGGGGGAGTGCTGGAGCGACCTTGATGACCCTGATCTCTGGGTATTCTCCTGGGTGACCTAGATGTGTGTGAATTTTGTGTTTTGTCTGTGTTTGTTCGCTGTTTTGTCTTGTGTTTTGTGTTTTCCTGTTCTTGCTCTGTCTTGAGTCGGCCACCCCAAAGAAAACACAAAAATAAAATAAAAATAAATAAATAAAATAGAGGAAAATAAAATAAAAAAATAGGAAAAGTGGGGATTGGGCCTGAGCATATTATACTGTAGATAGATAGATAGCAATTTTACAAAATATCAATAATAGTACAAAAAATATACAACACTCGCTAACGATAGTGCTATTGGATAGGTACCTGTAAGCATAGCATGCCTTAAGTGACCCCTAACAATTAGTACCCTACAAATAGCCTACATTTATTGTACAAATAAACTAAGGAAATCGCAAAAGCAAGCAATTGATACTATCGACAATGGATAGATACAAGGTTAGTAAGTACAGTAATGCTAATAGTAAAAGAGCAGATTTGTTTTGCTGTAATAGTAATAGTAATAGCCAGGTTATGGAGAATGTCAGCTCATTTAACCCTTGTCTATCGGGGCCCGACTTAAGTCCGTATCTAAAAAACCTGGACTATGTGGCGGGGCCCGACTTTAGTCCGTGTGCAATTTTTGAGCAATAATGGCTCTGAGAGAGAGACGAGCGGTGGGCGGAGCGTAGGTCGGGCTCTGACCGTTCGCCACGGGTCCAGCGGGCCTACTGACGTTTACTCCACACACATCCACCCTCCCTCCCTCACTACACAGGGTATTATGTCAAGAAATTACCGTATTTTAGGGATTTTTCCTTCGTCTTGCACGATCGTTGCAAGAGAACGCGTGGTTGTAGGAGGATGGTTCTGGTGTCATTGGGAAGCTGAATTAACACCCTTTCAGGGATACATAATTGTATTACGCTCTGGCTCTTGTTTATGCATGAAAAAGAGCACGGAAACAAGGCAATTTAGGGTAAAAACCCCCGCTTGGCGGGTAGTAGAAATTCCTTACGGGCCCGCTCGTAAGGCGTTAAGTACCGTACTTGGGCCAGTGTGTTGAGTTAAGATAGGAGTATGGAGGAAGAAGGTCGGGAGAGGGTGTACTTGGGCAGTGTGTTAAGGTAAGATGGGAGTACTGTATGGAGGAAGAAGTGCGGGAGAGGGTGCAACAGGGGAAGAGGGTGATTTGAACAGTGTACTGTAATATGAGGGTGATGAGCTAGTTCTGTCGTGTCACCCTAGTTTGCTGTGTGTTTTTCTAACCTAAGTTCCTCTCCTCAGTGCTGAGTGTGTGGTGACAAGGAGTGCCTGCCTGTGGTGCCATTGTTTGAGAGGGTCCTGGACACGTGACAACTCAATCACTGCCAAATCATCCAGGGATTAAAAACCAGTGCCAACTTAACTAGCTTAACCTAACGGTATTGGTTGAATTGGCACTTGTTGAGAACAACAACTGGTCACCATTCAAAAAGGATATCCTACCAATGAAAGCCTGAAGACAAAGCTCCTTACCTTTGTCAGTAGAGGGGACGGAAACGACCACAAGTAAGTAACAGCCATCAATCTTTATAAATAACTGGTTGACTCTTTACTTATGTGATTTGAAGCCGCTCCAATATCATTTGCCCATGGAAAATGTATAAAGAGTAGAAATATTTAGCAAAAAGTAGAAAACTTCATGCAGCATGGATTTGGAAATGGCCTATGATAAAGTGGATTGGGAGGGCCTGTAGCAGTTGTTGACAATTTACAGATTGGAAGGGAAGTTGATATTGACAGTACAGTAATGTAATTTTGTAGAAATGCATTGGCAAATGTGAAGGTTGGCCACAAGTTTTTACTGATAGTTTTTAGCTCAATGTAGGAGTAAGACAGGGGTGGGTATTGTCACTTTGGCTATTTAATATGTACAGTCGCAATCATTAATTATTTTACATACATATTCTAAACTGTCTCAGGCTGAATTGACCACTTGCGAGTTTCATGCTATAAGGAAGTTGGAGCCAAAAACATCAAAATTAAATAATAATCCAATAATAATGTAGGTTTCTGATGGATAGAAAGTATGTTGAGTTAGATTTTATGAGTTTATATATGCACTACAACCATATTTTGGCTGGTAATTCTGCAAAATTTCGATGTCTACAGCTCCAACTTCCTTATAGCCCAAACCTCGAAAGTAGTCAATTGGATCTCCTTGTTAATGCTTTACATGATTATTTGATTTCAGAGGTTCATTAAATCAGATTGAAGCCTCAAAATGTATCCAAATTACTGACTGCGACTGCTCATGGATGGAGCGAGCAGAGAATGTAGGGCAGGATAAATGTGCATCGGAACTAAGCTGGAATTAGAGTGAAGAGAGTGGAAGATTTTATTATGCCTTTAAAAAAAAAAAAAGGAAAAGTGGGGATTGGGCCTGAGTATATAGATAGATAGATGGATATGCGGACGATGCCGTGTTGTTGGTGTAAAATGTGAAAACACTGCATAGAGTGGTCACTGAGTTCGACATGGTGTATGAAAAGAGGAAATTAAATAGGGTAGAATGTAGAATTCGGGCGTACCACCAGCCTTGTTTACACTACGCGTAGTGGCGTCGGACCTTTCCCATCATGTTCCCGTCTATTTTGACCTAACCTAACCTAACCTAGTATTTATGTAGTAATGACGGGGCAAATAGCAGAAAATATAGCGTCGAAATAGACGGGAACGTAAGTGCGAGCGCACAACATGACGACTGTACGCCCGAACTCTACATCCATCCCATTAAATATCACTAGGGAAATGTAAAGCAATGCTGTTTGAGAAAATATTGTATGAAACCATAGATTGTAAGACAAAATATAGAATCAAGAAGGACCAGGAGAAAAATTGTAAAATTAAGCTGAAGAATTGGAAGAGGTTGAAATTTTCAAGTATATGGGACCTGTACTGTGCACATATGTTAAAATGGAAAGTAAAATTAAAGTCAAAATGCAAGGGAGAAGGATGATTTGGGAACTTTATTGTATCCTTAACCCGTAAACGGCTGCAAAGCCCTTAAGAGGTTTTACTGGGCGACGGCGGAAAAGCTCTTAAGAGGGAGGCCTAAAAAAAACATTTAAACAGCCCCAGTAGCACTAGGCCTAAACAATTTTTTTTTTTTTTCCCTATACCTCATATCACTCCTCCACATCCCCTCCTTCCTCCCTTTCCCCTCCCCCTTCAATTATCACCTACTTTCCCTGTTATTCCCTAATTCGTTGGTATATTTTTGTGCTAACATTAGCAAACTGTGGAGGATGTGCTTACATGCCTAGCGGGTGTGTTACATGACCGAGTGTGTGTATGAGTAGGCTCAGTGTGGCTTGAGGCCTCAATTTTTTCCATAATTCATGAATGGGCTGGTCCATCTATATTCGCGATTTTGACCAGATTTTTTTTATTTTCACTTGTTTTATTGTTGTTACAGGTTACTATCTTCATAGTGAAGGTAAAATAGGCTCATATGAATAAGTAATAACGATATTTATCGTAAAATGACGATTATAGGCCTGAATGGAGCCAATATGCTCACCCATGGGGGAGCTAGTTCAATACCCCCCCCTCGCCGTTTTCGGGTTAATGGAAGAATGGTCAGGGAAGAATTGAAAAAGAAATTGAGGATTAGTATGCTGTTCCCAAGAGAAGTCCCGGGTTCAAATCCTGATGTGTCAGTGGGAAGATATTATTGGGATGGAATTTTGTTGTTCTTACTTTGAATGCATCACCGCAAAAGCCCACTGACACACCATAAAAATACCCTCGCTGTTTCTAGTAAATTAGTACAGTACTGTATGAATATTCCCATATTCATAATATGCCATGAGGGCAGTGCCTAGTGAATAAACAGTTCAATAGTTGGCATTTGAGAGAGCGAGAGAGAGAGGTGTCTGATATTGTGAGATGAGACCGCGAGATAGTGGCGATGCAACTTAGAGAGGTCATAGTTGCAACGGGCCACGAGGAGACAACCAGGTGTCGTATGGCAATGCAACTTCGAGAGGTCATAGTTGCAACGGGCCATGAGGAGACAACCAGGTGTCGTAGGTTTATGAAGGTAAGACCATGAACGAGCTAGTTGCAACACTCGAACTGTCTCGATGTCTCATTTGCCGTTGTGAATTAAACCACCTGACGTCACTTCACCGTGTTGAGCGGTTGAATCTAGGCTACAGGCTGTAAGCTTATGTCTGGAGGTAGAGTTGAAACAAGGAAAAAAAATAATGGGGAAATGTACGAGTCATTTGGAATGGAAAAGCTATTTTGGGGCATTGAATGTGGTGTGGTTGAGTTGATAAAGATAAATACTTTGAAGTGTTTGGTCATTTTCAAAGAATAGTTAAGAACAGAATGCAAAGAAAAATATGTGGAAGTGAGGTGTGTGGAACAGCTGGTAGTGTAAGACCACCTATAGTATGGGAGATGAAGTGGAAAAATGTACCAGTATTGAAGAAAAAAGGGGCATTGTGGCACGGGTAAAGGAAGCATGCCTGGAGTCATTTCTTTCATGGCCACCCTTTATTATAGGATTTCCTTGCAGGAATCAAGGTGTTGGAGAGGAGGATGATGATGAAGTTTGTTTAACTAACTTTACATTGGTTGGACACTTAACAATTTACTGTAAAAAACAATCTTGTAGCACTGTTAAAGCTGGTTTGGTGCAGATAGGTGCTGCAGGGGGACTGTTGAGTCTTGTTGTTGTTGTTGTTGTTGTTGTTCCCCAAGCTGCCTGGCCGAACAGCCCCAAGGCCCCGAGCAAGGCCATAACCGAGCGCCCCCACAGAACCCTCCCAGCCGACCACAATAAAGCATGGGTGACCGAAGCCACTCCATGGCGGGGAGCTGAGGAGGGCGACAGAAACGCCCGGGAAACCAAAGCCCCACCCAGGGCCCTGTGCCCCTCAGCAATTATGAAGAGAAAGCTGAGGGGAAAAAAAAAAAAAAAAGTCTTGTTGAAGCACTTAGCAGTATGCCAGCATCAGCCATAATGATGATATGGTGGGGGTGACCAGTAGCGACATTGGTAGAGCGCTCGGTTTCTAACCGGGAGGACCGAGTTCGATTCTCGGCTGGTGGAGATCGTTTGGGCAATCTCTTCACACCCCTTGCCTCTGTTTCGCCTGACAGTAAAATAGGTTACGCGGCAGGGTGAAAAGGGGTTTTCGGATCCTCCGGCCCTTCAACCCATTAACAAAAACAAAACAAAATATGATATGGTGGGGCAGTGTTATGGCTGGACTTTATTGTAATTTCATAGATCTGAGCTGTTGCTATGTACAGTACTGTAATAGAAAAGGATATTAAGCATTCATATGCCACTCTCAATTACCATCTGGCAGCTTCAATATTTACCTATTGTGATGCAAGCGATGAGTCACAGATTTTTGTAGTGGAGTTCAATGATCACAACCCTTGAACCTAAGTTCCTCTAGTTAGAGAGAGCGGCCATATTGTTCTTTGGACAGTATTGGGGTGCCATATTATCAAACAGCGGAGTGATGTTTTAGATTTTCTCCTGTGTGGTAGAATTTAGATCCAAAGATCACGCCATATCAGCATTGCCAAGTAATTATTGTGGGTATGGACGTATGTGAGTATAATGAGAGGCTAATGACACCAATGGCACCAAAAGAGAAGGTGGGGTGGGGAGGTATGTATGATGAGCTATTTTCTTGGGATAGGTGTGTATGTATGTATGTACACTAGAGATGGAACGAATATCAATTTTCACTATTTGCGAATACGAATACAAATTTTTTGTTTTATAATTCGCGAATACGAATAGCGAATATTTCAATCCTTATTCCATCCTTCAAGAACTGGTAATTATTTTTATGTCACCAACAAACGTTAATTAAATTACTATGAAATTAATTACCAGAAGATAATGATGATGTGAATGTGTAATTTCTTAAATATCATAAATGAACTGTATGAATTAATGTTTAATATATCGTAAGAGGTCAGCCATAGAAAATTGAATAATTAAAATTAAATCCATTCAATTTTCTATGTTTCCAGTCCTCTGGAACTTTCCAGTCCTCTGTTGCCGCTTTTTTTGGTATTAAAGTACCAGATTTGGTACATTTGACTCTCTCAAGTACATTTTATACATTTTCTAATAAAATAGTCCATTTCTGGTACTAAATACGAAATCAGTGAGGAAATATGATGGAATATATTTTAGAGACATGCTATTACATTGGATAGCCTATGTCTGAAATAGCAATATTGTGACGGTTCAAATGTCCAGGTCCAGCACACGTTCGTTTACCGGGCAGTGATTCCACTTTAGAATAATTTGGTATGCCTACTTTTCACTAGTTTGATCTGGTACTATTAAATACAGTTAAGTAGCAACACTGCTCAGTCCTCCTTCATTCCACTTTAGCGGCCCCAATGCACACCTACACTGTTATTTATTTGTTTGTGTTAACTTTAAAAAATCTAATATATAACATTTTTGTATGTATTCTATTGGTTTCGTGAACATATTCGCATATTTGCAAATAGCTATGAATGGAAATGCGAATACGAATACGAATATTGAAAAACGTAGCGAATATTCGGACATACGAATACGAAACAAATATTCGGTCCATCTCTAATGTACAAAAGCACATACCCCATAGCTGTGGATGGCCGACTCGAGACAGATCCCGAACAGGCACAACACAAAAAAAAATGGATAGGTATTTGGATAGAATGCTATTATAGGTGCTTCTAGAATTATAACCCACTACCATATATTATATGATATACGTATTGAGAAATAATAAGGATCAGGAAACCAGCCACTTGCTTTATTATACAGTAGAAGTTCAGGAACCAGGTAGATGGGACTCATTAGCCTTGGTCGGCAACCCAACTAGAGGAGACAACTTTGTAAAAATCCGGTTGGATGGGACTCGTCACCCTAGGTTGGCAACCTGTCTAGTGGTGTAACCTGTCTAGTGGTGTAAACATACAAATCCATAATAATAATAATAATATAATAATACTTTATTTCAGACTCACACAGTACAGAGGGGACCATACTGGGGTCCATATACCTTACAGTAACATAAATATATATAAATATATATAAGCTACTGTACATAGGCTACATAAAATAAAAAGAAATTAAATAATACCCAGCTTGCTATCATGTAGTTCACAGCACTGCCTCAACCAAAAACAGTGGTCATCAAACTACTGTGTTACCAAAACCACTGTCCTAATTGTGTACAGTACCATGCCTCACATCATTTAGCTTCCGGTACAGTATGTTGCTACAGTACAGTATAGGAATATCGGTACT
This sequence comes from Paralithodes platypus, assembly GCA_032716605.1. NCBI lineage: Eukaryota > Metazoa > Arthropoda > Malacostraca > Decapoda > Lithodidae > Paralithodes > Paralithodes platypus. The sequence goes on from CM064527.1 coordinate 4,035,686, forward strand.
GTACTGCACTATGAGGATCAGTACCGGTATGCTAATTCTGTAGAGTAGCAGACCTGAAATCATTACTTAAGGTTAAATATAGAGCAACTTCCTCCAGTGTGCCTGGATCCTGGAGGTGTACACTATGCTTGGAGTTTGTAGCATTTTAATGATCCTGTTCTCAGAAGTGTTAAGGCGCTGAATGAATTTATATGTTAGCTTTCTAATGAGTGATTTGTAACAGTGTAAGTTCATATAGGCACATAGCGTACTTGTACTCTCATATTGAGCCCCAGAAACATTTTCATGATATTGTGATATGAGATACTTAGTCTATTCACTGTAATTTTCTTATAGTTCCACCATAGTTGTGCTGTATACATTGGTGAGCAGTAGGAGTTGAACAATGTTATTTTTGTATCCCATGTGCACATATGAAATTTTCTTAATATTGAATTTCCCTGCATGTAAAGTTGCCTTCGCTGACGACCCATATCCTCATCATCTGAGCGATCACATGAAATATAGTGTCCTAGATACTTTACTTTACTTACTTCTTCTATAATTTCTTCATACAAATGGAATTTAGGTAGCTTTGATTTCAATAGAAGGTTAGATTTAAATATTATGATATTGCTCTTTATAGGATTAAATTTGACTGAATGTTCGATTCCAAATTTTTCGCATACTCTTAATAATTTATCCAGTCCTGCTCCAGAGGGCGCGATTAAGGCTAGGTCATCAGCATACATGAGATGATTTACAATGGTGCTGCCAATACAGCACCCAGTGCGAGTCTTGTTCAGCTCCAGACTAAGATCATCCATGTAGACGTTGAAAAGATACGGAGACAATATCCCCCCCTGCCTAACACCATTGGTTACGGCGAAAGAGCCTGACAGGATGTTGCCCCATCTTACACACATTTTTTGATTAGCATACCAGAAAATAAGTATCCTAACAATATAGCTAGGCACTCCCCTGTTAACTAATTTTTCAAATAAGGTTTTGTGACACACCCTATCAAAAGCCTTACTTGCATCAAGAGTAGTTAAGTAGTTCCTTAAAATGAGTTTTCCATAAGTCAGCAATGTTCTCTTCACCCGTAACCCCCTCAACACTGACAAGTAATGGTGTGTTACAATTTTGCATGGATCTGATGTCCTTCCAAAAACAGTTAGTATCCTTTTCTGCCAGACTCTTTGCAAGGGCTTCCTTCCTTAATTGGTTTTCATTTTGCTTAATAAATCTAATGGCATATTTGGTCCTAGCCTTTGCTCTTTTGTGAAGTTCAAATATAGGCCCCTGTCTAGGCTGACCTACTTCAAGCCAATGAGACCTAGCATCTCTGGAGGCCTGATACAGGTCAGCCACATAGTCTTGCCAACCTGGCTTATTGAATGAGGACTTATATTTACGGCTATTAAAAATACTTTCCCCCGCTTTTGATAAAGAATCTATTATACTATTGTAAAATTTAATAATGTCCTTTCTGTGTTGTGCATCACTACATTTTGGATCCCTGCATTGTGCTACACCATTACCATCATATTGCACCCTATTTAATAAGTCCTTGGTTTTATCACAGTACATTTGGCACTCTTCATTTGAGATTACATTCCATGGAACTTTTGCCTTGATGCTATTGCTAGTTTCTGTTATTTCCGGTGCTTTATTAATTTGGATTGTTAATTCTATAGGTATGTGGTCGTCATCCGTAATGTCGTATCTTATGGCCATTTCTGAGATAGAGTCATGAAAGTCAGAGCTAGAGATTGCATGATCAAGCCACGACCTGGTCTCCCATGCTTCACTAACATATGTATAGCTATTTTCTGGAAGCAGGTTTTTGGAGGACAAAATTAAACCTTGCTCCTCACAAAACCTTAACATATGTTTAGCAAACATGGAACCACCCAACTCGTGAGGGGTAGCATTCCAATCACCTACCACTGAGTAACACGTTATCTCTAATTCAGAAATTAGGCCACCAAGCTCCCCTAACTTTTCCAAATAAAGTTCTTCATTTTCTGCACACTGATACGGTAAGTAAACACAAAATATTGCAAATTTTCTGTGTCCCACTTCCAGCTGTATTCCCGCACACCAGCTTAAATTTGTCTCAATGGTTTTAATTACACTATCTAGGCACGATCTCCACATTATTGCAACTCCCCCTGGGGGGTGACCTGCCACAATACCATCACGTGTGTCCGTAGTGGAGACCCCGTACCCATGGAAATCTTTATCTAATATGTTCAAATTACCTAAGTCCTGTTTTGTGTACCAGGTTTCCTGAAGGCAGACTATGTCACTGGTCCTTAATGTAGATACGATGTCAGGTCGCAACAGGAGATTCCTCTTTGTTTTGGGGAGTCCTCTGCAATTGTATGAAGTTACTTTTATACTTGCTGCTGTTGTTGGTATCCCCTCCATTACTGCGAGTTGGATTGTGGTGTGCGATGCCTCCAAGTCCCAGAAGCCTCTGCACTGTCCTCATTGGGATATTGTCTTGGTTCTCTGTACCAGTTGACATATGCATCTTCTGGCCATACTGCTTACCTAAGGGTGAAGCAGGTTAGGGGATGTACTAGCCGCACACCACTAGAAAAATAGTGCTAAAGAGATACATAGAGGGCCTCAGAGTTGGACGGATCCCAAGTTGAGTGGTCAATCTTGTATACAGTAGTTATAAACTGGCAAGGGTTGTCCTCATATTGGACAGGTCCACTTGGGTGTGTTTTGTATATGGCCACCCTCGTAAAGGGGAGTAAGGCTTCCAGCAATAGATAGATAGGAACAGGGAAAGGTTTATCTTGAGATTCAAGAACAATGAGTACCGTATAGGAATAATATCTTGATAAAAAAAATTATGAGTACAAGAACAAAATATGAATTGTTGTGTTGAGTGTTCTAACTTCTAAGTGTTAAAATAACGAACTCTCTGGGAGATGTGATGTCTATTTGCTCTGACCGCCTTGCCTGTCATCGGTGTAAGACCTTGTAGGCAATTTTCTGTTTATTATTCTGGATGTGATCTGGGGCTTCTAGGGTGTCTTTAACCAGTTGAGACGACTCCCATCTATGTGAGCTTTCCATGATATTCCAAATGCCCCCCACAATCTCAGACTTGCTAGTGTGAATGTTGGCAGTTTGAATCTGCGTGCAAATGAAGTGGCTGAGATGTGTGAGAGGAGGCGAGTGGACGTCTGCTGTGCCCAGGAAACACTCTGGAAAGGGCCTGGGGCACAGTGGATTGGAAGAAAGAAAAGATATAGGATCTACTGGAAAGGGGTGGAGACTGATAAAGCGAAAGGAGGAGTGGGTGTTCTGGTGGCTGAAGAGCTGGCGGAAAGTGTGCTTCAGATTACAAGAGTTAGTGAAAGGCTGATTGTTTTGAAGTTGAAAGTTGGTGAAATAGGTTTCATAGTGAACTGGAGGAAATTAATAGAAATAAGGAAGCCAGGCCTAGCGATGTACATAGTCAATAGAATTTTCTTAAGCATAGCCTTCTCGCTGACACTGACAAAGTCTGTGGGAAAACAAAGTGTCACCCCAGGAATAAGACCTCCTGGTGGTGAAACGATGAGGTAGAACATGCTGTGAAAGAGAAAAGGAGATGCTTCAAAGTATGGAAGAAGGGAGGCATCAAGGAGGAATACCAGGCAGCTAAAAGAACTGTCAAAAGAGTTTTTTACAATGCTAAACAAGGCATTAAGGACCTGGTCCTCGAACAAGTGTGTAACACTGACAATCCCAATGGGATCTTCAACCTAGCTAGGCGAGTTAAAAATGACAGTAGGGATATTATAGGTGAACAGTGTGTTGTTGTTGTTGTTGCTGTTCCCCAGGCTGCCTGGCCGAACAGCCCCAAGGCCCCGAGCAAGACCAAGGCAATAACCGAGCGCCCCCACAGAACCCTCCCTGCCTACCACAATAAAGCCTGGGTGACCGAAGCCACTCCATGGCGGGGAGCTGAGGAGGGTGCGGAAACGCCCGGGAAACCAAAGCCCAACCCAGGGCCCTGTGCCTCTCAGCAATTATGAAGAGAAAGTTGAGGGGCAAAGGAAAAATGTGACGCTTTGGCTTCCAATCTTGGTAGATTGGGAGGTCAATCCACGGAAGAGACGCCGTCACTTGAGATTTAGAAAATATATAAGTAAAAGGAACAGTCAGATTAAGCTATGGGTATGGCAGAGATCACTCTGTTCTCACTCTGATAGACCAGCCCATCACCACATGAACAGTGTGTTAGAAACGATAATGGGAAGATTATGTATGCAGAAAATAAAATCAGAGAAGCATGGAAGGCACACTATGAACGATTGCTAAATGTAGAGTTTGAATGGGATAAGGAACAGCTTAGTATCGAAAAAACAATATCTGGACCCCCTCTTTTGATAGCACCAGCTGTAGTGAGCAACGTAATCAATAAAATGAAGGACGGTATAGCTCCAGGGTGCTCTGACATTATCGCTGAGATTATAAAAGCCTCAGGGGAGACTGGTGTCAACTTAGTCACTGAGTTGATAAACACCATTATTAAAGATGAAAAAAACCCTGAGGATTGGCAAAAAAAAAGTATAATAGTAAATATATACAAAGGAAAAGGGGATGCGCTAGATTGAAGTAATTATAGAGGCCTGAAAATGCTTGACCAAATCATGAAGGTCTGTGAGAGAGTCTTTGAGGGTTTGATCAGGCAAAGCATCTCTATTGATGATATGCAGATTGGCTTTATGCCAGGACGTGGTACAACCGATGCTATCTTCATAGTCAGTCAGATACAGGAAAGATACTTACTAAAAGGCAGGGATCTTTACTTTGTGTTTGTAGACCTGGAGAAGGCCTTTGACAGGGTGCCTAGAGATGTGCAGCGGGCTATGAGAAAACTTGGTGTGGAAGAATGGCTGGTGCGTGTGATAATGAAGATGTATGAGGACTCACGAACTGCGGTGAGGGTGAAAGGTGTACTGAGTGATGAGTTCACAGTCTGTGTTGGAATTAATCAGGGTTCAGTGTTAAGCCCCCTCTTTATTATGGTCCTGGAGGCACTGTCTAGAGCTTTTAGAGGCGGACTACTGTGGTTTAGTACTAATAGCTGACAATATACAAGATGCTGAAGCCAAATTCAGAAGATAGAGAGAGGGCATGGCGAGCAAGGATTTAAGAGTCAATATTAACAAAACCAAGGTTATGCATTGTAGATTGAGACGAGGCAATGTGGAAAAGAGCGGTGAATACCCATGTGCAGTGTGGAAAGGGTGTGGGCGCTAACTCGATTCGATGTAGCATCTGTCGATGTTGAGTACACCATGTAAGTAAGCGCTGTAGTAGAATAAAAGGACCCCTGCCAAAGGATAAATCAGAAATAGAGAAATTTGAGTGCGTAGTGTGCAAAGGCGAGCTTGTGTTAACCCAGTGAGACCCAGCGTCGCACGTGATGCGTCGGCAGTGTTTGATCACCAACTCCCAGCAACGCATCACGTGCGTCCGACATATTAAAATCAGTTACGTGGCTCGTAAGGTAGGAAATGGCGGGAGAATAGGAGGGGGAGGTACCGTAGTGTGTGTGGGAGCCGGGCCGGTAGGTGTGAGCGGGCCAAGACAGCCGCGCGGCTGGTGGTGGTGGGCTTAGTGGGGATACTTTACACCCTTAGTTCACCGCCACTTTGAACCTTCATTACTCCGGTCGTATGGGAGCTAGAGGCTTGAGATTTATGTGAGACACTCCTTAGGATGTATGCCGTACAATGCCATACTCAGTTTTCACCCTAGTGCTCCCGGGCGGGTGGTCATGCGGGGGAGACGAACTTTCGACCCCCCCCCCCCAAATGACCGAGGTGAGTTTTTTTTTATTTTTTTCTTCATTTCTCACCATTCTCTTCCATTTTGGCTCAACACATTTTTGTGAGGCTTCCCCCCCCCAAAAAAAAAAAAATATCCGAGGTGATTTTTTTTTTTTTTTTTTTTTTTCATTTCTCATCCTTGTCTTCCATTTTAGCAAACAAAAAAAAGAAGTGAAAATGGCTTGGGACTGGGGTGAACAAAATATTATAACTAGCCGGGGCTCAACGGGTTAAGTGATGATCCTGTGGCTGTGAACTTTGGAAATGAGTCATTGGAGCTGGTGTACAAGTTTTGTTACCTAGGAGATACCATCTCTGCCGGTGGTGGGGCAGAGGCTGCCACTGTCTCTAGAATTAGATGTGGCTGGGGGAAGTTCAGAAAACTGCTGCCAATTCTGATCATGAAAAGAATGCCTCTCTCCCAGAAGGGAAAGGTGTATGCCTCATGTGTTAGAAGTGCAATGACGTATGCCTCAGAAACATAGGCTGTTAAAGTAGAGGATGTCAACAGAATGGAACGTAATGAGATGAGAATGGTGAGATGGATGTGTGGGGCCAGGTTGCAGGATAGAATAACAAATGATGAGTTGAGGAGACGTTTAGGTATAAAGAGTATTAGCGAGGTGATGCGCACAAGTAGACTGGGATGGTATGGACATGTGGAGAGAATTGATGAACAAAATTGGGTGAAAAAATGCAGGTCTGTGATTGTGGAGGGAGCTGCAGCAAGGGGTGGACCGAGGAAGACCTGGGATCGGACTATGCGTGCCGATCTCAAATCCAAAAACTTGACAAGTGAAGCAGCCCTTAACAGGGTTGCCTGGAACACCGCCATTAGGACAAGAGACTGAAACTGCATGTATGTGTGGAGCACTCAGTCTTAAACTTTTATGTATGTATGTATGTACTCCACTTGACTCCTTGTCTTTCAATGTGTTATGGTGTTGATATTCCTGACCAAGATTTTGGTCAGCCGGTGATGACCGCAAATTGACCTATCTATTGCTACTGAAAGGGGTGTATAGGTACTTGCTAACATACATGTGTCATTAGTAATTTCATTGCAATTATATTTTATAACTATACTAGTTACATTAAAATTCCTATATATAGGGTAAGGTAACCAATACGTACGCACTTGGCATTTATAAACCTCTCCACAGGATATTACAACACAGGCATTTAAATTTGATCTCATCAGCTTAACCATTATGCCTTCATTTCATCAGGTATCAATAGTTTAGTTTGGTATGATGCAGCAACAAAAAGAATTTAAAGCGTAAAAAACACTGTTTTCTTACGAAAATCTAAGGATTGCAATTTTTTTTTTAGTGTCTAATGACCCATTTTCAAATTGAAAATTATAACTTTTTTTCTATTTGCAGCAGGTACATTCCGTGATGTTGTGTATAAGAAAAACACACCAGGACTGCTCAGAAACACAAGATAAAGCCAAGGCTGGGTGTGAACAGAGCCCACATACCAAAAACCAATAGGTACGCACTTTGTCAAACGGCTGCCAGAGAGTCTTAAGCTACATTACATGACATTCTAAGGCCACCTCTACTACAAGGATGAATAAGAGACACTTTTCGCTGAAACTGTCCGAGTACCATCCAAGTCAATTTATCCCAAGAGTGGTCCAGAAGGTACGCAGTGCGTGGTGCCCTGAATGTACGGGCATTCCTATTGGGCACCACGCACTGCGAAACTATTGGTTTTCACAACAAATTTTCCCTCCTCAGATTAGGTCTATATATGTCTTTTATCTTTTTCTAATTGAAAAATACAACATTTCTGGTGGAAGTTATCCACTTAAAATAAAATTTAATTTGATAAAGTGCGTACCTTTTGGTGTTTGGTATGTGGGCTCTGTCCAATAGGTACGCACCCAGCCCTGGTTATACCTTGTGTTTCTGAGCAGTACCGGTACTGATGCATTTTTCTTATAAACTCTAGATTAAACACTTTGATTAACCCTTTTTACTAACACATATCCTTCTCACCGCATAAAATCGTATAAATATAGCTAGAATATAATTTTATAGAAGTTGCTCGTACTACAGAAGGGGTTGAGGATAGATAGATAATGTTTATTATGCTGGTAAAGTATATACAGTACAATTTTTATGCATAATTGCACAGTTCAGAGGCACGTGAAAATCCTGATTTAGGCCTCATAACTTGTAATTACAACCTCATACATTGTTGAGCGAGTGAGTGAGAGAGAATGTGTGTTTGGGTGTGAGAGACTAGGATCACATTCCAAGTAATTATAAGAAATTTTTCGCCAATCTTAATAGTCTACCAACATTTTTACCCTCTTAAACATTATATAGTAACCTATATCAACAATATTTTTCATATTTCTAATAAAGTTTTGCACTAGTTCAAGAATTTTAGAAATTAAATAAATTGTGTTCTTTCATAGAAAATTAATCTTTGCTCCTTAACCCTTCCTACCCGGGCTGCCTTAGGTAAGGACAGCTCGGAATAAGGGCCGCTACCCGGTCTGCCTTACCTAAGGCAGCAGCTTAATAGCCTAATTAAGCTTGGTCTGAACGCCGTGCGTACGACGTATGTCAACAAACCCAAGCGTTGCGTCACCGCACCTCCGAAAACAAGAAGGAGAAGACTCTTCAATGTTATTGTTCTGACGTAAGACGAAATTAGTGTCTGAAAAGCCCCCATATTGGCAACATCTCTGCAATATTTGCTCCACTGAAATCGTCATCACAACTGAACCAGTTGACTTACAGAGCTCTACTATCTATCTATCTATCTATCTATTGCCTGACGCCGTGATCCCCGAAGGGGTGGCCACGAACGAACCGCCCCCATGCACCTCTGTCCCCAGTCAGTCGACGCCCCTCCCCCCAACCAGCACCGCCTTCGTTCATGTAGTTCCTCACTCCATCCTTCCACCTCATATTCGGTCTACCTCTCCCCCTCTGTCCCTCCACCTCGCTCTCGTACACCCTCTTGTCATTCTCTCGCTTTCCATACGTTCCATATGGCCGAACCATCTCAAGTTGTTCCTTTTCACACTTTCCAGCACATCTACCTCCACACCACACCTCCTTCTTACTTCCTCATTAGTCTGTCTATCCCTCCATGTAACTCCGCACGCACTCCTTAAGTAATTCATTTCCACTGCTCTCACTCTTGGTCTGAGTCTCTCAACCAACGTCCATGCTTCGCTTCCGTAAGTCAGTGTCGGATTACCACACTGTCATGCAAGGACTTCTTCACTTCCATACTGACCACCCTATTTCTTGTTACTGCTTTTAGCGTTCCTACAACCCTCTTCCCCTGTTGTACCCTCTCCCGCACCTCTTCATCCATAGTCCCATCTTTACTCAACACACTGCCCAGATACTTAAAAGAGTTGACGATCTCCATAGCCTGACCGTTCAGCTTCACCTCACACTCTGTGACTTCACCCCTTTCGAAGACCATAACCTTGCTCTACTCAATGCCAAAATACAGATTGAAAACCGCACTACGATTATAGATGAGTGGGAAAGTTCTAGCAGTGAAAATAAACATAAATACGGTAGCCTAGGCCTAGACGTTTTTCAGCCATTTCGCCTGGGTACGGGCGACTGTCCTTAGCTAAGACTGCCCGGGTAGGAAGGGTTAACCCTCCTTGCCCGGCTGGACTCCATAGCTCCATATCTAGTTTGCCCCGTATCGCCCGGCTGGCCTACAAAGCTCCATAGCATTATTTCATGGCTTAAAACCACTCAAAACTGCACTTGAGAAAGTTTTATTGTCTTAGCGGATGGTCCGTATAACCAACAAGAACAAAAACACATAGCCACGCAGTCAGGTGACTCCTGCTTGCGTGCAGGCCTAACGCAAGCTTCTATTGATTTCCTGAGTCTCAAACGATGCATGAAAGCAGTCGACAGTGAAATAGGAATGCTTATAATGGTAAATAAATCAGTAATCAATAATCAATATTAATACAGAATACATAATAATAAATTGTTGAATGAATGTAAATAGACCGTAGCCGTGGCTGCCAATACTGCATCGTCGTATTAGAACAGTTCTCAGTAGCATCACAAAACAGCCGGTTTTTTCCCACCTCACACAATAACCGCTTAATGTACAGTGTTCTAGTCTTCACCCATCGCAAGATAACACTGAGTACTGCCTTTGGTATGTATATAACCTAGGTTAAGCTATTATTTGCAGAGATACGAGTATCTGTAAATGACGAAACTTGGGAATTTACACGATTCTAGGCTTTCAGCGGCCAAAACCGGCCTAATTTTCACAATAAAAACTGAACCTCTTGGTCTAGACACTTCTAGTCTTCAATCATAGCAAGGTAACGAGTACTGCCTCTGGATATATATATGTATATATAACCTAGGTTAGGCCTATTTTTGGTGTACAGTATTTATAAGCGCACCAAAATCCTGAGAATTCTACGATTCATCCAGATTCAGCATTGGCAGGAAGGTTTAAATGGCTGTTCGGCTAGGGTTAAATTACTTTGATTTAATTGTTTTTCTGACATAATATAAGCAAAATAATAGCCTTTAAGATGTAGGAATATATATATATATACTGTATACAGTAAAAGTCCGATAATTGGAATCTCCCAATAGTCCGAGTTTTTAAAAATGAGGCCAAATCCGAATTCACCCGATAGTCCGAATTTCAAAAAGTCCCAAAGTCCCCTTTTTGAGGCATTAGGCCACCCAAAACCCACCCAAATAACACATAATGGTACACACACATATCATATGTTCATGAAATCACTTTAAAAGTTTACCATTATGTGTCATATTGCATGTATAGCGTTATATTGTGCATATGCATAGCCTATATTGTGTTCAGGTTTTCGTCAGGCCATTAATACACAGGTTCATAGGGGTAAATTCCAATAATCCGAAAAATCCGGTAATCGGAACGAGTCCCGGTCCCCTGCTATTCGGAATACAGGACTTTTACTTATATATATATATATATACTGTATACTGTATATATATATATATATATACTTACAGTATTATACATATGTAAAAAAAATCGAAAAAATCTATTATAATCAAATAAATCCGATTTTAATAAAAAAAATCAATGATTTTGATTTTTATTAAAAAAATCAAATTTTTTTCCAACCCTGATAGGAGATATGAAAGATTTACTTAAGCTCCGTGATAGCAAGAGAACTCAAGCAAATGGTTTCTAATTGGATAAATTTTGTTTCAGGAAAGATATAGGCTAATACCGGTTTGGTAACAGAGTTGTAGATGTGTAATAGGCTACCAAGTGCTCTAGTGGGATCAAGAACGATAAGAGAGCTTTAAGCTAAAGTTCGATAGACATGGACGAGATGAGTTGGGTGTGAGAGGGATCTGCTGTGAGTGGGCCAATCGGTTTTCTGCAGATTCTCATTTTTTTTATGTATTGTTGTTGTTGTTGTTGTTATGTATTGTACTCCCTAAGACATGATAAGAACTGTAATATATGATTTTAACGTATGTAATAAAGGGACTGAATGGAGAATGCTTGTGAATAGATAAATGTAAACACGGTCGTTTGGGAGAAAGGGTCATTCGACAGTTGGACTAGATAATAATCCGTCAACCGCCTGGCCCGGGGAGCCAGTGGTAGTGAAGGGTGCGCCTGGAAACATGGTGGGAGGGCTTGAGGTGGTAAAGCTTCGCTGCGGGTCTACCTGCGGAAATCGGCGCCTCTCCGGGGGTTCTGCAACCTGTGAATCTTTTGCTGGGGACCCCAAGTGGGCCTGGGTTTCTGGGTATTTCTCCTGGACGACCTAGACATGTGTGATTTTGTGTTTTGTTTTGTTTTTCTGATGTGTTTGATGTCCCTGTTTGGGCTCTTGTCTTGAGTCGGCCACCCCCATAAAAAAATAAAAATAAAAAGGAAAACTGGGGAAGGTGCCAGAGTCAATCAATCAATCAAATAAAAAATAGTAGTGAAAGGAGGGTAGAGGGAAGTGGGGATAGGGCAAGAATAAGTTGGATGAAATCAATTTTAGTGGGAGAAAAAGGTGTCCAGGCTTGACTGCCTGATGGTTTTACTGATTTAGCTGCTAAAGAGACCGGTCCGGGCAAGGTCGACAGGGGCGTGTTGGGGGAGGCTCCTCGCTGGCATGGGTATCATCTGCCATTTCCGACAATTGTCTGTTCGGAGGGGTTGTGAGCCTGGTTGGTGATTTGTTTTCGTCATGTGAGAAAATAATTATATACTTACATACATTCATATAATAAAGGGACTGGGGGAGTGCTGGAGGCCCTTAGTTATCCTAGGTCTCTGAGTCTGCTCCTGGGCGACTTAGATGTGTGAATTTTTATATTTTGTTTGTTTATGTTATGTTGTGTTGTATTTTTATATTTTGTTTGTTTATGTTATGTTGTGTTATCCCTGTTTGGGCTCTGTCTTGAGTCAACCACCCCCAGCTATGGGGTATGTGCCTGAGTATACAGTACAGTACATATATAATAAAGGGATATGCGTAATAAAGGGGAGGGATTTGTGTTGAACTGTCCCTCATATTATTATGTTTTTTCCACCAACCAACTTCACCTCTAAACTCAATTAATGAAATCAACAAATACATGTGGCAGTCCAGGGATTTGAACCTAGGATGATCATACCAAAATTGGGTGCATTAATTTATCCATTGCGCTACGAAGACAGTTAAAGAATGGTGGACAAGCCTACGATTTATTATGCAGTTTCGAATCCAAAGGGATATGCGTAATAAAGGGGAGGGATTTGTGTTGGACTGCCGCTCATATACCAGCTTGATGCCACTTTCAGCCTCAGAGGTTTTCCTAGTTCGGAGTTACAGTATGCAATCATGGATGTTTATTGTAATTCATTGAGGGACCTGCAGAGGGCTGTTTGGTTTGTTTATTTTGCAAGTTTTACATTATAATAATCAGGTACTGTAGTTTGATATTCAGGGGTTTGAGGGGATGAATTAGCTGATACAATGGTCTTTGAGTAACACAACCTGAGGAACTAGTGTAGGCCTTTGAACCAACAAAACTAAAAAGTTTTATGAAACCTGTACAGTACCAGAAGGTCTGAGACTTCCCAAATTGACTAATTCCTTGAAAGTGACAATAGTGCGTTGTGTGCGATTAGTTTGCTTTGGAAGCAGATTAACTTACTCATGTAGTTATGTAACCCCTATGTGGTGGATTGTGTTCTTTTATTTCATAATTTTATTTTGCTGTACTACAGTACACTCCAAGACTGAATTTTATTTTGCTAAAGCATTGTTTCCACATAGCGATTTTGATTAGTTCTTTTGCCTTTTTATTGTCTTTGTCCAAGTTTCGATTTGTTTATTTGGCAAGTTTTACATTATAATACTTATACAAATTCTTCTTATTCCAGAATGAAGATACCCTTCCCCGCCACACCCAGTATGAAGACCTTCCCCGACACGGCGACACCACACCACAAGCCTTCCTAACAAACCTACCCAAACTTCCACCACTGAACTACAACCACCTTAACATCATGCTGAAACGAGGCTTCCCACTCCCGAAGATATAAGGTGAGATACTTATGCTTGTATTCTTAAACCATTCTTTAATTTTGCAGCGTCGTTAACCCCTTCAGCACCATGACGCCTTTTTACCTTTGGTTCTGGTTGAAATTAGATGATTTTATGCAGTTTACAAAGGACCTATGTGTGAGTATCCTAGGTTCGAGTCCTTGGAGTGCCACATGTATTTGTTGATTTCATTAATGAGTTTAGAAGTCAAGTTGGCTGGTGAAAAAATATAAATTAAGAGGGTTTATTGAGATGGTATTCGCCCATTTGAATCATATACAGTAAAAGTCCTTTAATCTGAATGGCAGCGGACCGACAGTGTTTCGGATTAGTGGATTATTCGGACTGTTGGGAGGGACCCCTGAAAACACTATACAGTAAATACGCACATGATTAACCCTTTCGCTGCGGGTGACGTTCTGGAATGTCCTGGCAATTTACAGTAATTTCCAGGCTTTAAGAGCCTGTAAAAACCGTAGAAATCGAGTGTCAGTGGGCGGGAGCGTGAGGGGCCCACCTCCGACCATCAGAGCAGCGAGCGGCTCACTGAGGTAGACTGTGTCTTGCGCGGGTCTCTCACTGCCTCTCACAACAGTGTTGCCGAGTGAGCGAGTGCTAACAAATAGCGGGCTTCCCGCGTATCTATGGCACCGCTGCGGGTGAACCAGGCCACCTACGAGGCCCGTTCTGGTCTCATTTTGAAGCTATTTTCGCCTAGTTTTCGGCAGAATACATTTCATTTAATGCAGATGCTTGATTTATCATTCAGGAGTGCCTGAATATGCCCTAAATAGCCCAAAACACCCCACAGAGAAAGGGTTAATAAATAACGACATGATAATTATGGTATATACCGGCGTATAAGACACATTTCTAAGCCTTTAATAAACCCTCCAAAACCATGGGTGGTCTTATACGACGAATATACTTTCAATGCAAGTGAATTTGGAGCGCCGAGATTCATCAGCTGATTTTCCGAGTGACCGAAATCGTTGAAATACGATAATTTAATCATTAGTACTATATATCTCGTATATACTTACCTTAATTCTTTATGTTGTTGTTGTTCCCCAAGCTGCCTGGCCGAACAGCCCCAAGGCCCCGAGCAAGGCCAAGGCCATAATCACAGAACCCTCCCTGCCAACCACAATAAAGCCTGGGTGACCGAAGCCACTCCATGGCGGGGAGTTGAGGAGGGTGCGGAAACGCCCCACCCAGGGCCCTGTGCCCCTCAGCAATTATGAAGAGAAAGTTGAGGGGCAAAGGAAAAATGTGACGCTTTTGCTTCCAATCTTGGTAGATTGGGAGGTCAATCCACGGAAGAGACGCCGTCACTCGAGATCTAGAAAATATAAGTAAAAGGAACAGTCAGAGTAAGCAATGGGTATGGCAGAGATCACTCAGTTCTCACTCTGATAGACCAGCCCATCACCACATGACTAGAACCCAATCCTCTCAGCATCAGCTAGGAAAGGACCTAGAAAGCCGCCTTTGGCGGCTCCCCTATTTAGCTCCCCTATTTCTCCCCTATTTTCCCCTTTAGCTCCCCTATAGGGGATAGCTCCCCTATTTCAACCCCTTTCGGGGTTGGGCACCCGCCAGCCTTAATTCTTTATAATATTTCATAATAAACTTTCATCAAACAAGTTATAAGTTCAAATGAAAAATCAGTGTACCGGTATCATTACCGAAATACGTACGTGTGTGTGTGTGTGGGTGTGGGTGTTTGTGTTTGTGTTTGTGTGTGTGTGTGTGTGTGTGTGTGTGTGTGTGTGTTCTTGTTCTTGTGTGGCTATATCGACCGCCACTGATAAATTAAAATGTAAAACTTGCAAACTAAACAAACCAAAATTGGGACAAGGACAATATAAAGTCAAATTAAATTATCAAAATCGCTATGTGGAAACAACGTTTACTAAAATGAAAATTATTAAATAAAAGAACACAATCCACCACATAGGGTGTACATCACTACATGAGCAAGTTAATCTGTTTCCCAAGCAAACCAATCGCACATATAACAACGCACTATCGTCACGTTAAAGGAAGTAGTCAAGTTTGGGAAGTCCGGGACGTTCTGGCAAATTTTACTAAACTCTGCATGAATAAAGAAACTACATGTTAAATGTCAAAATATTATTTAAAATCAAATTTGCAACATGACAAGACATTAACAATAGTAAAAAATACAAATATTGATAAGATATCTATACTATTACAAAATAATATATAAAATACAGTACAGCACTCACTAACGATAGTGCTATCGGGTAGGTACCTGTAAGCATAGCATGCCTCAAGTGACCCCTATCAATAACTACCCTACAAATAACCTACATTTATAGCACAAATAAACTAAGGAAATCGCAAAAGTAAGCAATTGATACTATCGACAATGAATACATATAATATAAAGAGAAATAATTGCAAAATATGAAGTAACAACAGATTTAAACAAAGAGTACTCTTTTAACAAGAACAATAAATTTAAAAAATCATCAATATTAATAATAATAATAATAATAGAAAAAGAAAAAGATAAACAATAAATACAGACAAAAAGTAAGCAGAGGTTATACAAGAAACTTCAAGTTAAAAATGCTTGATTAAAATTATTGATGTCAAATTTTAGAATACAGTCACAATAATTGACCCTAAAAAGATTAAATTTATGGAACAATTTACTTGCCTCAAAACCTCTGTCCACTAAGAGTCTGTATAGTAACCTAGCTCTAGCCCAAAAGTCATCTACTTTAGTGCAGATTTTACAAAATCTTATTAATTGGGAATAAAAACAATTATAAGTGATTTTACTATCGATATTACTACTAGGGAAAGGAAAGTTTATTACGTTAAAATTAAAATCATCAACTTTGTGATATACTTTAAGTATGCACTGTTCATTAACAATCTCTATATTTATATCAAGAAAATTTTCAACTTTATAATTTACGTTACATTGTGTGAGGGGAATAGAATTAGGGTAAATAAGTTTAGCAACTTGATTAAAATTTAACAAATTGCAAACAAGAATATCATCAATATATCTACTATTATTACTTAACAGTTTAGCAAGTGCTAATTTTTCTGGTAGGCCTATGCAATAAATATTATTATAATTATGCTCTATGGAATTTTATTTTATTTTACCTAGTACTATTTATAATAGTAAAAGCCAAAGCAAACTCCATTAAACTGTAACTTTATTGAAGGCGGTAGATTGTTGGCCAGCCTAGCAACAACAACAACAACAACAACAACTTGTAGCTACGGGTTATTATTGTTCAACTAAAGATCAGCGGCATTGTTTTTGAGTCAAATTAATGGCGTTTCATAGTACCAATGGACTTAATTGGATAGGTTGTTTTATTACTTACCAGTAATGCTTAGAAGTGTTAGTAGTCATCACTAGGGAGTTACAAGCACTATGAGGTCCGAAAAACGAGTGGAATTAGCGAATGTGACCACCGATCAGAGCACTGGTAGACGGAAAATGGCTTCGTCAGCCGCCTTTAACCCCTCAGACCCGGTTGGGCTCTGAGGCATCCATAAAAAACACCCCGCGGAACCTGGAAGGGCTCTGAGGTTCCGGCAGCTTGAAAGCCTGTAAGCTTGGTGTGCGAGGCATCCGTCCGACGCATGTAAACAACAGCCGGTTGGACCGACGCCGCGCATCTCCGACCACAAGAAGGAGAGGCGTCCTTGTTCGTGTGTGCCTGTATGTTATTGTTAAGTGGTATTTACCTAATTGTATTTACCTAATTGTAGTTTACAGGAGTTGAGCTAAGCTCGTGTTGTCCCGTCTCTCAGTCTACTTTCATCCAATTTTTTCTTGAAAATATGGATGTTCCTTGCCCCTACCACCTCCTCCTCCAGCCCATTCCATTTGTCAATACATCTATAGGGGAAGCTAAACTTCCTGATATCGTTCTTGCAGGTAGGTCTTTTTACTTTGTAGCTGTGGCCTCTAGTTATTCCTGTATCCATAAAAAACAAAAAGGTAGTGTAAAGTGGCTGATATCGCCACAAAGTTATCTCCACGGAAATCGTCATCACAACTGAACCAGTTGACTTAGAGAGCTCTACTCAACGCCATTCTACAGGTACGAAACACATCTACGCTTGGGGATGCGCGGAAATGCGGAAGCAGTCAAAATAACAAAGATACGATAGCCTAGGTGTAGACATTTTTCGGCCAAAACCCCCGGGTTTCGGTATGGAATACATAGCCGGGTCTGATGGGTTAAAAGTTCGAACCATTGGGATTTTCGGATTATCCGTGTTCGGATTACAGGACTTTTACTGTAGATAGATTACAAACTAAAGAAAATCGTCTAATGGTGACCAGAATATGATGAAAAGTATGTCATGGTGGTGAAGGTGTTAACGGACGAAATACAGATCTCCCTCACTATCCGATGCCCCAATTTACGATATTATTGCAAGTTTTTAGGCGTTTATGTTTGAGTTTTGGCTAGTCCGAGAACGCATCCTTATTTACCCTATTAATTTTAGGGTTTGCTATACGATTTTTCTATTCAAGATTGGGTTTTCAGGAACGTAACCCAATCGTAAATCGAGGGAGACCTGTAACTTGAAAAATTACGTTACCTTTAGAATTAGATTACCAGAAACAGATTAACTTGCTCATGTAGTAATGTGGATTGTGTTCTTTTATTTCATAGATTTTATTTTAATAAGCGTTGTTTCCACATACCGTAGCCATTTTGATTAGTTGTTTTGCCTTTATATTTGTCTTTGTCCCAGTTTTGGTTAGTTTGCAAGTTTTACATTTTAATAGGAATGGTAATCCGTCTAAACTCTATAGACAACGCTCATTCCCACAGTATTTGTTCAGTTTTTGTGGTGTAATGGTTTAGATGCTTAACCCTTTGAGTACCAGCGACGTGTGTTAGCTTTTATTCTGGCTGTATTTAGACGATATTGTGCAGCATAAGCCGGCATCACACGAGCGCTTTTCCACTTAACATTTATCCTCAACACTGGTCTGGCAGCTCATGAGGTCAACATTCAATATATTACAGTTACCTAAATTCATTTACCATCAGTCTAGTTTCCGATAGCAGTGCAAAATACTCCAGAAATGTTGCCAGAAAAATGTTGATCATCGAATGTTAACTATAAAAGCTCTCGTGTGATCCGACTTTAGGAGGGATCTGCGGTCATTACAAGGGTTCGTTGAGATAGTTTGAAGCCTTATTATTGCTAGAGGGCCTTCCTAATCTGAATGGACGTCACCGGTACTGTACGGGTTAAGTTCTGGGTGTGGTGTCCCGAGTTTGAATCCCGGGACGACCATATGCTTTCATTAGTTTATTCAGGTACATTGGGGTTTGTATTGAAGGATTAATGTTATTTTGCTAAAGCGTCGTTTCCACATAGCGATTTTGATATGTTCTTTTGTCTTTTTACTGTATTCGTCTAAGTTTTGGTTTGTTTATTTTGCGAGTTTTACTATAACATTTGGAAGGGAAAGAATACAAGTGTTACCATCTGACGTAAGAATATCAAACTTAACCCCATTCAGCACAATGACATAATTTTCATATCACCTTGGTTACCATTAGATCATTTTGTCTAAGTCAAAGCTGTTCCGTATTTATTTAGTAGCATTTTCTATATCCCTATTCGGGCTCTGTCTTGAGACGGCCACCCCTATAAATAATACAAAATAAATAAAAAGGGGAAAACTGGGGTAAGTGCCAAAGCATATAGTCGCGCTAATAAGTGATGTCTCGGCACCAAGTATGTTTTGATCAATAATTGGTATCAGCAATATCTAAGCTTCATTTCTTCATATCGAGTGAAATATACACACATGTTCCTACACTTACCCACCCTATTCAACATCTGGCAGACATTAATACAGCACAGAGCGAGCCAAACGTAATCACAGCTGGGACACGACTTACTAGCGCCACTGTACATACATACAGTATTTATTGCGTTATATCTTGAAACCACCTCGAGTATCAAAGCGCAGGGCTTGTGTACTCAAAGTACAGTAATTAAAATGTCACATGGCTAAGTGACTAGGATTGTTTATTTTATTTGTTTTTTGTCTCCATCTTGGAACTGTACACTGTTCAGTAGCCTGTAACTCTTAAGAGGCCCCGAGATTATCGATTGAAGCTTCGAGATGTTAGATGCTTCATAAATGTCGCTGTAGGAATAGGTTTTTACACCATACCCGAAAGAGGATTTATGGAGCTCCGATCTTACTCTCAACCATCTGAACAATTTTACCAACACACCTAAACTTCATTAGATGCGGGAATAGTCTCACAAAAATATGCCAGGGCCTGGGATTGAACTCGGGACCCTTGGGCTATGAGGCGAACACTACCAGTGTCACCAAGAAAGATATCTCACTTGGCAAGGTCGGCTCAAGTTATTTCCGCATCCGGTCTGTTTAGGCTAACCTATTTTCACTGACTTTACATCGCACTAGATGTTCACAGTGGAGTTTCAGTGTGATGATTGCTTCTTTTCTGCCACAGTAGATAACACCACCTTATTTATACACATCACTTGATTTATCTTGACAGCCAATATCATAGGTCTTACAACAGGGAATTTGTTCTTATATGTCATTAATTTTGTGCTAAGGCTATAAAATGGCACTTTTTAACGCATGGCAATTCTATGTAATTACAGTATCTTTGTTTGGCTAATGCAGTACTACAGATGTGATTATTGTTATTGTTTCCGGTCTTCGGCCGGCGGGATTTCAGTTAAGTTGTCGAGTTTCTTAGATATACAGTAGGGTCTCACATAAAACGAGTTTATGGTCGATAAACGAGGGCGTTTTATGCGATTTCGTTTTATGTGAACACAGCATTTTGGTGGCCCAATATCGTCAATGTTCACTGGAAGCGTAAATTTCCGTCAGGAGCGTACGATATTTCGTACGTTTTGTACGATATTTCGGCGTTTTATATGAAAGCGTACGATATTTTGTACGTTTTGTACGATATTTCAGCGCTCTATATGAAAACTCGGATTTGCCCCACTTTGGCGGCGGACTCGTTTTATGTGATCACATTCGTTCTGATCGAAAATTAAATATTAATATTTTAGGTCGGTCGTTTTAATCGAGACTCGTTTTATGCGAACACGTTTTATGCGGGACCCTACTGTAATTGCACCAGTGTTATTCACAAGTTATATTTGTGAATAACAACTTATGACTATATATAGTAAGCTTTGTTTATCGTAAATAGACAAGAAATTATCATGTCCCGATCTTGATTATTGTACAGTACTTTGACTTGATTTTGATAATGAAAGACCATACAATACAATATATCGTCAAGAAGCTTATGGGATGAAGCCGTGATGATGTTGTTCCCTAGGCTGCCTGGCTGAACCGCCCCGAGTTCTTAGGAAGGCCTTGGCCACGATCGGGCTTTCCCACAGAGCTCTCAAGAAGTGTAGATTATGTTGTTGGCGTAAGTGATTGTGGAATTTCTATGATGTGTTTAATAGTATGGGGTGCTTTCTTACATCCTGGGCAGGTGTCGACGACGGACACATCCAGTCTCTTCTGATAGCTCAGAAGAGCTGGATGGTGCCCACATCTCAGCCTGGCCAGGTGGACTCTATCCTCACGAGGAAGGGAGGACTCAGAAGGATGGATTTCGGGAGGTTGTGCCTGCTACTGCGTGTTGTCTATGAGTGATTTGATGGAACGTCGAGAGATATGTGTATGGATGTGCTTCTGGAAGCTGGTTTGGTGTGGGCAGGGAGGGAAAGATGACAGTATTTGTGTGTGATATCATGTGCTGGGTGTTGTTTTGATATTTCTTGGTGTCTGTGGGTGTGTTGCCATGTATTGTAGTGAATGGTGTTGGTTTGTGGAGGCTGCAGTCAGGAATTGAGTGCCTCTCATGTCCAAGTGGTCTTTGACTTTAAGGACTTTGGATTCTTGATGTAGGTGATCTGTAGGTGTAGTAGCTGTGCAGCCTGGGATGATTTTTAGGGCTGTGTTTTGAATATTCTGCAATGTCTTGTGATGTATTATTATGTTCCCTCCACCAACCGACTTTACTCCTTCCTAAACTCAATTAATGAAATCAACAAATACATGTGGCAGTCCAGGGATTCGAACCTAGGATGCTCATACTGAAATTCAGTGCATTTATCCATCAGCTAGGTTTGAAGCCCAGGCAGGGCTTGCATATTCCATTACTGATCTTATATATTGTTTGTATACTGTTGTGGTAGTTTCTTTGTTGTGTAAAAATGTTGTGTGGGCAAGTGACCTGAGGGCGTTAGAAGGTGGTGGTGCATGGGTCGAGATAAACATGGAATAATAATTGCCAACCTGCACATAATTATATTGTCAAATCCAATGGCACCGAAATAATTATTAACAATGGTATATAGGGTTTTGTGGATCGTCTACACCGGACCTATGACGTCATAGGAGTGTAAATCCACCTTCCAGTCCAGAAAGAGGATACTTCTGTGACGTCACTATGACGTCACAGGTCCGGTTTAGACAATCCACAAAATCCTTTATACCAATATTAATAATGATTTCAGTGACATTGCATTTTAAAAGCAAGATAATTATGTGCAGGTTGGCGATAATTACTCTTGTTTATCTCAATCCGTGCACCACCACCTTTAAGCCTGGGTGTCCGTTTATTTTTTTATGTTTGTGATATGCTGTTTGAATGTCATCAGAGTATCATATGTTACTCCTAGGTTTTTGGGTGCGTGTGTTTGTGTTAGGGGGGTGTTGTTTATGGTGAGGTGCGGATATTTGTATTCGGCTGTCCAGCTCATGAGGAGGGTTGTAGTGGATTTGACTGGGGCTAATTTGAGTCTGTAGTGCACCATTCATGTAGTGTGTTGAGATAGGGTTTGAGGAGATATGTTGCTCTGTCTGGGTCTTGGTGTGTACATGTTGGTGTTATGTCGTCTGCATAGGAAGCTATATATATTTGGGCTACGTGAGGTGTGGGTATATCATGCATTATAGATTGAAGAGTGTGGGCGACAGGACGGATCATTGCAGGACTGTTTGTTTTAAAGTTTCTGATGTTGGATGACTGACTGGCAAATGATATGTGTGCATATCTGCCTGATAGGTAGTTGGCCAGCCACCTTTTTGTATTGTTGTGCATGTTTGTGTCGTAGATTTTGCTTGTTAGGTTGTGGCGGGGGATGGCATCGAAGGCTTTACTAATGTCAAGTGTGGCAAGTAGTGATCTGTGTGGTAGTCTGGCTGAGTTGATGCCGTCAAATGCTCTTTGTGTAAGGTCTGTAAGAAGAGTGTTTATGGAGTGTAGTGGCCTAAAGCCATGTTGTGATGTAGGTAGGGGAATGTGAGGTGTGATTAGTTGTAATTAAAATGTAAAACTTGCAAACTAAACAAACCAAAATTGGGACAAGGACAATATAAAGTCAAATTAAATTATCAAATATGAGGCGTTTGGTACCTTTTGATGGGTGCAAAGGAAAGTGATGGGGTGGTGTGACAAATGGGGTTTATCATTCCACTGTAAGGGAAAGCTACGTACTGCATGTGAGAAGCATGCCACATTATGGTAGTGAGACGTGGACAGCCACAGAGGATGACATCAAAAGACCTTGAGCTTACTGAAATGAGTTTAAGAACATAAGAAAATGGGAGTCTGCAGAAAACCGATTGGCCTACACAAGGCAGATCCCTGTCACACCCAACCCTAATTATAAGGCCTAATTTTAAAAAACGGCAATCTGCAGAGCCCCACACCTGCCAGATCCCCCTCTTGATAGCCTAATGCTTAGTGTGCGGAATTTCGGTGCGAGTATCCTTGTTTCGAGTCCTTGGAGTACCACATATATTCATTACTTTCATTGATTTAATTAATTAGGTTTATTTGAAAATTAATTGGTGGGTTGGTGAAAATATATATGAATACTATAGTGAGAGACGAACCAACAAGAGTGGTTGAGAGGGAGATATTAATTTTGTGTAATACAAATTGTACTTTTTAACGCATGGTGATTCTATTTAGTCATCCCCGTTTGGCTCTCTCTCCGTCTCCCTTCTTACCTGGACATTAGCTATGGGTATTTGTAAAAAAACTAAAGGTTAGGATTTTAGATTAGGCTAACTAGATATCCACTATACTGAATTCGGTTTCTTTACATGGGCGATAAATTGAATCCCTTATTAGCTAGCTACTTTCTCGATACAGTACTTAACCCACCAGACCCGGTTGGGCTCTGAGAAACCCATAACAAATGCGCCCGCGGAACCCGGTAGGGCTCTGAGGCACCGGCAGCTTGAAAGCCTGTAAGCTTGGTGTGCGAGGCGTCCGTCCGACGCAAGTAAACAACAGCCGGTTGGACTGACGCCGTGCATCTCCGACCACAAGGAGAGGCGTCGCTCGTTCATGTGTGGGTGTGTTATTGTTAAGTAATGAAAAGTAGTGAAAAGTGGCTGATATTGCCACAAAGTTCTCTCCACAGAAATCGTCATCACAACTGAACCAGATGACTTAGAGGGTAACATTCAAGACAGCTAGAGCCGCCTTATTTACCAAGTTTCTTTATATTTTTTCCAAGGAATATAGTGTTTAATTGTAGTTTATCATGGTTTGAGTGGAGGATTTGCATTAACTTACCCATTATTCATTAATCTGAAGATACTCCGTCAAATGGCGCCATTTATTGGGTGAATCGCGCTTTTACAGTAGGTAAGGGAAATTGTGGGGAGGCCATGCACACTTCCAAAATGTACAAATATTATAATTTATTAGATTATATTAACCTAACCTAACCTAACCTAACCCTAATATAATATAATATAATATCGTTTTTGTGAGTAACGTTCAAGCCATTTATTGGGTGAATCGCACTCACCGCATCTTTCAAAACAAGAAGAGTACAAAGTACAAAGGAGTACAAAGGAAATCAAGCAACAACAGATCTAGTGACCCTTCTAGGCTGCTTGTCCTCCAAAACACTGAGGATCAAGTGTCCAAACAGTGGTTTAGAGTGGGTAAGGGAACATTGGAAAGGGAACTACTGCCCTAGAACTAATGTCCGTGGCAGGATTAGGAAGTTAGTAGGGGACAGATGGGTTAGTAACTGAGGGGGGGGGATAAAATAAAGTTATTCATTTACAAACGCAGTCAGTCGCGGGTTTGATGCGAGATATTTGTCTAAGCGGAGTTTAAATGAATCAACGGTGCTGCAGTCTATAGCGTCTCGGGGAAGCCCATTCCACAAGTTGACAACTCGATTGAAGAAGAAATTCTTAGATTCGTGTGAGTTAAAAGATTTACCAATAATTTTGCAACCGTTTCCCCGCGTGTAATTAGATTGGTCGATAGTGAAGTACTTACTACAGTTCATATTGTCGATGCCTTTGATGATTTTGAACACTTGAATTAAGTCACCTCTTAATCTGCGCTGGGTTAAAGGAAATAGATTTAATTCTCTAAGACGCTCTTCGTATGGTTTGTTCTTTAGGCTAGGTATCATTTTGGTAACTACGTTGAACTCGTTCTAGCTTGTTTATATCTTTTTGGTAATAAGGGCACCAGGATTGAACGCAGTATTCCAGAAGAGGGCGGACTAAGGAATTGTAAAGGGTTAGGATAACTTCTTTGGATTTATGCTCAAATGACCTGCCTATAAAGCCAATTATTTTGTTTGCCTTCTTAACAACTTCTGAACATTGTTGACTCGGTTTTAGGTTACTCGATATTGTTACTCCCAGATCGGTTTCTCTGTTTACATTCTTAAGCTGAGTGCCATTCATCGAATAGTTTGCTTTCTCATTTAGGTATGCGATATGTAGTTGTTGTTGTTTTTCCCCAAGCTGCCTGGCCGAACAGCCCGAAGGCCCTGAGCAAGGCCAAGGCCATAACCGAGCGCCCCCACAGAACCCTCCCCGCCGACCACAACAAAGGCTGGGTGACCAAAGCCACTCCATGGCGGAGAGCTGAGGAGGGTGCGGAAACGCCCGGGAAACCAAAGCCCCACCCAGGGCCCTGTGCCCCTCAGCAATTATGAAGAGAAAGTTGAGGGGCAAAGGAAAGATGTGACGCTTTGGCTTCCTATCTTGGTAGATTAGGTCAATCCACGCAAGAGACGCCGTCACTTGAGATCTAGAAAATATATAAGTAAAAGGAACAGTCAGAGTAAGCTATGGGTATGGCAGAGATCGCTCAGTTCTCAATCTGATAGACCAGCCCATCACCACATGACTAGAACCCAATCCTCTCAGCATCAGCTAGGAAAGGCCCTAGAAAGCCGCCTTTGGCGGGGGGATAGCTCCCCTATTTCAACCCTTTTCGGGGTTGGGCACCCGCCCTATGATATGTAGTACTTTACATTTATCTGCATTGAAACTCATTTGCCAAATTTGGGCCCAACATGACAATTTATCTAGATTGTGTTGCATATCGTCAACTTGTTCTTTTGAGAGTACGCTATTTGCAATTTTTGTATCGTCAGCAAATTTTGAGATTGTACAGGTGAGACCCTCATCTATGTCGTTGATGTAAATTAGAAAGAGAATTGGTCCTAGTACCGATCCCTGGGGTACCCCGCTACTTACATTGGTCCATTTAGATGCCTTACCGTTTATGACTACTCTTTGCTTTCTGTCGCTGAGCCAATTTTCTATCCATTTCAACACACCGTCTTGTATTCCATGCGCTTTTAGTTTTAGAAGTAAACGTTTGTGGGGAACTTTGTCAATGGCCTTTTGAAAATCAAGGTATATAATATCTACAGCTTTACTCTCATCGTAGAGGTTAAGGATATCGTGGAAGAAGTCTAAGAGGTTTGTTAAACAGGAATGTTTTTTACGAAAGCCGTGTTGAGTATCTTCAAGTAAGTTATTTGCCTCTAAGTGATTTACGAGTCTGTCTCTTATGACCGTTTCTAACATTTTACATACAATTGAGGTTAAGCTAATTGGATGATAGTTACTGGGTAGGGATTTGCTGCCTTTTTTAATATCGGTGTTACGTTGGCTAGCTTCCACTGATCAGGCATAGTCCCAGACTGCAAGGATTCATTGAATAGCAATGTCAGTGGTTTGGAGAGCTCATCCTTAGCTTCCTTTAGAACTCTAGGCGAGATTGTATCAGGTCCAGGCGTTTTATTTACCTTGAGTTTATCTAAACAATTCAATACTTCTCTCTCTGTAACGGTGATATTGCTTAGAACATCTGAATTATCAATCTGAATCGGCGATGGTGTAGGGATATCACTGAGGTCTTCGGTTGTAAAAACTGATGCAAAGAAGGTATTGAGGGCATTACTCATTTGTACTTCGTCTTTGGTGTATTCTCCATTTTCATCGACCCAGGTCGAAGGATTCATTGGGTGCAATGCTTTGTTTACGTTCGGGACATTATTTTCGTGTTATTTTTTGGTGTAATCGGGTTTTTTCAAGTGTCGATAACGAAATTCTTCCATGTGGACTATAATGAGAAAAATATGCCGAGTCTATTGGTCCCTATTTTCCCTAATCAAATTATTTCTAATAAGGCGGTGAAAGAGGTCTTGAATGTTATCGACTTAGAGAGCTCTATCTCAACGCCTTTCTACAGGTACGAAACACATCTACGTTTGGGGATGCGCGGGAATGCGGAAGCAGTCAAAATAACAAAGATACAGTAGCCTAGGCGTAGACGTTTTTCGGCCAAAACCCCCGGGTTTCGGGGAAATTATAAAATACAATAGCCGGGGCTGGAGGGTTAATGAACAAAAATTAAATTATGCCTCTCCCATCATATACAGTATAGTCCACGTACTGTATATATATAATTAGCACCATATTTCTCTACAAAATCTTCAAAATAACCGAGAAATGTTGATGGTAACTTTGCAATTTACCGTCAGTTGAAAAGAAACAGTTAATTTTGTCATGTTTAATTATGTTATGTATATTCTCTCGTCCTGGCCACCTCGCTGGGATCGCAACGTCTGTGTGGGCAGTGTATCTATGCTCCCTCATGTAAATGTCTCATCAGGCAATATAAAATAGTTAAGGAAATCATTGTTTTGTACTTACTTGTCTTACCAATACCTGTAACCTCAAATGTTCATATATTGTCTTTTTTTCAATTTTCAGGACACAGGAGGATTGCAGACAGACGCCACCACCGCCGCTAATCCATCTACCACTCCTACAACCCAAGGACAGCTCTTACTACAATCAATCAAACCACTACACTACTGCAAATCCATCTCCTACCACCTCTGCACATCATACGCCCCAAGAACAACGCACTACAGATCCCCTACGATGAACCACCACACTGCTAATACAGTAATAGTCCGTTAATCCGACGACCGATGATTCGAATCTCCCAATAGTCCGAATTTTTCAATTTGAGGCCAAATCCGAATTCACCCGATGGTCCGAATTTCAAGAAGTCCCAAAGTCCCCTTTTTGAGGCATTAGTCCACTCAAATGACACATAATGGAGCACACACATATCATATGTTCATGAATTCACTTTAAAAGTTTACCATTGTCATTGTAGCCTATTACCTACTTCAAAACATTCAGATGGCGTAGGGATGCGGCGACCCCACCGCCCGCCACTTTGGTGGTGCAATCAGCCTCTGGAGCAGTGGACCACTGGTTCCTATTTCCAGAAAATTCCTGTGCTTGGTATGCTTCCAGCCCCACTGGGGTAAATAAAATAGCAAAACAGTGGTGGAACTGCCATCCGGGTGAGGGACTGCTCTGGGTCTGCTCCTTCAGTGTTCATGGTTATAATCCACTTAGTGGAAATGGCACTGTGGAGTGGGTCAGTCGGGGCATGTCTGGGAGCCTGGAGGCAGTTTCTGCCATGGCCATCCCTTTTGGGGCGCTTCCTCTGGAAGCGAGGCGTCAGATTTGATGATGAAAACATTCAGATTAATGGTCAAAGGAAGCTACTGATATAAACGTAAACATCTTCTTCTTCTTCCACATCGTCTGCTAGAGAGTTTGTTTTGCTCTTGAACGCATCCATGGGACGCTCCGATGCGCTACTGGCTTGCACCGCATTTTCTGCAAGCGCATTCAGTCTTGAGCTTGAAAACGCACCTTTGGACGTATTAGTCTTGAGCTTGAAAACGCACCTTTGGACGTTCCGATACGCTATTTATAGTTCAGTGATCGGAGCGTCCCAAGGGTGCTTTCAAGACAACAAGACAAGGGTGCTTTCAATACAATATAATATTAATTAAAATGTAAAACTTGCAAACTAAACAAACCAAAATTGGGACAAGGACAATATAAAGTCAAATTAAATTATCAAAATCGCTATGTGGAAACAACGTTTACTAAAATGAAAATTATTAAATAAAAGAACACAATCCACCACATAGGGTGTACATTACTACATGAGCAAGTTAATCTGTTTTCCCAAGCAAACTAATCGCACATATAACAACGCACTATCGTCACGTTAAAGGAAGTAGTCAAGTTTGGGAAGTCCGGGACGTTCTGGCAAATTTTACTAAACTCTGCATGAATAAAGAAACTATATGTTAAATGTCAAAATATTATTTAAAATCAAATTTGCAACATGACAAGACATTAAAATAGTACAAAATACAAATATTGATAGGATATCTATACTATTACAAAATAATATATAAAATACAGTACAGCACTCACTAACGATAGTGCTATCGGGTAGGTACCTGTAAGCATAGCATGCCTCAAGTGACCCCTATCAATAACTACCCTACAAATAACCTACATTTATAGCACAAATAAACTAAGGAAATCGCAAAAGTAAGCAATTGATACTATCGACAATGAATACATATAATATAAAGACAAATAATTACAAAATATGAAGTAACAACAGATTTAAACAAAGAGTACTCTTTTAACAAGAACAATAAATTTAAAAAATCATCAATATTAATATTAATAATAATAATAGAAAAGAAAAAGAAAAAGATAAACAATAAATACAGACAAAAAGTAAGCAGAGGTTATACAAGAAACTTCAAGTTAAAAATGCTTGATTAAAATTATTGATGTCAAATTTTAGAATACAGTCATCCAATAATTGACCCTAAAAAGATTAAATTTATGGAACAATTTACTTGCCTCAAAACCTCTGTCCACTAAGAGTCTGTATAGTAACCTAGCTCTAGCCCAAAAGTCATCTACTTTAGTGCAGATTTTACAAAATCTTATTAATTGGGAATAAAAACAGTTATAAGTTATTTTACTATCGATATTACTACTAGGGAAAGGAAAGTTTATTACGTTAAAATTAAAATCATCAACTTTGTGATATACTTTAAGTATGCACTGTTCATTAACAATCTCTATATTTATATCAAGAAAATTTTCAACTTTATAATTTACGTTACATTGTGTGAGGGGAATAGAATTAGGGTAAATAAGTTTAGCAACTTGATTAAAATTTAACAAATTGCAAACAAGAATATCATCAATATATCTACTATTATTACTTAACAGTTTAGCAAGTGCTAATTTTTCTGGAATTTTATTTTTCTTGCTACTGTCAACTAAGTCTTTTATATATTTAAATTCTAAAGCAAGCAAGAATAAGTCTGCAATTAAAGGGCTAGCATTTCCACCCATAGGAATTCCTAATATTTGTTTGAAAATGTACGGCCCGAATCTAACATAAGTATTGAAAAGGAGGAATTTAAGGGCATCTTTAAGTTTAGTTCTATCAAATATACAGAACTAGTGGGAGTAGAGCTAAGTGATGCATTATTAAAATATGTATAAACATTTATGAAATAATTACCATTCCTAACGAACCTGTCAAAGTGCAAATCTATAATAAAGCAAAGCTCTGAATATACTAAATCTAAAGGCAAATTGGTATACAAAGTTGAAAAGTCGAAGCTATGTACCGAGGTAACTTTCGGCATGGTATTTATTTTATCAATAACTTCTAACGAATTGTCAACACTCCAATAATAGTTAATGCCAGTTCTTTTCATGATGGTATTACAATATCTTTTATGAGTACTTTTAATGTATTTTAAGCAATTTACGACTTGTTCTGATAGAGTTTTAGTTTAGTGGTAGTGGTAACAGAGCACGTCACAAAAGGAAAATCACAAAATGAAAATTACAAGAACCTCTCAGGGAAGTGCCGTTGTTAAGGCATTACTTCCCGAACCACATCTGATCTGATCTTCAAGAGCAAGACAAACTCGCTAGTAGACGGAAGAAGAAGAAGACGTTTATATCAGCAGATTCCTTTGACCATTAATCTGAATGTTTTGAAGTAGGTAATAGGCTACAATGACAATGGTAAACTTTTGAAGTGATTTCATGAACATATGATATGTGTGTGTGCACCATTGTGTCATTTGGGTGGCCTAATGCCTCAATGTTTTCGTCATACACAGGTTCATAGGGGTAAAGTCCGATAATCCGAAAAATCCACTAATCCGAACGAGGGCCGGTCCGCTGCCCTTCGGATTAACGGAAGTTTACTGTACATCTACCACCTCTGCACATCATACGCCCCAAGAACAACCCACTATGGATCCCCTACGATGAATAACACCACTACGATACTCCAACTACACCAGACATCAAATCTACTACCGTACTTTATTATACTCTATTCAAATGACCTTGGCAGTTTTCACCCTTCTCCACATAGTTACTCATGATTTTCAAAATTATTTTACTCTTGGATATAACAAGATTCTATAATTATCTATTTCATAATACTGTACTGTTTTGCTAAATCTTCAATGCATTATTTCCACAAAGTGATTTTGAGAAGTTCTTCAGTTTTTATATTGTGCAGTTTCTGTTTTGGTTTTACATCACTTAAATAAACATTTTTGTATTCATATATTCATACTTTGGGGTGATGATTTGTTGCCAAGTAAATTTGAATGGAGTATAGCCATTTGATTAACTATTTCTTTATTGTAAACCCTTCTGCTTTATCATAATGAAAGTGACATTTTGTATTTTGTTTTAACACAAGTAGGGTTACCTGCCCTCTAGTTTATATTAAGAATAATTTATCTGGTAAATTAGTAAACAAATTATAATATAAATTATAGATAAAGCTGTATGGTAAATTGTGCTCCCCTGTATAAAATATATATTTTTTATGCAAATGGAGATATATTCGGTGAGTTACTTTGCTTTTTGTTTGCTTTCAATTTTTTATATTCGTATTGCTAATTTGCTTGAATAATTGTAATGTACAGTAGCTTATATAAATGCCATCTCATTTTAAATATTTAGTACAATTTGGTTTGAATATTAAAGTAAGAGAGTATAACTAAAAAGTGTAGCTATATGAAGATAGTTTTAATTAAATTCTTGATTATGATAGGTTTTTATTGCATTAGTAAAATAAGGTAATCCATGTTAATTATATTAGTTAAGCTAGGCAACCCATATGTATCCTATTTTGGCTAACAAATAGACCATTTTAATAGGGTTTAAGTTGCGATTATAGAGATAAGAGCAGTCCTGGGTGTTATTGTTCCCCAGGCTGTCTGACCAAACAGCCCCAAGGTCCCGAGTAAGGCCAAGGCCATAACCCCATAGAACCCTCCCTGTTTACCACTAAGAAAGCCCAGATGACCGAAGCCACTCCCAGGCGAGGAGCTGAGGAGGGTGCAGAAATGCCCAGGATACCGAAGCCCCACCCAAGGCCCTGTGCCCCTCGAAATTTATGAAGGGAAATTTGAGGGACAAGTCCTGGGTGTTGATGGCGTCTAGCTGCACTCACCTTCCGACTTCACTCTTGGCAGTTTCTCCGGGCAAGGCTCCACTGCTCCAGGCTTACACATGCTAGCATGTAACTGATTAGCCTTTATGAATGATAATAACTGCTTTTAATTAGGGTAGTAGAATGATGATTTAGGTTGGAGGAAATGGATAATTTAAAGGAAAATTTAGGTATTTACTGTAACAATATTCTAATTAATTTTCCCTTCAGGTGTGGTGAATGGATAGCAGCAGAGGATGCAGTAGCAAAAACAGATAATCCACATCAGAAATAAACACAGAATCAACAGCATCAAGATAAGAGAACCACAGCAGCAAGAAATCACACCGGAGCAGCAAGAGAAAACACCTCAAGAACCCACATCACCAGCTATAGAAGAAATATGAGGACAGTCACTCGTAGCAGAAGACAGCACATCAACAGAAGGAACAGCAAAAGACAGCAGACAAAGGAAGAGCAACAGCAGCATAGCAACGGAAGATGGAACAGCAACAACAGAAGAAAGAAACAGCAGACAAATGCCCAAAAGTAAACGCAAAATTTAACAGCATCAAAATATGACTACCACAGCAGCAGCAAGAAACATCAAGAAATGTAAGCAATATCTGAAACAACAGCATCGAGAAACAAAACAAGAAAGCACACCGGATAACTCTACAGTATAAGCGGCAATGGCAACAGAAAAAATAGGAGCATTATCAAGAAACAGCAGTATAGAAAAAAAGAGGCAAGAAAAAACAGCCGCAACAGCATTTACAGAAGATTTGGGAGCAGCATTGCACTTCAACAACATAAGAAACTACGATCACAGGAACCTCAGGAAGTCGAACACTACAGCATCAACATACAGCTAGAGAAGAAACTACCTCAAGAAACCACATCAACAGCAATAAAAGAATTAAGAGGGTCATCAATCGCAGCAGTAGATCAGGAAACAGGAACCGAAGAAGTACAAGAAGCATCAATCGCAGCAGAAGACGACACAAAAGATCAAGAAACAGCAACGGAGAAATACAAGGACCATCAATTGTAGCAGAAGACAGCACAGCAGCAATAAAAAAACAGCAATGGAAGAAATACGAGGAACCTGAATCGCAGCAGATGACGGCAATAAAAAAAAAAGCAAGCAACGGAGGAAATACGAGGACCCTGAATCCCAGTAGAAGACAGCACAGCAGCAATGGAAGAAATATGAGGACCATCAATTGTAGCAGAAGACCGCAACGGAAGAAATACGAGGACCCTGAATCGCAGCAGCAGCAACGGAAGAAATTCAAGGATCGTCAGTTGTGGGGCCACTTACAAGAACATCAGCAGCTGTCTACTCCTCCCTAATCCTACCTTCCCCATTCCTCTCATCCCCGTTTCTTACCTCTCCTTCATCCTCCTTTACCTTATAATGGTTAGTGGGTTTGGCTCACAACCATAAGTCCAGGGTTAGATTCCCGGAGTTTCAGAGATGGAGGGACACTCTCATCATATATGATGCCCCTGTTCACCTAGCAGTAAATAGGAACCTGAGATTTATGACGTCCCTTCTGGGGAGGCAAACCATGGTAAACTGAATAATATACAGGAGATACTGTATACCAGGCTGGGTTACTCACCCACCACAGCCTCCAATGGTCATGAAAATAAACGTTGTGGCAATGTGCAGTACAGCGCATAGCTCAACTTTTATCTATTTTTCTCCTAGTGTGAATGTGGTGATGTGAGAGGGGTGTCGGAGGGGGTTGTTTGGGGGGGGCGTTAGTCTGCAAGTCGTTAAACATTGGCCGACATCAACTTACTCGCTGGTCCGGTCTTGGTGCTTGCTGTCGGGTGCATGAGGTAGTCAAGCCTCTAACTGACAATAGAACAAGACCGCGCAGTTGAGAACCATAGTACTTTCCCACCTTTGCTCGTGCGTGGATTTAAAACCAAAGGATCTTGAAACGTTGAACGCCTGAAGAACGGTAACCTACTGTAGGGTAGGAAGCTGGTATTCATCTGTTAAATGTTTTATCATCTTTGATTTTATACTTCACACGGAAGAAAGATGGGATGGACTCTCGATTCGGCTAATATCGAGTACAGTTGATGTCCTGAATGCTACGGCTTGGAGGAAACGCCCCAAAAGTGCCGCCTTCCCTTCTCCGAGGGGGAGATCCGGCGAGGGAGAGGAGGGGTCGAGCACTCTGTATCTCGTCACCCAAGTCTCTCGTCCTTCTACCTACCCATCAGCTTAACTTTTGTCTCTCCTTAACTCATCCAACACGGGCATGGGAGTTGTTTGTGGAGGTTGTGGGGTGTGTGTGGGGGTGGCGTTATTTAGTGCTCGAAGGGTCCACGGCGTCTTGTTCGGTTCATGGTGGCTAGAGGGCAAGAATGTGGCTGGTGTTTATATAACGTCATAGACTCATTGAGGATATGACGGTATATCTTCCCTATGCGATATTTTTGTTCTATAACGACTACGATCCAAAGACGTCGTGGAATCTTCTTGGACTCTATGATTGTCCCCGCCAAGCACTCTTCACCTCAGCCTCACTTGACTCTCCAAACTCGATTGTGTTGACAGTAGTGGTCATGTTGAATTAAAACCTTGATATGATTACACACTTATTCACAATCGAGTCACTGTCAGCTGTGGCGCCCCGCTCGCGGTTTTCTTCATCTGGTCCGATAGCTAAGGAACGTCACCTTATCACACCGGAGCATCACGAGCGGGTTGCCTTAACAGCTGAGGTGGCACAGTTGTGGTGGAGTTCTGTTGTGCGATGCCACACCCTTCTGGTACAAGGAACATTTTATTCTGGCTTGCATTAGTCTTATTCTATTAAATTCAGTTTGGACCTGTGAAATCAAAGGAATAATTAAGTTACCCCTTTGATTTCTAGTGGTTCTTCCTAAGCTGAATAGTCAACTGTTGGCCAAAATATAATGGACGTCCTTTGTACCGCGGGGTTGAACTCGGCAACAAACAAAGGACCCCCCCCGCACATGTTCCGTTATAAGGGCTGGTGACAATCCATGAGCACAATACGGGGTTATTGGAGAGTGACTTAAGTGTCAACGTCTTTTGCCTCTACCGGGATTGTATCACCACCGTCATGTTGTTGGTCGAGTACCGTCACCCCTCTCGCGTACACTGTGTGCGTGGTGGCTGTACTCACCTAATTGTACTCACCTAATTGTAGTGTGTGTGCGTGTGTATCCTCTGTCATCCTTACCTTGTCCCCCATATCCTTACCGGTTCCTTATCTATTACAGTTTATCTGCTGTAAATAAAAGGTTATTATTATTAGTCTGTTTACTCTTATAAATCTCCATTTGTGTACAGGGGAGCACACCCTAATGTAATGTATACTCTGAAATTGTATTTGTTATTACAAAATAAAATCCATGTTATGTAAAATACATTTTTATTAAACCCAAGTATTATTATTACATAAATACTGTATATATAATAAAACAGATGGTAGGGAAAAGAGATAAAGGGAAGGATAAAGAACTGAGGAGAGAGATAAAAGAGCTGAGAGGAGAGGAAGAAAGCAAGAAGAGTGAGGATAGAAAGAGGAAGAGATAAAAAAAATGACACAAAAGTTAACATACAGTATAAATATATTTCAATGTACATTTACTCCCTTGTAGAGAGTAGCCAGGTCTATCATATACAGTAATTGTCAAGTTACTTACCCATTTACATAGGCGCCTTTTCCATAAACGCTCTCATCAACTTGGATGGTAGACAATTTCCAAATTATACTATTATTATGTTCCTTCCAACAACCAACCATACTCCTAAAATCGATTAATGAAATTTACAAACACATGTGGCAGTCCGTGGATTCGAACTCAGGATGCTCACACCGAAAATCAACACCTTATACATCGCACCACGAAGACAGTTAAAGGTTGGTGGACACTGCCTACGATTTATTATGCAATTCGAATCCTGCATATCAATCTAAGCATGTACACACATCCAACTGCAACTCACGTAGGCTATGCATATGTGAATGGAAAGAGCAATTAATGGGGGCCTTAACCACTTAGGGAAGTCCTCTCGATAAATTACTCCTGAACCAATATCAATTATTATGTTCCTTCCAACCAACCATACTCCTAAAATCGATTAATGAAATTTACAAACACATGTGGCAGTCCGTGGATTCGAACCCAGGATGCTCACACCGAAAATCAACACCTTATACATCGCACCACGAAGACAATTAAGTTGGTGGACACTGCCTACGATTTATTTGCAACTTCGAATCCTGCATATCAATCTAAGCATGTACACACATCCCAACGTAGGCTATGTATATGTGATGGAACTAGGGTAAAAACAATACTACAGTACTTCTATATCACTCGGTCTTAACAGTATTTGTAAAGACTTCCATCAACTTACAATAATGCTTGCTCCTGATATCCACTCTCATAAGATATGGTTACCAAAATAATCCAAAAAACCGTCAACTTATAAATAATGCTAGCTTCTGGATTACACTTCTATAAGAACACTATTTACAAAAAATAATCAATATAATATCTGAAAAATATACCCAATATGTAGCCAAAATGTAATTGATGGAAATATTGCTGTGTAAGTTCATTGGGAGCAGGGGGCTAGGGATCCTCCTCCCCTTGTAAAATTCACCTACTAGACAAGACGGAGAATGGCCGAGGGAACGCGAAAGTGGTCTCGGACCCTCTGTATTAAGTCGGCCACCCCCAGCTATGGGGTATGTGCCTGAGTATATACATACATACCGTACAAAAGTTCACTAAACCTTGTGTCAGCTAACTTGGCACAAATCTTGACCCCTTAACATCTTAAAGCTTAAAACAATGAAGACAATCGAGCTGGTATATACAGTACTGTATATTATAGTCTATTTTTTTCCAGCTGATGGTAAATTGAATCTCTTAGTAGCGGATTTCTCGATAAATAATGGAAATATATGAAACTACTATGGTTGTGTGTCGTATTAATGCCAAGTTTTCATAATCAACAACATATTTTGCTACAAAAATCGACCTTATAGCTGAGTAACAAAGATAGAAACATGATAATTTACCCTCAGCTGGAAACAAATACTTTAGTTGATAAGGGTAGACCAGTAAATAACTAGAGTGAAATTACAGCCTGTTTACTATAGCTGTTTCTGAGATATACAAGAAGCCATGGATCAGAATTATTGCCAAGTTAGCTGCCATGGGTATACAGTACAGTAGAGTAAAGCGAGTATCACACGAGCTTTAATGGTCCACTTTCCCCCCGCAACGTTACTGGGATCTTTTGCACTGGTATCGAAACTAGACTGAAGAATCAAGTAACAGGATTATATACATAAAATTAAAGATTCATAGAAGTGACAGGATTATATATCAAGTTAACCTCATAAGCTGCCAGACCAGAGTTGAGGGGAAAAGCGCTTGTGTGATACCATCCTTACTCATAGGCCATTTATTTCCCTAGGATATTTTAGCGTTAATCTCTACAAAAATATATTCCGGTACAATACTATAGATAATGCCAACGAACGATCCTTGACCTCTTCGTAACTGGGCCTAGGGCAAAGTGGCTGTAAATATCCACACCTATTTCCTGGTGGACTCTTCCCATATGATAGGAATTTCAGCCCGATTGCTTTCATTAATTTTAAGTTATAAGAAGTTAAAGGGTCAAGATAATTGTCAAGTTTGTTGGCACTACCTATATATAAAACAAATACAGTACAGTACTAATATAGGTTGTTGATGAACTTTTGAATTCAAGTGTACCATTATGTTTTAAAATAATGTCCAACCTTAAATTAACAACTTCAACTGTATTTACATCTTCCTTAAACAAATCTACCCATTTATTTTTATAATAATTTCCCCTTTTTACTCAAATTATAATTAGTAAGACATTTATATTATGGAGGTAGGAGATAACTTTCAAACATAATGATATAAATCAATAATTTGTTAACAACCATAAATGGATTTATTCTATTTAAATTTACAATCACTCTTGTATCACTTTTCACAGATAGTCTTCAAGTGTTTTCTAGCAGCCCTTGACTAGTAATATTAATTCAATATCGTTTTGTTTATTTTGCAATTTTTACATTATAGTAAGTGTCAAGTTAAATGCCCCTTTCTTTAGATGTTGATGCAGTTTTTATACCCCTTCTATACCGGCGACGTCTTTTGATTTTATTCTGGCTCCTACTAATCTATTTTATTCACTTTAAGAAGGATCTTTAGCAATTATAATGCTTAGAACTATCTCAATCAACCCTTTTAACTACCACAGATCCTTTCTAAGCTGCATACAATTTTTTTAATATTGCTAGAATAAAATATAACAGACGTCGCTGGTACAGAAGGGGTTAACGCCATTTACTCCTTTGATTGACATGGCTAGGGCGTACCTTTTGTTACAGGGACTTTACTGGACATTTGCCACAAATTGCTAGACCTGAGTGTCTAAACTCTTGACATCTACCAATGGCATGGGTTGGGTAGGTGTCATGGTACTGAAGCGGTCAATTATAGTGAATAGACTTTAGAATCATAATACAAATGCAACACAATATTGGACACACTAAAGTATCGGGTGCAGGAATCTTCAATAGTAAAGAATATTTCCATTTACATATGTACCACCAAGATTTTGACTGAATGGACCTAGGTTTCAATGAGGTCCTTTGCGAAAGACGAGTTCAGACAAATGCTTTTTACGGCAATTTTCCTCGGCAAATCCTGTTGGGAAGCTTCTAAATTAAAGTTCTTAAAAGATTTCAACCCACTACAGCTATCGAACACTAGGATACATATCCATACCGTATCATAAAACAAAATTAAATTAAGTTCTTGAAAGATTTCAACCAACTACAGCTATCGAACACTAGGAAAGATGTCCATACAGTATGAAAAGAGCTTCAAAATGGGTGTAATTTTTT
The DNA here is from genome assembly GCA_032716605.1 of Paralithodes platypus. NCBI lineage: Eukaryota > Metazoa > Arthropoda > Malacostraca > Decapoda > Lithodidae > Paralithodes > Paralithodes platypus. The sequence goes on from CM064527.1 coordinate 4,074,753, forward strand.
AACACCCTAAATTAAATTAAAGCATGTGATTCTCCCAGGATTCGAACCTAGGATATCACATACAGAACTTACACGCTCTAACCATTACATCATCAAAACAATGATACTGATTGAGTCGCGGGAAAAAATACTCGTGTGAACTCGTCTCAAGCTAAATAATATCTAGTATTAACCAAAATACAATGCAAGTAATAAAAGTGACCAGTTGGTACTAAAGGATTAAATAATAATACTCTATAACTACAATAATATAAAACTATATATAAATGAAAGGCTTACAAAGAGAATATGTGAGTCAGATACAAGGGGAGATAGAAGGGCAGGAAGACCCCCATTGAGATGGAGAGACTGTGTAAGACAAGCTTTGGATGATAGAGGAATGACTATAGATCAGGCAAAGGAAGTGGTAATAAACAGGAATGAATGGAGAATGCTTGTGAATAGTTGAGTGAACACGTGGTCATTTGGGGGAAAGGGTCGGGCGCAAGTTGGACTAGATAATAGTCCATCAGGCGCCTGGCCCGGGGAGACGATTAATATGAAGGATGCGCCTGGAAGTGTGGTGGGCGGGCTTGTGGCTTTGGCTCCGCTGCATGTCTGCCTGCCGAGATCGGAGCCTCTCCGGGTGGTCGGGGGCCGGGGGAGTGCTGGAGCGACCTTGGTGACCCTGGTCTCTGGGTCTTCTCTTGGGTGGCCTAGATGTGTGTGAATTTTGTGTTTTGTCTGTTTGTTCGTTGTTCTGTCTTGTGTTTTGTGTTTTCCCTGTTCTTGCTCTGTCTTGAGTCAGCCACCCCCAAGAAAAAAAAAAAAAAAAAAAATGCGGCGTACAAGCAGACTGGGATGGTATGGACATGTGGAGAGAATGGATGAACAAAATTGGGTGAAAAAATGCAGGTCTGTGATTATGGAGGGAGCTGCACCAAGGGGTGGACCGAGGAAGACCTGGGATCGGACTATACACGCCGATCTCAAATCCAAAGAACTTGACAAGTGAAGCAGCCCTTAACAGGGTTGCCTGGAATGCTGCCATTATTATTATTATTATTATTATAGAAGCTGTCTAAGCCTCCCCACAGGGTGCAGATACACCTATAAAAGATGAATCCCCACAAAATACCTGTAAGCACTGGAGAGAGACTAAGACAACTAAGAAAAAGGAAAAGGGCTACAGTAGTTAGAGAGCCCAGAAGAAAAGATCAGTTTGTCAATTAAAACACCATTCTAAAAAGAATAAAAGCAAATCATGATTAAAACAAAAATTTACTGCTGTAATAAAACATTAACTCTGGACTTAAAAGCTGAGATATGGGTTGGCTGTACAACCTGGTTTGGCAAATGATTCCAAAAGGGAATCATTGAAGGAATAAAACACCGAGAAAACTGAGATGTAGAAACATTAATTGGAGTCATGGCAAGGTCATTAACCCCTCCAACCCGGAAGGGCTCTTGAACGCCCATAACAACCTCGGCCCGCGCAACCCGGAAGGGCTCTTGAACGCCCATTGCTTGCGTGTGTGCTTTCGAATGCCGCGCGTACATTTTCGGTATCGTGGGACGGTAGGTGGCGCCACCAGGCGTAAACTACGCCACAGCAACAGTATCTACCCCGACGCCATCATGGACAGTACGCCAAATAGTGATTCCGCTGTGTCCGATACCGTGCTTCCTACGACGCCCTTGCTAGTTCGTCGCGCCTTACCCCGACGCCATCGCCTAAATGTGTTATCTCCCGGAGGTATTGAGACGACATTGAGACTTTATGAGCGAGCTGATACCAAGCATAATGTTGATGATGAAGTCAGTGACGACTCCAGTAATTATAAGTCGAGTGATTATGGCCATGAGAGTGACAAAGAAGAGCAATTCCTGGGATTTGCGAGAGAACATGACAGTGATGAAGGTGATGTACCAGTTGTTGAGGAAGCTGGTTTACCTAAAGACAGTGAACTTGAGAGAGTGAGTGAGTGGGAGAGTTCAAGGTCACTCACCAAATTTCGCATAAGTGACACGACGCCAAGCCCTTCCCCAGGTAAATCGCCTTTCAAGCTACATTTGTATAAGCAGAAAATACTTGAGAAGGCGGCCGCGGCAGCTAGGGAACAAGCAAAACTACTTGGTGAGGATGAGGCTGTGAGTGAGGGTCAGCGTGGTGACCCTTCTCGTCCGCCATTGTCTCCCTTATCTACCCACGCCACCCAAGATGACCCGGATGCCCCGCATTCTTCCCCACCACCCCCACCATTGCCAAGGGTTGAGGACCCCACACTTTCGGCCTATTTGCCTCCTAGGTCCCCCGACAGGAGACATACTGCTGCCGAAAAGGGGAAAGGTAGGAAATATACCAAAAAAATTAAGAAAAGTAAGAGTTTTGTTCGAGGCTCCCGCGGCGTCCACCCCGGCCGGCCCCAGCCATACGTCCCCGCAACTTTCCCCACGGTCCTCCCCACCTCTCCCGCCTTCAACATGTCTTCCTGAAGAAGTCTTTGAGCTCGCATCACCAATACCTGGGCCTAGTGACAGTGAAACATTGCTTTCTGTCACTCGTCGCAGGCCAAGGAGCCCAGGACCTCGGGGGGACACAGCCTCACCTGCCACTCCTTCCCCACCTCGCCCACGCATCACTGGTTCCCCGCCAGATTATGTGGGGGCCACTGATGAAGGGCACCTCTCTGAAGACTCTGGCCATGATTACATAGGTCCACCGTCAGGGCAAGATGACCACTCTGACGATGACTATATGGACATCGACGACCCTCGGCCCATCCGCTTGGCCCGGCGTCGTGCTGCCCGTCGTGCTGCCCACCGCCCTGGCCGCCCTAGGGCGCGCGCCTCCCGAGTTGGCCGTGGGCGTGCTGGGCCACCAGCTGGAGCTCCTCGTCAGCGTAGACAAGACCCATTCTACGTTTTTCAGTGGCAAGACGTAGTTGATGAGGATGGATACAACCCTGATGTGCCAGCTTTTGATGAGGTACTGGAGGGTTCAGGCGTTACCCCCAATTTTCCTGCAGGCCCCAATGCTCCACCACACGAACTATTTGAGGCCTTCTTTGATGAGGAGGTGGTAGGCTATGTTGTCAAAGAGACAAATAAGCAGCACCAATTCCAGGTCCACTTTTTGGGAAAGGTGACCAAGGGCCACATGAGGCAGTGGACCCCAGTGACTCATAAAGAGTTCATGGTGTTCCTGGCACTCACCATGCTAATGCCTCTGTCAAGAAGCATAGGTTGCCTGACTATTGGATCACCAATGATCTGATATCCACCCCTGCCTTCGGGAAATATATGTCTCGCGACCGGTACCTTGATATCCTCGCTGCGCTCCATCTTGTCACCAACCTTGACGTCCACCTCCCAGACAAGCTGTGGAAGATTAGGACGTTGTATGAGATGATGCGAGAACGCTTCACCTCCTACTTCAAGCCCTTCCGCAAGGTCGTCATTGACGAGTCTCTTGTGCTGTTCCGGGGAAAACTCAGCTTCCGGCAGTACATCCCCTCAAAAAGACATCGCTTTGGCATAAAATTCTTTGTGCTGTGCGACTGCCAAACTGGCTATGTCCTGGACTTCCTGGTCTACAGCGGGAAGGAAGGGGACTTGCTTGTGGACCCCCTCATTGGCTTTGGCGGAGCAGTGGTGCAAGCCATGATGGACCGCTACTTTCACAAGAATCACGTCCTCTACACGGACAATTATTACACGTCCCCCACTCTCTCACAGTACCTGCATGAGCGCAAGACGGGGACTGTAGGCACAGTACGAGGGAAAAGGAAGGGCATGCCACCTTTCCCTCCAAAGACCAAAAAAGGTGATGTGTTCAAGAAGAAGTCGGGGCCCATTCTGGCTATCCACTGGCACGACCAGCGGAAGGTCAACCTCCTGACCACCATCCACAAGGGGGAAATGGTGGAGACTGGCAAGGTGGATCGCCGCACCCAGGCCAGGGTGACCAAGCCCGATGCTGTCCTGGACTACAACATCAACATGAGGCTGGTGGACAAGTCCGACATGCAGATAGGCTTCATTGACTGCCTGCGTACCTCGTGCAGATGGTACAAAAAGTTCTTTCTGCATATGGTGGACATGTCAGTTCTGAATGCCTACAACATATACAAGCTTCGGAATGTGAACACACCCATGAAGTTCAATAGCCTGCGGAGGTTCCAAAAGCAGGTGTTGACGGAGCTCCTGGAGAAGTATGCTACGCCACAGAGGGCAGTGGCACATCCTGGGCCCGCCGTTATTGACCGCTTGCAGTGTGCTCAATACTTGATTAGGCACAGGCTTGGTTCCCTGCCTCAGAATGAATCAGGAAGAACACAGCAGAAGCGGTGCCATGTCTGCTACAACAGCAGGGTGAGGCCGAGGTCAGGTAAAAAGTCAACCATGGAGTGTGTGGAGTGCAAGGTGGCACTCTGTGCTTTAGAGTGCTTCTTTGATTACCACTCCAAGCTGGAGTTCTAATAATCATACTGAAATTGCCAAATAAAATGACAATATGTACACTATAATTATATATAGGCAAAAAGTGGAAGAAAACCAATTTATTGTAATACAAAAGTCATGTATTATGAGAACATTGATACAAATACAATTACACCATAATAATATGTGAAAGTGACACATATGTATATACCAAGTGACATTCATATGATTAGAACCTATAGAAATATATAAATCAGTGAAAAAAGACAATAAATTGTATATAAAACGTTTACAAATCATATAACTAAGTGAAAGTGACACAAGACCTAATATTTGATGGCCAAAGTATAATAATACCTGTGATAACGAATAATCAGTGCCTAATACAACAATAACCTACCTCAATTACTAATATCGAGTGAAAATGAGCATTATCAGTGACAGTACCTAATATTTGATGGCCAAAGTATAATAAACACCTGTGATAACGAATAATCAGTGCCTAATACAACAATAACCTACCTCAATTACTAATAAAATGTACGGTATCGAGTGAAAATGAGCATTATCAGTGACAGTGACACTCTCTAAAGCATATTTGTCAAAGTGAGTCACACAAGACCTAATATTTGATGGCCAAAGTATAATAAACACCTGTGATAACGAATAATCAGTGCCTAATACAACAATAACCTACCTCAATTACTAATAAAATGTACGGTATCGAGTGAAAATGAGCATTATCAGTGACAGTGACACTCTCTAAAGCATATTTGTCAAAGTGAAAGTGACACAAGACCTAATATATGATGGCCAAAGTATAATAAACACCTGTGATAACGAATAATCAGTGCCTAATACAACAATAAGCTACCTCAATTACTAATAAAATGTACGGTATCGAGTGAAAATTAGCAATATCAGTGACAGTGATACCCTAATAAACATATTTTATATAATTGGCCTCAAAATAACTAGAAAATATCAAATAAACATCACATTCTCAATATCAAACACTAAAATCGTCTAAGGGAGATAAATACTTTGGCGCGACGAGCGGCTAGGTGCGTCGTAGCCATGGCCGGGGCGACGCGTCCGAACGCGGGAAGAATTTGCCGCCGAAAAGCACTCGTCTTCCCGCGCTCACCATTATGCAACCAGAGGGGCTAGAGACCTCTACTCAACGCCATTCGACAGAGGAAGGTTTGTGGAACATTATTCTTTTTTATTCACAACATTACATGCCATATTCATTGACTTACAGAGTAGTTAACATAGGCCAAAGATCGTCAAAACACCCGGTACCGGAGCACAGTCGCAAGCTATAGCCCCCGGGGCTGGAGGGTTAAGACTCCTCGTAAATCTTGTTGCGCGAATTGGAATAAAAGGTTCTGGTAAAACACTATGCAATGGATGCTGAGTATTGTTAAAAATTTTAAATAAAAGACTAAGGGCACCAACCCGACGCCGATGATGAAGATCAAGAGATAGAGCAGGGAGAATAAATTTAATAGAATTAAGAGCTTTATCAAGCAATTTCAAATGACAGTCAGCAGCCGAGTTCCAAACAGGAGAGCAATACTCAAAATGAGGCAAAATAAAAGCATAAAAAGATTTTATGACTGTGGTTTCACAAGCGAATGTTTTATAACACTTGCGAAGTAAACCAATCTTTTGAGCAATAGTAGAAGACAAGGAACGAATATGCTTCTCAAATGTCAACTTAGGATCGAGAGTCACTCCAAGCAAACGCAAACCTGACACATCCTCAATTTATTCACCATAAACATGCAAACAAGGATGAGGAGGAGCCAAAGTATGTGATCTACTGATTATCATGGAGTGAGTTTTCTTAGCATTAAGCTTCATACCCCAAAGTTCACACCAAGAGGTAATCTTAGCCAAGTCCCTGTTTAGAGATGCTGCAACTTCGATTCTACTCTCTGGAGATGGAATTGATGAGTATAAAGTTATGTCATTGGCATAAGAAACTAGTTTATTTTCAAGCTCAGAGCACAAGCAAGCAATAAAAATAATGAAAAACAGAGGCCCAAGCACACTGCCCTGTGGAACACCCGAAACAACAGGCACAGAAACAGAAGTGCACCCATCAACAACAACATGCTGAGACCTGTCTGTCAAAAAATCTTTAAAATAGATAAAAGACTACCACCAATACCATAAAGTTGCAGCTTATATAAAAGGGCTTTATGATTAACAAGATCAAAAGCAGAACTAAAATCAATAGCCACAACACGAGATTCATACCCTTTGTCCAACGAAGACTGAAGATCATGAGATAAAGTTAAAAGCGCATCGCAAGTACCCAAACCTTTGCGAAAACCAAACTGTGAATTGGGTATTATATCAAGACGATTACAGTATGAAGAAAGGCATCTAGCTAAAAGCCTCTGAAAGATCTTCGAGAGAATAGGCGTTATGGATATAGGACGATACTCAGATGGGGATGACGAAGCAGTAGCTCCCTTCGGAATTGGAGTGATGCTAGCTTTTCGCCAGCAAAGAGGAAAACTACCAGATTTCAAGAGCAACCTAAATACTATAGCCAATTTAGGTGCTAAGACAACAGCAATCTTCTTAAAGAAGAGAGGAAAAAATCCATCTGGGTCAATCCCACCATAAGTGTCAAGATCCAATAAATATTGTCTCAATTCAGCTGATTTGAATGCTATCGACTTTAGATTAGGACTAGGGAAACATGTCAAGGGCGATTGCAATTCCTGATCACTCTGCTTACCTATGAAAATATTAGAAAGCATATTACCCTTAGTTAATGGATCAAGAGATAGAACCATCAGAATCACGAAGTGGAGGCATGGTGGAGTCAATTCCAAATAGCGAGGCCTTAAGTGAGGCCCACCATTTATGTGACTGAGTAGCACCTGCGAGAACTTCCTGCAAATGGGAATTGTAATCCCTCTCGGCTGTACTATATACTCTCTGCGCAACTGACCGAAGATGTACATAGTCATCCCAAAGCAACTGGGTTCGATTACGTCTCCAGCGGTGATATGCAGCCTGCTTGTTATTATATGCACGCTTACAGTCGTCATTGAACCAAGCTTTATCTTTAATACGGGATTTGATTATCTTAGAAGGGACTCTTCTTTGCAGGATGTCTAAGAGAGAGTTATTGAGGGATGAAACAGGGTCATCAGATCTTAGTATGTGATTCCAGTGGATATTGGTAACATCATCACATACATTTTCCCACTTAACTCGAGATTTAAGATAGACTTTACGAGATATAATGATATCTGGCACAGTAAATTCAAGATTGATTTTACAGGTTACAGCATTATGGTCAGAAGTACCTACAGGGCAAGAACTGCAGACTCCACAACACCAGGAGCATCTGTTAAGAAGAGATCAAGACAGTTTCCAGAAATATGTGTAGGTCCAGCAATCAACTGCTCACACCCAGACAAATTAGCAAAATCGATGGCAGCGTGACCATTTCCATTTGTTGGAGAGACCGAGTTCAGCCACTCTTTATGATGTGCATGAACATCTCCAACAAAAACGAAAGATGACTTGACATCAACAGACTGAATTAATGCCAAGGCATTTAAAAGACAGTCATATAGATTGTTATTGGCATCAGGATTTCTATAAAGGCTAAAAATGTAGTGGTTATGATATTTACTGGAAACTTTAACCAACTGGATCTCGTGGCAACCACAAAGAAATTTCGTCAAAGGCTGGGCATAATAGCCAGATCGGATGTATAAACTCATTCCACGAGCACGAGGAAGAGAGTCACGGCGAATAAGAAGTGGTTTATTAAAGCCAGGTATGAGCAGTTCTGAAATGTGTCTATGGTCAGAAACAAGAGTTTCGGAACAAAAGACAATGTCATAATCCACTGATGCCATAGTAAGATCTTTAATGTTCTTATGAAGTCCACGGATGTTAGAATACAGAATACAGCAACTTCTACTCACAGGATGATTAGTGTCTATGAGGACCGGGATTTAATTCTATATCACCGGATAAAAGAGCAAACAAAAACATATATAATTGAAAGAAGCAAACCATACAATATGAAAAATGGATGGATATATAGGAGTCGACCCAGAAGGAACCATCACATCTGGGCAAGGCGAATCAACCCCCAAGGACACCATATCCAAGAGGGAACAGTAATGGTGGATTTTAAAGAAATGCAGAGAGATAGCAGAAAAGAAGGACAATACTCCTGGAAATCCACCAAACTTTAAGTCTTCCTTATCAGCCTGCTGTACCACCTTAAGGAAAAAAACAGGAGATTGTTGTGATAGAAAGAGCGCTGTAATAGCACCATACCAGCAGGGATGGATGAAAACAGACAAAGGAAGACCTTGGTACAAAGGCTATGGCATTATCCAATTAATCCACCATGGCAAAAAATTACCGTAAGGCAAATAATTACCATGAAGTTGCTAGATGGCCGTTGACTAAAAAGTTCCTCCGCCCTTTGACAGGTATTGTTTTTAGTCCTGCAGGGTGTCTAGCCACCCACCCACCAAGTAAAGAACCTGGTGGGGGAGCCGGTTTCGTCGCCGACAATCCGACCAAGGACAAGAGACTGAAACTGCACTAATGTGTGGAACACTCAGTCTTAAAATTTTATGTATGTATGTTTTATGTACTGTATACAGTAGCCTACATATATAAATTATTATGTTCCTTCCAACAACCAACTATACTCCTAAAATCGATTAATGAAATTTACAAACAAATAATGATAACAATAATTCCGTCCATCACCACAGCTTCTAGACCTAAATGTGTGTGAATTTGTATTTTGGTTTTGTGTGTTGATTGTTTTCTGTTGTCCCTATTCTGGCTCTGTCTTGAGTCGGCCACCACCACCACCAAATAGTGGGTTGGTAGGAGGGTAGCCTACAATTTGTATGAGGTGGTTCATAAACTACACAAAATTTATAAAAATAATTCCTTAAAAAAATTAGTTTGGTTACAAACATACATATACATATACATACATATACATATGTTTAGATCAACAGCAGAAGCAGTAGCCAATGTGAGCTGGAAATTAAATTCAACAGAGCTGAATCATATAAGGGTAAAAAAGGACCTAAGTGTAGAAGAACGAGAACAGTTAAGGGAATTCCAAGCTAAGGCTGATGAAGAGAATGGAAAGTTGTCTGAAGAGCAAAAGAAGAATTTTTTTTGGAGAATAAGGGAAGGGCAAGTAAGGAAGTGGTACATCAGGAGCCACCAAGAACCGAAAGTAAGAGGAGTGATAGGGAAAGAGACAGAGAGACAAGTACGAAGTCAAAGCAAGGAGACGGAGCGAGAGATAATGCAGGGAGCAGGGGACCGGAGAGAGAGCCAGGATGTGGTGGAGAGGGTGGAACAGAGGGAGAGAGAGGGGGAGGAGAATAGAATTAGCGGGGGAGGTGGAACTGGGTCAGGGAAGGGATGGAGGAGGAGGTGAACCTGGTAGGAGGCAGAGAGGGAAGAGAAACAAGGAGGTGGATTCAAATATACTGTGCTACTACACTAATATAGATGGAATAAACAGTAAAAAGGTAGAGTTAGATAATATATTCAGAAAAGATCAACCACAGATAGTCTGTTTGACAGAGACAAAGCTGAACCAGGACTTTGACAGCAACATAGTGTTTAGTGAAGGATATAATATATGGAGATATGATAGAAAGGGTAAAAGGGGAGGTGGAGTGGCAGTATTAGTTAAGAACCCTATGACAGCAAAGCATGTGGAGTTAAATAATGACAAGGCAGAAATAATGGCAGTTGAACTCAATGATATAGAAGGAAAAAAGATAGACATAGCAGTAGCTTACATGCCACCAAAGACCAGAGCATGGAGGGAGTTGGAGTTTGAGGAGATGGTAGAGGATATGATTCAGTCGTTGAGAAGATTGCTTTTAAGGAAGAATCGATTGATCTTGGTAGGAGATTTCAACTGTAGTGAGGTTGATTGGGAATCGGGAGATGCAGGGCCAAATCAGAGATCTTGGGGAAGTCGGCTAGTGGAATTGGTTACGGAAAATGTACTTGCACAACATGTGAAGGAAAATACAAGAATGAGGGGTAATAACGAACCTTCTAAACTCGATCTGGTTTTGAGGCAAGTAAATTGTTCCATAAATTTAATCTTTTTAGGGTCAATTATTGTGACTGTATTCTAAAATTTGACATCAATAATTTTAATCAAGCATTTTTAACTTGAAGTTTCTTGTATAACCTCTGCTTACTTTTTGTCTGTATTTATTGTTTATCTTTTTCTTTTTCTTTTTCTATTATTATTATTATTATTATTAATATTGATGATTTTTTAAATTTATTGTTCTTGTTAAAAGAGTACTCTTTGTTTAAATCTGTTGTTACTTCATATTTTGCAATTATTTCTCTTTATATTATATGTATTCATTGTCGATAGTATCAATTGCTTACTTTTTGCGATTTCCTTAGTTTATTTGTGCTATAAATGTATTTGTAGGGTAGTTATTGATAGGGGTCACTTGAAGCATGCTATGCTTACAGGTACCTACCCGATAGCACTATCGTTAGTGAGTGCTGTACTGTATTTTATATATTATTTTGTAATAGTATAGATATCTTATCAATATTTGTATTTTTTACTATTGTTAATGTCTTGTCATGTTGCAAATTTGATTTTAATAATATTTTGACATTTAACATGTAGTTTCTTTATTCATGCAGAGTTTAGTAAAATTTGCCAGAACGTCCCGGACTTCCCAAACTTGACTACTTCCTTTAACCGTGACGATAGTGCGTTGTTATATGTGCGATTGGTTTGCTTGGGAAACAGATTAACTTGCTCATGTAGTGATGTACACCCTATGTGGTGGATTGTGTTCTTTTATTTAATAATTTTTCATTTTAGTAAGCGTTGTTTCCACATAGCGATTTTGATAATTTAATTTGACTTTATATTGTCCTTGTCCCAATTTTGGTTTGTTTAGTTTGCAAGTTTTACATTTTAATTTTACAAAAGATCCTCACGAAATTAGTGATATAAACTATCTATGTCCTGTAGGTAAAAGTGATCACCTATTACTAAATGGAAGTTGCCCTCGAGTAATGCCAATAGATTAGACAATAGCTACATAAATGACAGATTAAATTATAGTAAAGCTGATTATGTATCCTTGAAAAGATATTTAGAGGGAGTAGATTGGGATCTTATTTTGAAGGAACGGGGCGTACAAGGTAAATATAGTAGATTCCTCGAAATTTATAGAGTAGGAACCAATCTGTTTGTCCCAAGATATAAAACTGGAAATTTTACTAAGCAAAAAGATTGGTTTAATTTGAAATGCAAAAGAGCTTTGGGTAGGCGTGATGCAGCTTGGGCTAGATTAAGAAGAAGGAACACTGAAGTAATCGGAATAAATATAAACAGGAGAGGAATAGATATGTTAACATAATTAGGCAAGCTAAAATGAACTATGAGAAGAACATAGTAAATAAATGTGAAAGTGACCCTAGATTATTTTATAAACATATAAACAGTAAGTTGAAGGTAAAGAAACAAATTACTAAATTAAGAGTTGATGCTAGGACGTATGAAAATGTATCGGACATGTGTGAGGTAATGAATAACAAATTGGGGTGAGTTTTTACTAGAGAGGAAGGTTTCGACGAACCACAGGCGGGAGTACTGGAGAGTGGTCTTAGTAAGATTGAAATAACTAGAGATGAGCTGTTATCTGCGATGAGAGGAATTGAAGTAAGGAAAGCTATGGGACCGGATGAAGTGTCTGCCTGGGTTTTAAATGAGTGTGCAGAGCAATTAGTGGAGCCAGTGAGGGACATAATTCAAGCTTCCTTAGATAAAGGACAGGTTCCTGTTGAATGGAAAAGAGCTAATATCATTCCGATATACAAGAATGGAAACCCTGAGGACCCTCTAAACTATAGACCAGTTTCACTTACTAGTATTGTATGCAAGATTTGTGAAAAGCTAATTAGGAGAGATGGATGAAAATGTTGGAGAGAAAGAAGATAATAACCCAAAGCAATTTGGATTCAGAGAAGGGACATCTTGTGTTACCAGTTTGCTATGTTATTACAGTAGGGTGATAGATGTACTCCAAGAAAGAGGCGGATGGGTGGACTGCGTCTACTTAGACCTTTCCAAAGCATTCGATAAGGTACCACATAAGAGATTGTTATCTAAGCTTGAGACGCTAGGATGTGTCAGGGGGAGTTTGCTGAAATGGATGGAGAGCTATTTAACAGATAGGGAAATGAGGACCAACATTAGAGGAACTTACTCATCGTGGCGGAAAGTTGAGTGGTGTGCCGCAGGGATCTGTGTTGGCCCCTCTCATGTTCCTTATGTACGTGAATGACCTGCCGATAGGCATAAACTCTTACATGTCAATGTTTGCAGATGACGTAAAAATTATGAGACAAATAACAAATAAAAGTTGTTGTGAGGAGCTGCAAGGGGATTTAGATAAAATATACGAATGGAGCACCAAGTGGAAAATTTAATTTAATATAAGTAAATGCCATGTGTTAAATATGGGAAGAAGTGTGAATAGACCAAATTGGGAGTACAGGATGGGAGATAATATAATTAGCAAGGCCGAAAAAGAAAAAGATTTAGGGTTGATTATACAGATATTTGTCGCCAGAGAAACATATTAACAAGCTCTTTAGCGGACTGTATGCAATGGCCGGGAATATGAAAGTTGCTCTGAACTACTTGGATGAGACCATGGTAGCGAAAATTATGAAGAGTATGATTAGACCAAGATTGGAGTATGCAGCAGTGGTGTGGTCCCCGCATCTAAAGAAGCATATTCACAAGTTAGAAAGAATCCAGAGAGCAGTCACTAGATTAGTTCCAAGTCTCAGAGAACTGCTATATGAAGGGAGGCTAGACAAATTAAATCTACCGAGTCTAAAAGAGAGGAGAGAGAGGGGAGACATGATAATGATGTACAAATGTACCCGGGGGCTGGAGAGGCTGGATAGGGAGGATATATTAATTATGGATACAGGAATAACTAGAGGCCACAGCTACAAAGTAAAAAGACCTACCTGCAAGAACGATATCAGGAAGTTTAGCTTCCCCTATTTTTTGTTTTTTTTTCCTATGTGATTGAGGGAGGCAAAAGGCATAACTGCCTATAGCAAGTGCCTCCCCCATAGTTGAAAGAGTGACAGGGCCAAAATCAAGGGACGTTCGAGCCAAAATGCCTGGACACACGGAGTTTGAAGCAATTTAAGTCATAGGAAGAGGGAAAGATTGATTCTGGGAGAGAGTTCCAGAGCTCAGATGTTGAGTAGAAGAAAGTTTGAGAGTAACGTTTCACTCTTGGGTTGGAGAGTTGCACAGAGTAGGGGTGGGATTGAGTTGCAAGACGGGTACCACGTGCCCTACGTAAAGGAGGTGGTACGCACTGGGATAGCTCTGAGGACACTGATATTATAGTAGCGATAGAATAGCGAGAGAGATGCAACATTGCGGCGGAGAGAGAGAGATTGCAGAGAGTTGGTGAGTGGACGGGAGTTAATGATACGAAAGGCCTTCCTTTCAACTTTGTCTAGGAGAGCGGTGTGAGAGGAACCTCCCCACACATGTGAACAATACTCAATACAAGGGCGCACTATGCCCCTGTACAGAGCAAGAAGCTGTGCAGGGGAAAAGAACCCCCTAAGGCGGTTGAGCACACCCAGCTTTTGGGAGGCTGCCTTAGCAAGACTGGTAATATGGTCCTTCCAAATGAGAGCAGAAGAAAAGAGACACCAAGAATATTGAGAGAAGATGTAGGGTTGAATTTTGTATTGTTGAAGAATAAGGGATAGTCCGCTGGAGATCCTGACGGGTAGATAGATGGAGAAATTGGGTTTTGGAAGCATTAAAGTTACAAAGGTTTTCTCTGCCCCAATTGGAAATAGTATTTAGATCAGAATTTAAGAGTTCTATGGCTTCATTACGTTTGTCGTTGAGGGATTGCTGGCTGGGGCGTTCTGAAAACTAATGGAGTAGTGTAAGGTTGAGTCGTCTGCGTATGCATGGGTGGGAATTAACGTACAGTTTAAGGAGATCATTTATAAAATTAGAAAGAGAATAGGAGATAGGACAGAGCCCTGAGGAACACCGGAGTTTATAGGGTGAGGAAGTGAACAATGGCCGTCCACAACCGCAGCTATGGAACGGCCGGAAAGGAAATTAGAGACAAAGGCACAGATGGAGGGATAGAAACCGAAGGAGGGTAGTTTAGAAATTAAAGATTTATGCCAGACTCTATCGAAGGCTTTCGATACGTCTAGTGCAATAGAAAAAGTCTCACCGAAGTCCCGAAAGGAGGATGACCAAGAGTTAGTAAGATATGAAAGAATATCAAAAAGTAGAGCGACCCTTAAGGAAGCCATACTGGCGATCTGAGAGCAGATTATGAGAAGAGAAATGCTTAAGAAATTTGGAAGCAAGAATAGATGTATTGACAAATGGAATGGGCTGGAGGAGGAGGTGGTAGGGGCAAGGAACATCTATATTTTCAAGAAAAAATTGGATAAAAAGTAGACTGAGAGACGGGACAACACGAGCTTAGCTCAACTCCTGTAAACTACAATTAGGTAAATACAATTAGGTAAATACAGTACAATGGTTTAGTGTTGTCTTCCATTACGTATGTAGTCGATTCCGAATCAATAAGGGAGTTTGAAAGTAATCTTGATAAAGCATGGGGAAGACAAGATTTGAAGTTTGATTATAAAACAAAAATACAGAATAGTAAAAATGTTGCGTCTGCTACCGCCGCCGCCAACACCGTGAACGGCCGCAGCAGTGCAAGTACTGGTACTGAGCTGGATACACAGGTATAGTTTGCCTTTTTCCAGAGGATCTACTGTAAGAAACTGTAAGAAACAGTAAGAAATTACATACATTGCAACGGCTGTATTTAGAATGTAATGCAGTACAATAAAGTCACAGCACTGCCATATCAGGTCATCACTGTGGATCATGTTGGCATAGTGCCAACCGTACCTCAGCAAGATTCAAATAAGTCCCCCTGCAGCACTTTCAGTGAGTGCTGGCCCATTCTCAGAGCGAGGTTTGGCATCTTCTACCCAACCTTAGTCGTTCCTGTCGGTCTCTTTCCTTCTAGGTGCTGGCGAGATCGCCTGATTGGGTGGCACTGCAAGGGGGCATTGGCCTGAGGGTGCAAGCCCGTGGGCCGATGATCCTCTCCTACGCTGCCCTCTCAGAGATAGATCTCATCTCTCCCTGGCCCCTTCAGGGGCCAGAGCATCTGGAGCAGCTTCAGTCTACCGGACTCGGGACTGTTCGGCCAGACAGTCTGGGGAACTACAACAACTATTTAAATACTAAATTGAATAATCTAACTCTTTCTTCAGTGGGTTAATATTGCATATTAATTGGAGCACTACATACAAATTGGTTAGTCTACCCTAGATAGAAACTATTCTGGCTAAAAATTATGTGGGCATGTGGAGAGGATAGATAATAAAAAAGGTTGAAGAGTTGCAAATCTGAACGTAAAAGTAGTGCGCGGAGGGGTAGACATAGAAAGACGTAATTTCAGGTACTGTACTCAAATCTAACCTAAAATAAAAAAACTTGACACTACAGTGACAAATTACAAATGGCAGAGGTGACTCCAATCCTCTGTCGCAGCACTGTTTACAAGACCGTAGCTCTTCTGGAAGTTTTGAGCTGTCCCTTCGCTAAAAACTATCTCTATAACTCTTTGACTGGAGAAGGTTCATTGTATTATGGACATTCTATCTATTAAATAGGGCCCCTTCATCATTGACGACTTCGCCTATTAACATTAATAGTCTCCATTCAACATCCTGCGCCAGCAATTTGAATAACCCGCGCGGAAGATCATGGAGTACTCATCACAAGTGCACGCCTAATTCCCTTATGGGATCGTCATTTTGATTGGGTACCCTACAGAAAAAAACTCTGTAAAAAAGAAAAAAGAAAAATAATTTAATATCTTGTTATTATATGACTTGCCATATACTGTACGTGGATTTCTCATGTTTTGCTTCCCCGATACCAGGCCCCCTAGCGGCCATCCTCGTTCTTCCTTCTTCCGCGTACCTCCCGATCACAGGGCTTGCGCCGTGTTCGCTTCATTCGACGTTCGCAGAGCTTCTAGTGAGTCCTTACTCATTTGTATATACTGTATATCTGTGTTGCAGTAACAAGGTTTAGATTAGCTAGCACGGCTGCCAGATTGGTCGTTGTGTTTACTTAGCTAGAAGGCGACCACGCTACAAGGCATGATACAGACTGTCATTATTGAGGATAGTATATGCCACTTTCTACAATTATCAGCAAATGCTCTGGTTTAAGGGTATCTGCACGTGGTGCTCCACCTTCCAGGGTTCGTGTTTTGCTTATGCCCCTTGATGTAGGCCTCCCTCTACTTGGTGCGGCTGCGGGTTCTCGAGCGTCTTCGGCTGGGATGTCTTCGGTTACGTGGTCGTCATAATTAGGGGTCTCCGTCAT
Source organism: Paralithodes platypus (assembly GCA_032716605.1). NCBI lineage: Eukaryota > Metazoa > Arthropoda > Malacostraca > Decapoda > Lithodidae > Paralithodes > Paralithodes platypus. Next base: position 4,091,695 of record CM064527.1, read on the forward strand.
AGGCTACAGGTAATTTAGGTGTCTAAATTTTTCTGTTGTTATTGATTAAGTTTGGTTTCCCCCATGTGTTGGTTCTGGCATGCTAGCTCGAACCTTTGGGGCTTGGGAGACGTCCCTATATGTCATGATGCATTTTATTTTAGGTGTGTGGGACTGCAGGAAAAGGGCTGTGCCATCCCTGTTTCCCGGCAGTTTTTGTCTGTTCCGGCGGCCCGTGCGGTGGGCCAAGTAGTCCGCCTCTGGCGGATAGGAACATTCAGAAGATCCCGGCGTGGTTTGGCTGAACCACTCTCCCGGCGGAATTGCATTCCTACCAGGGCCACCATCTCGGCTCGCCGAGGGAACTCACCCTGTCTGGCCTAGTGGCACGTAACGACTTCATCGCCCGCGGCGACATCAGTCAAGTGTTCACTACGTGATATATTAGTTTTGCAAACTGGTTAGATACAGTCACAACTTAATAAGGTCAAGGGACCTGTGATGCTTGTCACAGGTAAATTTGTGAGAAATTCAGCTAAACAGATCCGGCGGAAGGTTAGAATAAGTGTGCACTTTTCACTAAGTTTCCGGCGGATTTGAGTTAGGATGTATAATACCTCGCAGGTTATCCTTATGAGCATTGATTCCTGGAAATTTTCTTTCCAGGCCCCCAGACTACTTCTCCGGCGGAGATGGCCATCGGATCCTGACGGAGGAGGGGACGCTCTCTTTGAACGGCACTATGCCCAGATTTGATCTTTGTGCTACCTCCACTTGTTCCCTCTTACCAGTGTTTGCTCATACTTTCTGCACGAAATGTGTCAAGTGCCTTGATCGCTCACGCGGCGTGTGGTTGTCGAAAAAGTGCACCGTTTGTTCAGATTTAAAGTTTGCCTGGTTAACTAAAACAGACCTTTCATGTTTGGCGGCTTTACATGAAGTTAAAGTGACATTCAATACATACGCTAAAGATGTTGCCCATAAGGCCCTCCAGTGTGATGATGAGGTCCTATGGGAGAAGCTTATTATAAAGTCACCTTTAGTAAAACCCGGTCCCTCTAAATCGGTCAAAACTAAAGCCATAAGCAAAGAATATGTCAATAGTAGTAGTGAGAGCAACGTCACAGAGGTCCCCTCCTCGACCCGTGCCACACGGCGAAAGTCGAAGTCCAGGTCAAAGTCTCCACGGCAACGCGTTCACCACTCTACCTCGGACTCTTTGAGGTCCCACAAACGCCGACGAGAAGAGTATACCTCTTCAAGCAGCCGGCGGGAGACCCCACAACTGTCACCGCCCTCTGACTCTCAGACTCCCACTACTAGTGAGGAACATTCTAGGCATGTAACTTCGGATGTAACGTTTGCAATACCAAAATTATCTCTAGTTCCCCGGGGTGTGAAATCAACAGGCCATAGTAGGGTACTGGCCGATCAATTTAGAGGTCGTCCGGCGGGGGCACAAGTTATCTCTCCGATGGACCAGGACCCCCAGCCCTTGGCAGCAGGAGGTTACTGGCGCCATCCAGAACCTTCACTCAAAGTCATTCTAGAACAGACTGAGGATAGCAACACCAACGTGTTGCCATCTTCAGTGCCCGATTTGTCTTGGCCCCCTAGGGATCACGAGGACTCGCAAGAGTTAGTATCACATGAACTCTTGGAGCAGAGTGAGGAGCCGGCGGATCCTATGTTCTTCCCGGCTCCTCAGTCGCTTCCAAGTAATTATTCTGAAGCTAGTTCAAATTCATCCAAAGATACCTCACGACAATGGATGACTTCGGACCAGGTAAATAACTTATTACATAAGGTATTACAGCAGTGCCAACTCCCTGCCTCGTCAGATCAGCCGGTTATTACCTCTAACTGCTCCTGCTAGTACTTCTGTAGTGAGACCATTAGATCTTCCGTCAATTTTGACGTCATCCCCGACCCCAGGTCCTGTAGGACCAGCGGCGTTAGCTATGTCCAACCTGAGGGTGATTACTGATGTTCAACCTCCCCCCTTAGACAAGTTACCGGTGAGGAAAGGCCCTATGCCTCTCCTCTATGGTGCTGATTGCTCGTGGGTACCTGTAGTACCAGAGAATCCTCTTATAGCTCAACCATCTGTGTCAGGAGACCCTCCAGTCCCCATGGAATGGTCCATAGAGATTAATAAGAATAGAAAATTTAGGGCTAAAGATGAGACAGGGAGGGTGCTAGATGTTTTAGATGTTTAAATCCAGTTGTTACAAACATTTTATGAATGGAGGATGCCTTTAGGCACATGGACCTTTTTGTTTTATCTGTGTTTTTCCTTCCTCCGTTCATTGTCTCTTTTAAAAAAAAAAAAAAAAAAAAAAAAAAAAAAAAAAAAATTAAAGGTGTACCTAGTCCCCTTAACCCTCCAGCCCCGGCTACGCAATCTAAATATTCCCCGAAACCCGGGTGTTTTGGCCGAAAAACGTCTAGGCTAGGCTACCGTATCTTTGTTATTCTGACTGCTTCCCGCATTTCCGCGCATCCCCAAGCGTAGCTGTGTTATTTACCTGTAAAATGGCGTTAAGTAGAGCTCTCTAAGTCAACTGGTTCAGTTGTGATGATGATTTCATTGGAGATAACTTTATGGCAAAAACAGCCACTTTACACTACTTTTCGATACTTAACAACAACATACAGGCACACACGAACAAGCGACGCTCTCCTTCTTGTGGCCGGAGATACGGGGCGTCGGTCCAGCCGGCTGTTGTTTACATGCGTCGGACCGACGCCTCGCACACCAAGCTCACAGGCTTTCAACCACTGGGCGTTAAAGAGCCCTTCCGGGCAGCTCGTGTATGCTTTTTTATGGGCGTTCAAGAGCCCTTCCGGGAACAGAGGGTTAATCCAGCATATTTTGTGTATTCACCTGCTCCGGCAGTCCCTCCGCCGCTTCTGCACGACTTTTCGCTGACTGGTCGAAGGCTGATGGCATCAATGATGTCAAGGCCTTAAATGCTATTACGCCGGAGTTGGCTACAACCCCGGCTCTGGACCAAGCTCAGAATCCGGTAGTGCAGATGCGGCAGCTGGGCGCCGCCCATGGTTGGATTGGGAACTTGACTCAGGCCCAGGTATTTGCCACTACTTTACATCCAAAGTGTCATATCAAATTCCCAAGAGAATCACACTTATTTTTCTCTACCAGTGTCCAAAGCAGAAGGGGTACCACCAGCCTTACTAACTTTTCTGGCAGCCCCCAAAGTATCTTTGCATGCCTTAGATGACCCCTTTTCTCCCCACCACCTGCTCACTTGGAGCGAGATTTTAGGTTACGAAATAAGGCTTACCGGATGTTCTCTCAATACTTGGTGAGCCATCATGTAGCCGCCTCTCTAGCACGTACGATCTCGGCCGTCACTGACCCCCAAATTCGGAGAACCATTGAGCTGTCTCGTAGACTGTCACTTCAAAATGCCATTCAGTCCCTAGGCGACATTAGAATCGCGATTTTGGAGGCGGTACGAGCTCGCCAAGATTTGAGAGTGCATCTGGTAAAGAAGTTGCGGCAGACATAGGTCGCCGGGTGACTCTATCCCCGGTGCTTACGGCTACCCTTCTTAACACTGAAACTTGGAGCTTAGTCTTTAACCCTTCCTACCCGGGCTGCCTTAGGTAAGGGCAGCACGAAAGAAGGGCCGCTACCCGGTATGCCTTATCTAAGGCATGAGCTTAATAGCCTAATTAAGCTTGGTCCGAACGCCGTGCGTACGACCTATGTCAACAAACCCAAGCGTTCGTCACCGCACCTCCGAAAACAAGAAGGAGAAGACTCCTCAATGTTATTGTTCTGACGTCATGACGAAATTAGTGTCTAAAAGCCCCCATATTGGCAACATCTCTGCAATATTGGCTCCACTGAAATCGTCATCACAACTGAACCAGTTGACTTATAGAGCTCTACTAAATGCCAAAATACAGATTGAAAACCGCACTACAATTATAGATGAGTGGGAGAGTTCTAGCAGTGAAAATAAACATAAATACGGTAGCCTAGGCCTAGACGTTTTTCGGCCATATCGCCCGGGTAGGGGCGACCGTCATTAGCTAAGACAGCCCGGGGAGGAAGGGTTAATTTGGTAAGTGGTTGGAAACAGGTTACCTCCCAAGCAAGGAAGAACCCCCCCAAGAAACCCTTTCATAAATCAAGGGGCAGTCACAAGCTGTACCAACCACATCCTAAACAGTCATCTCGAGACCCCAGACTACCCCCTCAGCAAGGAGGTCCTCAGTAGAAAACCAAACAAGGTAAGCCTCACGGGTATAAAGGTAAGGCCCCATATAAAGGTAATCCGAACATGCACAAGCCAAAACTAGTCAAGCGTCCGATGCCAACACACCTCCCCCTCCAAAAAACTAGCCACTCATCCTCCCCACATCCTGGAGTCTAGCTCAAAGACCCGGAATTGGGAAGTTGCCGTGACGGACGATCCCCGGTTGCACCTGGGGTCGTGCCGTTCATTCCGCTCAGCCTGGCCCAAGTATACCTGGGCTAGAAAAGTAGTGAGCAAAGGAATTACCTGGCGATGGCTCCGGCAGCCCCGACTGCGTCAGCCGCAGGAGTATACCCCAGTGTCTCAGGAGGAGGAGGCCGTAGTACAAGAAATGATAGCCAAACGAGTTCTTATTCCAGTCAATGCATCCCAACTAGTTTTCACGTCACACCTCTTTTTAGTGCCAGAAAAGGACAGTGTGCAGATGCGACCAGTTCTAGATCTCTCGCAACTGAACACATTTATAGAGAATTCACCCTTCAGGATGCTGACTATACAGCAACTCAGACTCGCACTCCCACCGCAAGGTTGGATGTGTTCGATCGATCTCAAAGATGCCTATTGGCATGTCCCTATAAACAAGAGGTTCCAAAAGTTTCTCGCCTTGAGAATCCGGCAAGAGACTTACATCTGTCAAAGGATGCCATTCGGGCTGAACCTAGCACCAAGAGTTTTCACCAAGCTTGTCAGGCAAGCCCTTTTACCCTATTAGTTTTGGTGATGGGCTGGTATTCAGAGAACTGAGCGATCTCTGCCATACCCATAGCTTACTCTGACTGTTCCCTTTACTTATATATTTTCTAGATCTCTAGTGACGGCGTCTCTTCCGTGGATTGACCTCCCAATCTACCAAGATTGGAAGCCAAAGCGTCACATTTTTCCTTTGCCCTTCATCTTTCTCTTCATAATTGCTGAGGGGCACAGGGCCCTGGGGCTTTGGTTTCCCGGGCATTTCCGCACCCTCCTCAGCTCCCCGCCATGGAGTGGCTTCGGTCACCCAGGCATTATTGTGGTCGGCAGGGAGGGTTCTGTGGGGGCACTCAGTTATGGCCTTGGCCTTGCTCGGGGCCTTGGGGCTGTTCGGCCAAGCAGCTTGGGGAACAACAACAACAACAACAACCCCTATTAGTTCAAGGCATACAGGTGTTTTGGTATCTGGACGAATGGCTAGTAGTGGCAAACTCGTTAGAATTATGTCAGGATCATGTCAACCGAGTGTTAGCTCATGTACAAGCCCTAGAGTTCAAGGGGAACTTGGCAAAGTCACGCCTTGTCCCCTCAAGGACGATTCAGTGGATAGGGCTGATCTGGGATACCGCCGCTCTGACTCTTACACAGAGTGCGGACAACCGCAACAGGTTTCGAAGGAAACTGTTCCGGTTCCTCCACAGTCTGGATACGACCAGGAAAACGTGGGATTCCATGATCGGTTCTCTCAACTGGATACAATTAACTGTCAAACTAGGCCGACTGAAAACCAAGCGATTAATCCTGGAAGGCAACAAAGTGTTCCCTCTCTTGCCGGAGAAGGAATTATGGCCAATTCCTCCATTAATCCACAACTTGCTCTCAGCCTGGACCAAGCATGAAGTCCTCTACTCAGTCAGTTTCTCCCCCACCTACGGTTTGGATAGACACGGACGCCTCGGGGTCCCTGGGGTGGGGAGATCAGTCAAGTCTAGGCCACCAGGGACAAGGCATTTGGGGGGCAAACAGTCAGTCACATATCAACAAGCAGGAGCTTTTAGTTCCCCTGTTTTTTCTCCAAACTCACGGCACGACTTTGAAGAACAAATCAATAGCATTCAGAATGGACAACCAAACTGCAGTTTTTTGCATTCAGAAGCAAGGCTCAGTGAGGTCACGAGAGTTGTTGAGAGTTTCAGATTTTTTTTTTACCCTAGCAGACTCGTTAGGGATTCATCTGCATGCCACATACCTCCCCGGCGTGGCGAACGTCTGGGCAGATGCTCTCTCTCGCCGGCGGAGTACTTTAGTAGAATGGACAATCAAACAGGCGATCTTCAACAAGATAATTGCAAAGCCGGCCCGTCCACAAGTAGACTTGTTTGCGTCAACGCAGAACCACAGACTGCCACTCTTTCTGACCCGTCACGAGGTAACCCCGGCGGGGGGACCCGATGCATTGCTGGTGGACTGGAACAAGTGGACCTCGATCTATCTGTTTCCGCCACCAGACTCTGTGTTAATGTGCAAGGTCATTCACAAACTAAGGGATTACCGGGGCCGAGTAGCGCTGATCGCGCCGCTCTGGCCGGCTCAGGTATGGTACCACCAATTGCAACAGTGGTGCCGGACCCCGGTGTCCCTCCCCGGTCTCCGCCTTCCACTTGGAAGCGATTGGCAACCTTCGGACCTCTCTCAGTTTTGCCTTATGGATATTTTCTCGGCCAAATGGCTAAATAAATTTGGGCCTAGTGTCACTCAACAGCTCTTGAATCAGTACACCCCATCTACCAGGAGACAATATCAATCACATTGGAAAACTTTTACGACCTGGATTGTGGAATCGAAGACAACTGCTTCGTCAGCCTTAGTATTTACCTAATTGTAGTTTACAGGAGTTGAGCTAAGCTCGTGTTGTCCCGTCTCTCAGTCTACTTTCATCCAATTTTTTCTTGAAAATATGGATGTTCCTTGCCCCTACCACCTCCTCCTCCAGCCCATTCCATTTGTCAATACATCTATAGGGGAAGCTAAACTTCCTGATATCGTTCTTGCAGGTAGGTCTTTTTACTTTGTAGCTGTGGCCTCTAGTTATTCCTGTATCCATGATTAATATATCCTCCCTATCCAGCCCCCGGGTGCATTTGTACATCATTATCATGTCTCCCCTCTCTCTCTCCTCTCTTTTAGACTCGGTAAATTTAATTTGTCTAGCCTCCTTTCATATGGCAGTTCTCTAAGACTTGGAACCAATCTAGTAACTGCTCTCTGGATTCTTTCTAACTTGTGAATATGCTTCTGAAGATGCGGGGACCACACCACTGCTGCATACAACAATCTTGGTCTAATCATACTTTTTATAATCTTCGCTAACATGTTCTCATCCAAGTAGTTCAGAGCAACTTTCATATTCCCGGCCATTGCATACATTCCGCTAAAGAGCTTGTTAATATGTTTCTCTGGCGACAAGATATCTTTTATAATCAACCCTAAATCCCTTTCTTTTTCGGCCTTGCTAATTATATTATCTCCCATCCTGTACTCCCAATTTGGTCTATTCACACTTCTTCCCATATGTAACACATGACATTTACTTATATTAAATTTCATTTTCCACTTGGTGCTCCATTCGTATATTTTATCTAAATCCCCTTGCAGCTCCTCACAACTACTTATTTGTTATTTGTCTCATAATTTTTACGTCATCTGCAAACATTGACATGTAGGAGTTTATGTCTATCGGCAGGTCATTCACATACATAAGGAACATAAGAGGTGCCAACACAGATCCCTGGTGATGGGCTGGTCTATCAGAGTGAGAGCTGAGCGATCTCTGCCATACCCATAGCTTACTCTGACTGTTCCTTTTACTTATATATCTTCTAGATCTCAAGTGGCGGCGTCTTTTCCGTGGATTGACCTCCCTACTGCCAACCTAGAAGTTGGCAGATTGGGAGCCAAAGCATCACATTTTTCCCTTGCCCCTCAGCTTTCCCTTCATAATTGCTGAGGGGCACAGGGCCTTGGGTGGGGCTTTGGTTTCCCGGGCGTTTCCGCACCCTCCTCAGCTCCCTGCCTTGGAGTGGCTTCGGTCACCCGGGCTTTGTTAGTAGTAAGCAGGAGGATTTTGTGGGGGCGCTCGTTTATGGCCTTGGCCTTGCTTGAGACCTTGGGGCTGTTCGGCCAGACAGCCTGGGGAACAACAACAACACAGATCCCTGTGGGACACCACTCTCAACTTTCCGTCACGATGAGTAAGTTCCTCTAATGTTGGTCCTCATTCTCTATCTGTTAAATAGCTCTCCATCCATTTCAGCAAACTCCCCTGACACATCCTATCATCTCAAGCTTAGATAACAATCTCTTATGTGGTACCTTATCGAATGCTTTGGAAAGGTCTAAGTAGACGCAGTCCACCCATCCGCCTCTTTCTTACAGTACATCTATCACCCTACTGTAGTAACATAGCAGACTGGTAACACAAGATGTCCCTTCTCTGAATCCAAATTGCTTTGGCGTTATTATCTTCTTTCTCTCCAACATTTTCATCCATCTCTTCCTAATTAGCTTTTCACAAATCTTGTATACAATACTAGTAAGTGAAACTGGTCTATAGTTTAAAGGATCCTCAGGGTTTCCATTCTTGTATATCAGAATGATATTAGCTCTTTTCCATTCAACAGGAACCTGTCCTTTATCTAAGGAAGCTTGAATTATGTCCCTCACTGGCTCCACTAATTGCTCTGCACACATCCTTTAAAACCCAGGCAGACACTTCATCTGGTCCCATAGCTTTCCTTACTTCAAGTCCTCTCATTGCAGATAACAGCTCATCTCTAGTTATTTCAATCTTGCTAAGACCACTCTCCAGTACTCCCGCCTGTGGTTCGACAAAACTTTCCTCTAGTAAAAACCGACCCATTTGTTATTCATTACCTCGCACATGTCCGATACATTTTCATACGTCCTAGCATCTACTCTTAATTTAGTAATTTGTTTCTTTACCTTCAACTTACTGTTTATATATTTATAAAACAATTTAGGGTCACTTTCACATTTATTTACTATGTTCTTCTCATAGTTCATTTTAACTTGCCTAATATGTTAACATATCTATTCCTCTCCTGTTTATATTTATTCCGATTACTCTCAGTGTTCCTTCTTCTTAATCTAGCCCAAGCTGCATCACACCTATCCAGAACTCTTTTGCATTTCAAATTAAACCATTCTTTCTGCTTAGTAAAATTTCCAGTTTTGTATCTTGGTACAAACAGATTGGTTCCTTCTCTATAAATTTGAGGAACCTACTATATTTACCTTGTACATCTTGTTCCTTCAAAATAAGATCCCAATCTACTCCCTCTAAATACCTTTTCAAGGATACATAATCAGCTTTACTATAATTTAGTCTGTTATTTATATACCCGGTAGCTATTGTCTAATCTATTGGCATTACTCGAGATCAACTTCCATTTCAGTAATAGGTGATCACTTTTGCCTACAGGACATAGATAGTTTATATCACTAATTTCGTGAGGATCTTTTGTAAAAATCAGATCGAGTTTAGAAGGTTCGTTATTACCCCTCATTCTAGTATTCTCCTTCACATGTTGTGCAAGTACATTATCCGTAACCAACTCTAATAGCCGACTTCCCCAAGATCTCTGATTTGGCCCTGCATCTCCCGATTCCCAATTAACCTCACTACAGTTGAAATCTCCCACCAAGATCAATCTATTCTTTCTTAAAAGCAATCTTCTCAACGACTGAATCATATCCTCGACCATCTCCTCAAACTCTAACTCCCTCCATGCCCTGGTCTTTGGTGGCATGTAAACTACTGCTATGTCTAGCTTTTTCCTTCTATATCATTGAGTTCAACTGCCATTATTTCTGCCTTGTCATTATTTAACTCCACTTGCTTTGCTGTCATAGGGTTCTTAACTAATACTGCCACTCCACCTCCCCTTTTTCCCTTTCTATCATATCTCCATATATTATATCCTTCACTAAACACTATATTGCTGTCAAAGTCCTGGTTCAGCTTTGTCTCCATCAAACAGACTATCTGTGGTTGATCCTTTCTTAATATATCATCCAACTCTACTTTTTACTGTTTATTCCATCTATATTAGTGTAGTAGCACAGTATATTGGAATCCTCCTCCTTGTTTCTCTTCCCTCTCTGCCTCCTATTAGGTTCACCTCCTCCTCCATCCCTTCCCTGACCCACCTCCACATTCCCTGCTAGTTCTATTCTCCTCCCCCCCCCCCCTCCACAATCTCCTGCTCCTCCCTCACTATCTCTTTGTCCTCGATTTGATCCACTACCTGACTCACTGTCTCCTTGTTCATTTCTCCTCGTATTTTCTGTTCTTTCTGAGTGTACCACTTCTTTAGTTTCCCTTCCTTCTCTCCAAAACAAAATCCTTTTCTCCTCGTCTGACAATTTTCGATTTTCATCATCAGCCCTCGCTTGAACTTCTCTCAACTTTTTCCTTTCCTCTATGCTTAAGTCCTTTTTCACCCTAATATGTTTCATTCCAGTACAACTATTTAGCCTCCAGCTTACATTGGTTAATGCTTCAACCACTGACCTAGATTTAAACTCTGCTTTTATCGGTCTCATCTCACCCTTTTTATATCTTCCTAGCCGTCTTACTTCGTCCAGTTCCTTCCCCCATCACAGCCATCGTCTAGACACTCCAATATTTTCTTTACTTGGTCCTCATCCCTTCCCCTTCTTTCCCTCATATCTTCTAAATGTTCTTCAATGTCTCCAAAAATTATTATACTTTTACCTCTATCTACTGTTTCCCTCACTACCTTCACTACATTCTTCTCAAACTCTCTTTTCTCTTTTTCTCTCTTCCACCTGCTCCTTCATGATTTCTTCCAATGCATCCACCTTAGCATTCCCCACCCTTGTCCACTAATTTTTCTCCTCACTTATTACTCCCTTTACTTTCTCACTTAAATGGCCCTCATACTTCTTTAGCTGCTCCTTGAGTGCCATGTTATCGCCTCCAGCTCGTCTACTTTCCTTATCACAGCATCTAGGTTAGCAATAAATGGCCCATCTGCAGTTGCTACTGAACTGGCTCCACATATTTCTGTCAGTGACTCCACCTTCACACCTATATCTCTCCTCCAATTCTCCATAACTCCCTTCCATCTTATTCAAGTACTTAGATTATCTGTTTGAGCAGAAACAGTTTTCGGTTATAACGTTAAAGAATCATCTGTCGGCCATTAGGACCCCCTTCCTTGATCTCACCGGCCTCTCCATACCGCAGGCGGAGGAGAAAGGTTTTATGAGGGCATGTTTCAAACTTCGTCCTCCTCGCCAGCTCATGCCCACCTGGTCCCTTGATAAAGCTTTGGAATTGCTACAATCCCGCAAGTATAATCATGCGCCGGACTTTGACTCACTTTTTAAGAAAGCGGTTTTTCTCATGGCACTTGCCACTGGACACCGGGTATCAGAACTGGCGGCGATGAGCAACGAACCAAACTGTCTCAGGTTTGGGAAGCTGCACGACCATGTACATCTCGCGCCGTCTCCCTCATTTATTGCAAAAAATTAACATTCAGACCATGTCTTCTCTGAATTTTCAGTCTCGGCCCTCAAGAGGGGCCTCATTCATCACATGTTATGTCCTGTGCAAGCGCTCACAAAGTTTATGAGGGCTGCGCAACCTCGCCAACCAGGTGCTTTATGGGTGAACCGAACAGGTACGCGTGTTACGAAACGGAAGTTAGCTTCTTTAATAGTAGACATTATTAAGGAAAGCAACCCCGGCGTGTTAGGTCGGGCTCACGACATTAGGAAATGGGCGGTGTCTCAGATTTTTACAAAAAATTTCAATTGAGGATATTGCTAAGACCCAGCTTTGGGCTTCCAACCATACATTCCTGACACGCTACCTGTCGGTCGCTCTAGATAAACCAACGCGTACTTGTGTAGCTTTACGGTAACGGGTACAGTAGGTAGTATGTTTTTATTAATTATTTGTTAAAAAGGGAGCTGTGAAGAATAAGGCCATATCCCCTCTGTACCCTTGGAGATTGTGATAATATCACGAGCTGGGATAGGACGAGTTCTCAGTCCAGTATTTAGTCGTGTTTAATTAAAATGTAAAACTTGCAAACTAAACAAACCAAAATTGGGACAAGGACAATATAAAGTCAAATTAAATTATCAAAATCGCTATGTGGAAACAACGCTTACTAAAATGAAAATTATTAAATAAAAGAACATAATCCACCACATAGGGTGTACATTACTACATGAGCAAGTTAATCTGTTTTCACATAGTTCCAACTACTGTATGTCTATTTTTTACCAAAGTGCACAGTGAGATTACTGTACAATTAGTTTTAAGATCAGAGCAAGTACCTACTGCAGGGTCTCGCTCGGTAGGACACGGATGTGTCATACTCTTTCAGCATAAGGTTGCCTGCAATGGCCTTACCATGAGCAAGCAGTTTCTTAATGGCACGCACTGCTAGCAAATCTTTTATACCTTTTTTTATATTTTGTATGGCATACAATACAAATCTTAAGAACATTTTTATTCGGATTTTCTTCCCTAAGGTTAGGATATTTTACGAATGTCCCGCCTCCAGTCTTGATATTCAGGCGAAGTCGTCAATGATGAAGGGGCCCTATTAAATTATAGGTTTGATTCCCGAAGGGAAGTAGAGAAAACCTAATATTTAGTAGGGCTCCGTAATCATTGACGACTCGGGCCCTTCCAACCATCCCACTTCCCATTCGTTGATTTCCATAGTTTTTTCTTGGTATATCAGTGAAGAACGAGGATGGCCGCTAGGGGGCCTGGTATCGGGGAAGCAAAACATGAGAAATCCACGTATATGGCAAGTCATATAATAACAAGATATTAAATTATCTTTTCCTTTTTATTTTTTACAGAGTTTTTTTCTGTAGGGTGCCCAATCAAAATGACGATCTCGATCTCATAAGGGAATTAGGCGTGCACTTGTGATGAGTACTCCATGACCTTCCGCGCGGGTTATTCAAATTGCTGGCGCAGGATGTTGAATGGAGACTATTAATGTTAATAGGCGAAGTCGTCAATGATTACGGGGCCCTACTAAATATTAGGCTTTCTCTACTTCCCTTTGGGAATCAAACCTATAATTGCCAGACAATTTGATCCCTGAGGGAGTGACCACAAATGAATCCCATCAATGTAGCTGTAGCTAAAAAAAAGTAATCTTATTGAAAAAGTTAAAAACGGCACAAGGGCACTAATACTGTATTTGGAATGAGATATCTAGCAAAATTGATCATAACTGTTCCCTTCCAGTGTTTAAGACAAGGGTTACGAAATTCCTATTGAGTGAATTACATCTTTAATCATTCGGAATGTGTGATGGATGCTTTGTAAGAGTTGAATGTATTAACTATTTTGCAATCGATCATTGACATTATTATTATTATTATATCGTAGTCATTATTTGCACTTTACCATTTTTCTGCACACCTTAACACCTTGGCTACATCTATATTTGCGTTATTTAGGGCATAATCAGGCACTCCCGAATGATTAATCAAGCATCTGCATTAACCCTTCCTACCCGGGCTGCCTTAGGTAAGGACAGCACGAAAGAAGGGCCGCTACCCGGTATGCCTTATCTAAGGCATGAGCTTAATAGCCTAATTAAGCTTGGTCCGAACGCCGTGCGTACGACCTATGTCAACAAACCCAAGCGTTCGTCACCGCACCTCCGAAAACAAGAAGGAGAAGACTCCTCAATGTTATTGTTCTGACGTCATGACGAAATTAGTGTCTAAAAAGCCCCCATATTGGCAACATCTCTGCAATATTGGCTCCACTGAAGTCTTCATCACAACTGAACCAGTTGACTTACAGAGCTCTACTAAATGCCAAAATACAGATTGAAAACCGCACTACGATTATAGATGAGTGGGAAAGTTCTAGCAGTGAAAATAAACATAAATACGGTAGCCTAGGCCTAGACGTTTTTCGGCCATATCGCCCGGGTAGGGGCGACCGTCATTAGCTAAGACAGCCCGGGGAGGAAGGGTTAAATGAACTGTACTGTATTCTGCCGAAAACTAGGTGAAAATAGCTTCAAAATGAGACCAGAACGAGCTTCGTAGGTGGCGGGGTTCACCCGCAGCGTTGCCATAAACATGCGGGAAAACCGCTAATTATTAGCTCTCGCTCGCTCGGCAACACTGTTGTGAGACACCTGCGCGAGATACCGTCTCCCTCAGTGAGCCGCTCGCTGCTCTGAGGGTCGGAGGTGGGTCCCTCACGCTCCCGCTCATTGGCACTCGAATTCTACAGATTTTACAGGCTTTTAAAGCCTGGAAATTGCTGTAAATTGCCAGAACATTCAGGAACGTCACCCGCAGCCAATGGGTTAATCCACGTTATACTATATTTAGTGTACAAGACATAAGGACACATATACCTATGGTATCTGTCCTCATTGTCATAGGATTTTTGTTACATTATTTAGTGTACAGATTTTCCAGCTAACAACTATCTATCTATCTATATACTAAGGCCCAATCCCCACTTTTCCTATTGTTTGACAACAGAAAACAAGGAACACACAAAAACAAAACACAAATTCACACACATCTAGGTCATCCAGGAGAAGACCCAGAGACCAGGGTCACCAAGGTCCCTCCAGCACTCCCCCGGCCCCCGACCATCCGGAGAGGTTCCGATCTCAGGAGGCAGACATGCGGCGAAGCCCTACCACCACACTTCCAGGCGCACCCTTCATATAAACAGTCTCCCCTGGCCAGGCGCCTGATGGACTATTATCTAGTCCAACTTGTGCCTGACCCCTTCCCCCAAATGACCATGTGTTCACTCATCTATTCACAAGCATTCTCCTTTCATTCCTGTTTATTACCACTTCCCTTGCCTAATCTATAGTCATTCCTCTATCATCCAAAGCTTGTCTTACACAGTCTCTCCATCTCAATGGGGATCATCCTGCCCTTCTATCTTTCCTTGTATATGACTCACATATTCTCTTTGTAAGACTTTCATCTTCCATTCGTTCAACATGACCAAACCAGCTCAGCACCCTTCTGTCCACTCTGGCCGATAAATGTTCCTGCTGTCCCACTCTCCTACGTATCTTTCATTCCTCAATCTGTCTCTACGAGTAACTCCACACATACTCATCAAGCAGCTCATCTCTATCACATCCAGCTTTCTTCTCTCCTTTTCCTTCAGAGCCTATGTCTCAGCCCCATACATCACTGTTGGCACAACAATTCCTTGATACATTGCACTTTTTACTTTCAGTCCGAGATTTCTCATCTTCCACATACAGTACAGTAGGGCCCTGCATAAAACGTGTTCAGATAAAACGAGTCTCGATTAAAACGAGCGACCTAAAATATTAATATTAAATTTTCGATCAGAACGAATGTGATCACATAAAACGAGTCCGCCGCCAAAGTGGGGCAAATCCGTGGAGTTCTCATATAGAGCGCCGAAATATCGTACAAAACTTACGAAATATCGTACGCTCCTGACGGAAATTTACGCTTACAGTGAACATTGACCATATTGGGCCACCAAAATGCCGTGTTCACATAGAACGCCCTCGTTTATCGACCAATTTCTCGTTTTATGCGGGACCCTACTGTACTTCCCATTGCTCCGAAAACCTTCCTTCCTTCACACACACTCTGTTTTACTTTCATTTTCATACCTCCACTCCTGCTTATCATTCCTCCTAGATATTTTAAACACTCTACTTGTTCCAATATTTCCACATCCAGCCTCAATCTAGAATCACCCCTATTACACACCATTACTTTACTTTTATTGACGTTCCCCTTCAGTTTCCTCCTCCCACAAACCACACCAAACTACTTGACTACCCACTGCAGTTTCTCCTCAGAATCCGCCACCAACGCTGTGTCATCAGCGAACAGCAACTGATTCAACTCCCAATCTCTACCATTATTTCCTACTAAACCCAATCCTCTTCCCATAGTTCTCATTTTCACCTCCCAATCCATAAACATATTAAACAGCCATGGTGTGATTACACAACCCTGTTGTATACCTACATTTACCTGAAACCATTCACTCAACTCTCACCATTTCCTACTCTAACAACTACAGTGGTCCCTCTCATTTAGCGAATTCATTAGTCTAGCCAAACCATCGCCAAAGGTGAATTTCGCCAAACGCGAATAGTACTTTAAATGGGAAAATTATCCATGTCTTTGACGAGGCCCGAGTTCACCCTTTTGGGCCTTTTCAAACCGCCCGCCATGCGCATCGTCGATCGCTGACACACTCGGCGCCGTCTGCTTACTCTGTTTTTGCTAGAAGACATAGGCCTAGCCTATATATCTCCACAAAGAATTGACCTAACCTAGGATAGATGTATATCAGGCAGCAGAATTCATTGTTATCTTGTGAATAGTCTTATTGATAAGGAATAACCACATAACCTTAGCAACATGTTGCTAAGTCACTAGCTAGCCAGACCAAGAAATGGTCTAACCTAGCTTAGATATATATCAGGAGGCATAAATCACTTTTACCTTGTGAATGGTGAAGACTAGAATTTTCTATACCAACTGCTTTTCGATTGAGCAAAATAATGAAATTGGTTTTGTTTCCGTGGTCACTTCTTTGATTAATTATATTTATCGATTGGGCCTCTGAGTCAGCTGATGCGCGCGTGTGTGTTTGTGTGTCGCAGACTGTTCGGCACAATAAACAAAGCAAAACACAAGAGATATGAGGTTCACAAATCGGTTTGGTCAAGATTACTCTGTTAATATACGTTTATGAAATATACCTGGGATATTCTCGCTATCCAAGCAGCTCAGTTAGGGTTTTGTGAGTAGGCCTAAGCCTATCTATAGCCTAGCCTCGGCTTAAGAGTAACTCTCAATACGGCGCTCTACTGTAGCCTACATGAAACATTAACAGTAATAGAAAAGACAATAGATAATAGATAACAGATTTTATTTACTATGAATTATTTAGAGTTAGGTCTGGTGAGACTAGCTTGCGGGCGGCGCATTCTGGGGCGACGCCATTCCGTGACGTCAGCATTCTTGCCAAAAGTGTATTTGAAGCGCCAAATTCGGATTCTGGTACCATATCCAACCTATCGCCAATACTGTGTTTCGCCAAGCTGAAATCCGCTAAACGTGAGGGACCACTGTACTATACTGTATACTGTATATATTTGAATATTATGTAAGACTTCTTGGACACTGAATGTAAAAGATTTTCCATGGCAATACACTATTTTTAATTTTAATTTGAAGTCAACCACCACAAGCATGTTGTTCAAATCTGAGCAGTACCTCGTGCTTACATATACTGTACTGTACTGTACTGTACTTGGACTGATTGATCCCATAAATAATAGTTTCAGTCTCCTGTCATAATGGTGGTATTCCAGACAGCCTTGTTCAGGGCTTGTCAAGATTTGATATCAGATTGAAGTACAGTTGCCAAGACATGTACCTGGTATAAATATTGTGGAATAGCTGTATTTCAAGACACTAGAGGGCCTATCCCACAGCAGCATCTTTCCTAATTCTAATAAGAATAGAAAGAATACACCACCCAGAATGAGGGGCGGCACACTCGTCGGTGAACCCTACAATAGGTGACACAAGATACCGGTAGGAAGGTAGGCCCAATGAGTATAGAATTAGCTTTCAAATCATAAATATACCTGTGACTGAATAAAATCCCACATCTTATGTCTACCTTTTAGTACAGCTAAATCCACAATCAGACTTCAACTCTTTACCCAATATTGATCATCCATCCTCTCCACATGCCTTAACAAACCAAACCAAGTCTGCTTGTGTGCATCTCGTTGCTGATACCGGTACTCCTAATACCCAACCGCCTGAGTTCATGTTGGCTCCAGTTCAGCACACCATCACATCAGCATTCAAACTTGCTAATCTGAAAAAAATATAACGGGGTATGTAAGACAAGAATGTTTCTTGGAGAATTTTCTGACACAATGAAATGAGCAGATCCAACATATTTTGCGCCTTGGGAAAATTTTGAGCAAAAGTCTTATACAGTACAGTACTATGGGGCATTTTATGAGTAATTTAGGGTTCGGCTATACAATGTAGGAGTGCTTGTGCCTCTGCCAAATATTGCCGCTTGTATCACTTTTCTTATTCTGGATATCAGCGGCTCGCTTGGTGTAGTGACTAGCGTCTCGGACTTCCACCCAGAAGGCCCGGGTTCGCGCCCACGCTCGGCGCATTAAAGATTTTTCACAAGCACTGAGTCGTTACCATCCCTCATGAGCAAAGGGATGGGGTAGTAGTACAGGACCCCAATGGAAATACACCTAATCGGCCTTATTGAGCTATCCTTAGCTAGCTTAGCATGCGCTAGCTTTAAGAACTATTATTATTATTATTATTATAACCAAAAGTTTTTCCAAGGGGGAGAGTTACATAGATACACAGACCTTGTGGTCCCAACTAGGAGTTCTGGACTTAATAAAGTGGGATTTGCTACAAAGTGGAAGGTAAAGACAGCAAAGTACAGGGCTCTCTCCCCATCCACCATTCCCTTCGACTTTGAATCAAAATTTAGTTGGGAAAACAAGGCCCCAGCAGAATAGGCTACACAAAAATCTACTGGGATTCTTAGTAGCCTATAGAAAGAAGTTAAGAACTATGGTACAGTGTATACTACAGTACACCACCTTTTTATCCAAAAATCATGTCTTGAAATTTAAGATAAGTGAGTTTTACAGATATACGAGGGTCTCTCTAAATAGAGCTAAATATGTGCACAAATGGCCAAATATACATTTATCAATGTATTTAAAACCATTTCAAGGCTGTCTTAACTTTAAATTATCATCTAAGTCAAGCTCTGTCTACTTCAGGGGGGGGGGGGGTTTACATTAAGGCAATTAAGCACTCCGAGGCTAAATTAGTGAACATTTGTGAAAAATAGGGATAGGAATAATTTAGGTAAACTGACTTAAATATTTGAACTATTTTGTATAAAAGGGATGTTACTGTACTGATCTATCTAATTACTCCCCCTCCCCCCCTCCCCGTATACTGTCGGCCAAAATGTCTGCCGTCGTCGTCCGTCTGTCAAGAAACTACCATACTAAACTGTTCAATCGATTTTCACAAAACTGCACACGTACATTTGATGGGTAATGTGACGGGCAAGTTTAAAATCAAGTCATGGTTGTACTGTAGGTAATAAAAATGGCCCAGGACTTATTGGCATCATTATATATATTGTCAGCAGGGAGCAAGTATAACAGCTGGGGTGTTCTATAAAATAACAACTCTATTATGGGATTCCTGTCTTATGAATGTTTTTTTTTTTTTTTTTTGCTCTTACCTTACTCAAGTTAGCTTACCGATGCGCAGATAAGTGCTACTTTTCTAATTTTGTCTCCCCTTTTTTCAATCCCCTTTAAAATTTCAGTTTCCTCAGCTGGGCGGGCCAAGCCACGGCAGCCATCAAAATAATGATCAACACTTTTGTTTGTACATTTATGGGCTCTTCCTGAAACTTGAACGCTCTATCTCTCATTTGATGATGTTTATTAGCCAATCAGAATTGAGATACTGTACGGTATAACATTACCCGAACGTGACGTCACTACATTTCTTACAGTTTCTTACAGTAGATCCTCTGGAAAAAGGCAAACTAGGCCTGTGTATCCAGCTCAGTGCCAGTACAGTGCTTACCCCAATTTTGAGAGAAATTGGTCGACATTGCGGGCCGCAAAAGTGGAATTCGCAAAATTGGATTAACTAACCTTATGGGGGAAAATTAATATGATCGATATTTCATCAGTGACGGCCCAATTTTTTGTGATTTCCGTCATTTATTTGCTTTGTTTGTACACACATACATGTAATTATACATCCCACAATAAAGAAAAATACAGAAAAACATAAGACATTATCATCATCCTTGAGAAAATAAAATTAAATGAGCAATTGAGCATTTACAGTATTGCGAGACTGGAGAGATAACGTTTGTAAGCGGAAGGATACAGAGCTTGGGTTGTGATGTTGCGGCCTGACGTAACGCCCCCGGCCCCCGGGCCCCCCCCCCCCCCCCCCCCCCCCCCCCTTATAATCATCATACTTTCCTGACACTATCTTAAAAGTCTGTATCATATCCCTTCTCTTTCTCCTATATGCCAGTGTCGGAAGTCCCAGTGTCCTCAACCTCTGCTCATAGCCCGCGTTCTTCAACGTTGGTACTAGCTTGCTAGCTCTCCTCTGCACTTTCTCCACTGCTTCTATATCCTTTACCATATATGGAGCCCACACCTGGTTCGCATATTCCAGGTGCGGCCTAACCAGCGCTGTAGGGTAGGGCGGGGTGAATCCGCCGCCAACGGAGGTTTTCGCTCAATAAAAACTGCCACATATGGAATATAAAAAAAAATCTTTGCTTTATCGATACATTCTGGTCCTCTGCTAGAGATACCTATAATCGCTTTTTTTTCATAAAATTATATAGGCCACGCCACAGATTTTAATAAACATACTGTACCTACGGCGCGGCGATTTCACCCCGCCCGGAGGGGTGAGATCGCCGCATACTACGCACTAATTTGAACTCGATCGTATTCCGAAATGGAAAGGGTTACAGACATCAACTAAATTTCTTAATCAAGCTCTAATCTTCCTCTTGAGAATGGTGAAAACTAGAAGTCTCTACGTTAATTGGTTCGCCTAGGAGGATGTGGTGACTAACTTTATTTTATTATGAGAAAACCAAACCGCCGATTTTATCTCCGTGACCGTTGTTGTTCCCCAAGCTGCCTGGCCGAACAGCCCCAAGGCCCCGAGCAAGGCCAAGGCCATAACCGTGCGCCCCCACAGAACCCTCACTGCCGACCACAATAAAGCCTGGGTGACCGAAGCCACTCCATGGCGGGGAGCTGAGGAGGGTGTGGAAACGCCCGGGAAACCAAAGCCCCACCCACGGCCCTGCGCCCCTCAGCAATTATGAAGAGAAAGTCGAGGGGCAAAGGAAAAAATGTGACGCTTTGGCTTCCAATTGCATTACCACAAGCCCACCGAAACGTCAATAAAATACCCTCATTGTTCCCTGATTAAATAGCACTGTATGAATATTCCCATATTCAAAATATGCTATAGGGGTGCAATGCCTGGTGAGTGATCTGCTCAACAGGTGGCGTTGTGTGTGTGTAAGTGTGAGAGTCCGAGTGTAGGGGATGAGACAGTGAAGCACGGGAACGAGGTGGCTTCAGAGATGGGGTCGTTTCGGGCCATGAGTGAGCACCGTGCCTCATGTGAAGGCAAGATGGCAGGTGCTCGTTGTACTCTACGTGCTTCATATGTCTCACTCCCTAGACTGGAACAAGACCTCACAGGCTTCACTGTTCATTGTAAAGTGGTGAATGTTAAGGCTCTCAGCCTATGCCCGAGAGGAAGTAAGTTGGAATATAGAAAAAAAAAAAAAAATAAAAATATCTAGGTAGACTGGGAAGAGACGCCGTCACTTGAGATCTAGAAAATATAAAAGTAAAAGGAACAGTCAGAGTAAGCTATGGGTATGGCAGAGATTGCTCAGTTCTCACTCTGATAGACCAGCCCATCACCAGTGATAGACCAGCCCATCACTCCGTGACCGTTAAATCAATTACCGTGGTAAACAATTCAATTTCTCAAGCTATTTTGCACAATGGATAAAAACCTCATAATGACTTAATGTTAGGTCGGCATTCCTCTAAAACCTAAGCCCAACAGCAGTCGAATCCATTCACTAGTTTCGGAGATATGAGCATTTGAATCGCCACGGCGATTTCACCCCACGGCGATTTCACCCCACGGCGATTTCACCCCACGGCGATTCCACCCCACCCTACCCTATAGAGATTCCTGAAGATTTCTTCGTCAAGTGACACAAATGTCCTCCTTATCAGCCCTACAATTTTATTGGCTTTGTTTATCTTTTCCGCTAAATGTTCTGAGAAATTTAACTTATTGTCTATCACTACTCCTATATCCTTTTCTGCATTCACTTCCTCCATCGCTTCATACATACTGTATCCTACCTTGTCTATCTTGCTTGTCCCAATCTGCATGTACAGTACTTGCATTTTTTTGGATGAAAAGGCATTAACCAATGTTCAGACCATCCCTTCATGCCCTCCACATCTCCTTGAAGCAAAGCCACATCTTCCTTACTCATCATATAAAATCGCCGTCAAACTAGTCGAACTTAACCGCGGCGATCGACCTATGTAAACATTATGACGGCGGCGGACGTTTGAGATCATGTTCTCGTCTATTTTGACTGTCGTTGGACGGTTGGATACAATAATATGTTAAGGGGCCCTGGCCCCTGGACCTCACCCCCCCCACATGGCATATTGTCATCATTATATTATATATAATTTCTTCCAATTTCTTCAAGCAGAATCCCCTACTCTCCTTTTTTTGACAGAGACTCAAGTAACATCCACATCTGACACATCTAGATTTAATTTTCCAGGTTATCAACTGCTCCAAAATTTCAGACCTAAAGGTGGTGTATGTTGCTTCGCAAAATCTGAAATTGCCCTGGAGGAGGTTACTAGTTTCAATTGTCCCTATTTTGATTATTCTATATACAAATTAATTTCTGCTGGTAAATTTAAATACATATGTTGCATCTACCGTTCCCCAAATACTCCTCCAGAGCAAAGTCTTTTTGATTCTCTGTCCTCACAACTCAGTGTCCTCAACTTAAATGCTTCTTCTGAAATCACTGTGTTGGGTGATTTTAATGTCCATAATGTTGAATGGCTCAGCCAGGACTGATGATGCTGGTCTTGAATGTGAGCTATTTGCAGACTCATTTAATCTCATTCAACTAGTCAACCAACCCACCCGTGTACCAGATAATCCTAATCATAATTCCCACCTACTGACTTATTTTTAACAACCAATTCAGAAAATTATGATGTTACAGTGAGGTCCCCACTTGGATCTTCTGATCACTGTCTGATACAGGCCACCTGTCTATCACCTACCACACCTTCCCACTCTGAACCTGTTTTGGTGACTAAATGGCATTACGATAGGGCAGACTGGGAGGGTCTTCAAGGTTTCTTTATTGATATTCCCTGGACCTCTTTCTTTTCTAATGATGCACACTCCACCTTGAGCCACATACAAGATTTTGTAAAAATTGGAATGGAAACTTTTATTCCTCATCAAAAGTACAGTAAAAGATCTAATTCACCTAAATGGTTTGACCATAATTGTGCTAGAGTAACTGAACAAAAAGCAATAGCCTACAATGCATACACAAGATCAAAAACACATGAAGCCTTTAATTACTTTAGAAACATCAGAAATCATGCCAAAACTGTATTAAACCTAACTAAATCAAACTTTCTCCATAAGCAGGCAAATAAACTTCTAAATAATCCAAATGATAACAAAATATTTTGGTCTACTCTTAACTCATTCAAATCCAACTTCACTACTGCTTCATCCATTCCACCATTAAAATCTCCGACTGGCAATCTTGTAAGTGACCCACGAGGTAAAGCTAACCTTCTTGCAGATATTTCCTCCACCAACTCAACCTTAGATGACATAAATCAAGATGTCCCTGTACTTAATTTTAATTCACCTGAAATTCCCTCACTTAAGATCCACACCAGACATGTCAAAACTATTTTGCAGAATCTCTCAGTAGATAAGGCTCCTGGTCCAGATGAAATTCCTCCAATAGTACTTAAGAATTGCTCCTTGGTGCTCGCTCCTGTATTGGCAAAAATTTTCCGTCTGTGTACTCATACCTCATGCTTCCCAGTACCCTGGACAGAAGCAAACATCCATCCAGTTCCTAAAAAAGGTGCCTCTTCAGATCCATCAAACTACAGACCAATAGCTATAACTTCCACTCTTGGCAAAGTTTTTGAAATTATATTAAATAATCACATAATTAAGCATCTGGAGAATAATAAATTAATCAGTGATAGGCAATATGGTTTTAGACGATGTCGATCAACTGCAGACATTCTTTGCCTTCTTACGCATCAAATCAACCAAGCTACAGACCAACATGGTGAAACACATACAATAGCACTGGATATATCAAAGGCATTTGATAGAGTCTGGCATCAATCCTTATTGTCGAAGATGTCACACTACGGCCTTGCATCATTAGTTCCACTAATTTCTTCTTATCTTCATAACAGAAAAATACGTGTAATGGTAGATGGCCTTTATTCTCAATTTCACTCAATAAATGCTGGTGTTCCCCAGGGATCAGTTTTTGGCCCCAACTCTGTTCCTCATTCATATCAATGATCTCATATCTACCACTCATAATCCAATACATTCCTACGCAGATGACTCAACACTCCACAGTTCCTTCACATTTACCAATTCTTTCACCCAACCCGATCTTATAAATTCAAAAATAAACACTGCAATTTCTCTGAACCAGGACCTTTCTAGAATTAATGAATGGGGACAAGAGAATCTAGTTTCCTTTAATGCACAGAAAACCAAGTACATTCAATTTTCTAACCGACAGAATCTCACTGACTCCCATATATTTTTTAATGATGTAAATATTCCCACTTCCCCTAGTATTGACATTCTCGGTGTAACATTAACTACTAACTTGAGCTGGACACATTATGTTAGAAGCATTGCTAAGAATGCCTCTAAAAAACTGGGACTCCTGTACAGAGTTCGAGAATTCTTCACTGACGAGCAGTTGGCCGTAATATATAAAAGTCATGTGCGCTCTCAGATGGATTACTGTTCACCTCTGTGGGGTGGAAGTGGAGTGGTTGCATTGAGGCCGTTGGACAAAATTCAAAAATAAAGCTATTAGATTAATCAATAACCCTGCAATCACACAGGACCTTCCTACATTAGCCATACGAAGAAACGTTGCATCCCTTGCATTATTCTACAATTTTTTTCCCCGCAATGTTCCGAGGAACTTGCTTCAATTGTGCCGCCTCTCCACATCTTTCCCCGTAGAACTAGGGCAGCTGAGAGCGCCCATGAATTTACACTTTCTCCTCCACAATGCAGAACTTCTGCTTATCAGAATTCATTTATCCCCAGAGCTACTACTCTTTGGAATTCACTTCCCTCGAATTGCTTTCCACAAACTTACAATCAACAAATGTTTAAATCCAGTTGTTACAAACATTTTATGAATGGAGGATGCCTTTAGGCACATGGACCTTTTTGTTTTATCTGTGTTTTTCCTTCCTCCATTCATTGTCTCTTAAAAAAAAAAAAAAAAAAAAAAAAAAATATATATTACCAGAGGGGGGGCAAATAACTGAAAAAAATCGCTGTCAAAATTGACGCGAACTTCTACAGCGATCGTCCCGATCAACCTATGTAAACATGACCGTACGCCCGGACACTAGGCCTACATTCTTTCCTCCAATTTACCCACGATTACCCTCACCTACTGTAAAAGCACGATTCACCCAATAAATGAAACATTTTCCGCTGTATCTTCTGATTGATGGATAATGGGTAGGTTAAGTTAATGCAAATCCTCCACTCAAACTATGAAAAATAATAAAACACTAGCCTAGGCCTACATTCCTCGAAGATTCCGAAGAAAAGATAATGGTACTTGTAACCGAAACTACCACAAATTTTTTCGAAACTTTTGAAGCCTATTATATAATAAGAATATAGTTAAGATCATATTAAAAAAGTAAGGAACAAAATGTCTACCTACTGTTAAAAGGTTGTCAAGGGTTGCCTATAGACGGCGCGCCTTTTTTGTACGCCATTTTTCCGTGAGGTCAGGACCTCTTTCTGGCAGCTTGTCAGTCTCAAGTCAAGCCATCTGACCAACCTCTTTGGAACTAATGGTCTTAAATTTAGAGTTACTGCGCATCACCTGACCACACGTCACAGTTACCCTTAGGTATGTGATTGGTGTTTCGGCGATTACGTCATATTTTCATCAAGAGAGCCAATCAACTTTGCCCTGGATGTACGATTATGTCATTGCACTCAACCAATGATAGAGAACCACCTCCAGTGAAGAGAAAATCAGTGATACAATGGCCGGGTTGTGTAAAGGTTGTGCTATTTATCCTCACTCCATTATTATAGACATCTCAAGAAATAATAACGGGGCCCTGAAACTGTTTACTGACCACGGATGCCTACCTACCTCTGTTATTTGTGAACGATGTGGAACTGAATGTCATTATTATAGTGAAAGGGATCAATGAAGATGTCCTAAGTACTGTACTGGTTTATGCCTAAAACTGCCATCCGACGTGACTGTGGATTTGTTACGCCCCATCGAAAAGGAACATTTATAGCAGAGAATGGGTGTGTAACCACAATAAGGTTACTACTAGGGACATATACTTGGTGTTGCTAGGTTATGTTACGTTAGGTTAATGATTGCTGTCAACCTCTCGCTGCCGTCGGACGAGTGTGGCAGAGAGCAACGGCTAGTTTTGTAGCCCACGTACTGCACACGCAGTAGCTGGCATGCAAGGGCTAGTTTTGTATTCCACGTACTGGGTACTACGCACCCAGTAGCTGGCATGCAAGGGCTATTGTGTATCCAACGTACTGGGTATACTATGCACCCAAAGTAGCTGGCATGCAAGGGCTAGTTTTGTATTCCACGTACTGGGTACTACGCACCCCCAGTAGCTGGCATGCAAGGGCTAGTTGTGTATCCAACGTACTGGGTATACTATGCACCCAAAGTAGCTGGCATGCAAGGGCTAGTTTTGTATTCCACGTACTGGGTACTATGCACCCCCAGTAGCTGGCATGCAAGGGCTAGTTTTGTATTCCACATACTGGGTACTATGCACCCCCAGTAGCTGTCATGCAAGGGCTAGTTTTGTATCCAACGTACTGGGTATACTATGCACCCAAAGTAGCTGGCATGCAAGGGCTAGTTTTGTATTCCATGTACTGGGTACTATGCACCCCCAGTAGCTGGCATGCAAGGGCTAGTTTTGTATCCAACATACTGGGTATACTATGCACCCAAAGTAGCTGGCATGCAAGGGCTAGTTTTGTATCCGACATACTAGGTCTAGGTTAGGTTAGGTTGGGTTGTTTGGTTAGGTTAATATACTAGGTCAAGTTTGGAAATTAATTTTAAGGGTTTTTGGACTCTGATTTTTTTTTTTTTAATCCGAGCCAAGTTTTGCCAAAACTTGACTCGGCTTTTTCCATTTTGGCGTTTTCTTAAGTTGAAAACAAAACAAATCCGAGCCAACTTTCGAAATCAATTTTAAGGGTTTTTGGACTCTGAAAATACTTTAAATCCGAGCCAAGTTTTGCCAAAACTTGGCTCGGGTTTTTCCATTTTGAGGCTTTCTTAAGTTGAGAAACAAGGAAACCTGAGCCAAGTTTAATTTTAAAACCTCTATTAGCGGCTTATTACGTCTTTAACCCGTCCAGCCCCGGCTAGTTTTGTAATGTTTGTTCACCAGAACCCGGCGGTTTTCAAAAAATTGTTTTATTCCAGAAACAATAGCGAATGGGTTAGGAATGAAGGAAAAACCACGAAAAACCACGAAAAACCGCTCAAAAAGCTTAAAGAATCGTCCTACAGAGCCCCCGAAAACGTATTTTACAAGAGTAAAAAATTGAAGGCAATTACCAACAAAAAAAAAATTATAGCACGTGGACTTTGAGAGTTTTCAACCATCGGCACGGTTGCGTGGGATACGTACACAGTTCCCATACAAATCTGAGCCCTCTTGAGTGGCTACACCTGAGGTTACGGTCGGCGCAATTAGGGTGACACGCCAGGCGCGTCTCTGGGGCTGTGCGTTACATACATCGACGACGCGTCAGGCGCGTCGCTGGGGCTGTACGGGTTAACCCCACATTTTCACTGATCTTCATAGCTCCCCACTATCGGGGGCTGTGATTTTAGATTGTTGGATAATGGGTAAATACTAATTTCCAGTGGTCCTTGATATAAAAGAACACTGTATATCGAAGAAAAAACAAAAATAACAAAATATTAACTAGTGAAAAGACTGTCCGGGGTCTCCTCAATTTTTACCCCATGAAAACACGCATTTCTCAAAATATGGAGGACAAAACAGGAAAAATAAGGGTGCGAGCGTATTCCCTATAATTAACGGTTAGGCTAATGTCTTTTCAAAGTTGACTAAATCGATTAAATAATACTTTGAAAACCATCAAAACCAGAGCCAACTTTCGAAATAAGGTTATTGGGTTTTTATACTCTGAAAAATGGAAAAACCCGAGCCAACGTTTGACAAAAGTTGGCTCGGGTTTTTCCATGTTTGTTTTGTTAATTTTCAATACATTACATTATGAGTTCTTCCAATATTACCCGTTATTTTCGTCTTTTGGCCCGAGCATACTTTTTAAATCTGAAAATTCGGAAAACCCGAGCCAAGTTTTGACAAAACCTGGCTCGGGTTTTCAAATGTTAGGGTTTTAGGGGTTTTAAATTCATCAAAACCCGAGCCAACTTTCAATATTGGGTAAGTGTGTTTTTTTACTCGGCAAATTTGCAAAATCCGAGCCAACTTTTGCCAAAACTTGGCTCGGGTTTTCCAATTATGGGGTTTTACGAGTTTTAAATACATCAAAATCCTGAATTGTGTTGTGGAGAAATATCTGCAGAAGAAACAAAAGGTGAATGTTGCCTTTATGGACTTGGAGAAGGCCTATGACAGAGTGGATAGAGAAGGTTTGTGGAAAGTACTGTACTTAGAATATACGGAGTAGAGGGCAAGTTGCTGAAAGCAGTGAAGAGCATGTATGAGGGTGTAAAGGCGGCAGTACGTGTGGAGAGTGAGCAGAGCGAGTTCTTTGACCTGAATGTTGGTTTGAAACAGGGGTGTGTGATGTCCCCGTGGTTGTTTACTGTATAATATACAGTAAACATGACTCCATGACTCCATCCATATATTATATGGATGGAGTCATGAAAGAAATACTATCAAGAGCAGTGGATACTGGTGTATCGCTGAAAAGGGAGGGAATTGAGTGGAAGCTACCTATACTGCTGTTTGCGGATGATACAGTTCTGATGAGTGATAATGAATGGGAGTTGCAGGGTCTGGTAA
The DNA here is from genome assembly GCA_032716605.1 of Paralithodes platypus. Taxonomy (NCBI): domain Eukaryota; kingdom Metazoa; phylum Arthropoda; class Malacostraca; order Decapoda; family Lithodidae; genus Paralithodes; species Paralithodes platypus. The sequence continues at coordinate 4,120,778 of CM064527.1, forward strand.
ATGAGTTTGGAACAGTGTGCGAAAAACGGAATTTGAAGGTAAATGCGGGGAAGAGCACGGTTATGGTCTTCGAAAGGGGTGAAGTCACAGAGTGTGAGGTGAAGCTGAACGGTCAGGCTATGGAGATCGTCAACTCTTTTAAGTATTCTGGGCAGTGTGTTGAGTAAAGATGGGACTATGGATGAAGAAGTGCGGGACAGGGTACAACAGGGGAAGAGGGTTGTAGGAACGCTAAAAGCAGTAACAAGAAATAGGGTGGTCAGTATGGAAGTGAAGAAGTCCTTGCATGACAGTGTGGTAATCCGACACTGACTTACGGAGCGAAGCGAGGGACGTTGGTTGAGAGACTCAGACCAAGAGTGAGAGCAGTGGAAATGAATTACTTAAGGAGTGCGTGCGGAGTTACATAGAGGGATAGACAGACTAATGAGGAAGTAAGGAGGAGGTGTGGTGTGGAGGTAGATGTGCTGGAAAGTGTGAAAAGGAACAACTTAAGATGGTTCGGCCATGTGGAACGTATGGAAAGCGAAAGAATGACTAAGAGGGTGTACGAGAGCGAGGTGGAGGGACAGAGAGGGAGAGGTAGACCGAATGAGAGGTGGAAGGATGGAGTGAGGAAGTACATGAACGAAGGAGGTGCTGGTTGGGGGGAGGGGTGTCGACTGACTGGGGACAGAGGTGCATGGGGGCGGTTCGTTCGTGGCCACTCCTTCGGGGATCACGGCGTCAGGCAATAGATAGATAGATAATAGATAGAAAACCCGAGCCAAGTTTCTTTTAAATAATTCATTATCGGCTTTTTACGCCTTTTACCCCGTAATTTCCCTGATCTTCATGGCCCTCCCCACTATCGGGGGCCGTATTTTAAGATCGTTGGATAATGGGGAAAACACATTTGCCGGGGATTGGAACTTGTTTCAACTACTGTACTGTATAATGATGAAATCTACCTAAAAACAAAAATAAAAACCATTGGAAAATTGGGGTAAGATTAGGAGTAGTGGGCGTACCACTACCAACATACAGCATAGCCTAACTCATCTATAAAACATTAACCTAACCAAACAACCTAACCTAACCTAACCTAGTACTACATGAATACTAGGTTAGGTTAGGTTAGGTTGTTTGGTTGGTTAGGTTAATTCTTACAGTTTCTTACAGTAGATCCTCTGGAAAAAGGCAAACTAGGCCTGTGTATCCAGCTCAGTACCAGTACTTGCACTGCTGCGGTCGTTCACGGTGTTGGCGGCGGCGGTAGCAGACGCAACATTTTTACTATCCTGTATTTTTGCTTTATAATCAAACTTCAAATCTTGTCTTCCCCATGCTTTATCAAGATTACTTTCAAACTCCCTTATGATTCGGAATCGACTAATACTGGGGCAGTGCGTTCCACTCATTTACCACTCTCACAAAATGAGTTCTTTGCCTTCTCAAGCCTATTCTTGCTTTGTAAATTTTCTTAGAGTGTCCTCTCGTTCTTGTTCCCTCCCGCATCAAGAAGATCCTCACACACATCAACATACTTCCTGACACTATCTTAAAAGTCTTATCATATCCCCTCTCTTTCTCCTATATGCCAGTGTCGGAAGCCCCAGTGTCCTCAACCTCTGCTCATAGCCCGCGTTCTTCAACGTTGGTACTAGCTTGCTAGCTCTCCTCTGCACTTTCTCCACTGCTTCAAAATCCTTTACCATATATGGAGCACCTGGTTCGCATATTCCAGGTGCGGCCTAACCAGCACTGTATAGAGATTCCTGAAGATTTCTTCGTCAAGTGACACAAATGTCCTCCTTATCAGCCCTACAATTCTATTGGCTTTGTTTATCTTTTCCACTAAATGTTCTGAGAAATTTAACTTATTGTCTATCACTACTCCTATATCTGTTTTATCTATATCTATTAATGTTTTATAGATGATTTATGCTGTACTGTATGTCGGTAGTGGTACGCCCACTACTCCTAATCTCACCAAAATTGGTGGTAGTTTCGGTTATAAATTCCAAGGTAATATAGGCCTAAACATGGTAAATATAGCCTACCTAAGGTTACTGTAGTGTTATTGAACGCTAATAATAATAATATTTATTCAGTTAGCAATTTACAGAGTTGGTACCACATAGTTTGTTACAAATATGACATGTACCAGCCTTGCACAATTCCAACTAAGGATAGCCCAATAAGGCCGTTAGGCGTATTTCCATTGGGGTCCTTGTGGGATTAGGTTAGCTGAGGAAAATGGGGAGGATAAAGAAATAGATACTTTAGAGAAAGTATTTCTAGGGGGTTATTTTAAGATACCTTACATCCTATAGTAAATATCAGTAATCCGTAATCAGTAATCATTTCAGTTTGGTTTGTCTATCTCTTATGTCGCATTTAGTAGTAGACATAAGCTTGGTGCTCCCTTCTCGCAGCTGTGCGCGTTCAGGTGTTCCTTCAGGCTACGTCTGAAGGAATACAGTGTTCTGTTTTCAACGGACTGACTGGGGTAGGTCGTTCCAGTCTTTGATGCGGTGAAGAGAATGTTTGATTACCCTGTCCTTGGATTCTCGGGACCATTAAAATTAAACATCCTGTTTCTTGTATTATGTCCACTCCTCTCATTTGCTTTAACAAAATCATTCTTTAGGTACTCTGGAGCTCTGTCATAGAAAATTTTGAAGGCATTAGTGAGCCTGATTTGTTTGGCCCTGTCAGCGACATTGAGCATACCTAGGGACTGAAGTTGTTCCTGGCCAACATGTGATCTGGGTCCTAGGTTCAGCATGAACCTAACCATTTTATTTTGAGTGCCCTGAAGTTTGTGTTGTGCTGATTTAGATGACGCAGAGTACCAGGATGAAACAGAATAGTCAAAATGACATTGAACAAGCGCTTTGCAGAGGGTCTTTTTGGTCGCCGCGGGCAAGCATCCCACCTGTCTATACAGGTATTTTATACGTGCTCTACACTTACTCAAATAGATTCCAAAATTGTTTCACCTGACAAACTCGCGTCCAGTTTTAGTCCGAGATATTTAACTTGTCAAACTGTTGTTATAGGAATATCATTACAGTTAACGAGATGCCCACAATGTCTTTCAGTTTGCGTTTTGTTCCACATAAGATGGCTTCCGTCTTGTCCAGGTGAAGAGATAGTCTATTGTCCACTAGCCATTCACTACATGATTCTAGTTCTTTGGGAAGTGAAGCGGCAATACTTTTTGGTCTTTTCCTGAAACCAGGAGCACGCTGTCGTCTGCATACAGTAATAATTTACATGAGACGCTCAGTTCCATGTCGTTCACATAACAGAGCAAGAGTAAGGGACCAAGGATGCTTCCCTGCGGGACCCCACAGTTAATTGGCATAGGATCAGATATATTATCGTCAATTTTGACTCGTTGGGTTCTACCACTAAGATAAGATTTAAACCAGTTCACAGATCCTATGCCCATTGCTTGTAGTTTATTACATAGGATATCATGGTCTACTGTGTCAAACGCTTTTTGTAGATCAAGAAGAACCATCCCGGTGTAGTTACCTGTAGACATTTCTTTACGAATGTGATCCGTTAAGTGGATGAGACAGGAGTCTGTCGAGTACATGCATCTGAAACCTGATTGAAACTTATAGAATAGATCATTTTGTTTGAGGTAGTGTTCAATTTGGGTGTATACCGCTCTTGCAAGGATTTTAGATACAATAATATGCTAACTGGTCTGTAGTTACCGACTTCTAGTTTATTTCTTTCTTGAATAGAGGGGTTACAATAGCTTCCTTCAGTTCAGCAGGTACAGTGTTGGTGTTAATTGACAAGTTGATGATGTGGGTTAGGGGGCCTGCTATACCAATGGCTCCATCTCGTAGAAATTTGGCAGGAATTTTGTCTGGTCCTGTGCTTTTATGTACATTTAGGTTAGACAGCTCGTCAAAAGTGTATTTGGGTGTAACATTTTGCAATCCAAATGTGTTCGGGTGGGTATGTCTTAATCTCTGTAGAAATTTCGAAGGTGGCCTTTGTTTTCATGTATATATTGAGGGGTTGAGGTAGGTTCTGGGCAAGTGTGTTGGCTATGGAGGGGAAGAGGGAGTTGAAGAAGGTTGAAATTTTTCTCTTATCGTGGCAAATCTGATCATTAATGGTGAGAGCAATATTAGTGTTAGACGAATCCCTTGTCTTGTTGCTGTAGCCTGTTGTTTTTAGGTGCCTCCATAGTTTCTTTGGGTTATTCTGATATTCCTCTGCCTTATTGTGAAAATAATTAGTTTTCGCTGATTTTATTTTCCTACTTAGTTTATCCTGGCCCTGTTGAACTCATGTTTCATATCTTGATCCTGTCCATGTTTCCCTAGCTTTTTTAACAGATTGTCTCTGTGTTCCAGATAGTGTAGTATGTCATTGTTGATCCATGGGTCTGACCTTGCTTTAATTCGTATGTCTTTCAGAGGATCTATTTCGTCTAGATGTTTGTGATGATGGTTCTGAAGCCAACCCATGCGTCATTAACGTTGTACTTCCAAACACTGGAGACCAGTCTGTATTCCATAAAATGTCCAGAATGTTTCTTTACTGTAGTTTCTGAGTGATCTTGTTTTGATAATCTTGTGATTCTCTAGGGTAATTTTTGTGGTTTTTCGTGTGCACTATGTGACGAAGTGATCACTTATCCCAGTCTGTATAACCTCTGATTGGGATATTTTGTTCCTCTCTGTTACAGTTTATGTGGTCTATTATTGTGGCAGTGTTCTCAGAGATACGTGTGGGGGTTGTGATGAGTTGTTTGTGATTGTGCATTGTCAGTATATGCCTATATTCTCGTACAAGCCTATCATTTCGTTGTTTGTAACACAGGTTAAAATCCCCTAGTATGATGGATTCATTCCGAGGGTCTAGCGATGACAACGTTTGTTCAAATTTGGTCAAGAATTGTGTGTCGTCTGGTGGCCTATAGCATACCCCAATTGTGATGGGTCTTGTCCTCGGCAGGTGTAGATCGATCCACAGAGCTTCGTGATTTTCTACATGGAGGTCGGTCCTTGTGTGTGTGTGAGGTTGTTTTTTACATACAGACATACTCCTCCCCCATGCCTATTGCGATCATTCCTAACCATATTGAAACCTTGGTAGTTTCGGTTATAATTCCAAGATAATATAGGCCTAAACATGGTAAATATAGCCTACCTAAGGTTACTGTAGTGTTATTGAACACTAACAAAATATCACCTACAAGAGTTGTGTTATCGGGCGTATCACCTACCTCTGACCGTGTATATCCTAGTGTTTACTATTTTACTATACCCCTTTGAAATTCAAAGGGGTATAGTAAACATTGAAAGGACATTAGCCTAACCGATAAATGTTTACCTATGGTCCCATTAAAATATCCACAAATAACCTATTAAAAACTGGGTATTATTCTAGTTCCGGTTTCACAGCACACTCGTCAATTTATATGGCTTCTATAAATTTGTCATATGCCATACTTCATTCCTATATCGGTCAGTAGCGGCGCAAATGGAATTATAATTACTGTGAAAAAGTTAATATTTACCTCGTGTTAGCGACAGCCAAAGATGAAGATTGCGGAGTAAATACCGTAGACTTCATTCACGTTTTTTTGGGCGACCGTCAATCTTTATTAATTTAATACCCAACCAGCGAGGGTGTGGGGGCGGCAGCCCCCACCCATATACTAGGTTAGGTTAGGTTGTTGTTGTTGTTGTTGTTCCCCAGGCTGCCTGGCCGAACAGCCCCAAGGTCCTGAGCAAGGCCAAGGCCGTAGAGCGCCCTCCACAAAACCCTCCCTGCTTACCACTAACTAAAGCCCGGTGTGACCGAAGCCACTCTAAGGCAGGGAGCCGAGGAGGGCGCAGAAACGCCCGGGAAACCACAAAGCCCCACCCAAGGCCCTGTGCC
>CM064527.1:4126778-4233916 GCA_032716605.1 Paralithodes platypus
GAGTACAGGATGGGAGATAATAAACGTAGCAAGGCCGGAAAAAAGAAAAAGATTTAGGTTTGATTATACGAGATAATTTGTCGCCAGAGAAACATATTAACAAGCTCTTTAGCGGAATGTATGCAATGGCCGGGAATATGAAAGTTGCTCTGAACTACTTGGATGAGACCATGGTAGCAACAATTATGAAGAGTATGATTAGACCAAGATTGGAGTATGCAGCAGTGGTGTGGTCCCCGCATCTAAAGAAGCATATTCACAAGTTAGAAAGAATCCAGAGAGCAGGTCACTAGATTGGTTCCAAGTCTCAGAGAACTGCTATATGAAGGGAGGCTAGACAAATTAAATCTACCGAGTCTAAAAGAGAGGAGAGAGAGGGGAGACATGATAATGATGTACAAATGTACCCGGGGGCTGGAGAGGCTGGATAGGGAGGATATATTAATTATGGATACAGGAATAACTAGAGGCCACAGCTACAAAGTAAAAAGACTACCTGCAAGAACGATATCAGGAAGTTTAGCTTCCTATTTTTTGTTTTTTTTTCTAGGTGTGATTGAGGGAGGCAAAAGGCATAACTGCCTATAGCAAGTGCCTCCCCCATAGTTGAAAGAGTGACAGGGCCAAAATCAAGGGACGTTCGAGCCAAAATGCCTGGACACACGGAGTTTGAAGCAATTTAAGTCATAGGAAGAGGGAAAGACTGATTCTGGGAGAGAGTTCCAGAGCTCAGATGTTGAGTAGAAGAAAGTTTGAGAGTAACGTTTCACTCTTGGGTTGGAGAGTTGCACAGAGTAGGGGTGGGATTGAGTTGCAAGACGGGTACCACGTGCCCTACGTAAAGGACGGTGGTATGCACTGGGATAGCTCTGAGGAACACTGATTATTATAGTAGCGATAGAATAGCGAGAGAGATGCAACATTGCGGCGGAGAGAGAGAGATTGCAGAGAGTTGGGGAGGGGACGGGAGTTAATGATACGAAAGGCCTTCCTTTCAACTTTGTCTAGGAGAGCGGTGTGAGAGGAACCTCCCCACACATGTGAACAATACTCAATACAAGGGCGCACTATGCCCCGGTACAGAGCAAGAAGCTGTGCAGGGGAAAAGAACCCCTACGGCGGTTGAGCACACCCAGCTTCTGGGAGGCTGCCTTAGCAAGACTGGTAATATGGTCCTTCCAAATGAGAGCAGAAGGAAAAGAGACACCAAGAACATTAAGAGAAGATGAAGGGTTAATTTGTATTGTTGAAGAATAAGGGATAGTCCGCTGGGAGATCCTGACGGGTAGATAGATGGAGAAATTGGGTTTTGGAAGCATTAAAGTAAACAAGGTTTTCTCTGCCCCAATTGGAAATAGTATTTAGATCAGAATTTAAGAGTTCTATGGCTTCATTACGTTTGTCGTTGAGGGATTGCTGGCTGGGGCGTTCTGAAAAACTAATGGAGTAGTGTAAGGTTGAGTCGTCTGCGTATGCATGGATGGGAATTAAGGTACAGTTAAGGAGATCATTTATAAAAATTAGAAAGAGGATAGGAGATAGGACCAAGCCCCGAGGAACACCCGAGTTTATAGGGTGAGGGAGTGAACCATGGGCGCCCCCCACCCCAGCTATGGAAGGGCCGGAAAGGCAGTTAGAGACAAAGGCACAGATGGAGGGATAGAAAACGAAGGAGGGTAGTTTAGAAATTAAAGATTTATGCCAGACTCTATCGAAGGCTTTCGATACGTCTAGTGCAATAGAAAAAGTCTCACCGAAGTCCCGAAAGGAGGATGACCAAGAGTTAGTAAGATATGAAAGAATATCACCAGTAGAGCGACCCTTAAGGAAGCCATACTGGCGATCTGAGAGCAGATTATGAGAAGAGAAATGCTTAAGAAATTGGAAGCAAGAATAGATGTATTGACAAATGGAATGGGCTGGAGGAGGAGGTGGTAGGGGCAAGGAACATCCATATTTTCAAGAAAAAATTGGATAAAAAGTAGACTGAGAGACGGGACAACACGAGCTTAGCTCAACTCCTGTAAACTACAATTAGGTAAATACAATTAGGTAAATACAGTACAATGGTTTAGTGTTGTCTTCCATTACGTATGTAGTCGATTCCGAATCAATAAGGGAGTTTGAAAGTAATCTTGATAAAGCATGGGGAAGACAAGATTTGAAGTTTGATTATAAAACAAAAATACAGAATAGTAAAAATGTTGCGTCTGCTACCGCCGCCGCCAACACCGTGAACGGCCGCAGCAGTGCAAGTACTGGTACTGAGCTGGATACACAGGTATAGTTTGCCTTTTTCCAGAGGATCTACTGTAAGAAACTGTAAGAAACAGTAAGAAATTACATACATTGCAACGGCTGTATTTAGAATGTAATGCAGTACAATAAAGTCACAGCACTGCCATATCAGGTCATCACTGTGGATCATGTTGGCATAGTGCCAACCGTACCTCAGCAAGATTCAAATAAGTCCCCCTGCAGCACTTTCAGTGAGTGCTGCTGGCCCATTCTCAGAGCGAGGTTTGGCATCTTCTACCCAACCTTAGTCGTTCCTGTCGGTCTCTTTCCTTCTAGGTGCTGGCGAGATCGCCTGATTGGGTGGCACTGCAAGGGGGCTTGGCCTGAGGGTGCAAGCCCGTGGGCCGATGATCCTCTCCTACGCTGCCCTCTCAGAGATAGATCTCATCTCTCCCTGGCCCCTTCAGGGGCCAGAGCATCTGGAGCAGCTTCAGTCTACCGGACTCGGGACTGTTCGGCCAGACAGTCTGGGGAACTACAACAACTATTTAAATACTAAATTGAATAATCTAACTCTTTCTTCAGTGGGTTAATATTGCATATTAATTGGAGCACTACATACAAATTGGTTAGTCTACCCTAGATAGAAACTATTCTGGCTAAAAATTATGTGGGCATGTGGAGAGGATAGATAATAAAAAAGGTTGAAGAGTTGCAAATCTGAACGTAAAAGTAGTGCGCGGAGGGGTAGACATAGAAAGACGTAATTTCAGGTACTGTACTCAAATCTAACCTAAAATAAAAAAACTTGACACTACAGTGGACAAATTACAAATGGCAGAGGTGACTCCAATCCTCTGGTCGCAGCCACTGTTTACAAGACCGTAGCTCTTCTGGAAGTTTTGAGCTGTCCCTTCACTAAAAACTATCTCTATAACTCTTTGACTGGAGAAGGTTCATTGTATTATGGACATTCTATCTATTAAATAGGGCCCCTTCATCATTGACGACTTCGCCTATTAACATTAATAGTCTCCATTCAACATCCTGCGCCAGCAATTTGAATAACCCGCGCGGAAGATCATAGAGTACTCATCACAAGTGCACGCCTAATTCCCTTATGGGATCGTCATTTTGATTGGGTACCCTACAGAAAAAAACTCTGTAAAAAAGAAAAAAGAAAAGATAATTTAATATCTTGTTATTATATGACTTGCCATATACGTGGATTTCTCATGTTTTGCTTCCCCGATACCAGGCCCCCTAGCGGCCATCCTCGTTCTTCCTTCTTCCGCGTACCTCCCGATCACAGGGCTTGCGCCGTGTTCGCTTCATTCGACGTTCGCAGAGCTTCTAGTGAGTCCTTACTCATTTGTATATATATCTGTGTTGCAGTAACAAGGTTTAGATTAGCTAGCACGGCTGCCAGATTGGTCGTTGTGTTTACTTAGCTAGAAGGCGACCACGCTACAAGGCATGATACAGACTGTCATTATTGAGGATAGTATATGCCACTTTCTACAATTATCAGCAAATGCTCTGGGTTTAAGGTATCTGCACGTGGTGCTCCACCTTCCAGGGTTCGTGTTTTGCTTATGCCCCTTGATGTAGGCCTCCCTCTACTTGGTGCGGCTGCGGGTTCTCGAGCGTCTTCGGCTGGGATGTCTTCGGTTACCGTGGTCGTCATAATTAGGGGTCTCCGTTATAGGCTACAGGTAATTTAGGTGTCTAAATTTTTCTGTTGTTATTGATTAAGTTTGGTTTCCCCCATGTGTTGGTTCTGGCATGCTAGCTCGAACCTTTGGGGCTTGGGAGACGTCCCTATATGTCATGATGCATTTTATTTTAGGTGTGTGGGACTGCAGGAAAAGGGCTGTGCCATCCCTGTTTCCCGGCAGTTTTTGTCTGTTCCGGCGGCCCGTGCGGTGGGCCAAGTAGTCCGCCTCTGGCGGATAGGAACATTCAAGAAGATCCCGGCGTGGTTTGGCTGAACCACTCTCCCGGCGGAATTGCATTCCTACCAGGGCCACCATCTCGGCTCGCCGAGGGAACTCACCCTGTCTGGCATAGTGGCACGTAACGACTTCATCGCCCGCTGGCGACATCAGTCAAGTGTTCACTACGTGATATATTAGTTTTGCAAACTGGTTAGATACAGTCACAACTTAATAAGGTCAAGGGACCTGTGATGCTTGTCACAGGTAAATTTGTGAGAAATTCAGCTAAACAGATCCGGCGGAAGGTTAGAATAAGTGTGCACTTTTCACTAAGTTTCCGGCGGGTTTTGAGTTAGGATGTATAATACCTCGCAGGTTATCCTTATGAGCATTGATTCCTGGAAATTTTCTTTCCAGGCCCCCAGACTACTTCTCCGGCGGAGATGGCCATCGGATCCTGACGGAGGAGGGGACGCTCTCTTTGAACGGCACTATGCCCAGATTTGATCTTTGTGCTACCCCCACTTGTTCCCTCTTACCAGTGTTTGCTCATACTTTCTGCACGAAATGTGTCAAGTGCCTTGATCGCTCACGCGGCGTGTGGTTGTCGAAAAAGTGCACCGTTTGTTCAGATTTAAAGTGTGCCTGGTTAACTAAAACAGACCTTTCATGTTTGGCGGCTTTACATGAAGTTAAAGTGACATTCAATACATACGCTAAAGATGTTGCCCATAAGGCCCTCCAGTGTGATGATGAGGTCCTATGGGAGAAGCTTATTATAAAGTCACCTTTAGTAAAACCCGGTCCCTCTAAATCGGTCAAAACTAAAGCCATAAGCAAAGAATATGTCAATAGTAGTGAGAGCAACGTCACAGAGGTCCCCTCCTCGACCCGTGCCACCGGCGAAAGTCGAAGTCCAGGTCAAAGTCTCCACGGCAACGCGTTCACCACTCTACCTCGGACTCTTTGAGGTCCCACAAACGCCGACGAGAAGAGTATACCTCTTCAAGCAGCCGGCGGGAGACCCCACAACTGTCACCGCCCTCTGACTCTCAGACTCCCACAACTAGTGAGGAACATTCTAGGCATGGTAACTTCGGATGTAACGTTTGCAATACCAAAATTATCTCTAGTTCCCCGGGGTGTGAAAATCAACAGGCCATAGTAGGGTACTGCCGATCAATTTAGAGGTCGTCCGGCGGGGGCACAAGTTATCTCTCCGATGGACCAGGACCCCCAGCCCTTGGCAGCAGGAGGTTACTGGCGCCATCCAGAACCTTCACTCAAAGTCATTCTAGAACAGACTGAGGATAGCAACACCAACGTGTTGCCATCTTCAGTGCCCGATTTGTCTTGGCCCCCTAGGGATCACGAGGACTCGCAAGAGTTAGTATCACATGAACTCTTGGAGCAGAGTGAGGAGCCGGCGGATCCTATGTTCTTCCCGGCTCCTCAGTCGCTTCCAAGTAATTATTCTGAAGCTAGTTCAAATTCATCCAAAGATACCTCACGACAATGGATGACTTCGGACCAGGTAAATAACTTATTACATAAGGTATTACAGCAGTGCCAACTCCCTGCCTCGTCAGATCAGCCGGTTATTACCTCAACTGCTCCTGCTAGTACTTCTGTAGTGAGACCATTAGATCTTCCGTCAATTTTGACGTCATCCCCGACCCCAGGTCCTGTAGGACCAGCGGCGTTAGCTATGTCCAACCTGAGGGTGATTACTGCATGTTCAACCTCCCCCCTTAGACAAGTTACCGGTGAGGAAAGGCCCTATGCCTCTCCTCTATGGTGCTGATTGCTCGTGGGTACCTGTAGTACCAGAGAATCCTCTTATAGCTCAACCATCTGTGTCAGGAGACCCTCCAGTCCCCATGGAATGGTCCATAGAGATTAATAAGAATAGAAAATTTAGGGCTAAAGATGAGACAGGGAGGGTGCTAGATGTTTTAGGATGTTTAAATCCAGTTGTTACAAACATTTTATGAATGGAGGATGCCTTTAGGCACATGGACCTTTTTGTTTTATCTGTGTTTTTCCTTCCTCCGTTCATTGTCCTTAAAAAAAAAAAAAAAAAAAAAAAAAAAAAAATTAAAGGTGTACCTAGTCCCTTAACCCTCCAGCCCCGGCTACGCATTACATAATATTCCCCGAAACCCGGGTGTTTTGGCCGAAAAACGTCTAGGCTAGGCTACCGTATCTTTGTTATTATGACCTGCTTCTCGCATTTCCGCGCATCCCCAAGCGTAGCTGTGTTATTTACCTGTAAAATGGCGTTAAGTAGAGCTCTCTAAGTCAACTGGTTCAGTTGTGATCATGATTTCATTGGAGATAACTTTATGGCAAAAACAGCCACTTTACACTACTTTTCGATACTTAACAACAACATACAGGCACACACGAACAAGCGACGCTCTCCTTCTTGTGGCCGGAGATACGGGGCGTCGGTCCAGCCGGCTGTTGTTTACATGCGTCGGACCGACGCCTCGCACACCAAGCTCACAGGCTTTCAACCACTGGGCGTTAAAGAGCCCTTCCGGGCAGCTCGTGTATGCTTTTTTATGGGCGTTCAAGAGCCCTTCCGGGAACAGAGGGTTAATCCAGCATATTTTGTGTATTCACCTGCTCCGGCAGTCCCTCCGCCGCTTCTGCACGACTTTTCGCTGACTGGTCGAAGGCTGATGGCATCAATGATGTCAAGGCCTTAAATGCTATTACGCCGGAGTTGGCTACAACCCCGGCTCTGGACCAAGCTCAGAACCCGGTCCTGCAGATGCGGCAAGTGGGCGCCGGCCCATGGTTGGATTGGGAACTTGACTCAGGCCCAGGTATTTGCCACTACTATTACATCCAAAGTGTCATATCAAATTCCCCAAGAGAATCACACTTATTTTTCTCTACCAGTGTCCAAAGCAGAAGGGGTACCACCAGCCTTACTAACTTTTCTGGCAGCCCCCAAAGTATCTTTGCATGCCTTAGATGACCCCTTTTCTCCACCACCACCTGCTCACTTGGAGCGAGATTTTAGGTTACGAAATAAGGCTTACCGGATGTTCTCAATACTTGGTGAGTCCCTCATGTAGCCGCCTCTCTAGCACGTACGATCTCGGCCGTCACTGACCCCCAAATTCGGAGAACCATTGAGCCTGTCTCGTAGACTGTCACTTCAAAATGCCATTCAGTCCCTAGGCGACATTAGAATCGCGATTTTGGAGGCGGTACGAGCTCGCCAAGATTTGAGAGTGCATCTGGTAAGAAGTTGCCGACAGACATAGGTCGCCGGGTGACTCTATCCCCGGTGCTTACGGCTACCCTTCTTAACACTGAAACTTGGAGCTTAGTCTTTAACCCTTCCCGGGCTGCCTTAGGTAAGGGCAGCACGAAAGAAGGGCCCGCTACCCGGTATGCCTTATCTAAGGCATGAGCTTAATAGCCTAATTAAGCTTGGTCCGAACGCCGTGCGTACGACCTATGTCAACAAACCCAAAAGCGTTCGTCACCCGCACCTTCCGAAAACAAGAAGGAGAAGACTCCTCAATGTTTATTGTTCTGACGTCATGACGAAATTAGTGTCTAAAAAGCCCCCATATTGGCAACATCTCTGCAATATTGGCTCCACTGAAATCGTCATCACAACTGAACCAGTTGACTTACAGAGCTCTACTAATGCCAAAATACAGATTGAAAAACGCACTACAATTATAGATGAGTGGGAGAGTTCTAGCAGTGAAAATAAACATAAATACGGTAGCCTAGGCCTAGGACGTTTTTCGGCCATATCGCCCGGGTAGGGGGCGAACCGTCATTAGCTAAGACAGCCCGGGGAGGAAGGTTAATTTGGTAAGTGGTTGGAAACAGGTTACCTCCCAAGCAAGGAAGAACCCCCCAAGAAACCTTTCATAATCAAGGGGCAGTCACAAGCTGTACCAACCACATCCTAAACAGTCATCTCGAGACCCCAGAACTACCCCCTCAGCAAGGAGGTCCTCAGTAGAAAACCAAACAAGGTAAGTCCTCACGGGTATAAAGGTAAGGCCCCATATAAAGGTAATCCGAACAATGCACAAGCCAAAACTAGTCAAGCGTCCGATGCCAACACACCTCCCCCTCCAAAAAACTAGCCACTCATCCTCCCCACATCGTGGAGTCTAGCTCAAAGACCCGGAATTGGGAAGTTGCCGTGACGGACGATCCCCGGTTGCACCTGGGGTCGTGCCGTTCATTCCGCTCAGCCTGGCCCAAGTATACCTGGGCTAGAAAAGTAGTGAGCAAAGGAATTACCTGGCGATGGCTCCGGCAGCCCCGACTGCGTCAGCCGCAGGAGTATACCCCAGTGTCTCAGGAGGAGGAGGCCGTAGTACAAGAAATGATAGCCAAACGAGTTCTTATTCCAGTCAATGCATCCAACTAGTTTTCACGTCACACCTCTTTTTAGTGCCAGAAAAGGACAGTGTGCAGATGCGACCAGTTCTAGATCTCTCGCAACTGAAACACATTTATAGAGAATTCACCCTTCAGGATGCTGACTATACAGCAACTCAGACTCGCACTCCCACCGCAAGGTTGGATGTGTTTCGATCGATCTCAAAGATGCCTATTGGCATGTCCCTATAAACAAGAGGTTCCAAAAGTTTCTCGCCTTGAGAATCCGCAAGAGACTTACATCTGTCAAAGGATGCCATTCGGGCTGAACCTAGCACCAAGAGTTTTCACCCAAGCTTGTCAGGCAAGCCCTTTATACCCCTATTAGTGTGGTGATGGGCTGGTCTATCAGAGTGAGAACTGAGCGATCTCTGCCATACCCATAGCTTACTCTGACTGTTCCCTTTATTTATATTTTTCTAGATCTCTAGTGACGGCGTCTCTCTTCCGTGGATTGACCACCCAATCTACCAAGATTGGAAGCCAAAGCGTCACTTCTTTCCATTGCCCAACATCTTTCTCTTCATAATTGCTGAGGGGCACCAGGGCCCTGGGTGGGGCCTTGGTTTCCCGGGCATTTCCGCACCCTCCTCAGCTCCCCGCCATGGAGTGGCTTCGGTCACCCAGGCATTATTGTGGTCGGCAGGGAGGGTTCTGTGGGGCACTCAGTTATGGCCTTGGCCTTGCTCGGGGCCTTGGGCTGTTCGGCCAAGCAGCTTGGGGAACAACAACAACAACAACCCTATTAGTTCAAGGCATACAGGTGTTTTGGTATCTGGAGAATGGCTAGTAGTGGCAAAACTCGTTAGAATTATGTCGGGATCATTGTCAACCTAGTGTTAGCTCATGTACAAGGCCCTAGAGTTCAAGGTGAACTTGGCAAAGTCACGCCTTGTCCCCTCAAGGACGATCAGTGGATAGGGCTGATCTGGGATACCGCCGCTCTGACTCTTACACAGAGTGCGGACAACCGCAACAGGTTTCGAAGGAAACTGTTCCGGTTCCTCCACAGTCTGGATACGACCAGGAAAACGTGGATTCCATGATCGGTTCTCTCAACTGGATACAATTAACTGTCAAACTAGGCCGACTGAAAACCAAGCGATTAATCCTGGAAGGCAACAAAGTGTTCCCTCTCTTGCCGGAGAAGGAATTATGGCCAATTCCTCCATTAAATCCACAACTTGCTCTCAGCCTGGACCAAGCATGAAGTCCTCTACTCAGTCAGTTTCTCCCCCACCTACGGTTTGGATAGACACGGACGCCTCGGGGTCCCCTGGGTGGGGAGATCAGTCAAGTCTAGGCCACCAGGGACAAGGCATTTGGGGGGCAAACAGTCAGTCACATATCAAAGCAGGAGCTTTTAGTTCCCCTGTTTTTCCTCCAAACTCAACGGCACGACTTTGAAGAACAAATCAATAGCATTCAGAATGGACAACCACTGCAGTTTTTTGCATTCAGAAGCAAGGCTCAGTGAGGTCACGAGAGTTGTTGAGAGTTTCAGATTTTTTTTTACCCTAGCAGACTCGTTAGGGATTCATCTGCATGCCACATACCTCCCCCGTGGCGAACGTCTGGGCAGATGCTCTCTCGCCGCGGAGTACTTAGTAGAATGGACAATCAAACAGGCGATCTTCAACAAGATAATTGCAAAGCCGGCCCGTCCACAAGTAGACTTGTTGCCTTCAACGCAGAACCACAGACTGCCACTCTTTCTGACCCGTCACGAGGTAACCCCGGCGGGGGGACCCGATGCATTGCTGGTGGACTGGAACAAGTGGACCTCGATCTATCTGTTTCCGCCACCAGACTCTGTGTTAATGTGCAAGGTCATTCACAAACTAAGGGATTACCGGGGCCGAGTAGCGCTGATCGCGCCGCTCTGGCCGGCTCAGGTATGGTACCACCAATTGCAACAGTGGTGCCGGACCCGGGGTCCCTCCCGGTCTCCGCCTTCCACTTGGAAGCGATTGGCAACCTTCGGACCTCTCTCAGTTTTGCCTTATGGATATTTTCTCGGCCAAATGGCTAAATAAATTTGGGCCTAGTGTCACTCAAAAGCTCTTGAATCAGTACACCCCATCTACCAGGAGACAATATCAATCACATTGGAAAACTTTTACGACCTGGATTGTGGAATCGAAGGGAACTGCTTCGTCAGCCTTAGTATTTTACCTAATTGTAGTTTACATGAGTTGAGCTAAGCTCGTGTTGTCTCTCAGTCTACTTTCATCCAATTTTTTCTTGAAAATATGGATGTTCCTTGCCCCTACCACCTCCTCCTCCAGCCCATTCCATTTGTCAATACATCTATAGGGGAAGCTAAACTTCCTGATATCGTTCTTGCAGGTAGGTCTTTTTACTTTGTAGCTGTGGCCTCTAGTTATTCCTGTATCCATGATTAATATATCCTCCCTATCCAGCCTCTCCAGCCACGGGTGCATTTGTACATCATTATCATGTCTCCCCTCTCTCTCTCTCTCCTCTCTTTTAGACTCGGTAAATTTAATTTGTCTAGCCTCCTTTCATATGGCAGTTCTCTAAGACTTGGAACCAATCTAGTAACTGCTCTCTGGATTCTTTCTAACTTGTGAATATGCTTCTGAAGATGCGGGGACCACACCACTGCTGCATACAACAATCTTGGTCTAATCATACTTTTTATAATCTTCGCTAACCTGTTTCATCCAAGTAGTTCAGAGCAACTTTCATATTCCCGGCCATTGCATACATTCCGCTAAAAGAGCTTGTTAATATGTTTTCTCTGGCGACAAGATATCTTGGATAATCAACCCTAAATCCCTTTCTTTTTCGGCCTTGCTAATTATATTATCTCCCATCCTGTACTCCCAATTTGGTCTATTCACACTTCTTCCCATATGTAACACATGACATTTACTTATATTAAATTTCATTTTCCACTTGGTGCTCCATTCGTATATTTTATCTAAATCCCCTTGCAGCTCCTCACAACTACTTATATTTGTTATTTGTCTCATAATTTTTACGTCATCTGCAAACATTGACATGTAGGAGTTTATGTCTATCGGCAGGTCATTCACATACATAAGGAACATAAGAGGTGCCAACACAGATCCCTGTGGTGATGGGGATGGTCTATCAGAGTGAGAGCTGAGCGATCTCTGCCATACCCATAGCTTACTCTGACTGTTCCTTTTACTTATATATCTTCTAGATCTCAAGTGGCGGCGTCTTTTCCGTGGATTGACCTCCCTACTGCCAACCTAGAAGTTGGCAGATTGGGAGCCAAGCATCACATTTTTCCCTTGCCCTCAGCTTTCCCTTCATAATTGCTGAGGGGCACAGGGCCTTGGGTGGGGCTTTGGTTTCCCGGCGTTTCCGCACCCTCCTCGCTCCCTGCCTTGGAGTGGCTTCGTCACCCGACTTTGTTAGTAGTAAGCAGGGAGTTTTTGTGGGGGCGCTCGGTTATGGCCTTGGCCTTGCTCGGGGCCTTGGGGCTGTTCGGCCAGGCAGCTTGGGGAACAACAACACAGATCCCTGTGGCACACCACTCTCAAATTTCGGCCACGATGAGTAAGTTCCTCTAATGTTGGTCCTCATTTCTCTATCTGTTAAATAGCTCTCCATCCATTTCAGCAAACTTCCCTGACACATCCTATCGTCTCAAGCTTAGATAACAATCTCTTATGTGGTACCTTATCGAATGCTTTGGAAAGGTCTAAGTAGACGCAGTCCACCCATCCGCCTCTTTCTTGCAGTACATCTATCACCCTACTGTAGTAACATAGCAAACTGGTAACACAAGATGTCCCTTCTCTGAATCCAAATTGCTTTGGCGTTATTATCTTCTTTCTCTCCAACATTTTCATCCATCTCTTCCTAATTAGCTTTTCACAAATCTTGTATACAATACTAGTAAGTGAAACTGGTCTATAGTTTAAGGATCCTCAGGGTTTCCATTCTTGTATATCGCATGATAGTAGCTCCTTTCCATTCAACAGGAACCTGTCCTTTATCTAAGGAAGCTTGAATTATGTCCTCACTGGCTCCACTAATTGCTCTGCACACTCCTTTAAAACCCAGGCAGACACTTCATCTGGTCCCATAGCTTTCCTTACTTCAAGTCCTCTCATTGCAGATAACAGCTCATCTCTAGTTATTTCAATCTTGCTAAGACCACTCTCCAGTACTCCCGCCTGTGGTTCGACAAAACTTTCCTCTAGTAAAAACCGACCCATTTGTTATTCATTACCTCGCACATGTCCGATACATTTTCATACGTCCTAGCATCTACTCTTAATCTAGTAATTTGTTTCTTTACCTTCAACTTACTGTTTATATATTTATAAAACAATTTAGGGTCACTTTCACATTTATTTACTATGTTCTTCTCATAGTTCATTTTAACTTGCCTAATATGTTAACATATCTATGCTCTCCTGTTATATTTATTCCGATTACTCTCAGTGTTCCTTCTTCTTAATCTAGCCCAAGCTGCATCACACCTATCCAGACTCTTTGCATTTCAAATTAAACCATTCTTTCTGCTTAGTAAAATTTCCAGTTTGTATCTTGGTACAAAACAGATTGGTTCCTTCTCTATAAATTTGAGGAACCTACTATATTTACCTTGTACATCTTGTGCCTTCAAAATAAGATCCCAATCTACTCCCTCTAAATACCTTTTCAAGGATACCTAATCAGCTTTACTATAATTTAGTCTGTTATTTATATACCCGGAGCTATTGTCTAATCTATTGGCATTACTCGAGATCAACTTCCATTCAGTAATAGGTGATCACTTTTGCCTACAGGACATAGATAGTTTATATCACTAATTTCGTGAGGATCTTTTGTAAAAATCAGATCGAGTTTAGAAGGTTCGTTATTACCCCTCATTCTAGTATTCTCCTTCACATGTTGTGCAAGTACATTATCCGTAACCAACTCTAATAGCCGACTTCCCCAAGATCTCTGATTTGGCCCTGCATCTCCGATTCCAAATTAACCTCACTACAGTTGAAATCTCCCACCAAGATCAATCTATTCTTTCTCAAAAGCAATCTTCCTCAACGACTGAATCATATCCTCGACCATCTCCTCAAACTCTAACTCCCTCCATGCCCTGGTCTTTGGTGGCATGTAAAACTACTGCTATGTCTAGCTTTTTTCCTTCTATATCATTGAGTTCAACTGCCATTTTCTGCCTTGTCATTATTTAACTCCACTTGCTTTGCTGTCATAGGGTTCTTAACTAATACTGCCACTCCACCTCCCCTTTTTCCCCTTTCTATCATATCCCATATATTGTATCCTTCACTAAACACTATATTTCTGTCAAAGTCCTGGTTCAGCTTTGTCACCATCAAACAGACTATCTGTGGTTGATCCTTTCTTAATATATCATCCAACTCTACTTTTACTGTTTATTCCATCTATATTAGTGTAGTAGCACAGTATATTGGAATCCTCCTCCTTGTTTCTCTTCTCTCTCTGCCTCCTATTAGGTTCACCTGCTCCTCCATCCCTTCCCTGACCACCTCCACTTCCCTGCTAGTTCTATCTCCTCCCCCCCCCCCCCTCCACAATCTCCTGCTCCTCCCTCACTATCTCTTTGTCCTCGATTTGATCCACTACCTGACTCACTGTCTCCTTGTTCATTTCTCCTCGTATTTTCTGTTCTTTCTGAGTGTACCACTTCTTTAGTTCCCTTCTTCTCTCCAAAACAAAATCCTTTTTCTCTCTGACAATTTTCGATTTTCATCATCAGCCCTCGCTTGAACTTCTCTCAACTTTTTCCTTTCCTCTATGCTTAAGTCCTTTTTCACCCTAATATGTTTCATTCCAGTACAACTATTTAGCCTCCAGCTTACATTGGTTAATGCTTCAACCACTGACCTAGATTTAAACTCTGCTTTTATCGGTCTCATCTCACCCTTTTTATATCTTCCTAGCCGTCTTACTTCGTCCAGTTCTTTCCCCCAATCACAGCCATCGTCTAGACACTCCAATATTTTCTTTACTTGGTCCTCATCCCTTCCCCTTCTTTCCCTCATATCTTCTAAATGTTCTTCAATGTCTCCAAAAATTATTATACTTTTACCTCTATCTACTGTTTCCCTCACTACCTTCACTACATTCTTCTCAAACTCTCTTTTCTCTTTTTCTCTCTCTTCCACCTGCTCCTTCATGATTTCTTCCAATGCATCCACCTTAGCATTCCCCACCCTTGTCCACTAATTTTTCTCCTCACTTATTACTCCCTTTACTTTCTCACTTAAATGGCCCTCATACTTCTTTAGCTGCTCCTTGAGTGCCATGTTATCGCCTCCAGCTCGTCTACTTTCCTTATCACAGCATCTAGGTTAGCAATAAATGGCCCATCTGCAGTTGCTACTGAACTGGCTCCACATATTTCTGTCAGTGACTCCACCTTCACACCTATATCTCTCCTCCAATTCTCCATAACTCCCTTCCATCTTATTCAAGTACTTAGATTATCTGTTTGAGCAGAAACAGTTTTCGGTTATAACGTTAAAGAATCATCTGTCGGCCATTAGGACCCCCTTCCTTGATCTCACCGGCCTCTCCATACCGCAGGCCGAGGTGTAAGGTTTTTACAGGGCATGTTTCAAACTTCGTCCTCCTCGCCAGCTCATGCCCACCTGGTCCCTTGATAAAGCTTTGGAATTGCTACAATCCCGCAAGTATAATCATGCGCCGGACTTTGACTCACTTTTTAAGAAAGCGGTTTTTCTCATGGCACTTGCCACTGGACACCGGGTATCAGAACTGGCGGCAATGAGCAACGAACCAAACTGTCTCAGGTTTGGGAAGCTGCACGACCATGTACATATCGCGCCGTCTCCCTCATTTATTGCAAAAAATTAACATTCAGACCATGTCTTCTCTGAATTTTCAGTCTCGGCCCTCAAGAGGGGCCTCATTCATCACATGTTATGTCCTGTGCAAGCGCTCACAAAGTTTATGAGGGCTGCGCAACCTCGCCAACCAGGTGCTTTATGGGTGAACCGAACAGGTACGCGTGTTACGAAACGGAAGTTAGCTTCTTTAATAGTAGAATTATTAAAGCAACCCCGGCGTGTTAGGTCGGGCTCACGACATTAGGAATGGGCGGTGTCTCAGATTTTTACAAAAATTTCAATTGAGGATATGCTAGACCCAGCTTTGGGCTTCCAACCCTACATTCCTGACACGCTACCTGTCGGTCGCTCTAGATAAACCAACGCGTACTTGTGTAGCTTTAACGGTACGGGTACAGTAGGTAGTATGTTTTTATTAATTATTTGTTAAAAAGGAGCTGTGAAGAATAAGGCCATATCCCCTCTGTACCCTTGGAGATTGTGATAATATCACGAGCTGGATAGGACGAGTTCTCAGTCCAGTATTTAGTAGTGTTTAATTAAAATGTAAAACTTGCAAAACTAAACAAACCAAAATTGGGACAAGGACAATATAAAGTCAAATTAAATTATCAAAATCGCTATGTGGAAACAACGCTACTAAAATGAAATTATTAAATAAAGAACACAATCCACCACATAGGGTGTACATTACTACATGAGCAAGTTAATCTGTTTTCACATAGTTCCAACTACTGTATGTCTATTTTTTACCAAAGTGCACAGTGAGATTACTGTACAATTAGTTTTAATCAGAGCAAGTACCTTACTGCAGGGTCTCGCTCGGTAGGACACGGATGTGTCATACTCTTTCAGCATAAGGTTGCCTGCAATGGCCTTACCATGAGAAAGCAGTTTCTTAATGGCACGCACTGCTAGAAAATCTTTTTATACCTTTTTTTATATTTGTATGGCATACAATACAAATCTTAAGAACATTTTATTCGGATTTCTTCCCTAAGGTTAGGATATTTTACGAATGTCCCGCCTCCAGTCTTGATATTCAGGCGAAGTCGTCAATGATGAAGGGGCCCTATTAAATTTAGGTTTGATTCCCGAAGGGAAGTAGAGAAAATCTAATATTTAGTAGGGCTCCGTAATCATTGACGACTCGGGCCCTTCCAACCATCCCACTTCCCATTCGTTGATTTCCATAGTTTTTTCTTGGTATATCAGTGAAGAACGAGGATGGCCGCTAGGGGGCCTGGTATCGGGGAAGCAAAACATGAGAAATCCACGTATATGGCAAGTCATATACTACAAGATATTAAATTATCTTTTCCTTTTTATTTTTTACAGAGTTTTTTTCTGTAGGGTGCCCAATCAAAATGACGATCTCATAAGGGAATTAGGCGTGCACTTGTGATGAGTACTCCATGACCTTCCGCGCGGGTTATTCAAATTGCTGGCGCAGGATGTTGAATGGAGACTATTAATGTTAATAGGCGAAGTCGTCAATGATTACGGGACCCTACTAAATATTAGGCTTTCTCTACTTCCCTTTGGGAATCAAACCTATAATTGCCAGACAATTTGATCCCTGAGGGAGTGACCACAAATGAATCCCATCAATGTAGCTGTAGCTAAAAAAAAGTAATCTTATTGAAAAAGTTAAAAATGGCACAAGGGCACTAATACTGTATTTGGAATGAGATATCTAGCAAAATTGATCATAACTGTTCCCTTCCAGTGTTTAAGACAAGGGTTACGAAATTCCTATTGAGTGAATTACATCTTTAATCATTCGGAATGTGTGATGGATGCTTTGTAAGAGTTGAATGTATTAAACTATTTTGCAATCGATCATTGACATTATTATTATTTTATATCGTAGTCATTTTTGCACTTTACCATTTTTCTGCACACCTTACACCTTGGCTACATCTATATTTGCGTTATTTAGGGCATAATCAGCACTCCCGAATGATTTCAAGCATCTGCATTAACCCTTCCTACCCGGGCTGCCTTAGGTAAGGACAGCACGAAAGAAGGCCGCTACCCTTTATGCCTTATCTAAGGCATGAGCTTAATAGCCTAATTAAGCTTGGTCCGAACGCCGTGCGTACGACTATGTCAACAAACCCAAGCGTTCGTCACCGCACCTCCGAAAACAAGAAGGAGAAGACTCCTCAATGTTATTGTTCTGACGTCATGACGAAATTAGTGTCTAAAAAGCCCCCATATTGGCAACATCTCTGCAATATTGGCTCCACTGAAGTCTTCATCACAACTGAACCAGTTGACTTACAGAGCTCTACTAAATGCCAAATACAGATTGAAAAACCGCACTACGATTATAGATGAGTGGGAAAGTTCTAGCAGTGAAAATAAACATAAATACGGTAGCCTAGGCCTAGACGTTTTTTCGGCCATATCGCCCGTAGGGGCGACCGTCATTAGCTAAGACAGCCCCGGGGAGGAAGGGTTAAATGAACTGTACTGTATTCTGCCGAAAACTAGGTGAAATAGCTTCAAAATGAGACCAACGAGTTTCGTAGGTGGCGGGGTTCACCCGCAGCGTTGCCATAAACATGCGGGAAAACCGCTAATTATTAGCTTTCGCTCGCTCGGCAACACTGTTGTGAGACACCAGCGCGAGGTACCGTCTCCCTCAGTGAGCCGCTCGCTGCTCAGAGGGTAAGAGGTGGGTCCCTCACGCTCCCCGCTTGGCACTCGAATTCTACAGATTTTGCAGGCTTTTAAAGCCTGGAAATTGCTGTAAATTGCCAGAACATTCAGGAAAGTCACCCTCAGCCAATGGGTTAATCCCACGTTATACAAAATTTAGTATACAAGACATAACGACACATATACCTATGGTATCTCTCCTCATTGTCATGGGATTTTTGTTTCATTAATTAGTGTACAGATTTTCCAGCTAACAACTACTATATATATATATACTAAGGCAATCCCCACTTTTCCTATTTGTTTGACAACAGAAAACCAACACACAAAAACAAAACACAATTCACACACATCTAGGTCATCCAGGAGAAGACCCAGAGACCAGGGTCACCAAGGTCCCTCCAGCACTCCCCCGACCCCCGACCATCCGGATAGGTTCCGTCCTCATGACGGCTACATGCGGCGAAGCCCTACCCACACTTCCAGCGCGCACCCTTCAATATTAAACAGTCTCCCCTGCCCATGCCCCTGATTGGACTATTTATCTAGTCCAACTTGTTCCTGAGCCCCTCCCCCAAATGACCATGTTTTTTTTCACGTCATTCTTATTCCACAATCATTCTCCTTTCATTCCTGTTTATTACCACTTCCCTTGCCTAATCGATAGTCATTTCCATCTATCATCCAAAGCTTCGTCCTTACAAGTCCCGCCATCTCCAATGGGGATCTCCCTGCCTTTCTAGATTTCCTTGTATATGACCTCCACATATTCTCTTTGTAAGACTTTCATCTTCCATTCGTTTCAACATGACCAAACCAGCTCAGCAACCCTTCTGTCCACTCTGGCCTATACAGGTTCCTGCTGTCCCACTCTTCCACGGTATCTTTCATTCTTCAATCTGTCCTCTACGAGTTACCCTCCCACACATACTTCATCAAGCCGCTCATCTCTATCAACATCCAGCTTTCCCTTCTCTCCTTTTCCTTCAGGACCCTGTTCTCAAGCCCCATACCTCACTGTTTGGCACAACAACTGCCTTTATACATTGGCCTTTTTTACTTTCAGTCCGAGATTTCTCATCTTCCACATACAGACAGTATGGCCCCGTGCATAAACGTGGTTTCCAGATAAAACGAGTCTCCGTTAAACAGCGCCTTAAAATTTACTATCTAACTTTTTCGATCAGAAACGATTGTGAGCAAATAAACGAGTACCCGCCGCCACAGTGGGGCAATCCCGTGGAGTTCTCATATAGAGCGCCGAAATTGCGTACAAAACTTACCGAATACGTACGCCCCTGACGGAATTTTACGCTTACAGTGAACATTGACCATATGGGCCACCAAAAATGCCGTTAGTTTTCACATAGAACGCCCCGTTTATCGGACCAATTTCCTCGTTTTTGCGGGACCCCTACTGTACTCCCCATTGCTCCTACAACCCTTCCTTCCTTCACACACCCTCTGTTTTTACTTTTCATTTTCATACCTCCCTCCTGCTTATCATTCCTCCTAGATATTTTTAAACACTCTACTCTGTTCCAATATATTTCCAATCCCACCTCAATCTAGATCATCACCCTATTAACCCATTACTACTTTACTTGTATTGAACCGTTCCCCTTCAGTTTATGTCCTCCCTCCCCAAAACCACACCAAACTATAACTTGACTACCCACTGGGCAGTTTTTCCTCCTTCAGATCCGCCACCAACCGCTGTTTCATCAGCGAACAGCAACTGATTCATCCCAATCTCTCCCATTATTTCCTACTAACCCACTCCCTCTTTTCCCCATCGTTTCTCTCATTTTCACCTACCATCCATAACATATTAACAGCCATGGGGTTGCATTACACAACCCGTTGTATACCTACATTTACCTGAACCATCATTCACTCAACTCTCAACCATTTTCCTACTCCTAACAACTACGTGGCCCCTCTCATTTAGCGAATTTCATTAGTCCCCCTAGCCAAACCATCGCCAACAAGGTGTGATTTCGCCCAAACGCCGAATAGTACTTTAAATGGCGAAATTATCCATGTCTTTTGACGAGGCCCGAGTTCACCCCTGGTGGGCCTTTTCAACAACGGGGCCCTGCCAGCCTCATACGTCGATCCGCTGACACACCCTCGGCGCCGTTCCTGCTTACGCTGTTTTTCTGTTTGTTGCTTAGAAGACATAGGCCTAGCCTATCATATCCTCCCCACAAAAGATTGACCCCAAAAAAAAAAAAAAAAAAAAAAAAAAACCCCCTATAGGATAGATGTATATCAGCAGCCAGAATTCATTGTTATCTGTTTGTGAATAGTCTTATTGATAAGGCAATTAACCACATAACCTTAGCAACATGTTGCTAAGTCACTAGCTAGCCAGACCAAGAAATGGTCTAACCTATCCTTAGATATATAGTCAGGAGGCATAAATTCACTTTTTACCTTGTGAATGGTTGGGCAAGGACTAGAATTTGCTATACCAACTGCTTTTTCGATTTGAGCAAAATCAATGAAATTGGTTTTGTTTCCGGTGGTCACTCTCTTTGATTAATTATTTTATCGATATGGGCCGTCTGAGTCCCGTGATGCGGCGTGTGTGTTTGTGTGTCGCAGACTGTTCGGCACAATAAAAACCAAAAGCAAACCACAAGAGATATGAGGTTCACAAATCGGTTTGGTCAAGATTACTCTTTTGTAATATCCTACGTTTAATTGAATATACCTGGGTATTTCCTTCGCTATCTCAAGCAGCCCTCAGTTAGGGTTTTTTGTGAGTAGGCCAAGCCCGGTTATCTATAGCCTAGCCTCGGCTTACAGAGTAACTCTCAATACGGCGCTCTACTGTAGCCTACATGAAAACATTACACAGTTAAATAGAAAAGACAATAGATAATAGATAACAGATTTTATTTACTATGAATTTTTAGAGAGTTAGGTATGGTGAGACTAGCTTTGCGGGCGGCGGCATTCTGGGGCGCACGCCATTCCGTGGACCCGTTCCAGCATTCTTGCCAACAAGTGTATTTGAAGCGCCAAAATTCGGATTCTGGTACCATATCCCCACCCTATCCCGCACAACATACTGTGTTTCGCCAAGCCTTGAAATCCGCTAAACGTGAGGGGACCACTGTTACCTATACTGTTATAACTGTACTATTTTAAATATTATGGTACTAAGACTTTCTTGGACACTGAATGTAAAAGATTTCTCCATGGCAACTACAAATATTTTTTTAAAATTTTAATTTGAAAGTCAACCACCACAAGATGTTGTTCAAATCTTAGCAGTACCTCGTGCTTACAGGATACTTGTACTGTTACTGTACTGTAATTTGGAACTGATTGATCCCAAATAATAGTTTCAGTCTCATGTCATAATGGCTGGTATTCCAGACAGCCTTGTTCAGGGCTTTGTCAAGATTTGATATCAGATTGAAGTACAGTTGCCAATGACATGTTACCTGGTAATAAATCTTGTGGAATAAGCCTGTACTTTCAAGACACTAGAGGGCCTATCCCACAGACAGCAATTCTCTTTCCTAATTCTAATAAGAAAATATAAAAGAAACGAATACACCACCCAGAATTGAAGGAGGCGGAACACTCGTCGGTGAACCCTACAATAGGATGACACAAGATATCCGGTAGGAAGGTAAAGGCCCCAATGAGTATAGAATTAGCTTTTCAAATCATAAATATACATGTGCGCTGAATAACAATCCCCACATCTGTATGTCTACCTTTTAGTACAGCCTAAATCCACAATCAGACTTTCAACTCTGTACCCATATTGAATCTCATGCTCCTCGGCCACATGCCTTAACAACCCAAAACCAAGTCCTGCTGTTGTTTGTGGCCCATCTCGTTGCTGATTACGGTACTCCTATATACCCAACCGCATGAGTTTTTTTCATGTTGGCTCCAGTTCAGCACACCCATCACATCAGCATTCAAACTTTCTAATCTTGAAAAAAAATATAACGGGGTATGTAAGACAAGAATGTTTCCTTGGAGAACTTTTCTGAACACAATGTGAATATGAGCAGATTCCACATATTTTGCCTGCCTTTGGGAAAATTTTGAGCAAAACAAAAAGGGTCCCCCCCCCCCCCCCCCCCACCCCCCTTATACAGCTACAGTACTATGGGGCCAAGCACATTTTCTGAGTAATTTTATTAGGGTTCCGGACTATAGCAATGTAGGAGTGCTGTGTGCCTCTGCCAAATTATTGCCGCTTGTATCACTTTATAGTATTCTGGATATCAGCGGCTCGCTTGGTGTCAGTTGACTAGCGTCTCGGACTTCCACCCAGAAAGGCCCGGGGTTCGCGCCCACGCTCGGCGCATTAAGATTTGTTCACAAGCACTGAGCTCCGTTACCAATCCACCTCATGAAGCAAAAGGGATGGGTAGTAGTACAGGACCCCAATGGAAATACACCTAATCGGCCGTATTTGAGCTATCCTTGAGACTAGCGTTTAGCATGCGCTAGCTATAAGAACTATTATTAGATTATTATTATTATAACCAAAAGTTTTTCCAAGGGGGAGAGTTTTACCATAGACTACCAACGACCTTGTGGTCCCAACTAGGGGTTCTGGGACTTAATAAAGTGGGATTTGACTACAAAGTGGAAGGTAAAGACAGCAAAGTACAGGGACTCCTCTCCCATCTCCAACACATTTCCCTTCGGACTTTCGAATCCAAATTTAGTTGGGGCGGGAAAACAATGTGGCCCCATGCAGTAAATAGGCTACACAAAAATCTCACTGGGATTCTTAGTAGCCTATAGAAAGGACGAATTTAAGAACTATGGTAACAGTGTATACTACAGTACACCACCTTTTTAATCCCAAAAATCATTTGTTCCCTTTGATAAATTTAAGATAAGTGAGGTTTTACAGATATACGACGGGTCCTTCTCTAAATAGAGCTAAATATGTGCACAAATGGCCAAATATACATTTATCAATGTATTTAAAACCATTTCAAGGCTGTCTTAACTTTAAATTATCATCTAAGTCAAGCTCTGTCTACTTCAGGGGGGGGGGGGGTTTACATTAAGGCAATTAAGCACTCCGAGCTAAATTAGTGAACATTTGTGAAAAATAGGGATAGGAATAATTTAGGTAAACTGACTTAAATATTTGAACTATTTTGTATAAAAGGGATGTTACTGTACTGATCTATCTAATTCCTCCCCCTCCCCCCCTCCGTATACTGTCGGCCAAAATGTCTTGCCGTCGTCGTCCGTTCGTCAAGAAACTAGCATACTAAACTGTTCAATCGATTTTCACAAAACTGCACACGTACATTTGATGGGTAATGTGACGGGCAAGTTTAAAATCAAGTCATGGTTGTACTGTAGGTAATAAAAATGGCCCAGGACTTATTGGCATCATTATATATATTGTCAGCAGGGAGCAAGTATAACAGCTGGGTGTTCTATAAAATAACAACTCTTATGGGATTCCTGTCTTATGAATGTTTTTTTTTTTTTTTTTTTTGCTCTTACCTTACTCAAGTTAGCTTACCGATGCGCAGATAAGTGCTACTTTTCTAATTTTGTCTCCCCTTTTTTCAATCCCCTTTAAAATTTCAGTTTCCTCAGCTGGGCGGGCAAGCCACGGCAGCCATCAAAATAATGATCAAACACTTTTGTTTGTACATTTATGGGCTCTTCCTGAAACTTGAACGCTCTATCTCTCATTTGATGAGTTTATTAGCAATCAGAATTGAGATACTGTACGGTATAACATTACCCGAACGTGACGTCACTACATTTCTTACAGTTTCTTACAGTAGATCCTCTGGAAAAAGGCAAACTAGGCCTGTGTATCCAGCTCAGTGCCAGTACAGTGCTTACCCCAATTTTGAGAGAAATTGGTCGACATGCGGGCCGCAAAAGTGGAATTCGCAAAATTGGATTAACTAACCTTATGGGGAAAATTAATATGATCGATATTTCATCAGTGACGGCCCAATTTTTGTGATTTCCGTCATTTATTTGCTTTGTTTGTACACACATACATGAATTACATCCCACAATAAAGAAAAATACAGAAAAACATAAGACATTATCATCATCCTTGAGAAAATAAAATTAAATGAGCAATTGAGCATTTACAGTATTGCGAGACTGGAGAGATAACGTTTGTAAGCGGAAGGATACAGAGCTTGGGTTGTGATGTTGCGGCCTGACGTAACGCCCCCGGGCCCCGGCGGCGGCCCCCCCCCCCCCCCCCCCTTATAATCATCATACTTTCCTGACACTATCTTAAAAGTCTGTATCATATCCCTTCTCTTTCTCCTATATGCCAGTGTCGGAAGTCCCAGTGTCCTCAACCTCTGCTCATAGCCCGCGTTCTTCAACGTTGGTACTAGCTTGCTAGCTCTCCTCTGCACTTTCTCCACTGCTTCTATATCCTTTACCATATATGGAGCCCACACCTGGTTCGCATATTCCAGGTGCGGCCTAACCAGCGCTGTAGGGTAGGGCGGGGTGAATCCGCCGCCAACGGAGGTTTTCGCTCAATAAAAACTGCCACATATGGAATATAAAAAAAAATCTTTGCTTTATCGATACATTCTGGTCCTCTGCTAGAGATACCTATAATCGCTTTTTTTTCATAAAATTATATAGGCCACGCCACAGATTTTAATAAACATACCTACGGCGCGGCGATTTCACCCCGCCCGGAGGGTGAGATCGCCGCATATTACTTATTTGAACTCGATCGTATTCCGAAATGGAAAGGGTTACATACATCAACTAAATTTCTTAATCAAGATCTAATCTTCCTCTTGAGAATGGTGAAAACTAGAAGTCTCTACGTTAATTGGTTCGCCTAGGAGGATGTGGTGACTAACTTTATTTTATTATGAGAAAACCAAACCGCCGATTTTATCTCCGTGACCGTTGTTGTTCCCCAAGCTGCCTGGCCGAACAGCCCAAGGCCCCGAGCAAGGCCAAGGCCATAACCCCGTGCGCCCACAGAACCCTCACTGCCGACCACAATAAAGCCTGGGTGACCGAAGCCACTCCATGGCGGGGAGCTGAGGAGGGTGTGGAAACGCCCGGGAAACCAAAGCCCCACCCACGGCCCTGCGCCCCTCAGCAATTATGAAGAGAAAGTCGAGGGGCAAAGGAAAAAATGTGACGCTTTGGCTTCCAATTGCATTACCACAAGCCCACCGAAACGTCAATAAAATACCCTCATTGTTCCCTGATTAAATAGCACTGTATGAATATTCCCATATTCAAAATATGCTATAGGGGTGCAATGCCTGGTGAGTGATCTGCTCAACAGGTGGCGTTGTGTGTGTAAGTGTGAGAGTCCGAGTGTAGGGGATGAGACAGTGAAGCACGGGAACGAGGTGGTTTCAGAGATGGGGTCGTTTCGGGCCATGAGTGAGCACCGTGCCTCATGTGAAGGCAAGATGGCAGGTGCTCGTTGTACTCTACGTGCTTCATATGTCTCACTCCCTAGACTGGAACAAGACCTCACAGGCTTCACTGTTCATTGTAAAGTGGGTGAATTAAGGCTCTCAGCCTATGCCCGAGAGGAAGTAAGTTGGAATATAGAAAAAAAAAAAAAAATAAAAATATCTAGGTAGACTGGGAAGAGACGCCGTCACTTGAGATCTAGAAATATAAAAGTAAAAGGAACAGTCAGTGTAAACTATGGGTATGGCTGAAATTGCTCCGTTCTCACTGTGGTAGACCAGCCCATCACCCGTGATAGACCAGCCCCATCACTCCGTGACCGTTAAATCAATTACCGTGGTAAACAATTCAAGTCTCAAGCTATTTTGCACATGGATAAAAACCTCATAATGACTTAATGTTAGGTCGGCATTCCTCTAAAACTAAGCCCAACAGCAGTCGAATCCATTCACTAGTTTCGGAGATATGAGCATTTGAATCGCCACGGCGATTTCACCCCACGGCGATTTCACCCACGGCGATTTCACCCCCACGGCGATTCCACCCCACCCTACCCTATAGATATTCTGAAGATTTCTTCGTCAAGTGACACAAATGTCCTCCTTATCAGCCTACAATTTTATTGGCTTTGTTTAGCTTTTCCGCTAAATGTTCTGAGAAATTTAACTTATTGTCTATCATACTCCTATATCCTTTTCTGCATTCACTTCCTCCATCGCTTCATACATACTGTATCCTACCTTGTCTATCTTGCTTGTCCCAATCTGCATGTACAGTACTTGCATTTTTTTGGATGAAAAGGCATTAACCAATGTTCAGACCATCCCTTCATGCCCTCCACATCTCCTTGAAGCAAAGCCACATCTTCCTTACTCATCATATAAAATCGCCGTCAAACTAGTCGAACTTAACCGCGGCGATCGACCTATGTAAACATTATGACGGCGGCGGACGTTTGAGATCATGTTCTCGTCTATTTTGACTGTCGTTGGACGGTTGGATACAATAATATGTTAAGGGGCCCTGGCCCCTGGACCTCACCCCCCCCACATGGCATATTGTCATCATATATTATATAATTCTTCCAATTTCTTCAAGCAGAATACCCTACTCTCCTTTTTTTGACAGAGACTCAAGTAACATCCACATCTGACACATCTAGATTTAATTTTCCAGGTTATCAACTGCTCCAAAATTTCAGACCTAAAGGTGGTGTATGTAGCTTCGCAAAATCTGAAATTGCCCTGGAGGAGGTTACTAGTTTCAATTGTCCCTATTTTGATTATTCTATATACAAATTAATTTCTGCTGGTAAATTTAAATACATATGTTGCATCTACCGTTCAGAGCAAAGTCTTTTTGATTCTCTGTCCTCACAACTCAGTGTCCTCAACTTAAATGCTTCTTCTGAAATCACTGTGTTGGGTGATTTTAATGTCCATAATGTTGAATGGCTCACTCATTCAGCCAGGACTGATGATGCTGGTCTTGAATGTGAGCTATTTGCAGACTCATTTAATCTCATTCAACTAGTCAACCAACCCACCCGTGTACCAGATAATCCTAATCATAATTCCCACCTACTAGACTTATTTTTAACAACCAATTCAGAAAATTATGATGTTACAGTGAGGTCCCCACTTGGATCTTCTGATCACTGTCTGATACAGGCCACCTGTCTATCACCTACCACACCTTCCCACTCTGAACCTGTTTTGGTGACTAAATGGCATTACGATAGGGCAGACTGGGAGGGTCTTCAAGGTTTCTTTATTGATATTCCCTGGACCTCTTTCTTTTCTAATGATGCACACTCCACCTTGAGCCACATACAAGATTTTGTAAAAATTGGAATGGAAACTTTTATTCCTCATCAAAAGTACAGTAAAAGATATAATTCACCTAAATGGTTTGACCATAATTGTGCTAGAGTAACTGTGCAAAAAGCAATAGTCTACAATGCAGACACAAGATCAAAACCGCATGAGGACTTGAATTACGTTAGAAACATCAGAAATCATGCCAAAACTGTATTAAACCTAACTAAATCAAACTTTCTCCATAAGCAGGCAAATAAACTTCTAAATAATCCAAATGATAACAAAATATTTTGGTCTACTCTTAACTCATTCAAATCCAACTTCACTACTGCTTCATCCATTCCACCATTAAAATCTCGAGTCTGGCAATCTTGTAAGTGAGCCACGAGGTAAAGCTAACCTTCTTGCAGATATTTTCTCCACCAACTCAAGCTTAGTTTACATAAATCAAGATGTCCCAATACTTAATTTTAATTCCAATGAAATACCCTCACTTAAGATCCACACCAGACATGTCAAAAACTATTTTGCAGAATCTCTCAGTAGATAAGGCTCCTGGTCCAGATGAAATTCCTCCCAATAGTACTTAAGAATTGCTCCTTGGTGCTCGCTCCTGTATTGGCAAAAATTTTTCCGTCTGTGTACTCATACCTCATGCTTCCCAGTACCCTGGAAAGAAGCAAACATCCATCCAGTTCCTAAAAAAAGGTGCCTCTTCAGATCCATCAAACTACAGACCAATAGCTATAACTTCCACTCTTGGCAAAGTTTTTGAAATTATATTAAATAATCACATAATTAAGCATCTGGAGAATAATAAATTAATCAGTGATAGGCAATATGGTTTTAGACGATGTCGATCAACTGCAGACATTCTTTGCCTTCTTACGCATCAAATCAACCAAGCAGACCAACATGGTGAAACACATACAATAGCACTGGATATATCAAAGGCATTTGATAGAGTCTGGCATCAATCCTTATTGTCGAAGATGTCACACTACGGCCTTGCATCATTAGTTCCACTAATTTCTTCTTATCTTCATAACAGAAAAATACGTGTAATGGTAGATGGCCTTTATTCTCAATTTCACTCAATAAATGCTGGTGTTCCCCAGGGATCAGTTTTGGCCCCAACTCTGTTCCTCATTCATATCAATGATCTCATATCTACCACTCAGAATCCAATACATTCCTACGCAGATGACTCAACACTCCACAGTTCCTTCACATTTACCAATTCTTTCACCCAACCCGATCTTATAAATTCAAAAATAAACACTGCAATTTCTCTGAACCAGGACCTTCTCTAGAATTAATGAATGGGGACAAGAGAATCTAGTTTCCTTTAATGCACAGAAAACCAAGTACATTCAAGTTCTAACCGACAGAATCTCACTGACTCCCTTATATTTTTTAATGATGTAAATATTCCCACTTCCCCTAGTATTGACATTCTCGGTGTAACATTAACTACTAACTTGAGCTGGACACATTATGTTAGAAGCATTGCTAAGAATGCCTCTAAAAAACTGGGACTCCTGTACAGAGTTCGAGAATTCTTCACTGACGAGCAGTTGGCCGTAATATATAAAAGTCATGTGCGTTCTCAGATGGATTACTGTTCACCTCTGGTGGGGTGGAAGTGGAGTGGTTGCATTGAGGCAGTTGGACAAAATTCAAAATAAAGCTATTAGATTAATCAATAACCCTGCAATCCACACAGGACCTTCCTACATTAGCCATACGAAGAAACGTTGCATCCCTTGCCTTATTCTACAGATATTTTCACAGCAATTGTTCCGAGGAACTTGCTTCAATTGTGCCGCCTCTCCACATCTTTCCCCGTAGAACTAGGGCAGCTGAGAGCGCCCATGAATTTACACTTTCTCCTCCACAATGCAGAACTTCTGCTTATCAGAATTCATTTATCCCCAGAGCTACTACTCTTTGGAATTCACTTCCCTCGAATTGCTTTCCACAAACTTACAATCAACAAATGTTTAAATCCAGTTGTTACAAACATTTTATGAATGGAGGATGCCTTTAGGCACATGGACCTTTTTGTTTTATCTGTGTTTTTCCTTCCTCCATTCATTGTCTCTTAAAAAAAAAAAAAAAAAAAAAAAAATATATATTACCAGCAGGGGGCAAATAACTGAAAAAAATCGCTGTCAAAATTGACGCGAACTTCTACAGCGATCGTCCCGATCAACCTATGTAAACATGACCGTACGCCCGGACACTAGGCCTACATCCTTCCCTCCAATTTACCCCACGATTACCCTCACCTACTGTAAAAGCACGATTCACCCAATAAATGAAACATTTTCCGCTGTATCTTCTGATTGATGGATAATGGGTAGGTTAAGTTAATGCAAATCCTCCACTCAAACTATGAAAAATAATAAAACACTAGCCTAGGCCTACATTCCTCGAAGATTCCGAAGAAAAGATAATGGTACTTGTAACCGAAACTACCACAAATTTTTTCGAAACTTTTGAAGCCTATTATATAATAAGAATAGTTAAGATCATATTAAAAACGGAACAAAATGTCTAC
Source organism: Paralithodes platypus (assembly GCA_032716605.1). Lineage (NCBI taxonomy): Eukaryota > Metazoa > Arthropoda > Malacostraca > Decapoda > Lithodidae > Paralithodes > Paralithodes platypus. Next base: position 4,156,741 of record CM064527.1, read on the forward strand.
CTACTGTTAAAAGGTTGTCAAGGGTTGCCTATAGACGGCGCGCCTTTTTTGTACGCCATTTTTCCGTGAGGTCAGGACCTCTTTCTGGCAGCTTGTCAGTCTCAAGTCAAGCCATCTGACCAACCTCTTTGGAACTAATGGTCTTAAATTTAGAGTTACTGCGCATCACCTGACCACACGTCACAGTTACCCTTAGGTATGTGATTGGTGTTTCGGCGATTACGTCATATTTTCATCAAGAGAGCCAATCAACTTTGCCCTGGATGTACGATTATGTCATTGCACTCAACCAATGATAGAGAACCACCTCCAGTGAAGAGAAAATCAGTGATACAATGGCCGGGTTGTGTAAAGGTTGTGCTATTTATCCTCACTCCATTATTATAGACATCTCAAGAAATAATAACGGGGCCCTGAAACTGTTTACTGACCACGGATGCCTACCTACCTCTGTTATTTGTGAACGATGTGGAACTGAATGTCATTATTATAGTGAAAGGGATCAATGAAGATGTCCTAAGTACTGTACTGGTTTATGCCTAAAACTGCCATCCGACGTGACTGTGGATTTGTTACGCCCCATCGAAAAGGAACATTTATAGCAGAGAATGGGTGTGTAACCACAATAAGGTTACTACTAGGGACATATACTTGGTGTTGCTAGGTTATGTTACGTTAGGTTAATGATGCCTGTCAACCTCTCGCTGGCCGTCGGACGAGTGTGGCAGAGAGCAACGGCTAGTTTTGTAGCCCACGTACTGCACACGCAGTAGCTGGCATGCAAGGGCTAGTTTTGTATTCCACGTACTGGGTACTACGCACCCCCAGTAGCTGGCATGCAAGGGCTAGTTGTGTATCCAACGTACTGGGTATACTATGCACCCAAAGTAGCTGGCATGCAAGGGCTAGTTTTGTATTCCACGTACTGGGTACTATGCACCCCCAGTAGCTGGCATGCAAGGGCTAGTTGTGTATCCAACGTACTGGGTATACTATGCACCCAAAGTAGCTGGCATGCAAGGGCTAGTTTTGTATTCCACGTACTGGGTACTATGCACCCCCAGTAGCTGGCATGCAAGGGCTAGTTTTGTATTCCACATACTGGGTACTATGCACCCCCAGTAGCTGTCATGCAAGGGCTAGTTTTGTATCCAACGTACTGGGTATACTATGCACCCAAAGTAGCTGGCATGCAAGGGCTAGTTTTGTATTCCATGTACTGGGTACTATGCACCCCCAGTAGCTGGCATGCAAGGGCTAGTTTTGTATCCAACATACTGGGTATACTATGCACCCAAAGTAGCTGGCATGCAAGGCTAGTTTTTATCCGACATACTAGGTCTAGGTTAGGTTAGGTTGGGTTGTTTGGTTAGGTTAATATACTAGGTCAAGTTTGGAAATTAATTTTAAGGGTTTTTGGACTCTGATTTTTTTTTTTTTAATCCGAGCCAAGTTTTGCCAAAACTTGACTCGGCTTTTTCCATTTTGGCGTTTTCTTAAGTTGAAAACAAAACAAATCCGAGCCAACTTTCGAAATCAATTTTAAGGGTTTTTGGACTCTGAAAATACTTTAAATCCGAGCCAAGTTTTGCCAAAACTTGGCTCGGGTTTTTCCATTTTGAGGCTTTCTTAAGTTGAGAAACAAGGAAACCTGAGCCAAGTTTAATTTTAAAACCTCTATTAGCGGCTTATTACGTCTTTAACCCGTCCAGCCCCGGCTAGTTTTGTAATGTTTGTTCACCAGAACCCGGCGGTTTTCAAAATTGTTATTCCAGAAACAATAGCGAATGGGTTAGGAATGAAGGAAAAACCACGAAAAACCACGAAAAACCGCTCAAAAAGCTTAAAGAATCGTCCTACAGAGCCCCCGAAAACGTATTTTACAAGAGTAAAAAATTGAAGGCAATTACCAACAAAAAAAAAATTATAGCACGTGGACTTTGAGAGTTTTCAACCATCGGCACGGTTGCGTGGGATACGTACACAGTTCCCATACAAATCTGAGCCCTCTTGAGTGGCTACACCTGAGGTTACGGTCGGCGCAATTAGGGTGACACGCCAGGCGCGTCTCTGGGGCTGTGCGTACATACAGACGTCAGGCGCGTCGCTGGGGCTGTACGGGTTAACCCCACATTTTCACTGATCTTCATAGCTCCCCACTATCGGGGGCTGTGATTTTAGATTGTTGGATAATGGGTAAATACTAATTTCCAGTGGTCCTTGATATAAAAGAACACTGTATATCGAAGAAAAAACAAAAATAACAAAATATTAACTAGTGAAAAGACTGTCCGGGGTCGCTCATTTTTACCCCATGAAACACGCATTTCTCAAAATGGAGGACAAAACAGGAAAAAATGGGTGCGAGCGTATTCCCTATAATTAACGGTTAGGCTAATGTCTTTTCAAAGTTGACTAAATCGATTAAATAATACTTTGAAAACCATCAAAACCAGAGCCAACTTTCGAAATAAGGTTATTGGGTTTTTATACTCTGAAAAATGGAAAAACCCGAGGCAACGTTTGACAAAGTTGGCTCGGGTTTTTCCATGTTGTTTTGTTAATTTTCAATACATTACATTATGAGTTCTTCCAATATACCCGTTATTTTCGTCTTTTGGCCCGAGCATACTTTTTAAATCTGAAAATTCGGAAAACCCGAGCCAAGTTTTGACAAAACCTGGCTCGGGTTTTCAAATGTTAGGGTTTTAGGGGTTTTAAATTCATCAAAACCCGAGCCAACTTTCAATATTGGGTAAGTGTGTTTTTTTACTCGGCAAATTTGCAAATCCGAGCCAACTTTTGCCAAAACTTGGCTCGGGTTTTCCAATTATGGGGTTTACGAGTTTTAAATACATCAAAATCCTGAATTGTGTTGTGGAGAAATATCTGCAGAAGAAACAAAAGGTGAATGTTGCCTTTATGGACTTGGAGAAGGCCTATGACAGAGTGGATAGAGAAGGTTTGTGGAAAGTACTGTACTTAGAATATACGGAGTAGAGGGCAAGTTGCTGAAAGCAGTGAAGAGCATGTATGAGGGTGTAAAGGCGGCAGTACGTGTGGAGAGTGAGCAGAGCGAGTTCTTTGACCTGAATGTTGGTTTGAAACAGGGGTGTGTGATGTCCCCCGGTTGTTTACTGTATAATATACAGTAAACATGACTCCATGACTCCATCCATATATTATATGGATGGAGTCATGAAAGAAATACTATCAAGAGCAGTGGATACTGGTGTATCGCTGAAAAGGGAGGGATTGAGTGGAAGCTACCTATACTGCGGTTTGGGGATGATACAGATTTGAAGAATGATAATGAATGGGAGTTGCAGGGGCTGGTAAATGAGTTTGGAACAGTGTGGCGAAAAACGGAATTTGAAGGTAAATGCGGGGAAGAGCAAGGTTATGGTCTTCGAAGGGGTGAAGTCACAGAGTGTGAGGTGAAGCTGAACGGTCAGGCTATGGAGATCGTCAACTCTTTAAGTAACTGGCGCATGTGCTGAGTAAAGATGGGACTATGGATGAAGAAGTGCGGGACAGGGTACAACAGGGGAAGAGGGTTGTAGGAACGCTAAAAGCAGTAACAAGAAATAGGGTGGTCAGTATGGAAGTGAAGAAGTCCTTGCATGACAGTGTGGTAATCCCGACACTGACTTACGGAAGCGAAGCATGGACGTTGGTTGAGAGACTCAGACCAAGAGTGAGAGCAGTGGAAATGAATTACTTAAGGAGTGCGTGCGGAGTTACATAGAGGGATAGACAGACTAATGAGGAAGTAAGGAGGAGGTGTGGTGTGGAGGTAGATGTGCTGGAAAGTGTGAAAAGGAACAACTTAAGATGGTTCGGCCATGTGGAACGTATGGAAAGCGAAAGAATGACTAAGAGGGTGTACGAGAGCGAGGTGGAGGGACAGAGAGGGAGAGGTAGACCGAATGAGAGGTGGAAGGATGGAGTGAGGAAGTACATGAACGAAGGAGGTGCTGGTTGGGGGGAGGGGTGTCGACTGACTGGGGACAGAGGTGCATGGGGGCGGTTCGTTCGTGGCCACTCCTTCGGGGATCACGGCGTCAGGCAATAGATAGATAGATAATAGATAGAAAACCCGAGCCAAGTTTTCTTTTAATTCATTATCGGCTTTTTACGCCTTTTACCCCGTAATTTCCCTGATCTTCATGGCCCTCCCCACTATCGGGGGCCGTATTTTAAGATCGTTGGATAATGGGGAAAACACATTTGCCGGGGATTGGAACTTGTTTCAACTACTGTACTGTATAATGATGAAATCTACCTAAAAACAAAAATAAAAACCATTGGAAAATTGGGGTAAGATTTAGTAGTGGGCGTACCACTACTAACATACAGCATAGCCTAACTCATCTATAAAACATTAACCTAACCAAACAACCTAACCTAACCTAACCTAGTACTACATGAATACTAGGTTAGGTTAGGTTAGGTTGTTTGGTTGGTTAGGTTAATTCTTACAGTTTCTTACAGTAGATCCTCTGGAAAAAGGCAAACTAGGCCTGTGTATCCAGCTCAGTACCAGTACTTGCACTGCTGCGGTCGTTCACGGTGTTGGCGGCGGCGGTAGCAGACGCAACATTTTTACTATTCTGTATTTTTGCTTTATAATCAAACTTCAAATCTTGTCTTCCCCATGCTTTATCAAGATTACTTTCAAACTCCCTTATTGATTCGGAATCGACTACATACTGGGGCAGTGCGTTCCACTCATTTACCACTCTCACAAAATGAGTTCTTTGCCTTCTCAAGCCTATTTCTTGCTTTGTAAATTTTCTTAGAGTGTCCTCTCGTTCTTGTTCCCTCCCGCATCAAGAAGATACCTTCACACACATCCTCAACATACTTCCTGACACTATCTTAAAAGTCTCTATCATATCCCCTCTCTTTCTCCTATATGCCAGTGTCGGAAGCCCCAGTGTCCTCAACCTCTGCTCATAGCCCGCGTTCTTCAACGTTGGTACTAGCTTGCTAGCTCTCCTCTGCACTTTCTCCACTGCTTCAAAATCCTTTACCATATATGGAGCCCACACCTGGTTCGCATATTCCAGGTGCGGCCTAACCAGCACTGTATAGAGATTCCTGAAGATTTCTTCGTCAAGTGACACAAATGTCCTCCTTATCAGCCCTACAATTCTATTGGCTTTGTTTATCTTTTCCACTAAATGTTCTGAGAAATTTAACTTATTGTCTATCACTACTCCTATATCTGTTTTATCTATATCTATTAATGTTTTATAGATGATTTATGCTGTACTGTATGTCGGTAGTGGTACGCCCACTACTCCTAATCTCACCAAAATTGGTGGTAGTTTCGGTTATAAATTCCAAGGTAATATAGGCCTAAACATGGTAAATATAGCCTACCTAAGGTTACTGTAGTGTTATTGAACGCTAATAATAATAATATTTATTCAGTTAGCAATTTACAGAGTTGGTACCACATAGTTTGTTACAAATATGACATGTACCAGCCTTGCACAATTCCAACTAAGGATAGCCCAATAAGGCCGTTAGGCGTATTTCCATTGGGGTCCTTGTGGGATTAGGTTAGCTGAGGAAAATGGGGAGGATAAAGAAATAGATACTTTAGAGAAAGTATTTCTAGGGGGTTATTTTAAGATACCTTACATCCTATAGTAAATATCAGTAATCCGTAATCAGTAATCATTTCAGTTTGGTTTGTCTATCTCTTATGTCGCATTTAGTAGTAGACATAAGCTTGGTGCTCCCTTCTCGCAGCTGTCCGGTTCAGGTGTTCCTTCAGGCTACGTCTGAAGGAATACAGTGTTCTGTTTTCACGGACTGACTGGGGTAGGTCGTTCCAGTCTTTGATGGCGGTGAAGAAGAATGTTTGCTTACCCTGTCCTTGGATTCTCGGGACCTTAAAATTAAACATCCTGTTTCTTGTATTATGTCCACTCCTCTCATTTACTTTAACAAAATCATTCTTTAGGTACTCTGGAGCTCTGTCATAGAAAATTTTGAAGGCATTAGTGAGCCTGATTTGTTTGGCCCTGTCAGCGACATTGAGCATACCTAGTGACTGAAGTTGTTCCTGGCCAACATGTGATCTGGGTCCTAGGTTCAGCATGAACCTAACCATTTTATTTTGAGTGACCTGAAGTTTGTGCTGTGCTGATTTAGATGACGCAGAGTACCAGGATGACACAGAATAGTCAAAATGACATTGAACAAGCGCTTGGCAGAGGGTCTTTTTGGTCGCCGCGGGCAAGCATCCCACCTGTCTATACAGGTATTTTATACGTGCTCTACACTTACTCAGAATAGATTCCAAAATTGTTTCACCTGACAAACTCGCGTCCAGTTTTAGTCCGAGATATTTAACTTGTCACACTGTTGTTATAGGAATATCATTACAGTTAACCGAGATGCCCACAATGTCTTTCAGTTTGCGTTTTGTTCCACATAAGATGGCTTCCGTCTTGTCCAGGTGAAGAGATAGTCTATTGTCCACTAGCCATTCACTACATGATTCTAGTTCTTTGGAAAGTGAAGCGGCAATACTTATTGGGTCTTTTCCTGAAACCAGGAGCACGCTGTCGTCTGCATACAGTAATAATTTACATGAGACGCTCAGTTCCATGTCGTTCACATAACAGAGAAAGAGTAAGGGACCAAGGATGCTTCCCTGCGGGACCCCACAGTTAATTGGCATAGGATCAGATATATTATCGTCAATTTTGACTCTTTGGGTTCTACCACTAAGATAAGATTTAAACCAGTTCACAGATCCTATGCCCATTGCTTGTAGTTTATTACATAGGATATCATGGTCTACTGTGTCAAACGCTTTTTGTAGATCAAGAAGAACCATACCGGTGTAGTTACCTTTAGACATTTCTTTACGAATGTGATCCGTTAAGTGGATGAGACAGGAGTCTGTCGAGTACATGCATCTGAAACCTGATTGAAACTTATAGAATAGATCATTTTGTTTGAGGTAGTGTTCAATTTGGGTGTATACCGCTCTTTCAAGGATTTTAGATACAATACATAATATGCTAACTGGTCTGTAGTTACCGACTTCTAGTTTATTTCTTTTCTTGAATAGAGGGGTTACAATAGCTTCCTTCAGTTCAGCAGGTACAGTGTTGGTGTTAATTGACAAGTTGATGATGTGGGTTAGGGGGCCTGCTATACCAATGGCTCCATCTCGTAGAAATTTGGCAGGAATTTTGTCTGGTCCTGTGCTTTTATGTACATTTAGGTTAGACAGCTCGTCAAAAGTGTATTTTGGTGTAACATTTTGCAATCCAAATGTGTTTGGGTGTATGTCTTTATCTCTGTAGAAATTTCGAAAGGTGGCCGTTGTTGTCGTGTATTTATTGAGAGGTTGAGGTAGGTTCTGTGCAAGTGTGTTTGCTATGGAGGTGAAGAAGGAGTTGAAGTAGGTTGAAATTTGTCGCTTATCGTGGCAAATCTGATCATTAATGGTGAGAGCAATATTAGTGTTAGACGAATCCCTTGTCTTGTTGCTGTAGCCTGTTGTTTTTAGGTGCCTCCATAGTTTCTTTGGGTTATTCTGATATTCCTCTGCCTTATTGTGAAAATAATTAGTTTTCGCTGATTTTATTTTCCTACTTAGTTTATTCCTGGCCCTGTTGAACTCATGTTTCAGATCTTGATCCTGTCTATGTTTCGCTAGTCTTTTTAACAGATTGTCTCTGTGTTCCAGATAGTGTAGTATGTCATTGTTGATCCATGGGTCTGACCTTGCTTTAATTCGTATGTCTTTCAGAGGAGCTATTTCGTCTAGAATGTTTGTGATGATGGTTCTGAAGCCAACCCATGCGTCATTAACGTTTGTACTTCCAAACACTGGAGACCAGTCTGTATTCCATAAAATGTCCAGAAATGTTTCTTTACTGTAGTTTCTGAGTGATCTTGTTTTGATAATCTTGTGATTCTCTAGGGTAATTTTTGTGGTTTTTCGTGTGCAATATGTGACGAAGTGATCACTTATCCCAGTCTGTATAACCTCTGATTGGGATATTTTGTCCTCTCTGTTACAGTTTATGTGGTCTATTATTGTGGCAGTGTTCTCAGAGATACGTGTGGGGGTTGTGATGAGTTGTTTGTGATTGTGCATTGTCAGTATATGCCTATATTCTCGTACAAGCCTATCATTTCGTTGTTTGTAACACAGGTTAAAATCCCCTAGTATGATGGATTCATTCCGAGGGTCTAGCGATGACAACGTTTGTTCAAATTTGGTCAAGAATTGTGTGTCGTCTGGTGGCCTATAGCATACCCCAATTGTGATGGGTCTTGTCCTCGGCAGGTGTAGATCGATCCACAGAGCTTCGTGATTTTCTACATGGAGGTCGGTTGTGTGTGTGAGGTTGTTTTTTACATACAGACATACTCCTCCCCCATGCCTATTGCGATCATTCCTAACCATATTGAAACCTTGGTAGTTTCGGTTATAAATTCCAAGATAATATAGGCCTAAACATGGTAAATATAGCCTACCTAAGGTTACTGTAGTGTTATTGAACACTAACAAAATATCACCTACAAGAGTTGTGTTATCGGGCGTATCACCTACCTCTGACCGTGTATATCCTAGTGTTTACTATTTTACTATACCCCTTTGAAATTCAAAGGGGTATAGTAAACATTGAAAGGACATTAGCCTAACCGATAAATGTTTACCTATAGTCCCATTAAAATATCCACAAATAACCTATTAAAAACTGGGTATTATTCTAGTTCCGGTTTCACAGCACACTCGTCAATTTATATGGCTTCTATAAATTTGTCATATGCCATACTTCATTCCTATATCGGTCAGTAGCGGCGCAAATGGAATTATAATTACTGTGAAAAAGTTAATATTTACCTCCTGTCATCCACAGCCAAAGCTGAAGATTGCGGAGTAAATACCGTAGACTTCATTCACGTTTTTTTTGGCGACCGTCAATCTTTATTAATTTAATACCAAACCAGCGGGGGTGTGGGGGCGGCAGCCCCCACCTAATATACTAGGTTAGGTTAGGTAAGGTTGTTGTTGTTGTTGTTGTTCCCCAGGCTGCCTGGCCGAACAGCCCCAAGGTCCCGAGCAAGGCCAAGGCCGTAGAGCGCCCCCACAAAACCCTCCCTGCTTACCACTAACAAAGCCCGGGTGACCGAAGCCACTCTAAGGCAGGGAGCCGAGGAGGGCGCAGAAACGCCCGGGAAACCAAAGCCCCACCCAAGGCCCTGTGCCCCTCAGCAATTATGAAGGGAAAGTTGAGGGGCAAGGGAAAAATGTGACGCTTTGGCTCCCAATCTGCCAACTTTTAGGTTGGCAGTAGGGAGGTCGATCCATGGAAAAGACGCCGTCACTTGAGATCTAGAAGATATATAAGTAAAAGGAACAGTCAGAGTAAGCTATGGGTATGGCAGAGATCGCTCAACTCTCACTCTGATAGACCAGCCCATCACCACGGTTAGGTAAGGTTGTTAGGTTAGGCTAATATTACCCCTTATTTTTGTCTTTTACCCCGAAATTTCCCTGATCTTCATAGCCCTCCCCAATAGTGGGGGCAGTGTTTTTAGATTGTTGGATAATGGGTAAATACTCATTTCTGCCAGTTCTTAGTACAAAACAACACTGTACATTAAAGAAAACTGAGAAAAACAAAAACTCAAAACGCTAAATTCGCTGTGAAACCGGAACTAGAATTTTACCAAAAACTGTTCAGGGGACTAGTTAGAACTTGTAGGATGTTTAATTGAATGTCGGAAATCAGTATTTACTGAGAAATAACAGTCTTAAAATGCGCTATGGGTCACCCAGGGTCCCTGCCCTCTCTTTCCCAAGTAATGTTATGTTATGTCATGTCAGGCCTATATTATATTATATTAGGGTGATAATCTTAAAGGACACTATATCTGCCTTATTAGAAACAATTTATTAGGGAAAATAGGCACCAACAGATTCGCCATATAGTCCGCATGGAGGATTTTCGTTAGCCTATTGACAAATTGAAAAAATATCCTTTTCACAGAAAAATACACCAAAAATCTGTCAAAGATGTCAAATAGCGGGGGTGTGGGCGCGGCAGCTCCCACCCATAATACTAGGATAGGTTAGGTAAGGTTGATAGGTTAGGCTATGTCCTTTCAAAGGGGTATAGGCTAGTAAACACTAGGATAGCTTATACCCAGTCAGAGGTAAGAAGAAGAAGAGTCCTGATGTAGTCTCCTTGAATGCTACCATTAGGGTTAGGTTAGGTTAGGTTAGGTTAATCCAGGGTGTCAAACGAAAGCAGAGTCCATTATTTGTAGTCTTTATTATTGTGTAGGCCTATATAAGGATAAAACTACGGTTTATAGTTCAAATTATGTCTTTGGAAGTGATAACATGACCAAAACTATGCAATTTCATGTTAATTTTCGTGTATTCCTCCTCATTTTAATTTGAGTCTTCAAACAAAATTGCTCCGGTTTGACACCCTGGATTAATCTAATCTAATATCACATTTGTACATTTTGGGCAGTGGGCGGGGCCGCGCGTATGTGGCGGCGTACAGACCCTCCCGTAAAACATAGCGCATTTTTAGACTTTTATTTCTCAGTAAATACTAATTTCCGACCTTCAATTAAACATCCTACAAGTTTTAACCAGTCCCCTGAACAGTTTTTAATAGGTTACTTGAGGATATTTTAACGGGAACATAGGTAAATTTTTACCGCCTAACCAAACAACCTTACAAAACCTATCCTAGTAGGCCTATTATGGGTGGGGGCTGCCGCCCCCACACTCCCGCTGTTTGACAGCAACTCGCGTGTTTACACGACGTCCGGTAAGAGTTTATCACCAACCAGTGACGGGCCCCATCGATGATTATTAGTGTGTTATCACTTTCATGAACGATACTTTGTTGGTGTATATGTACTTACCGTTGCAAATTCGCTATAAGTGAAATACGACCAAGTGACCACTAAGAGTGGAACTAAAGTTTAGATCAACAGCAGAAGCAGTAGCCAATGTGAGCTGGAAATTAAATTCGACAGAGCTGAATCATATAAGGGTAAAAAAGGACCTAAGTGTAGAAGAACGAGAACAGTTAAGGGAACTCCAAGCTAAGGCTGATGAAGAGAATGGAAAGTTGTCTGAAGAGCAAAAGAAGATTTTTTTTTGGAGAATAAGGGAAGGGCAAGTAAGGAAGTGGTACATCAGGAGCCACCAAGAACCGAAAGTAAGGGTGATAGGGAAAGAGACAGAGAGACAAGTACGAAGTCAAAGCAAGGAGACGGAGCGAGAGATAATCTAGGGAGCAGGCGGTAGGAGAGAGAGGCAGGATGTGGTGGAGAGGGTGGAACAGAGGGAGGAGAGGGGGGAGGAGTAATAGAAATGCTGGACTGGGTCCCGGGATGGAGGAGGAGGAGGTGAACTGGTAGGAGGCAAATAAACAGTAAAAGGTAGAGTTAGATAATAAAAGATCAACCATGGTTTACAGAGCTGACCAGGACTTCTGACAGCAACATAGTGTTTAGTAGGAATAATATATGGAGATGATAGAAGGGTGAGGTGGAGTGGCGTATTAGTTACGAACCTATGCGCCTTGTTGCCTGGTCAGTCTGGGGGACTCTTACTGAGAGACGGGACAACACGAGCTTAGCTCAATCTGTAACTACAATTGGTAAATACAATTAGGTAAATACGAGAATACCTCCCTGTCGATGGCCGCGGGCGCAATAGTACACAATGGCCGTCGTTGGAGCTCTACCCTCAATCTTTCGAACGTCACTACACCTAGCGGTCTTTTTAGGAATCATGAACCAATCACAGCCTTCCATCAAATTATCAACCAATCACACAGTCTTTCAGTCGTCACGTTACGCGCCACGCCCCTCGCCGGCCCTGGTGCCGGGCGGGCTCAGTTTGAAGATGGAACCCTAACATGGAGGTCGTGGTGGTATGTGCTACGAGTTTTTCAGGTAATTTGTTGTAGCCTACTTTGGTATTTTTATTTACCGGATCAGTCTGAAGATGGTTTTTTCTTTGATATACAGTGTTGTACCAAGGACTGTCGCATTTTACTATTTTCCCATTAGCCTATCCATCAATCTTAAGACACGGCCCCCGATAGTGGGGAGGGCTATGAAGATCAGGGAAATTGCGGGGTAAAAGCCGTAAATAAAGGGGTAATATTGGAAGAACTCTGAAAATACAATATTGAAAAGTAACAAAACCTGAAAATAGAAAAACCCGAGCCAAGTTTTAACCCTTCCTACCCGGGCTACCTTAGGTAAGGACAGCTCGGCAGAAGGGCCGCTACCTGGCCGTCCTTACCTAAGATGGCAGCTTAATATCCTAATTAAGGTTGGTCTGAACGCCGTGCGTGCGACGTATGTCAACAAACCCAAGCATTGCGTCACCGCACCTCCGAAAACAAGGAGAAGACTCTTCAATGTTATTGTTCTGACGTCAGACGAAATTAGTGTCTATGTCTGAAAAGCCCCCATATTGGCAACATCTCTGCAATATTTGCTCCACTGAAATCGTCATCACATTTTACTAGAGAGGAAGGTTTTGACGAACCACAGGCGGGAGTACTGGAGAGTGGTCTTAGTAAGATTGAAATAACTAGAGATGAGCTGTTATCTGCGATGAGAGGACTTGAAGTAAGGAAAGCTATGGGACCGGATGAAGTGTCTGCCTGGGTTTTAAAGGAGTGTGCAGAGCAATTAGTGGAGCCAGTGAGGGACATAATTCAAGCTTCCTTAGATAAAGGACAGGTTCCTGTTGAATGGAAAAGAGCTAATATCATTCCGATATACAAGAATGGAAACCCTGAGGACCCTTTAAACTATAGACCAGTTTCACTTACTAGTATTGTATGCAAGATTTGTGAAAAGCTAATTAGGAAGAGATGGATGAAAATGTTGGAGAGAAAGAAAATAATAACCCCAAAGCAATTTGGATTCAGAGAAGGGACATCTTGTGTTACCAGTTTGCTATGTTATTACAGTAGGGTGATAGATGTACTCCAAGAAAGAGGCGGATGGGTGGACTGCGTCTACTTAGACCTTTCCAAAGCATTCGATAAGGTACCACATAAGAGATTGTTATCTAAGCTTGAGACGCTAGGATGTGTCAGGGGGAGTTTGCTGAAATGGATGGAGAGCTATTTAACAGATAGGGAAATGAGGACCAACATTAGAGGAACTTACTCATCGTGGCGGAAAGTTGAGAGTGGTGTGCCGCAGGGATCTGTGTTGGCACCTCTCATGTTCCTTATGTACGTGAATGACCTGCCGATAGGCATAAACTCTTACATGTCAATGTTTGCAGATGACGTAAAAATTATGAGACAAATAACAAATAAAAGTAGTTGTGAGGAGCTGCAAGGGGATTTAGATAAAATATACGAATGGAGCACCAAGTGGAAAATTAAATTTAATATAAGTAAATGTCATGTGTTAAATATGGGAAGAAGTGTGAATAGACCAAATTGGGAGTACAGGATGGGAGATAATAAAATTAGCAAGGCCGAAAAAGAAAAAGATTTAGGGTTGATTATACAAGATAATTTGTCGCCAGAGAAACATATTAACAAGCTCTTTAGCGGAATGTATGCAATGGCCGGGAATATGAAAGTTGCTCTGAACTATTTGGATGAGACCATGGTAGCGAAAATTATGAAGAGTATGATTAGACCAAGATTGGAGTATGCAGCAGTGGTGTGGTCCCCGCATCTAAAGAAGCATATTCACAAGTTAGAAAGAATCCAGAGAGCAGTCACTAGATTGGTTCCAAGTCTCAGAGAACTGCCATATGAAGGGAGGCTAGACAAATTAAATCTTCCGAGTCTAAAAGAGAGGAGAGAGAGGGACATGATAATGATGTACAAATGTACCCGGGGGCTGGAGAGGCTGGATAGGGAGGATATATTAATTATGGATACAGGAATAACTAGAGGCCACAGCTACAAAGTAAAAAGACCTACCTGCAAGAACGATATCAGGAAGTTTAGCTTCCCCTATAGATGTATTGACAAATGGAATGGGCTGGAGGAGGAGGTGGTAGGGGCAAGGAACATCCATATTTTCAAGAAAAAATTGGATAAAAAGTAGACTGAGAGACGGGACAACACGAGCTTAGCTCAACTCCTGTAAACTACAATTAGGTAAATACAATTAGGTAAATACAACTGAACCAGTTGACTTACAGAGCTCTACTCAACGCCAAAATACATATTGAAAACCGCACTACGATTATAGATGAGTGGGAAAGTTCTAGCAGTGAAAATAAACATAAATACGGTAGCCTAGGCCTAGACGTTTTTCAGCCATTTCGCCCGGGTACGGGCGACCGTCCTTAGGTAAGACAGGCCGGGTAGGAAGGGTTAACCAAACTTGGCTCGGGTTTTTCAATTTTTCAGAGTCCAAAATCACAGTAGGCCTAACCTGATTTCGAAAGTTGGCTCGTTTTTCTTTGGCAAAAGTTGGCTCGGATTGAAGGGATTTAGCGGGTTAGGTTAGGCTAGGCTAATGTTAACCCCATAATACTAGGTTAGGTTAGGTTAGGTTAATGACAAAACTTGGCTTGGATTTCATGGATTTAGCGGGGGTGTGGGGGCGGCAGCCCCCACCCATTATACTATGTTAGGTTAGGTTAGGCTAATGTTAACCACATTCTTACTGGCTTTATCCACGTTGAAAAACAAAAAAACCCGAGCCAACTTTCGAAATGAGGTTACTGTGATTTTGGACCCGAAAATGAAAAACCCGAGCCAAGTTTGGTCAAAACTTGGCTCGGGTTTTTCCATTTTCAGGTTTTGTTACTTTTCAATATTGTATTTTCAGAGTTCTTCCAATGTTACCCCTTTATTTACGGCTTTTACCCCGCAATTTCCCTGATCTTCATAGCCCGGTCAATATACAGGAGGCGCTACAATATTGGTAAAAAATTAAGCTCAATACCATGATATTAAGCGATTTTTTCCAAATTTTTGATGTAGGTGTCATTCCCAGGAAACTAACATAATACATATTATATGGATATTTACGTTTTAAGTTTTTTTTTTATACTTCTTCCTTTTCTTCTTCTGGGAGAGCTGTTTTGCGTGACTGTCAGTCAACAACCGAGACATCTGGTGGCGAATGCAATGAACTATACTGCTGGCGAGAGTAATGCTCTCATGGCAAATATAATCTAGTTCAACCAATTACGATGTAGTCCACTGACACATGATGTCTATCGACCAATCAGGTGATGCCAGGCTTGGATACACAGGTCCTGGATCTTCAACTCGGTCAGTCTGAGGATGAGTACAGGGTGGTGAGGAAGGAAGTGTGCGAGTTGACAGTGCAAGAACGAAGTCTCTCGAGGTACTGTACTTACTTTGGTAATAGACAATAAAGGCAAGCACTTTCCATGATTCGAGTTTGCCGTTGTTCAGAAATGACCCTTTGGACTTGCAAACACTATAATTGCACAACTTTCTTTTATCTCGACAACCCCAGCCAGAAGCCATTCAACCCGACGACTCTCCGCATAACTAGCCTACCCTCAGTCTCAAGCCACTCAACCCGACGACCCTCAACTCACTGCATCCTGTGCTCATTAAGGTTAGTTGGTTAAATACACCAAACATCAGTCAAAAAAGTCAAATAGCGGGGGGGTGTGGGCAGCTTCCCCCACCCATAATACTAGGATAGGATAGGTTAGGTAAGGTTGTTAGGTTAGGCTAATGTCCTTTTTCACAGAGAAATACACCAAAAATCAGTCAAAAATGTCAAGTAGCGGGGGTGTGGGGGCGGCAGCCCCCACCCATAATACTAGGATAGGTTAGGTAAGGTTGTTAGGTTAGGCTAATGTCCTTGTAAAGGGGTATACTAGGCTAGTAAACACTAGGATAGCTTATACCCGGTCAGAGATAAGAAGAAGAAGAGTCCTGCTGTAGCCTTGAATGCTACCCCCCATTCTTACTAGGTTAGGTTAGGTAAGGTTGTTAGGTTAGGCTAATGTTAACCCGATTCTTACTTCGTTAGGTTAGGCTAATGTTAACCCTATGAAAACCCAAACAAAGATTTTATTAGGGTTACTGTGTCATTTTAACATGAAAATTAGTTAAATCCCAGCCAAGTTTCGTCAAAACTTGGCTCGGGTTTTCAAAAAGTCGGGTTTTATGGGTCTGGAATTTGACAAAACCCGAGCCAACATTTTAATAAGGTTACTGTGTTATTTTCATTTTTAAATTAGTTTAATCCGAGCCAAGTTTCGTCACACCTTGGCTCGGGTTTTCAAAAAGTCGGGTTTTATGGGTCTCGAAATTCACAAAACCCGAGCCAAATTTTAGTTACAAATGTGTATTATCGTGTTCTATACGCATTTTACGAATGCTAGACTACTCGGCCCACGGGACAGCTCGGCCCAGAAAAAACGAGACAGCTCGGCCCCGTGTTAATTACGAGACAACTCTTAATTAACCTAACCTAACCTACACATTATGAATCGAGAGATCTAGCCTATGACATAATAATACAATAAACGAACATGTAACTATTATATTATCTTAACCTAACCTAACCTAACTTAGATAATATTCAAGGATACTAGTGCGACGTTATGAGAAACAATTTATTAGGGAAAATAGGCACCAATAGATTTGCCATATTTTTCTCCATATAGTCCGCATGGTCATACTTGGTAGAATTCCGTCCTCTGTGGACGCAGCTAAAGTGGACTTCCGCTGCAGCCAGGCAGCTCCGCAACTCCCTCGTTCCGTCTATTTACTAACGAGTTGGATGCGGTGCTGGGATATCCTGGTCTTGGGGGCTCGTCTGGTACTGTTGCCAGCCATCGGTCCAGCTGACGCTTGAAGGAGTCTGTCGTGACTCCCGTCAGTTCCCGGACGGCCTTTGGTACAGTATTGAAGAGGCGAGCCCAATTTTTGCTGAAGTTGTTGTGGGCGACTGTTGCTATTTTCTGAGAGGTAGCCTCAGTCCTCTTGATGTAGCACAGTCGCCCTTTTCTAACGTGATTGTTGATGACTAGTCCCACGTCAGGTACCAGCTCTTCTAGGGTCTTCCACACATAAATCACCAGGTAACGTTCTCGTCGTCTCTGAAGGGAGTAGAGCCGCAACTCCTTCAGGCGTTCCCAGTAGTTCATGTGTTGGAGATCCCAGATCCTGCTGGTGAAAGTACTCTGTAGAGACTCCAGTTTGCCGATGTCACCTATCTTGTGGGGAGTCCATAGCTGGCAGCAGTATTCCACCTTTGGGGGGACCAGAGCCTTCCAGAGTGTCAGCATACAGGCCCTCTCTCTAGTTTGGAAGGTCCTGAGTATCCATCCTGCGAGTCTCCTAGCTGTCTCGGTGGTTTGGTTTATGTGGCGAGAAAAAGTTCCATCTGTACTCATTGTTACTCCCAGATCCTGCACCTGTTCTTTTGGAGTGATGGTTTCTTGATTTGCCTGGTAGCTGGTGCTCTCTTTGATGTTTGCAGAGGGCCGTACCTTAGCAATTCAAATTTCTCGCCGTTCATCCTCATGTTGTTGGAATCTGCCCAGTCCAGTAGGCGATTCAGATCTTCTTGTAGCAGGGCCACATCGTCAGCTGACTCTACCCTCCTCATTACTCTTGTGTCATCTGCAAATGAGGTGGCCGTGGAGTGCTGGAGATCATGATCAATATCCCCTATCATGATAAGGAACAGAAGTGGTCCCAGTACAGACCCCTGCGGAACGCCACTTATTACCTCGCTTGGGTCTGAAAGGTGTCCTTGGACCGATACTCGTTATCAACAAATTGATTTCGTTATCAACAAATTGAAAATACCCACTTCACAGACAAATACACCAAAAATCTAAGTCAAAGCGGGGGTGTGGGGGCAGCAGCCCCCACCTATAATACTAGGTTAGGTTAGGTAAGGTTGTTAGGTTAGGCTAATGTCCTTTCAAAGGGGATAGGCTAGTAAACACTAGGATAGCCTATACCCGGTCAGATGTAAGAAGAAGAAGAAGAGTCCTGCAGTAGTCTCCTTGAATGCTACCCTAACTTAAATTAACCTAACAGTTGAGCCTAAATAAAATAATAAAAATATTAGGGAAAAGGCCGCGCATACGCAGAGGACAGCATTTGGTGCTGCATACATGGCCTCACCCATAAACCCTCCACTTAGCTCTCCCCATCCTAATCCTGACTGGTCTAGTGACTCTAGTCAAATTGCCCCATAGCAAAACATGGGGCCGAGCTGTCTCAAATAATAGGCCGAGTTGTCTCGCCGTCGTGGCCGAGTTGTCCAAAAGTGGGCCGAGCTGTCCGAGCCGAGTTGTCCCATGGGCCGAGTCGTCCAGTCACCGCGTTTTACCCCTCAATTTCCCTGATCTTCATAGCCCTCCCCACTATCGGGGGACGTGTCTTTAGATTGATGGATAATGGGTAAATGCTTAATTACCATTCAATTTCATCACTAGATTCCACTAAAACACCAAAAAGAAAATCAAAATACCAAAAAAAAAAATACCTGAAAAACACGTTGTTGCGTCTCCTGTATATTAACCCATAGCTCTCCCCACTATCGGGGGCCGTGTTTTAAGATTGATGGATAATGGGAAATAGTAAAATGCGACCGTCCTTGGTATTAAACAACACTGTGTATCAAAGAAAAAACAAAAAACAATAAAAAATAACCTGAAAAATCGTCACTGGTTGGTGATAAACATTTACCCGACGTCCGCCCGGTAACAAACTCAATCCAAATAAGAACATAAGAAAATGGGAGTCTGCAGAAAGCCGATTGGCCTAAGCAAGGCAGATCCCTGTCCCACACAACCCCAATTACAAAGCCCAATTATAGGCTCAACACTCTAATACCCTGAGGATCATCTTACCAAAACGGTTAGAGATTAACGCAGGATTACGGGGGTCTGCAGAGCGCTGATTGGCCCAACCCTGCTGATCCCCCTTCACACCCAACCCTTCTCGTCCATATGCTTATCCAATTTTATCTTAAAGCTCCCTATCGTTTTTAATCCCACTATAGCACTTGGTAGTCCATTCCACCCATCTACAACTCTGTTACCAAACCAATATTTGCCTATATCTTTTCTGAAACGAAATTTATCTAATTTGAAACCATTGGTACGAGTTCTTTCGCTATCACTGAGCTTTAGTACATTTGTCATGTCCCCTTTGTTAATCCCACTAACCCACTTGAACACCTCTATCATATCCCCTCTAACTCTGCGTCTCTCTAACTAATGTAAGCCTAATTTCTTCAACCTTTCTTTATACGGAAGATTTCTAATATTATGGATCATTTTTGTCATTCTACGTTGTACTCTCTCCAATGAATCTATGTCCATTCTGTAATAAGGACACCAAAATTGAACAGAATAATCCATATGGGGTCTCACTAATGACAAGTAAAGTTTTAAGATAACATCAGCAGTTCTGTTACTCACACTCCTTGAGATGAACCCGAGAATCCTGTTTGCCTTGTTTCGAACGCTTATACACTGTTGTCTAGGGCTCTAGGCTTCAAATCATTGCTAACAAACAAAACACACCTAGGCTAGATCTTTCTCACAATTCGAGTTTTCTAATTCCACATTAGCTAGTTTATATTTAACATTTGTATGCATCTTCCCTATCTTTAATACCTTGCATTTGTCAATGTTAAACTTCATCTGCCAATTTACTGACCATTCGTGTAAGGTATCTAGAATTCTAGATCCCTTTGGAGGCACTCTATATCTCTATCTGAATCAATTGTTCTCCCCATTTTGGTATCGTCTGCAAATTTACTTATCCTACTAGTTATACCTAAATCAAGGTCATTTATGTATATAACAAACAACAGAGGACCTAATAAATCACCTCTATAACTGGCTAAAGTAGGCCTAGGCCTAATCTAGATTTTTACACCTAGCCTAGCCTAAAATCAACACTTCCACAAGCTAGGCTAGGCTAGTGCAAAATGCAAATCTAGCTCATAGCATAAGCTAAAAACAATATGAAAGAGGGACAGTTAGTTATAGAGCTTATACAATCACTCAACACCCTTGAATATATATCGGACATGTAAATAATGAGCGACTAGGCCTAGATAACAAATAACCTGTCACCTCAACTGCCAAATTTCACTGCATCGGAATCGCTATTAATCATGATATAATATAATACTTACCTCCGCACGTCTCTTCTCGGCACATTTGTGATCTTATGTTACAAATAAACAATGCATGATACTTACGATGGGCTGAAGAAATCGGATAAAACGCAAAGAACAATCGGGTCCAGATCGTCTACCTCGTGCAGAGTTGCCAGCTCTGGTTGCCAGGTGGATTTGGAGGGCTAAAATATTGTACAAATATGTCAAAATTATCGTATTTGCATCAATATTATCGTACAAAGTTTTCATCATAGAGTATCATGGATTTCACCTATATAGACCTATTTCTAGAACTAGTTATCAATGCTTAAATGAAAACACAATACCACAGTTATTTCTATTCTAAATTTTGAATGGTAGTGACACAAAGTAATATTTGTGCACTAATAGCAGTAGCAAATTTTCTGTACAAGTTTATACCCTCTCTGACATATGACGCGATTTTGAGCATATTAGGGATACTTTAAAGTCTTTGTTACCATCAGGGGTATTTAGAAACCTTTAGTTTAGTTAAGAACATAAGAACATAAGCAGGCTCGCTTGGTGTAGTGACTAGCGTCTCGGACTTCCACCCAGAAGGCCCGGGTTTGCGCCCACGCTTTTTCACAAGCACTGAGTCGTTACCATCCCTCATGAGCAAAGGGATGGGGTAGTAGTACAGGACCCCAATGGAAATACGCCTAATCGGCCTTATTGAGCTATCCTTAGCTAGCTTAGCATGCGCTAGCTTTAAGAACTATTATTATTATTATTATAACATAAGAAAATGGGAGTCTGCAGAAAGCCGATTGGCCTAAGCAAGGCAGATCCCTGTCCCACACAACCCCAGTTCAATTACGAAGCCCAATTATAAGCTCAACACTCTAATACCCTGAGGATCATCTTACCAAAACGGTTAGAGATTAACGCATGATTATGGGGGTCTGCAGAGCGCTGATTGGCCCAACCCGGCTGATCCCCCTTCACACCCAACCCTTCTCGTCCATATGCTTATCCAATTTTATCTTAAAGCTCCCTACCATTTTAGATCCCACTATAGCACTTGGTAGTCCATTCCACCCATCTACAACTCTGTTACCAAACCAATATTTGCTTATATCTTTTCTGAAACGAAATTTATCTAATTTGAAACCATTGGTACGAGTTCTTTCGCTATCACTGAGCTTTAGTACATTTGTCATGTCCCCTTTGTTAATCCCACTAACCCACTTGAACACCTCTATCATATCCCCTCTAACTCTGCGTCTCTCTAACGAATGTAAGCCTAATTTCTTCAACCTTTCTTCATACGAAATATTTCTAATATTATGGATCTTTTTGTCATTCCACGCTGTAGCCTACTCTCTCCAATGAATCTATGTCCATTCTGTAATAAGGACACCAAAATTGGACAGCATAATCCATATGGGGTCTCACTAATGACAAGTAAAGTTTTAAGATAACATCAGCAGTTCTGTTACTCACACTCCTAGAGATGAACCCGAGAATCCTGTTTGCCTTATTACGAACGCTTATACACTGTTTTCTAGGCTTCAAATCATTGCTAACAAACACCTAGATCTTTCTCGCAGTCTGAATTTTCTAATTCTAAATTAGCTAGTTTATATTTAACATTTGTTTGCATCTTCCCTATCTTTAACACCTTACGAGCGGCCTATGCGGTTTATTTATATGTACCGCCCAGCGGGGTGTTTTTAGCCAAAATAGGGCTGTTTACGTGATCATTTTCATGCCTAAATAAGACCCAGAACGTAAAACAAGTACCTATCCCTGAAAGGGCATAAACAGAGCTTTCGAATGACACCATAACGATCCTTTTATGATGGCTAGTTTTCTTGCAATAACCGTGCAACGCGAGTGCAAAAAGCATGTAATTAGCCACTTTCCCGATACAATTCCTTATATAGCGAGTGAGAGAGGGAGGAGGGAGCTGGGATTCGTGTCAGTATGTTCGCCGCGGTGGTCTGGAGCAGTCATACGCTCGCTACTCTCCTGCCACCACTTGTCTCTCTCTCTCAGCAACATTACGTGCTGAAATTGCCACTCGACCTATGTCGAGCGCCGCCACATAGTCCAGCTTTATTTAACTCGACTTATGTGGTGAGCCGCTAATTAAGGGTTAATACCTTGCATTTGTCAATGTTAGACTTCATCTGCCAATTTACTGACCATTCATGTAAGGTATCTAGATCCCTTTGGACGCACTCTATATCGCTATCTGAATCAATTGATCTCCCCATTTTAGTATCGTCTGCGAATTTACTTATCCTACTAGTTATACCTAAATCTAGGTAATTTATGTATATAAGAAACAACAGGGGACCTAATACCGATCCCTGGGGGACACCACTTTTGACTGCTCCCCACTCTGACTTGGTACCATTTATGCTGACTCTCTGTTTAAAATATAATATTTGTACATTTGAGGGGCGGGGCCAAGGAGACGCACAGAGCAGCCTCCAGCGCCTCCCGGCGCAACCCCTCGAAATTTGTCGCACATCCTCTCCAAAAGTCGCCCAATTGTGCGACAAAGTCGCGGACTTGGCAACTCGCAGCCTTTGCAACGGCGCCAGATAAACGTTGATCATCGAATGTTGACTATAAAAGCTCTCGTGTGATACCGGCTTAAAGGAGCCCGCGCTACAACAACCATACGTCGAGGAGGAAAACCAATTGGAAATCTACTGTTCAAAGAAGAAAACCAAGAGAGAGCGAAGATTATGGTATACTGTATAATTATTTACTGTGTTGGTGGTGTGATGGTTTAGATGCTTATGTTCTGGGTGTGGTGTCCCGAGTTCGAATCCTGGGAGGACCATACACTTTCATTAGCTTATTCAAGTGCATTGGGGTTTGTAATTGATGATTAGTGTTAAAAATGGGGTGTTACTTAAGGGAGCCCACCTAGCTTCTTTTTTTTTTTATCTTTCTCTCCCTCTCTCTTTGGCTTGTATCCATTCGGCCCCATTCAGCCTACTGTTTTAAGACGTTTACCCCCATCCAGGTGTCAATATTTTCCTGGCGAGCGGTAGCGAGCCAGCATATATATATATTTTTGTTTTGACAGCAAGATAAATTTGTAAATTTTTCGATAGAAAAATGTCTCCGGCGAAGCCGGATTTCTCCATATATGCTAGCACGCTATCGCTCGCCAGGATAAAATTGACACCTAAATGGGGATACACGTCTTAAAACAGTTGGCTGAATGGGGCCGAATGGATAAAAGCCAAAAAAAAGAAAGAAAAGGAGAGAAAGAGAAATAAAGCAGGTGACCCCCATTAGTATATAGGATGTGGAGAGCAAGAGCCAAGAAAATGAAGGAGCTGGAGTAAGAAGAAATAGATGGAGAAGAAGAAAGAAGAACTAGAAAAAAGAAAGAAGAAAACATAAATAATATAGCAACATATAAAACACAACATATATACACGTCACAAGATAATTACAAGAACCTCTCAGGGAAGTGCCATTGTTAAGGCAAAACTTCCAGAATCACATCAATTCAATTAAATTAAATTCAGGTGAAAGTATTGAGAGATAAGCCTTTACAATGGCACCTCGTATCTGTATACATTCTACTTTTCATATTTTTCTGAAGAATGTAGAGAGGTCAGAAGGGGTGTTGGAGAGAGAGATCTAATCTAATCTAAGTGAATGTGGCGGTAAGATTATCGTGAATGTGAATGTGAATGTGAATGTGAATGTGGTGGTAATTTATATTAAGATTACGTTGGCTAAAAAACCGACGATCGGAATAGGTGGTAAACTCCCGATTTTCGGTCCAAACGCGGTTTTATTCTCGTCGAAAACCACATTATAACGTTATTAAATCGTTTCCAGACCAGCAAAGGGTGTAGGTTGTTGATGGATGCGTGGAAACCTAAAATAAATCTCTAATAAGTCCGTGGTGGTAGGCTATCTGTAAAGTGCGCGCCGTTAAAGTAAAATCGCGCACCTTTTCTCTTTATTTATCATTCAATACAAGCCCTCAAACTATGGAGAACGTTGTTATATAGTACTTAAGATGTGCGTGTGAGTACACGGACGATAGCTTACTCATGTAAGTGTGTTACATATTTATATAATAGTACTTAATGAAATAGTTTTCTTTGAATGCGGTTTGAAGAAAACAAATATATTTGATGACCAACTAAAATATATGGCGAAAGCATATTTCAAACATTTTCTTTGTAAGACCGATAATTACTCAAATGATTATAGTAATCAATCAGTAAAAATACATGTATCAAATATACACTAAATATTGTGAGATAAAACTAAGAATGTTAAAGAAAACAAAAGGAGAACAAATATTTTGTGCTAAACTCTTTCACAACCGTTAGAATCATTCCTTGTCGAAACTTCAAAAGGTAAACATATAGCGCTCCGAATTCTTAGGTAATCGATAGTTAAGCAAGACCTACACTTATTATTTATACCATAATCTTATCCTAAGCACTTAAAATGAACGTCCTTGTTCAAAAAGAGAACTATAAAAGGGTTCTCAGGATAAAGAAGGCGGATTACATTGCCCTCAAGAATACTTTACTGAAACTGGCCAAGATGAAGGGCCACGAAGTATGGTACGAGGAGCGACGAGAACTTTTTGTTATGAAGGGCTCGTCCCAGGATGATATAACCTCTTTTGAAAGTGTTTGCCACAGGCTATTGAAGAATCGCCAAGTAAAGCAATTTGGGACTGAGCAAGTAACCAAGAAAGTGTTCATCAATAACACGGTATACCTTATTTTCCAATCCCAGATTAATAGCTTAAAGCAAAATTATCCAGGAATTCATATTAGATACGATAAAATGGTCTCCTGCTTGCACATCACAGGTAAGACATGTTTAGTTAATCATATGTCCAAACAGGTTCTGGATATTGTGGATCGCCTGGATGAAAATGAGGAGAAAAGAAAGGCTGAATACGAAAAGTTGGAAAATAAAAGGCAGGAGAAGTATAGCAAGCTACGAGAAGGTCAGGAACAGTTGGACCAAATGTTGGGCAACCTGGAAAAGTTGTTTGTGAAGGGAGAGAATATAAAAGACATCGAAGATATGGAAGTTAGTGTGGACTAGGTCTATCGGCTGCAGAATGTTATGTACTTGAACACTGAACGCTATATTCATCTTTGATCTTCGTTCACAGTTCTAATTAGTTATTTTCGTTACTTCTTTTGCAATAGAAACATAAAACACTTTCTTTATGGATGCATACATGTTTGTTATTGTTTGTTATTGTTTGTACTATTTTACAGCTAGCTCCATTATCTACTCCACTTCAAGCAAGGTCATTAACCCCTTCTGTACCGGCAACGTATCTTTAACTTTTTTTCTGGCTACTATTAGACGATTTTTTCCGTTTATAAAGGGCCTCCAGCAATTAACAGGGTTCGAACTATCTCACGTAAGTCATTATACTACCACAGGTCCTTCTTAAACTGTACAAAATCGTCTAAATATAGCTAGAAGAAAATGAAAAAGACGTCGCCGGTACAGAAGGGGTTATTGCACTATCAGTATCTATACCACTTACCTGAAACTATACCTGGACTGGCCTTCTCACTTTCCTGCGTGTGACTGCCACCAGAGGGCCATTGGGAATATTGGATCACTGAAGGATCGGAATATAGCCACCAGAGGGCCATTGGGAATATTGGATCACTGAAGGATCGGAATATAGCCACCAGAGGGCCATTGGGAATATTGGATCACTGAAGGATCGGAATATAGCCACCAGAGGGCCATTGGGAATATTGGATCACTGTAGGATCGGAATATAGCCACAAGAGGGCCATTGAGAATATTGGATCACTGAAGGATCGGAATATAGCCACCAGAGGGCCATTGGGTATATTGGATCACTGAAGGATCGGGATACAACCACCAGAGGGCCACTAGCCATATTAGATCACTGAAGGATCGGAATATAACCACCAGAGGACCACTGGCCATATTGGATCACTGAAGGATCGGAATATAGCCACCAGAGGACCATTGGGTATATTGGATCACTGAAGGATCGGAATATAGCCACCAGAGGACCATTGGGTATATTGGATCACTGAAGGATTGGAATATAGCAACCAAAGGGCCATTGGGTATATTGGATCACTGAAGGATCGTAATACAACCACCAGAGGACCACTAGCCATATTGGATCACTGAAGGATCGGAATATAGCCACCAGAGGACCTCTGGCCATATTGGATCACTGAAGGATCGGAATATAGCCACCAGAGGACCACTAGCCATATTGGATCACTGAAGGATCGGAATATAACCACCAGAGGACCACTGGCCATATTGGATCACTGAAGGATCGGAATATAACCACCAGATTGCATTACTAATCTATGGGTTTTCACCAATTAAGAACAGTGAATTAGCCACAAGTTATCTAGTAATGAGTATGGGTCCAGGGGGGTACGTTAATTGAGACCGTGATGGCGGCGAGAGAGACAAATAGGCTACATACTGTATGTGTCTTGAAATATTCTTCCCTGTGATAATTTGCCATGGTTAAGCAACCACTATGCCTCCATATTCATACCGGCACCTAATTACGATTATTTTGCAATGTATTTTTTACTTAATAGTTTACTCTCTATAGTTAAACCTGCGCTCCTGGTTCTTCCAATACTTATCGAGACGTCTTTCAAAATTAAAACAGTAGATACTTCAGTAGGTGGTCAGGGGCCGGGGGAGTGCTGGAGCGACCTTGGTACCCTGGTCTCTGGGTCTTCTCCTGGGTGACCTGGATGTGTGAGAGTTTGTGTTTTTTATCTGTGTTTATTTTTTGTTTTACGTTGTTTTTGTGTTTTCCCTGTTCTTGCTCTGTCTTGAGTCGGCTACCCCCAAATTGGGGATTGGGCCTGAGCATATAGATAGATAGATAGATGCTTCAATTACCCACTCAGGAAGATCATTCCAGTTGTTAACCACACGATTTGAGAATGAGTATTTTCTGATGTCCAATCAGGCTCTCGTTTTAAACAGTTTACAGCTACCTCTCATCACGATTCTATTTCGATGGATTTTTACTTAATGTTATTGTATTTACTAACTTAACCTAACCAACCTAACCTAATGCAATAACATTAAGTAAAAATATATCGAAATACAGTCGTGAACTCGTGATTTATCTGATTTTGGTTAAAATTATAGGCATATGGGCTGCTTTAACTTGTCACAATATCACGGGGAAGAATTTCACACTACACCGGCCCTACCGAAGTTTCGTTCGAGCTTCTAGTATATAAACAACGGTAAAAACAGTAGGGGTGGGGGGGTGATAGATATCTACTAGAGAGAGAGTATAGGCTATACATAATTATCAATGGGGACAATCGATATGTTGTCCCCATTGATATGTAGCCTATACACGCTCATATAGCCTACAATTTATGGAAGTTTTACTCTATATTTATCATTCAATACAAGCCCTAAAACTATGGAGAACGTTGTTAGTACTGAAGATGTGCGTGCAAATACACGGACGTATACGCGTGCGTTATATATTTATATAATAGTTTACTATTTAATGAAATCGTTTTCTTTGAATGCGGCTTGAAGAAAACAAATACATTTGATGACTAACTAAAATATATATTGAAATAATATTTCAAAATATTTCTTTATAAGACCGATAATTACTCAAATTATTATAGTAATCAATCAGTAAAAATACATGTATCAAATATATACTAAACATTGTGAGATAAAATTAAGAATGTTAAAGAAAACAAAAGGAGAACAAATATTTTGTGCTAAACTCTTTCACAACCGTTAGAATCATTCCTTGTCGAAACTTCAAAAGGTAAACATATAGCGCTCCGAATTCTTAGGTAATCGATAGTTAAGCAAGACCTACACTTATTATTTATAACATAATCTTATCCTAAGCACTTAAAATGAACGTCCTTGTTCAAAAAGAGAACTACAAAAGGGTTCTCAGGATAAAGAAGGCAGACTACATTGCCCTCAAGAATACTTTACTGAAACTGGCCAAGATGAAGGGCCACGAAGTATGGTACGAGGAGCGACGAGAACTTTTTGTTATGAAGGGCTCGTCCCAGGATGATATAACCTCTTTTGAAAGGGTTTGCCACAGGCTATTGAAGAATCGCCATGTAAAGCAATTTGGGACTGAGCAAGTAACCAAGAAAGTGTTCATTAATAACACGGTATACCTTATTTTCCAATCCCAGATTAATAGCTTAAAGCAAAATTATCCAGGAATTCATATTAGATACGATAAAATGGTCTCCTGCTTGCACATCACAGGTAAGACATGTTTAGTTAATCATATGTCCAAACAGGTTCTGGATATTGTGGATCGCCTGGATGAAAATGAGGAGAAAAGAAAGGCTGAATACGAAAAGTTGGAAAATAAAAGGCAGGAGAAGTATAGCAAGCTACGAGAAGGTCAGGAACAGTTGGACCAAATGTTGGGCAACCTGGAAAAGTTGTTTGTGAAGGGAGAGAATATAAAAGACATCGAAGATATGGAAGTTAGTGTGGACTAGGTCTATCGGCTGCAGAATGTTGTGTACTTGAACACTGAACGCTATATTCATCTTGATTTTTGTTCACGGATTAGTTATTTTTTCGTTACTTCTTTTGCAATAGAAAACAAAAAACTAAAACTGTCCTTATATGGATGCATACATTTTGTTTTATTATTTGTATTATTTTACAGCTAGCTTCATTGTCTATTCCACTTCTGAGAACAGCAAGGTCATTAATGCACTTGTGCCACTATCATTATTTATACCACTTACCTGAAACTATACCTGGACTGGCCTTCTCACTTTCCTGCGTGTGACTGCCACCAGAGGGCCATTGGGTATATTGGATCACTGAAGGATCAGAATATAGCCACCAGAGGACCATTGGGTATATTGGATACTAGAAGGATAGGAATATAGCCACCAGAGGCCCATTGGGTATATTGGATCACTGAAGGATCGGAATATAGCCACCAGAGGACCATTGGGTATATTGGATCACTGAAGGATCGGAATATAGCCACCAGAGGACCATTGGGTATATTGGATCACTGAAGGATCGGAATATAGCCACCAGAGGACCACTAGCCATATTGGATCACTGAAGGACCGGAATATAGCCACCAGAGGACCACTGACCATATTGGATCACTGAAGGATCGGAATATAACCACCAGAGGACCACTGGCCATATTGGATCACTGAAGGATCGGAATATAACCACCAGAGGACCATTGGGAATATTGTATCACTGAAGGATCATAATATAGCCACCAGAGGACCATTGGGTATATTGGATCACTGAAGGATCGGAATATAGCCACCAGAGGGCCATTGGTTATATTGGATCACTGAAGGATCATAATATAACCACCAGAGGACCATTGGGTATATTGGATCACTGAAGGATCGGAATATAACCACCAGAGGACCACTGGCCATATTGGATCACTGAAGGATCGGAATATAACCACCAGAGGACCATTGGGAATATTGGATCACTGAAGGATCATAATATAGCCACCAGAGGACCATTGGGTATATTGGATCACTGAAGGATCGGAATATAGCCAATAAGAACATTGATGGGTCATGGTTATTCATCTCATAAACTATATCGTTGTATGTGTTATTTACGCCCATAGACATGCTAGAGGGAATATCTATTCAAATACCAATACTGTATATGCATCACCATAATAAGTGTAATTAACCCTTTCTGTACCAGCGACGTTCTTTTAAGTTTATTCTAGCTATATTTAGAGTATTTTGTGCAATTTAAGAAGGATCTGTGGTAGTAAAAATGGTTAAGTGAGGTAGTTCGAAGCCTTTTACTTGACATAAGCCCTTCTTAGACTGAATAAAATCGTCTAATAGTAGCAAGATTAAAGTTAAAAGGACGGCACTGGTACTGTACGGGTTAAGTTTATATAAGGCTATTATTTAAGGAGTTTAGGTCATGGGTCAGAACCTTGGGCAAGCTATATTATAATCATATCCCCGTATGTTGCATGGTACCGATTAGTTACACACAAGAGTCAACGATTACACATGTACCTGATCGATATAAAGCACCTTAATTGGAATATTTGGTTAATATGGATGACATTAGAAATGGGGTTAATTATAAAGTATGCCACAGGATGCTTGGAGTTGAATGGTCCGAGTGTTCCCCGGGCTGACTGTACCCTATAGCATCAGTGGACATGCGTTCCAAACCATATTTCAAATATATATTATGCATACTTTATATGTATATGTTCCTTGTTAAATATGTGTTATCAATTTATATATATTACTGATATACGGATTTTCACCAATAAAGAAAAGTTAATTAGCCACAAGTTATTCAGTAATGAGTATGGGTTCTGTGGGGTATAGTGAGACCGTGGTGGCGGCGAGAGAGACGCATACCTAATTGGTTGTGACAATATATTCTTCCCTGTGATAATTTGCCATGGTCAAGCAACCACTATTATGCCTCCATATTCATACCGGTACCTAATTACGATTCTTTTTCAATGTATTTTTTACTTAATTGTATTGTATTAACTAACCTAACCAACCTAACCTAATGCAATTAAATTTAGTAAAAATACATCAAAATAGAATCGTGCTTAGCCGCGAATGTAGAGGCATAGCCGCTGCGGCCATGGGAAGAAGGCCAGTCCAGATAATGTTTCAGGTTAATGATTTATACTCTTTCAGTATTCGAGGGTGGATTGGACTCGTCAGCCTTGGTCGGCAACCGGTCTAGGGGAGTAAACTTTATACAAATCCGTACTGCTTATCGAAGGGCGAATCAGGTTAGTGGATGGACTAGCCGCACACCACTGTAGAACAATAATGCTAAGAAGATAATTATAAAGATGGCTCTACAGTCGGAGTGGTCAATCCTGTAAGTCCTTAAATAAACCGGCACAGGTTGTCCTTCTCACAGGGGATAGGTCCGCTTGGATTTAATGTATAGCCACCCTCATAAAGGGAACTAAGGCGTTCGGCAATAGACAGACAGATAGATAGTATTCAAGGACACTCTGTGTAGTTTATTCTGGTTATAATTAGACAACTTATAAAACCCAGGAAGGACTTGCGCGATTTAAAGGGCTAGATTAGATAGTTTTTACTCCTACCGGTATTTATTTTTTATTTTATTATTTTTCTATGAGAGTGAGAGAGACAAAAGGCAGAACTACTCGTGGCGAGTTGAAAGAGTGACAGGGCCAAAATCAAGGGACGTTTGAGCCAAAATGCCTGGACACACAAAGTTTGAAGCAATTTAAGTCATAGGAAGAGGGAAAGACTGATTCTGGGAGAGTTCCAGAGATAAGCCGTTGAATAGAAGAAAGATTGAGAATAACGTTTCACTCTTGGGTTGGAGAGTTGCAAAGAGTAGGGGTGGGATTGTGTTGCAAGACGGGTGCTACATGCTCTACAAAGAGGAGGTGGTATACACTGAGAGAGCTCTGAGGAATACTGATTATTGCTATAGCGGTAGAATAGTGAGAGAGATAGATTGCAGAGAATTGGTGAGTGGACGTGAGTTAACCCGGTGGACCACAAGCGATTTAATATAAATGTACACTCCAGGGCCGGCCACTTGTCATTTTCTTTTCTTATCTTAGTAGTAAAAAAAAAAAAAAAAAAAAAAAAAAAAAAAAAAAAAAAAAACGCACACCAAGGTCATTTAGGGGTCATGAGGGGCAGCGCAAAGTCGCAATTAACATGGGGTGATGGGTTGGCAAAATGCTGGAAAATCACTCCCGCGCGCGCCCACAAGCACGCAGCTGGACTTGGAGGATTGCCAACAATTGGTATTTTTCCGTGGTATCCTAAAGCAGTTCCCATACAAATCTGAACCCTCTAGGTGCCATAGGACAAAAGTAAGTAAGGCGGATGCAACCATTGCGTCGCTGAGGTTTAGTGTTATATACATAGGCGACACATAACGTGCATCGCTGGTACTCAATGGGTTAATGAGACGGAAGGCTTTCTTTTCTACTTTGTCTAGAAGTGCTGTGTGAGAGGATCCTCCCAACACGTGTGAACAATACTCAATACATGGACGCACTGTGCCCCTGTACAGAGCAAGAAGCTGCTCAGGGGTAAAGAACCCCTGGAGGCGGTTGAGCACACCCAGCTTCTGGGAAGCTATTTTAGTAAGAGTAGTAATATGATCTTTCTAAGAGAGATCAGCAGAAAAAGAGACACGAGAATATTAAGAGAAGAAGAAGGAAAGGAAAATTACCCGATAAAAGGGTGAATAAGAGGAAAATTAGCTGATAATTGAGGAGGGGGGAAAAGGAGGGGAAGGGGGTGGGGTTGGGACACATGTAAGAGTGGTAGCAAGTAATGGAGGGGAATTATTTCACCTAATCACAAATTGCTTTGTTTCTAATGCCACTGGGTGTTATAATTTTTTTTTTTTATGATCTGGATCTATTGAGGACGGTCACAGTGCACCACAAAAACCTCTATTGAGGACGATCGTCGTTTATGGGTTAAAGTACAGCTTCTTCAAAACTGGAGTAGATAATAATATACACACATAGCAATAAGTATTAAGCACTGCATTTTTTTCCGCTAGAGTAGGCCTATCTCCATGGAATGAATCAATAGGTCTTTGAGATACTAACTATTCCATGTAACTCCTTCTAAATATTTATCTTCCGCCAATCAGCTAGGCCAGATGTTCATTATACACCTCACACCTGCGTTCCTTAAAACCTCGGCTCAGTTAAATGTCATCTGTTGAATGAGTGCGGTTTTTGGCAGGCTCTCAGTTGGTTCGCGTGCCTCACTGCGTCTAACTTTGGTTGTTGGAAGGAACATAATAATTATAGTAACTGAGACAAGAAAACAAACATTGAAGGTGAAAACACTAAGATCTTGAGTGATTGAAATATTTGTTAAAGTACCTATAATCCAAAAGAATTGTTTGGTAATGAAGAACCTTTTCGTGAGTGCTCTTGGCGAAAATTAAAAGTCAACGATTATAACTACGTTGTTGTTGTTGTTGTTGCTGTTCCCGAGGCTGTCTGGCCGAGCAGCCCCGAGGTCCCGAGCAAGGCCAAGGCCATAACCGAGCGCCCCCACTACGTAATATATATTCCATTTGAATGGACGTATTAACGCAAAATATATTCGTATGGTGAAAGAGATTGCATGAAAAACGAATCATATTAAGAACAGGAAAATTTTATATAGACCAATTCAACAGTGGAAACTATAAGTACATAAATCCTAATTTATTGAGATGATAAAGATTACAAGTTATTGCAAAGTTGAGTTAGTTTGGAGTGTAGACGTTTATGACTCAAGAACCATTCTATTAACCTGGTATAAGTGTATTTAATAATTTATTACCCTCCTTAGTGTTTGTAGTCCAACGATGGAATTATTATCTTACTCTTATTTGATTATGGTGATTGAAGTGAATAAGTTAATTAATTAAAATTAATTAATAAGGATTAATCTGTTATGAGTGTCAATTTTAGCCAACCCTATACAACTGTGTATGTGTTCGCCACTGTACACTCGGATACCAAAGTATCTAGCCCACTGATACAAATTCCTGGACTTGACCTATTTCTAACTATGGAAGTATATCTTTGGAAATCAATCTATGAATATAATTTTCTATAAATCAACTTCAAAACTAAAGATACACATTTTTGAAAAGCAAGTTCTATCCAAAAATAGGAAAAGTGGGGATTGGGCCTGAGCATATACATACATACATACATACAAGTTCTATCCAAAAATAGGAAAAATGGGGATTGGGCCTGAGCATATACATACATACATACATACATACATACAAGTTCTATCCAAAAATAGGAAAAATGGGGATTGGGCCTGAGCATATACATACATACATACATACATACATACATACATACATACAAGTTCTATCCAAAAATAAGAAAAGTGGGGACTGGGCCTGAGCATATACATACATACATACTGTATATACATACAAGCTCTATCCAAAAATAAGAAAAGTGGGGACTGGGCCTGAGCATATACATACATATATACATACAATCCAAAAATAAGAAAAGTGGGGACTGGGCCTGAGCATATACATACATACATACATACAAGTTCTATCCAAAAATAAGAAAAGTGGGGATTGGGCCTGAGCATATACATACATACATACAAACAAGCTCTATCCAAAAATAGGAAAAGTGGGGATTGGGCCTGAGCATATACATACATACATACATACAAGCTCTATCCAAAAATAGGAAAAATGGGGATTGGGCCTGAGCATATACATACATACATACATACATACAAGCTCTATCCAAAAATCAATCCAAATAAAGACCAACATAGGATCCACAAATGTTTATGAGTGGGCTGGAAACAATGGTATCCGAGTGTACGTTTCGTCAGTGAGCTTGGGGAACAATAGAAAAAGACTGAAGCTTAAACATTCGACTTAATAATACCAGAAGAGATCTTTACAGCTACGGTGTTCAGATTAAAACAAAATGTACGAAAGATAGTCATAGGAATGGTAAGTTTATGGATTTATAAGTCCTTGGTTCGAGTCCTTGGAGTACCACATGTATTCATTACTTTCATTGATTTCCTTAAGTTAGGTTTATTTGTAAATTAATTGGTGGGATATCCACTTAAGGGATTATTTTTTCGACCCCTTTCTCCCTCATGTTTAGACCCATTGTTTTTGAGATTTTAAGACGTTTGTCCCATTAGTTTGGCAATTTTAAGAACTTTCGCCCCATTTCTGTCAATCTTAAGACCATTCGTGCCATTTAGGTGTCGATTTTTTCCTGGCGAGCGATAGCGAGCCTGTAATTTAAGGGGAACCGGCCTTACATTTTTCTACCGAAAAACGTACAAATTTATCTTGAAAGGGAGTCTAGGGGGAGTAATTTTAAGCTTGATGGAAGTCTAGGGAATCAACTAAAAACCTCCCCTTAATTGGTGGGTTGGTGAAAACAAATATTTAATTTATAGGGGAAAGCGATGAAATCAATGAAAAAATACATTCTAAGATCAAATTTTCTCATGATGCACCATAAAATAGCTTACTTACTAAATCAAATATAACTATCATTATGCATTACTAATGGGGCAGATCTGAAAACTAATGGGGCTAAGCATGAAGGAGAAAGGTGTCCAGAAGAAAAAAAAATATTAATTCCGCGCGAGATCAGCATGAATTGACCACTTGCGAGTTTCAGGCTATAAGGAAGTTGGAGCCGTAGACATCGATAGTAAACATAAAGGCATTAATAATGTAGGTTTATGATGGCTAAAGAGTATGTTGAATTGGGTTTTATGTATTTATATACGAACTACAACCTTATAATAGCTGGTAATTCTGCTAAATATCGATGTCTACAGCTCCAACTTCCTTATAGAATGAAACTCGCAAGAGACCATTTTTTTTTTTTTTTTTTTTTTTTTTCTATATTCCAACTTACATTGGTTGGATTTCCATAACGGTTGCTGTAGGTTAGTAATGCCTTGGCTTGGTGACCGGAAATTTATTAACTCTGGGTTCGACCTCATTCTACTGAGTGAGATGTTCAGAAACCATATACAGTATATATATATATACAGTATATACTATCAATCAATCAATCAATCAATCTCTCTCTCTCTCTCTCTCTCTCTATATATATATATATATATATATATATATATATATATATATATATATATATATATATATATATATATATATATATATATATATATTATATATCACAAATACACGTGAGCCACTAAATGTTTCTAATCTAGTGAAAAAGTAATGACATTTTATTTTTGCTAAGTGTATGCTGCAGCAGGAGACCACAGGTGTTAGTTCCACAGGTGTTTCAGTGATTAGACCCTCAATCTATCTACATGTGAATCAAGTGTATTAGGTTGATAATTTGTTGATGATAGTTTTATTGGAACCCTAGATATAACAAGTGGAATTTAAGGGGAGGCAGTTGTTTTTTCGAGTCCTCCTCCTCCCTCATGTTTAGCCCTATTAGTTATGAGATTTCAAAACAATCGCCCCATTAGTTTGGCGATTTTCAGACCCTTTGCCCCATTTCTTTGCCAATATTAAGACCTTTCGTGCCATTTACTAATGGGTTTCAGAGGCCGTGTGGCATCGTTTTTCGGGAATAACTTATTAACAAACAGTTGGATCAGTATGATATTTTGACACAGCTTTTTTCACACCGTCCCCTAATTTTCGCCAATATAGGGCATTACCAAGTGTAGAAATAAGCCACTTGTCCCTTAGTCATGAGGTTAAAGTCGCACATTAATGACTAAGAAACGGACAGGGCTACCGTGGCTTACCTGTGAGAACCACCAAACCATTATTGCTCCTCCATCAAACACGGTAGTTATCAGCCACCATCCAACCCTATTATCGCCTTTAAATTATTCAAGTTATCTGTCAATATCAAGTATAAATGTACAAAAATACATACTGTCTGTATATTTATACTTAATATTTACAGATATCAGTTATTTTTTAAAATTTTGTAGTGGAATATGGGGCTGAATATATAACCTTGCTCTGATTATGATACAGAGACATAGTAGCTTCATATTTTTTCCATTAACCCCTTCTGTACCGCAGCGTCTTTTTTATTCTCTTCTAGCTATATTTAGACGATTGTGTGCAGCTTGAGAAGGATCTGCGTTAGTAAAAAAGGGTTAAGTGAGATAGTCTGTAGCCTTTTAATGGGTAGACGTCCTTCCTAAGCTGAATAAAATCGCCTAATAGTTGCCAGAATGTAGTGCAATATACGTCAGCGGTACTGAAGGGGTTAATTAGCTGCTAAGGGATTCAATTTACCGTCAGATGCAATGGAACCGAGTATAGTTATAGTCAATTGACCACTTGAGAGTTTCAGGCTATAAGGAAGTTAGAACCGTACACATCGATATAATACAGAAATGCTATATTAATGTGGGTTTCTGATGGATAGGAAATATGATGTATTTGGTTGTATATATTTATAAATGTATTATGACTTCATTTTAGCTGATAATGCTGCTAAATATTGGTAGCCACGGCTCCAACTTCCTTATAGACCAAAACTCACAAGTGGTCGATTCGCTGTAAGTAGGCGAGAAATCATGACCTCTATCCTCTGTAACTCAAAAAGGGCTGGAGCAAATGGGCTGTACATTTCCCACATCTATTCCCTGACTGACTCTTCCCAAATGGTAGAAATATATTAGCTCGGTTACCCAAGTCTTGCTTTGAGATACAGAGGTTGTTAGAGGTCATGATTTCTCGCCGTACAATTGATAGCATATCTTACATTAAATTAACCCTTTCAACACCATGACGCCTTTTTACCTTTGATTCTGGCTAAAATTAGATGCTTGTAAAATTTGAGGATCATGACGCGTTTTGACAGTATTAACTCTGTATAATTAGACGATTGTGTACAGAGCTTGGGAAGGACCTGTGGGCATTAAGGGGAGGTATTTAGTTTGTTCCCTAGACCTCCATCAAGCTTAAAATTACACCCCCTTGAGTCCCTTTCAAGATAAATGTGTACATTTTTCGGTAGAAACAAGTCCCGGCCGAAGGCCGGTTCCTCTTAAATTATAGGCTCGCTATCGCTCGCCAGGATAAAATCGACACCTGAATGGCATGAAAGGTCTTAATATGGGGTGAAAGTTCTTAAAATTGCTAAACTAATGGGGCAAACGTTTTATAGTATCAAAAGCAATGGGGCTAAACATGAGGGAGAAAGGGGTCAAGAAAAAAATCCCTCAAGTGGAGATCTCCCCTTAACAAGGCAAAGAGGATCTCAATCAACCCTCTTCCTTCCATAAACCCTTCCTAATCTAAATCAAATCGTCTAATAATAGCCAGAATTAACTGTCAAAATGCGTCATAATCCCCAAAGGGTTAAGGGGAGATTTCCACTTGAGGGATTTTTTTCTTTACCCCTTTCTCCCTCATGTTTAGCCCCATTGCTTTTGAGATTTTAAGACGTTCGCCCTATTAGTTTGGCGATTTTAAGAACTTTCACCCCATATATGTCACTTTTAAGACTTTTAGTGCCATTTAGGTGTCGATTTTTTCCTGGCGAGTGAAAGCGAGCCTGTAATTTAAGAGGAACCGGCCTTCGGCCGGGAAAATTTTCTACCGAAAAATATACAAATTTATCTTGAAAGGGGGTCAAGGGAGTGTAATTTCAAGCTTGATGGAAGTCTAGGAAACACACTAAAAACCTC
Organism: Paralithodes platypus; assembly: GCA_032716605.1. Lineage (NCBI taxonomy): Eukaryota > Metazoa > Arthropoda > Malacostraca > Decapoda > Lithodidae > Paralithodes > Paralithodes platypus. The sequence goes on from CM064527.1 coordinate 4,195,152, forward strand.
CCCTTAAGAAGGACCTACAGTATGGTACTAAGAAGGATTATTGAGAGCGTGTTTACCCATTTGAGTCATATAGATAGATTATAAACAAAAGAATATCGTCACGTGGTAACCGGAATATGAGGACAATTACGTCAGGGGTGCTGAAGGGGTTAAGGGAGCCCACCTCGCTTTTTTTCTCTTCTTATCCCTCGCTCTTTAGCTTGTATCCATTCGGCCCCATTCAGCCTACTGTTTTAAAGACGTTTACCCCCATCCAGGTGTCAATATTTTCCTGGCGAGCGGTAGCGAGCCAGCATATATATATTTTTGTTTTACAGCAAGCTAATTTTGCACATTTTTCGATAGAAAAATTTCTCCGGCGAAGCCGGATTTCTCCATACCAATGCTGGCTCGCTATCGCTCGCCAGGAAAAAATCGACACCTGGATGGGGATAAACGTCTTAAAACAGTTGGCTGAATGGGGCCCAAATGGATACAAGTCAGAGAAAGAGAGAAAAGGAGAGAAAGCTAAAAAAAAAAAGCAGGTGACCCCCCTTAATTACATTGATCTTGGAAGGTTATTCTTATTCCCAAGATACCAAAGACGAGAGTTACCCCAAAAATGTCCTGCTGCTCTGATATAGAAGATCTTAGAATATATACACAACAAATACCGTAGATTGATACATGCAATAATGTCTGCATTCTTTCAGATGACCGACTGAGTTGCCTTTCGACCCCAACCAAGCAACGAACCTTTACCGAGGAAAAAAAAAAAAAAAAAAAAAAAAAATAGTACTGTATTTGTTTTGATTTATTTATTTATATATTTGAGGAAAAAAAAAAAAAAAAAAAAAAAAAAAAAACAAGAAATATATTACTGTGTTTATTTGTATTCATTCATTTGTTTATTTATATATTTAATAAGTTGCGTATTTATTTGATTTAGCTGACAGTCATTTTTCTAAGTCCCTATCTTGGTTATTGAACTATTCCCAAAAATGTGTAGCGAGAATTTACAGTAATTATGAAAACTTGGCATTAATACGATACATAGACTTACTAGTTTCATATGCTACCATTAACCCCTTCTGTACCGGCGACGTCTATTTAACTTTATTCTGGCTAAATTTAGACGATTTTATTCAGTTTAATAGGGGCTTCGAGCAACTAACAGGCTTCGAACTATCTCCCTTTTTACTACCACAGATCCTTTTTAAACTGCATAAAATCGTCTAAATAGAGCTCGAACAAAATTAAAAAGACGTCACCGGTAAAAAAAAAAAAAAAAAAAAAAAAAAAAATATATAATAATAATAATAAACATCCCGAAACCAGAGCTGCTAAGAGCATACATTTTCCGCCAGGTCAGAAATAAAATAAATAAATAAATACATACAATAGATACAATACAACAAAATACAATAATAAGAAGGACTTGAAGGATGGGCCTGCGAAGAGACCTGCAGAGACTGTGCCGTAATGAACGATTGTGGACCATATTGGTATTGGGAGGGATGTTCTACCTCAACTTGGCTTTCCTGGCTCGATCCGCAGGTGAGATGTCTTTATTTGAGGGAGATGGGTGTAGTTTTGGGACCTCCTTCTCCCTCGTGTTTAGCCCCATTAGTGTTGAGATTTTGAGACGTTCAGCCCATTAGTTTAGCAATTATAACACCTTTCGCCTCATTTCGTTGTCAATTTTAAGACATTTCGTGCCGTTATAGGGACAAGGCCAGTTCCTCTTAAAACTTCAGGTTAGCTATCGCTCGCCAGTAAAAAATCGACACCTAAATGGTACGAAACGTCTTAAAATTGACAACGAAATAGTGCGAAAGGTGTAAAAACCGCCAAACTAATGGGTCTTATAATCTCAAAACAAATGGGGCTTAACACAAGGGAGAAAGGGGACCAGAAAAGCGACCCATCTTCCCTTAAGGGGGGTGACCTGCTTTTGTTCTCCCCTTTTCGCTCTTTCTCTAGCTTGTATCCATTCGGCCCTATTCAGCCTACTGTTTTAAGACGTTTATCCCCATCCAGGTGTCATTTTTTTTACTGGTGAGCGGTAGCGAGCCAGCATATTTTTAAAATGTTTTTGACAGCAAGCTAAATTTGTACATTTTTTGATAGAAAAATGTCTCCGGCGAAGCCGGATTTCAATATAATGCTGGCTCGCTCTCGCTCGCCAGGAATAAATCGACACCTACAGGGGTTAAACGTCTTAAAATAGTTGGCTGAATGGGGCCGAATGGATACAAGCCAGATAAAGAGAGATAAAGAGAGAAATACAAAAAGCAGGTCACCTCCCTTAACATTTCTCGTGCATCCACTAAGGGCGAATCTATTTGGAATAAATCTGTTTCTGTTGTTGAGTTTTATTATCTTATTTAGGGGTTAGAGTACGCAGTTCGGTTCGTATCGTATCACTAAACAAATATAATGAATTGTTATTTTCCACGCGCTCAAACCTTATTTTTTATATAAACACTATTTTCAGAGGAAGCTGTCATGAAACGCGGTGAACAGAAGGTACATGGAAAAGTGGATGATGACGAGTGGAGGGAGAAGGACGAGGGGTGGAGAGGTGGTGATGGTGAGGTAGGTGGTTATATGGTGGTGATTGGTAGAGTGTATGTGCTGGTAGGTGGAGTGGTGGTGATGGTGAGGTAGGTGGATATATGGTGGTGATTGGTAGAGTGTATGTGCTGGCAGGTGGAGTGGTGGTGATGGTGAGGTAGGTGGAGTGGTGGTGAATGGTGGAGTGTATGTGGTGGAAGTGTGGTAGGTGGAGTAGTGGTGGTGGTAATGAGGTGGGTGGATCAGTGCTAGTGGTGGAGAAGGAATAGGCAAAATATGATAAATTAATTTCAATGCTAGTGACATAGGTAGGAATGGTAAGGTTTGTGGTGACCTTAAATAAGGGGGTAATACTCGCTTTTTCTGGAACCCCCTTCTCCCTCATGTTTATTTCAACATTTAGCATATTAGTTTTGACAGCAAGCTAGATTTGTACATTTTTCGATAGAAAAATTTCTCCGGCGAAGCCGGATATCTCCATACAATGCTGGCTCGCTATCGCTTGCCAGGAAGAAATCGACACCTGTATGGGGATAAACGTCTTAAAACAGTTGGCTGAATGGGGCCGAATGGATACAAGCCAGGGAAAGAGAGAAGAAGGAGAGAAAGAAAAAAAAAACAGCCGGTGACCCCCCCTTAAGCGTGCTAGCATGTAAGAGATCTTAACATCGAAGGCTGATCAAAGTTGAAAGGGACAAAGGTATGCAAATAATTTTCTAACCAACCTTTTTCATATATTCTTAAATGTCTTATACCTGTCTTGATGGTGTTTAATGGTTAGAGTGTTTATAATCTCTATGTGGTAACTCAGGTTCGAATCCCGGTAGACTCACATGCTTTCATTAATTTCATTGGGAGGTGTTGGGAGTGAAATTAATAGATTAAGATTATTCAGCTCATTCTGGTTCGCACGAGACGATTATAATCGATATTATAAGACGATTATAATCAGTTCAGTTGCCCTCTGACCCGTGACTAGTGCGGACGTCCCCAGTGACCGCTAGTGTACCGGTTTACCCTTAGTGAGGTCCTAGTGAACTTTCATAGAGATGGCTGTTGTTGATGAGTCTGCTGTCTCCTCCCATACTCTCCAGCTTTGTCTTGCTTTGCAAGAGAGACTGGAGAGTGTGGAGCAGGAGATTCAGTGTCTCAAAGATGAAAATTTGGCCTTGAGACTAGCTATGGCGGAGAAGAAGTGTGAGGCTACCGGAAGTGTTCCCAGGGATCGTGAAGCCCCTTGGAAAGTGGTGTCAACTAGTGCAACGGCCTGCAAGCTGAAAAGGCAGCCAGTCAAGACCCACAACAACTTCAGCACCTTGGCTGATGAGAGTGATGGCGATGAAGTGGCGATCATCGAGGCAGTGAGAGGGGAGGGGGGGGGGGGGGGGGGGAGTCTGCTGCTGTTGCTGCAACAACTGCTGCTACACGCCGACAAAAGGAAAAAGCTAAGTCTGTTTTCATTGTCGGTGATTCATTGGTTAGATACCTTGGCAGGGCAACAAACACTCAGGTTGGTAAAGTTGTCTGCGTGCCTGGTGCCGGAGTCGGGAGGGTGGCTGAGAAGATAGATGCTGTCATGGAAGTGAGTGGGGAGGACCCCATCATCTTCCTCAACGCAGGGAGCAACGACATATGGAGATGCAGGACTGAGGAGTTGCTCTCCAAGTATCAGGAAATGTTGGAGAGGATCAAGGAAAAAGGTGGAGTTCCTGTGGTAAACAGTATCCTGCCTAGAAGAGGGGTAAGGAAGGAATGGTCCTCCAGGGCTATTGGTGTAAATAGCCGGCTGGAGAAGTATTGTAAGGCAAATACTATTCCATTCCTGGATAACTGGTCCCTCTTTTATGGTAAGGATGAACTGTATGCCCAGGATGGAGTACATCTCTCTCGACTAGGAGTTTCGACCTTGGCCAGCTCACTCGACAAGATTGTTGCGGGGTTTCGTTAAAAAAACCTGGGTGTGTAAGTAAAATACTGTCTCCATATGGAGCAGGTACTTCATGTGACAAACCAGTGAGTAAAATAGAAATAATCAGTCAAGATAGTGCGGATATAGTGATGTGTAATAGTAGTATCGATAACACTACACATGTAACTGATAGTAAAGATGAGAATACTGATAGAGTAGAATTTCCGTCTAGAGCTAGTAGTTCAACAGGAAATAATAAGTTAGCTAAACACAATAGAAAATTAGTTGCAAATAAAAGTAATAGGTTGAGGGTATATTATACAAATTGTAGGAGTTTATGTAACAAAATGAACGAACTTAGAGCACTCGTTAGCACAGAAAATATAGACATAATAGCGCTAACTGAAACGTGGATTAATACAGAATCTAGGCATTTTTTAGCAGAATTTGATATTCCAGGATATAGTTTGTTTAAATATGACCGAACAAGTAGGAGGGGCGGGGGTATAGCAGTGTTTGTCAGGAGTACATTAAAAAGCTGTATTAAATCAGGTATTAGACTAAATAAAGATAATGAAAGTGTTTGGGTAGAGGTTAACGAAGGTAGTGAGACCATAGTTATTGGAGTTATATATAGACCGCCTAATATGAGTAGAAATGGCGGAAAATCGTTATGGGAGGAAATTAAAATAGCATCAAGGTTTAGCAATGTGTGCATTATGGGGGATTTTAATTTTCCGAACATTGATTGGCAGCACCAAATAGGCGACTCCGATTCAGTAGAGTTTATTGAGGTAGTACAAGATAGTTTTTTATTTCAATTCATAGATACGCCGACTAGAGGTATTAATATTCTTGATTTAGTTTTCAGTAACAATGAACATATGATAAATAATGTAGAGATTGGTGACCACCTAGGAAATAGCGATCATAAATCTATTTATTTTAATATACAATGGACAGGGAATGCTAAAGAGAATACGACACTTATCCCAGATTTCAGAAAAGCCGATTATGGTAGGCTAAGAAGAGACTTAAGGGTGGACCCTATTGTTAAGCGATTAAGTCAGGATATGCCAGAGTTAAACTTGCCACCTACATATAACCAGTTTATTGCTTCACTCCACAATGCTCAAAATAAATATATCCCTAAAAGAAGATTTAGATCGACGCAGAACCAACCAAAATGGATGACTAATAAGCTAATAGATCTTATAGGAAAAAAGAAAGGAATATATCGAAAAATAAAGAAAGGTGAAAATCATTTACATATATACTATCAGACTCTATCAAGACAGGTCAAAAAGGAAATCAGGAAAGCAAAAAGAAATTATGAAATAAGGATAGCCAGCGACTCAAAAAATAACCCTAAAGCTTTTTACCAACTATATAAATCTAAAGTTAGAGATGTAATAGGCCCCCTAAAAACTTCAATAGGAGAAATAACAGAAAATGATTTAGAAATGTGCAGTACATTAAATAGTCAGTTTCTTTCCGTTTTCACTAATGAAAATTTGGCACAGATTCCAGAAGTCAATATGGTATATAGTGATAGTATAGAAAATATGTTAAGTACAGTTAGTATAAGTAGAAATGATGTGCTTAAGGAAATTGACAGACTGAAACCTCAAAAATCGCCTGGTCCTGACGAGGTATATGCTAGAGTATTAAAAGAATGCAGAGATGAGTTAAGTAGTCCATTAGCATTTATATTTAACAAGTCATTAGAAACAGGTTTAGTTCCAGAAGCTTGGAAGCTTGCAAATGTAGTTCCGATCTTCAAAAAAGGTGATAAATCGATAGCATCCAATTACCGTCCCATTAGTCTCACATCAATCATAGGAAAGTTGCTAGAGTCCATTATTGCTAGGAAAATTAGAAGCCACTTAGTAAAATTTAACTTAATAAATTCTTCTCAGCATGGATTCACTCAGGGACGTTCTTGCCTTACTAATTTGCTTAGCTTTTTCTCAGAGGTATATGAAGCAGTAGATAGTGACAAGTCATATGATATTATATATTTAGATTTCAGTAAAGCTTTCGACAGAGTCCCTCATGAGAGATTGATGAGAAAGGTTGAGGCACATGGAATAGGAGGGTCGTTGTTGGGATGGATTAGGTCATGGCTAATTGGTAGGAAACAGAGAGTCAGCATAAATGGTACCAAGTCAGAGTGGGGAGCAGTCAAAAGTGGTGTCCCCCAGGGATCGGTATTAGGTCCCCTGTTGTTTCTTATATACATAAATGACCTAGATTTAGGTATAACTAGTAGGATAAGTAAATTCGCAGACGATACTAAAATGGGGAGATCAATTGATTCAGATAGCGATAATTATAGAGTGCCTCCAAAGGGATCTAGATACCTTACATGAATGGTCAGTAAATTGGCAGATGAAGTTTAACATTGACAAATGCAAGGTATTAAAGATAGGGAAGATGCAAACAAATGTTAAATATAAACTAGCTAATTTAGAATTAGAAAATTCAGACTGCGAGAAAGATCTAGGTGTGTTTGTTAGCAATGATTTGAAGCCTAGAAAACAGTGTATAAGCGTTCGTAATAAGGCAAACAGGATTCTCGGGTTCATCTCTAGGAGTGTGAGTAACAGAACTGCTGATGTTATCTTAAAACTTTACTTGTCATTAGTTAGACCCCATATGGATTATGCTGTCCAATTTTGGTGTCCTTATTACAGAATGGACATAGATTCATTGGAGAGAATTCAGCGTAGAATGACAAAAATGATCCATAATATTAGAAATTTTCCGTATGAAGAAAGGTTGAAGAAATTAGGTTTACATTCGTTAGAGAGACGCAGAGTTAGAGGGGATATGATAGAGGTGTTCAAGTGGGTTAGTGGGATTAACAAAGGGGACATGACAAATGTACTAAAGCTCAGTGATAGCGAAAGAACTCGTACCAATGGTTTCAAATTAGATAAATTTCGTTTCAGAAAAGATATAGGAAAATATTGGTTTGGTAACAGAGTTGTAGATGGGTGGAATAGGCTACCAAGTGATATAGTGGGATCAAGAACGATAGGGAGCTTTAAGAAAAAATTGGATGAGCATATGGACGAGAAGGGTTGGGTGTGAAGGGGGATCAGCCGGGTTGGGCCAATCAGCGCTCTGCAGACCCCCGTAATCCTGCGTTAATCTCTAACCGGTTTGGTAAGATGATCCTCAGGGTATTAGAGTGTTGAGCCTATAATTGGGCTTTGTAATTGGGGTTGTGTGGGACAGGGATCTGCCTTGCTTAGGCCAATCGGCTTTCTGCAGACTCCCATTTTCTTATGTTCTTATGTTCTTATAATAAGCTTAGTAAGAGTTGTTAGGAATCCCACAGATTTGTCTTAATTTGAATATAATAGTCTTATGATAACCAGCATAATATTTAAAATTACATCATTATACAGAAGGGGTTAAGGGAGCCCACCTCGCTTTTTTTAATTTTCTCTCCCTCTCTCTGTGGCTTTTATCCATTCGGTCCCATTCAGCCAACTGTTTTAAGACGTTTATCCCCATCCAGGTGTCGATTTCTTCCTGGCGACCGATAGCGAGCTAGCATTGTATGGAGAAATCCGGCTTCGCCAGAGACATTTTTCTATCGAAAAATATAAAAATTTAGCTTGCTGTCAAAAAAAGAAAAAACAATATATATATATATGCTGGCTCGCTACCGCTCGCTAGGAAAATATTGACACCTGGATGGAGGTAAACGTCTTAAAACAGTAGGCTGAATGGGGCCGAATAGATACAATCCACAGAGAGAGGGAGAGAAAGAGAAGAACAAAACGAGGTGGGCCCCCTTAATGCAAACATCCACTTTCCCACAGGATAACGATGACCCCGAGTTGCAGAAAGCTGGAGTTGATGAAAAGGATGAATACGATGACTACAATGCAAATCTCGGGGTGGAGGAGGAAAGACGGGGCGATGATCGGGAGGGCGTGGATAGCGAGAATTATAGATTGCAAAGCGAGAACGAAAACCAGATTATTAGAGACTATGGTGATCGACTATTGGGAGAAAACGACGTATTGGATGCAGGACACATAGAAAACGACGTATTGGATGCAGGGCACATAGAAAACGACGTATTGGATGCAGGACACATAGAAAACGGACTGGGAAAAGTAAATGACAATGGAAATATGATACAAAATAAACACCAGAACCAAGATTTTGAAAAACATATTGAGAGGGAAAATGAAAACCTGAATGACAGAAATCCTGATTACCCAATAGCAGATAATATTGAAGGACAAGGTGACTTTCTAAATCAGGGTAAATACGAAATCCGACCAGAACACATTGAAGATCAGGAGAAAGCAAATGAAAACGTTATCAACAATGGAAATATAATAGCAAAGGAAGTAGACGAAAGAGAGCAAAATATCGAGAATGTGTTGAAGATTGAAAGCCCCAAAGCTGAAGAGAAAAGCGGAGAAAGCAAGAAGGGTAATCTGAATTCAGCCATTAACAAGGATAAAGAGAAAGACAATCCATTAGAAAACGTGAATGAAAACCAGAACCCAGATATTAGAAAACAAACCAGGGAACCGAGTGGAAAAGACTCTAACTTTCAATCTCAACCTGAAAAACACAGAGAAAACGAGAACCCTAAAGAAAGTGAAGCAGAAATTCCAAACAATCTCGAAAACCTTGATAAAAAACCCGAGCCTGCGATAGAAAACCCGAATGAGAACAAAAATAATAACCCCATGCCCAATGATGATAATGTAAAGGGTAATGAAGGTGAAGGAGCTGATGGTAAAATAAAAAGGGGTGACCCGCAGCCAGGAAAGGATGAGACGTTGAAGAAGGGGGAAGATTACAACGGATACTATAATATTGGAGAGACAGTGGAAGGAAAGCCAGTTGTTAAGGTAGGGTATAAAGTATAGTACTGTTTGATGTATTAGAAGAAACCTGTAGTTTTAAATGTTTTTAGCTTGTCTAATGGGGCGGATGGGACTCGTCAGCCTTGGTCGGCAACCCATCTAGGGGAGACAACCTTATACAAATCCGGGTGGATGGGACTCGTCAGCCTTGGTCGGCAACCTGTCTAGGGGAGTAAACCTTGTACAAATCTGTACTGCTTACCTAAGGGCGAAGCAGGTTAGTGGATGAACTAGTCACGCACCACTGTAGAAAAATTGTGCTAAACATAGAAGGTCTCGGAGTCAGACGGACCCTAAGTTGAGTGGTCAATCTTGTAAGTCCTTCAGTAAACTGGCACGAGTTTACCTTCTTACAGGGGTTAGGTCTGCTTGGCGTGTATGGCGTCTCTCATGAAGAGGAGTAAGGCGTCCGGCATTTGACAGATAGATATATAGCTTGTCTTTGTAAATAGAACCTAGTAATGTTATTCACATGCTAAACTTAATCTGTACAAGGTGAACATTGCACACAGTGTGAATTATATGATTCTAGTTAAACCCATTATTTTACTCGGTGACAGGTGGTGTTGTTGACGTACCAGAGAGCAGGTTCGTCTTTCACGGGAGAGCTTCTAACATCAGGTGGTGGAGCCGTTTATGTGTACGAACCCCTCTTTCTGTGGAGGAAGTTACTGGGGCCGGGTGCTGATCCAAGGTTGGAGGAGGACTCGGTCAAGGCCTTGGGTGACCTCCTAGACTGCAGGCCTGAGGTAAGCAATTGTCGTTGTTGTTGTTGTTGTTGTTGCTGTTCCCCAGGCTGTCTTGCCGAGCAGCCCCAAGGTCCCGAGCAAGGCCAAGGCCATAACAGAGCGCCCCCCAAAAAACCCTCCTTGCTTACCACTAATAAAGCCCAGGTGACCGAAGCCCCTCCAAGGCGGGGAGCTGAGGAGGGTGCGGAAACGCCTGGGAAACCAAAGCCCCACCGAAGGCCCTGTGCCCCTCAGCAATTATGAAGGGAAAGTTGAGGGGCAAAGGAAAAATGTGACGCTTTGGCTCCCAATCTGCCAACCTCCAGGTTGGCAGCAGGGAGGTCAATCCACGGAAGAGACACCGTCACCTGAGATCTAGAAAACACATAAGTAAAAGGAACAGCCAGGAGTAAGCTATAGGTATGGCAGAGATCGCTCAGCTCTCACTCTGATAGACCAGCCCATCACCAAATGATTAGAACCCAATCCTCTTAGCATCAGCTAAGAGAGGCCCTAGAAAGCCGCCTTTGGCGGGGGGGGGGGGATAGCTCCCCTATTTCAATTCCTTTCGGGGTTGGGCACCCTCCCTGGTTGTTGTTGTTGTTGTTGTTCCTTAAGCTGCCTGGCCGAACAGCCCCGAGTCCCTAAGGAAGGCCATGACCACGATCGGGTTTTCCCACAGGGCTCTCAAGGAGTGTAGATTATGTTGTTGGCGTAGGTGATTGTGTAGAATGCAGTCTTCTATGATGTGTTTAACCCTTAATTGGCGGCGCGCAACTTATGTCATGTGAAATAAATTTGGACTAAGTGGCGGTTCACAACTTATGTCGTGCACCATTTTCAGCACGTAATGTTGCTGAGAGAGAGAGCTGAGAGGTGTGAGGAGCGTAGCAACTCTATGACTGCTCATGACCACCGCGGTGGACCAACTGAGGTGACTCCCACCCTTCCCTCCCCTCTCTCACTCGCTACACAGGGAATTATGTAGGGAAATTACCTAATTACAGGGTTTTTGCACTCGTGTTGCACGATCGTTGCAAGAGAACCAGCGGTCGTACAAGGATGGTTCGGGTGTCATTGGAAAGCTCTGTTTACGCCCTTTCAGGGATAGATACTTGTTTTACGCTCTGGGTCTTATTTAGGCATGAAAATTATCACGTAAACAACCCTATTTAGGGTAAAAACACCCCGCTGGGCGCTACGGTCCGCTAGACCGCCTAGCCCGCCAATAAGGTGTTAATTGTATGGGGTGCTGTGTTGCATCCTGGGTAGACCTTTTGCCCCATTTCTTTCCCAATACTTAAGACCTTTCGTGCCATTGAGGTGTCGATTTTTTTTCCTGGCGAGTGATAGCGAGCCTGTATTTGAAGAGGAATCGGCCTTCGGCCGGGAAATTTTTCTACCGAAAAATTTACAAATTTATATCGAAGGGGGGTCTTGTGGGTGTTTTTTAAGCTTGATAGAGGTTTAGAGAACAAACTAAACCCCCTCCTTAAACTATTGAGCCGAATCAGTAAATTATGCTGCACTATACCGTCGGAGCTCCCTTAATTTGGCATAAATACCTTTTTTCTTGTGCAATTATATTCACTACTACTCTCCAGGTCATCAACTCGTGGAAAAGAAGAGGCTACTCGTACTTCAAGAGGTCTGGTGACGGGTCGAAATCTTGGTGCTCAAACGCCCCATTACGACTGCTCAAGACGATTCGCATCAGGGAAAGCTTCACCCACACTTGGCTGTCACATCGATCGGATATAAAAGTGAGTATTTTGAATCAAGGGTTAACATCAAGGGAATGGGGTTTTCGCAGAGAGGCTCCAGTCCTGACGTTATTCTTGACTTACAGTGTGCAGGCTTAATAATCCACTAGGGTTGATAGCCTCTGAAGTCCTATTTTAACTAACTAACAAGGGTCAAATGAGCACTCTATTCTCGGAGTCACTGAAGGGGGTAGTACTCGCTTTTTCTGGACCCCTTTCTCCCTCATGTTTAGCATATTAGTTTTGAGGTTTTAAGTCGTTCGTTCCGTTAGTTTGGTGATTTTGAGACCTTTCACTTAAGGGGAGGTTTTTAGTGTGTTTCCTAGACTTCCATCAAGCTTGAAATTACACCCCCATGGCCCCCTTTCAAGATAAATTTGTACATTTTTCGGTAGAAAAATGTCCCGGACGAAGGCCGGTTCCTCTTAAATTACAGGCTCGCTATCGCTCGCCAGGAAAAAATCGACACCTAAATGGGACGAAAGGTCTTAAAAGTGACATAAATGGGGTGAAAGTTCTTAAAATCGCCAAACTAATGGGGCGAACGTCTTAAAATCTCAAAAGCAATGGGGCTAACCATGAGGGAGAAAGAAGTCAAGAACAAAATATCTCAAGTGGAAATCTCCCCTTAATTGTCGTGTCAATATTAAACCCTTTAATTCGTGCCCTTTAGGTGTCGATTTTTTCCTGGCGAGCGAAAGCGAGCCTCAAATTTTAGAAGAAACCGGCCTTTGGCCGGGAAAATTTTCTACCGAAAAATGTAAAAATTTATCTTGAAAGGGGGTCTAGGGGGTGTTTTTCTAAGCTTGATGGAAGTGTAGCGAGGAAACTAAGATAATATACTAAAAACTATACATTGAATCAAGGGTCAAATGAACACTCTATACTTTGTTTCATTTCAGCTGACGATAAATTGAATCCCTTAGTAGCTAATTTATCGTTACTTGATGGAAACATACGGAACTACTGTACTATGTCTCTGCATGGAAGGCTGTCTTTTCTACTTTGTCTAGAAGTGCTGTATGAGAGGATCCTCCCCACATGTGTGAACAACACTCAATACATGGACGCACTGTGCCCCTGTACAGAGCAAGAAGCTGCGCAGGGGTAATGAACCCCCGAAGGCAGTTGAGCACACCCAGCTTCTGGGAAGCTGTTTTTAGCAAGAGTTGTAATATGATCTTTTCAAGAGAAATCAGAAGAAAAAGAGACACCGAGAATACTAAGAGAAGTTGAAGGGTTAATTTGTATGTTGTTGAAGAGTAAGTCTTAGTTTTCTGGAAGGAGACGACGAGTAGACAGATGGAGAAATTGAGTTTTGGAAGCATTGAAAGTAACAAGGTTTTCTCTGCCCCAATTAGAGATAGTAGAGAGATCAGAAGATAGGTGTTTTATGGCCTTCTTATGTGAGCTTTGGAGTTCCTGCTGTGAATGATGTTGTGGAAGGCTAGTGGAATAGTGTAATGTAGAGTCGTCAGCATATGAGTGAATGGGGCTGGAGGTGCAGTTGAGAAGGTCGTTAATGAATAATAGGAAGATAATTGGAGATAGGACAGAACCCTGAGGAACACCGGAGTTGATAGGTTGAGGAAGTAGGCCTACACCGAGTCTGGTATTTACTACACATTATTATTGTTTGGTGATATATTATATATTATATATTAATGTACTATTTGGCTATTACATGGTACAGGGGGGGTGACCTGATTTTTTTCTCTACTTTTCTCTCTTTCTCTGGTTTGTATCCATTCGGTCCCATTCAGCCAACTGTTTTAAGATGTTTATACCCATCCAGGTGTCTATTTCTTCTTGGCGAGCGATAGCAAGCCAGCATTGTATGGAGAAATCCGGCTTCGCCGGAGAGATTTTTCTATTAAAAAATTTACAAATTGTGCCTGTTGTCAAAAATATTATAAGAAATATGCTGGCGAGCGGAAAAAATCGACACCTGGATGGAGATAAACTTCTTAACCCCTTATTGGCGGCGCGCAACATAAGTCGAGTGAAATAAATTTGGACTATGTGGTGGCGCGCGACATAGGTCGTGTGGCAATTTCAGCACGTAATGTTGCTGAGAGAGAGAGACAAGTGGTGGCAGGAGAGTAGCGAGCGTATGACTGCTCCAGACCACCGCGGCGGACCAACTGACATGAATCCCACCCTCCTCCACCCTCTCACACTCGCTACATAGTGAAATGTATGGGGAAAGTACCGAATTACATGGTTTTTGCACTCATGTTGCGCGGTTGTTGCAAGAAAACTAGCGGTCATACAAGGATCGTTGTGGTGTCATTGGAAAGCTCTGTTTATGCCCTTTCAGGGATAGATACTTGTTTTACGCTCTGGGTCTTATTTAGGCATGAAAATGATCACGTAAACAGCCCTATTTTGGGTAAAAACACCCCGCTGGTGGCTACATATTATATACCGCCTAGGCCGCTCTTAAGGTGTTAAACCAGTAAGCTGAATGGGGCCGAATGGATACATCCCAGAGAGAGAGAGAGGGAGAGAGAGAAAAAAGAGGTGGGCCCCCTTAAGAACGATGTTAAAAATCAAATCTATTATATATTAAAGCCCTCTTATCTATTACATGGAAAAGGTGGTTCACTTGGTCCGCGATCCACGTGGTATTCTTCACTCAGTGGCTAGGGGTGGTGGCCTGTGGGGCAAGAACAACAGAGACGCCACCCTTCAGTGTACCAACATGGAGAAGGATATGTTGCTTCAGGATCTTGGGCCCACCAGGTTAGTTCTGTACAAGTTGAGTCATTATTTTCTGGACCCCTTTCTCCCTCATGTTTAGCCCCATTACTTTTGAAATTTTAAGACGTTCGCCCCATTAGTTTGGCGATTTTAAGAACTCTCGACCCATTTCCGTCAATTTTAAGACCTTTCGTGCCATTTAGGTGTCGATTTTTTCCTGTCGAGCGAATGCGAGACTGTAAATTAAGAGGAACCGGCCTTTGGCCGGGAAATTTTTCTACCGAAAAATGTACAAATTTATCTTGAAAGGGGGTCTAGGGGGTGAAATATTAAGCTTGATGGAGGTCTAGGGAACAAACTAAAAATCTCCCCTTAATAACAAAGGAGACATCAACACAACAACATAGACAACAATAACAACAACAACACAGACAACAAAAGAGACACCACCCTTCACTGTACACTCGGACACCATAGTCTCTAGCCCACCCATCAGAACTCGTGGACACCCTATGTTTTTCTGCATGGAATTATTTTTTTATATATCTAGCTTTGCAATGAATGGTATAAATAGTTTTGTAGTTGATGTACAGAAATTACATTCATAAATTCGTTTGCATAAATATACTTTTATATTAGAAGTAGGTGAAGTCCACAAATTATTATGAGTGGCCTAGATACTATGACATCCTAGTGTACCTAGTGTACTTATGCCTAGTATCCCAATCTCTTCTAAAGAAAATTATGTACTTTCTACCCTCTCTGGGCTTAATACTAAGAAGGTGTACGGTTCGGGTGGTATTCCTCCTGTTGTACTAAAAAACTGTGCTTCCGTGTTGACTCTCAGCCTAGCAAACTCTTTCGTCTCTGTCTCTCCTCTAACGTCTTCCCTTCTTGCTGGAAATTTTCTCTCATTCAACCTCTCCCAAAGAAGGGTGACCACTCTCAACCCTCCAACTATCGTCCAATTGCTCTCATCTCTTGTATCTCTAAAGTTTTTGAAACTCTTCTTACTTCAAAATTTCTTAAGCATTTCTCTTCTCATAATCTGCTCTCAGATCACCAGTATGGCTTCCTTAAGGGTCGCTCTAGTGGTGATCTTCTTTCATATCTTAATAACTCTTGGTCATCCTCCTTTTGGGACTTCGATGAGACCTTTTCGTTTGAGCTAGACATATCGAAGGCCTTCGATAAAGTCTGGCACAAATCTCTAATTTCTAAACAACCCTCCTTCGATTTCTATCCCTCCATCTGTGTCTTTATCTCAAATTTCCTTTCTGGCCGTTCCATAGCTGTGGTTGTGGACGGCCACCGTTCACTTCCTCATCATATCAACTCCGGTGTTCCTCAAGGTTCTGTCCTGTCTCCAGTTCTCTTTCTAATATTAAAAAGTGGTCTTCTCAACTGTACCTCCAGTCCTATCCATTCATATGCTGACGACTCTACCTTACACTATTCAACTAGTTTTCCAGAATGCCCCAGCAAGCAATCCCTCAAAAACAAACATGAAGAGGCCATAGAATGCCTATTTTCTGATCTATCTATTATTTCTGATTGGGGCAGAGAAAACCTTGTTGCTTTCAATGGCTCCAAAATGCAATTTTTCCATTTATCTACCTATCAAGAACTTCCAGAGGACTATCCCTTATATTTCAACAATACAAAAAGCAACCCCTCATCTTCTCTGAGTATTCTCGGTGTCTCTTTATCTTCTGATCTCTCATGGAAAGACCATATTACCACACTTGCTAAAACGGCTTTTCAGAAGCTGGGTGTGCTGAACTGTCTCAAGGGGTTCTTTACCCCTGCACAGGTTCTTGCTCTGTACAGGGGCACAGTGCGTCCATGTATTGAGTATTGTTCGCATGTGTGGGGAGGATCCTATCACACAGAACTTCTAGACAAAGTAGAAAAGAAAGCCTTTCGTATCATTAACTTACGTCCACTCAACGATTCTCTGCAATCTCTCTCTCTTCGCCACAATGTTGCTTCTCTCTCGCTATTCTATCGCTATTACAATAATTAGTGTTCCTCTGAGCTTTCTCAGTGTATACCACCTCCTCTACGTAGTGTACGTAGTACCCGACTTGCAACACAATCTCACTCCTTCTCTGTGCAACTCTCCAACCCAAGAGTGAAACGATACTCCCAATCTTTCTTCTATTCAACAGCTGAGCTCTGGAACTCTCTCCCTGAATCCATCTTTCCCTCATCCTATGACATAAATTGCTTCAAAATCCATATTCTCCTTCAGATACCTGCGGGTGCGGTATGAGGACCTGGTGGACCGGCCCCTGGAGGAGACCAAACGGGTGTTGACCTTTATGGGCGTGGAGATGACCCAAGAGGTGGTCACGTATCTACACCAACACACAGGCCTGGGCGATAGTAGTCACGTCCAGAAAAAGTTAGTACGCAATGTAAACAATCAAGGTTATTAAATGGGTTAATAAAGTCGATTGCTGTACATATATTTAGTTACAATAAAGTCGATTGCTGTACATATATTTAGTTACAATAAAGTCGATTGCTGTACATATATTTAGTTACAATAAAGTCGATTGCTGTACATATATTTAGTTACAATAAAGTCGATTGCTGTACATATATTTAGTTACAATAAAGTCGATTGCTGTACATATATTTAGTTACAATAAAGTCGATTGCTGTACATATATTTAGTTACAATAAAGTCGATTGCTGTACATATATTTAGTTACAATAAAGTCGATTGCTGTACAAATATTTAGTTACAATAAAGTCGATTGCTCTACTCATATTTAGTTACAATATTTCGATGAACAATGCGTAGGGATTCGCAATACTAAGGTTGTTGTTGTTGTTCCCCAGGCTGTCTGACCGAACAGCCCCAAGTTCCCGAGCAAGGCCAAGGCCATAACCAAGCGCCCCCACAGAACCCTTCCAGCTTTACCATTAAGAAAGCCCAGGTGGCCGAAGACGCTCCCAGGCGAGGGGCAGAGGAGGGTGTGGAAACTCCCGGGACACCAAAGCACCACCAAGGGCCCTGTGACCCTTAAGGGGGGTGACCTGCTTTTTGTTATTTCTGTCCTTTTCTCTCTTTCTCTGGCTTGTATCCATTCGGCCCCATTCAGCCAACTATTTTAAGACGTTTATCCCCATCTAGGTGTCGATTTCTTCCTGGCGAGCGATAGCGAGCCAGCTTTATATAAAGAAATCCGGCTTTGCCGGAGAAATTTTTCTATCGAAAAATGTACAAATTTAACCTGCTGTCAAACAAAAATAAAAAATATGCAGACTCGCTACCGCTCACCAGTAAAAAATTGACACCTGGATGGGGATAAACGTTTTAAAACAGTAGGCTGAATGGGGCCAAATGGATACAAGCCAGAGAAAGATAGAAAAGGACAGAACAAAAACAGGTCACCCCCATTAACAATTATGGAGGGAAAGTTGAAGGGCAAAGGAAAAATGTGACATGTTCTTATATGCAATACTAAGATATAAGAATACGGCCTTATGTCAGACCAATCTGTTGACAGTTCACAAGCACCACTCCTCCAGTTGCTCTCTGTCCAATCCCACCTTCCCCGTCCTTGCCCTTCAATAAGCAGCCTAGTGAATATTAATGGAAGTCTTGTTGCTAGCTTTACTTTATATTTGTTGCTAGCTTTACTTTATATTTGTTGCTAGCTTTACTTTATATTTGTTGCTAGCTTTACTTTATATTTGTTGCTAGCTTTACTTTATATTTGTTGCAAGCTTTACTTTATATTTGTTGCTAGCTTCACTTTATATTTGTTGCTAGCTTTACTTTATATTTGTTGCTAGCTTTACTTTATATTTGTTGCTAGCTTTACTTTATATTTGTTGCTAGCTTTACTTTATATTTGTTGCTAGCTTTACTTTATATTTGTTGCTAGCTTTACTTTATATTTGTTGCTAGCTTTACTTTATATTTGTTGCTAGCTTTACTTTATATTTGTTGCTAGCTTTACTTTATATTTGTTGCTAGCTTTACTTTATATTTGTTGCTAGCTTTACTTTATATTTCTGTATAGCCTAATATCACTTCCTTTAACCCGTACTGTACCAGAGGATATTACCATAAATGTACCCTCCAGTACCAGGCAATGTGGCCAAAATGGCTTCAGAGGCAAGAGAGAACATCCTCCCACCTCAAAAGATGGTGAAGCACTGGCCCAACCAGCCTGTGGAGGCTTGCAACCAAGCTGAGAAGTGTTGCCAATTCCTCAGAGCAGTGTTTACAAGTCATGTTAGCAGTTACCGATCGATACTGACAGTTACAAGGACCGCATATTACTGACGGCCGTCGTCCGTCTCTGGTACTGGCGAGTGACTTTTTTACTGACGGCCATCGTCCATCGCTGGTACAGATGGGGTTAACCCCTACTGTACCATGGCATGGTAGATTAAAAGTACCCACCAGTACCAGACTTGTTGCCAAAAGCAATGAGACAACACCCTCTCAGTTGGTGGGTAACTGAGTCAGCCAGCCTAGAGTAGCTGAGAGGGACCATGATAAGTGTTGCCAACTCCTCACAGCAGTGCCTCCAAGTTATGTTAGCAGCTCCTGCTAGATATTAGCAGAACAAGGATTATATATTACTGACGGCTGTGAGCCGTCGCTGGTACTGGTGCGTCACTCTTTAACTGACACGTCACTTTTTAACTGACGGCTGTGAGCCGTCGCTGGTATTGTAGGGGTTAAGCTATAATGCCTACCAACATCTTTCCGTAAACTATTACTTTCTAATATTTAATCAACCACAAACATCTACCATCCCATCTATAACGCCTACTAACTAACCCCCATTTACTAACCCAACCTAATAACGTCTCCTCATAGGTACCTCAACACCTTTCGTGACGCCCAGTTCCGGCACGACCACTGGAAAGACGACATGACGGACACAATCAAGAACACCATAGAGCGATCCTGTCAGAGCCTAATGCAGCGGCTTGACTACCTGCCCCACTGAGAGAGAGAGAGAGAGAGAGAGAGAGCGAGCGAGAGAGAGAGAGAGAGAGAGAGAGAGAGAGAGAGAGAGAGAGAGAGAGAGAGAGAGAGAGAGAGAGAGAGAGAGAGAGAGAGAGAGAGAGAGAGAGAGAGAGAGAGAGAGAGAGAGAGAGAGAGAGAGAGAGAGAGAGAGAGGCTGCACGTTATATATTTACTCACTCTCATTACAGTCTCATACCACCTTAACACTATCTGGTGCAACGTCTTGGGGGTTATTATGGTATTTTGTTTAATTACTATAGAGGGTTTTAATTGTTTTTGCCATTTTCGAACAATGTGTTTTTAGTTTACCCTGAAACTTTGAAAAACGCCTCTCCAAACCCCCTTCAAACTAAAAAAAAGTCCCCCAGACCCCCTTCAAGCTAAATGTCCCGGCCAAAGGCCGCTTTCTCCCAAATTGCAGGCTCGCTATCGCTCGCCCAGGAAAAATCGACACTTTATTGGGTTGAAGCATCATATAATCGCCAAACTAATGAGATGAAACGTCTTGAAATCTGCAAGCTAATGGAGTAAAACTGGGAGGCTCCAAATTGGCCCGCCCTGCACCTAATAGGGTTAAGGGGACAATGGCTATTCTTTTGTTTTCTTTTCAGTTGTCTATTTATTAAACAAAACATTGAACAATATATTTAACCTATCCTAACCAAAACCTATCCTAACCAAAACCTATCCTAACCAAAACCTAACCTACCAAACCTAACCAAAACCTATCCTAACCAAAACCTAACCTACCAAACCTAACCAAAACCTATCCTAACCAAAACCTAACCTAACCAAACCTAACCAAAACCTAACCTAACCAAACCAAAACCTAACCTAACCTAACCTAACCAAAACCTAACCTAACCTAACCTAACCAAAACCTAACCTAACCAAACCTAACCAAAACCTAACCTAACCAAACCAAAACCTAACCTAACCTAACCAAACCTAACCTAACCAAACCAAAACCTAACCTAACCTAACCAAACCTAACCAAAACCTAACCTAACCAAACCAAAACCTAACCTAACCTAACCAAACCTAACCAAAACCTAACCTAACCAAACCAAAACCTAACCTAACCTAACCTAACCAAAACCTAACCTAACCTAACCAAAACCTAACCTAACCTAACCTAACCAAAACCTAACCTAACCAAACCAAAACCTAACCTAACCTAACCTAACCAAAACCTAACCTAACCTAACCAAACCTAACCAAAACCTAACCAAACCAAAACCTAACCAAAACCTAACCTAACCAAAACCTAACCTACCAAACCTAACCAAAACCTAACCTAACCAAACCAAAACCTAACCTAACCTAACCAAAACCTAACCTAACCTAACCAAAACCTAACCTAACCAAACCTAACCAAAACCTAACCTAACCAAACCAAAACCTAACCTAACCTAACCTAGCCAAAACCAGACCTAACCTAACCAAAACCTAACCAAACCTAACCTAACCCACCAAACCTAACCTAACCCACCAAACCTAACCTAACCCACCAAACCTAACCTAACCCACCAAACCTAACCAAAACCTAACCTAACCAAACCAAAACCTAACCTAACCTAACCAAAACCTAACCTAACCAAACCAAAACCTAACCTAACCTAACCTAACCTAACCAAAACCTAACCTAACCTAACCAAAACCTAACCTAACCAAAACCTAACCTAACCTAACCTAACCAAACCTAACCTAACCAAAACCAAAACCTAACCTAACCAAAACCTAACCTAACCTAACCTAACCTAACCAACCATAACCTAACCTATCCTAACCTAACCAAACCAAACCAAAACCTAACCTAACCTAACCAAACCTAACCAAAACCTAACCTAACCAAAACCTAACCTAACCTAACCTAACCTAACCTAACCTAACCAAACCTAACCTAACCTAACCAAACCAAAACCTAACCTAACCTAACCTAACCAAAACCTAACCTAACCTAACCAAAACCTAACCTAACCTAACCAAAACCTAACCTAACCAAACCAAAACCTAACCTAACCTAACCTAACCTAACCAAAACCTAACCTAACCTAACCTAACCTAACCAAAACCTAACCTAACCTAACCTAACCAAAACCTAACCTAACCAAACCAAAACCTAACCTAACCTAACCAAAACCTAACCTAACCTATCCTAACCAAAACCCAACCTAACCTAACCTAACCAAAACCTAACCTAACCAAACCAAAACCTAACCTAACCTATCCTAACCAAAACCTAACCTAACCTATCCTAACCAAAACCTAACCTAACCTATCCTAACCAAAACCTAACCTAACCAAACCAAAACCTAACCTAACCTAACCTAACCAAAACCTAACCTAACCAAAACCTAACCTAACCTAACCAAAACCTAACCTAACCTAACCAAAACCTAACCTAACCAAAACCTAACCTAACCTAACCAAAACCTAACCTAACCTAACCTAACCTAACCTAACCTAACCTAACCTAACCAAAACCTAACCTAATCTAACCAAACCAAAACCTAACCTAACCTAACCAAAACCTAACCTAACCTAACCAAAACCTAACCTAACCTAACCTAACCTAACCAAAACCTAACCTAACCTAACCAAAACCTAACCTAACCTAACCTAACCAAAACCTAACCTAACCTAACCTATCCTAACCTAAACTAACCTAACCTAACCAAAACCTAACCTAACCTAACCTAACCTAACCGAACCTAACCAAAACCTAACCTAACCTAACCAAAACCTAACCTAACCTAACCAAAACCTAACCTAACCTAACCAAAACCTAACCTAACCTAACCAAAACCTAACCTAACCTAACCTAACCTAACCAAAACCTAACCTAACCTAACCTAACCTAACCAAAACCTAACCTAACCTAACCAAAACCTAACCTAACCTAACCAAAACCTAACCTAACCTAACCTAACCAAAACCTAACCTAACCTAACCAAAACCTAACCTAACCTAACCAAAACCTAACCTAACCAAAACCTAACCTAACCTAACCTAACCTAACCAAAACCTAACCTAACCTAACCTATACTAACCTAACCTAACCTAACCAAAACCTAACCTAACCTAACCAAAACCTAACCTAACCTAACCTAACCTAACCAAAGCCTAACCTAACCTAACCAAAATCTAACCTAACCTAACCTGACCAAAACCTAACCTAACCTAACCAAAACCTAACCTAACCTAACCTAACCTAACCCAACCAAAACCTAACCTAACCAAAACCTAACCTAACCTAACCAAACCAAAACCTAACCTAACCTAACCTAACCTAACCAAAACCTAACCTAACCTAACCTAACCTAACCAAAACCTAACCTAACCTAACCTAACCTAACCAAACCTAACCTAACCAAAACCTAACCTAACCTAACCTAACCAAAACCTAACCTAACCAACCTAACCTAACCTAACCAAAACCTAACCTAACCTAACCTAACCAAAACCTAACCTAACCAAAACCTAACCTAACCTAACCTAACCAAAACCTAACCTAACCAAAACCTAACCTAACCAAAACCTAACCTAACCTAACCAAAACCTAACCTAACCTAACCTAACCTAACCTAACCAAAGCATAACCTAACCTAACCAAAACCTAACCTAACCTAACCTAACCAAAACCTAACCTAACCTAACCTAACCTAACCTAACCTAACCTAACCAAAACCTAACCTAACCTAACCTAACCAAAACCTAACCTAACCTAACCTAACCTAACCAAACCAAAACCTAACCTAACCTAACCTAACCTAACCTAACCTAACCTAACCTAACCTAACCTAACCTAGTATATTAGTGGACTATTTATGAATGTAAAATGTAAAAATATATTGTAACATTACCAAATTATTGAGATACACGTACAGGTCTCTCAGCTACACAGGATTATACGCATCTTTCTCCTACCCCATGCAAATACATACGGTCGCGCTAATAAGTCATGTCCCAGCTGTCATTACGTTTGGCTCGCTCTGTGCTGTATTAATGTCTGTCAGATGTTGAATAGGGTGGGTAAGTGTAGGAGCGTGTTTGTATATGTAACCCGATATGAAGAAATGAAGCTTAGATATTACTGATACCAATTAATGATCAAAACATACTTGGTGCCGAGACATGACTTATTAGCGCGACTGTACAGGTGGCCGCATAAGTCCTGTTCCTCTCCGCGATATTATACATGGAATTATAAAGCACATGACTGAATTACGAGAGGAGTTTCCTAAGGGAGCCCACCTCACTTGTTTTATCTTTCTCTCCCTCTCTCTTTGGCTTGTATCCATTCGGCCCCATTCAGCCTACTGTTTCAAGACGTTTACTCCCATCCAGGTGTCAGGTGTCAGCGGTAGGGAGCCAGCATAATTATATATATCTTTGATTTGACAGTAAGCTAAATTTGTACATTTTTCGATAGAAAAATGTCTCCGGCGAAGCCTGATTTCTCCATACAATGCTGGTTCGCTATCGCTCGCCAGGAAGAAATCGAAACCTGGATGGGGATAAACGTCTTAAAACAGTTGGCTGAATGGGGCCGAATGGATACAAGCCAGGGGAAGAGAAAAAAGGAGAGAAAGATAAACAAAAAAAGCCGGTGAGCAGTGGTTGACTCATCCGATTAGTCAAGTGATTATAAAAAAACTACCACGGTCGCATATTTCATTCCGACTAATTTTACTTTCATACGCAAGATCACGTTGAGGAACAGGACTTATGTGGCCACCTGTACAGTCGCGCTAATAAGCGATGGCTCGGCACCAAGTATGTTTGGATCCATAATAATAATTGGTATCAGTCATATCTAAGCTTCATTTGTTCATATCGAGTGAAATATACACACACACACACACATGTTCCTACACTTACCCACCCTATCCAACATCTGACTGGCATTAAGGGGAGATCTCCACTTGAGGGATTTTTTCTTGACCCCTTTCTCCCTCATGTTTAGCCCCATTGCTTTTTATATTGTAAAATGTTTGCCCCATTAGTTTAGCGATTTTAAAAACTTTCACCCCATAATAAGACCTTTCGTGCAATTCAGGTGTCGATTTTATCCTGGCGAGCGATAGCGAGCCTGTAATTTAAGAGGAACCGGCCTTCGGCCGGGAAATTTTTCTACCGAAAAATGTACAAATTTATCTTGAAAGGGACTCAAGGGGGTGTAATTTTAAGCTTGATGGAGGTCTAGGGAACAAACTAAATACCTCCCCTTAATGCAGCACAGAGCGAGCCAAACGTAATGCCAGCTGAGCCATGACTTATTAGCGCGACCGTACTAGGGTATTATATATAGTAACATTATACCTGTGAGTAAAATGGAAGTTCAAAAGGTTTATATTGTGTCTTTCTGTAACGCATGATCATTTGTTTTATCGTTCTTAAGGGGAGGTTTCTAGTTTGTTTCCTACTCCTCCAGCTATCTTAAAAATGTCACCCCCTTGACCCCCTTTCAAGATAAATTTGTAAATTTTTCGGTAGAAAAATGTCCCGGCCGAAGGCCGATTACTCTTGAATTACAGGCTCGCTATCGCTCGCCAGGATAAAATCGACACCTAAATGGCACGAAAGGTCATAAAATTGACAGAATGGGTCGGAAATTCTAAAAACTCACCAAACTAATGGGGCAAGCGTCTTAAAATCTCAAAAGCAATGGGGCTAGACATGAGGGAGAAAGGGGTCATGAAAAAAGTCCCTCAAGTTGAGATCTCCCCTTAATAAAAACTAAGTACATATAACATTGAATATTTGACTTAGTTATCTGTCATATTATTGCATATAATAATAGATACGGTCGCGCTAATAAGTCATGTCCCAGCTGTCATTACGTTTGGCTCGCTCTGTGCTGTATTAATGTCTGTCAGATGTTGGATAGGGTGGGTAAGTGTAGGAACATGTGTGTGTATATTTCACTCGATATGAAGAAATAAAGCTTAGATATTGCTGATACCAATTATTGATCAAAATATACTTGGTGCCGAGACATCACTTATTGGCGCGACTGTACATTAAAATCAAATTCGGCCAAATAAGTCATGTCGCGGCACCGAGTATATTTCGACTAATTGGTATCAGCACTGTCTAAGCTTTAATTCATCGTTTCGAGTGAGATATACACACATGTTCCTATCTATACACACCCTATTCCGCATCTGACTGACATTAAGGGGAGGTATTTAGTTTGTTCCCTAGACCTTCATCAAGCTTAAAATTACACCCCCTTGAGTCCCTTTCAAGATATATTTGTACATTTTTCGGTAGAAAAATTTCCCGGCCGAAGGCCGGTTCCTCTTCAATTACAGGCTCGCTATCGCTCGCCAGGATAATATCGACACCTGAATTGCACAAAAGGTCTTAATATGGGGTGAAAGTTCTTAAAATCGCTAAACTAATGGGGCAAACGTTTTATAATATCAAAAGCAATGGGGCTAAACATGAGGGAGAAAGGGGTCAAGAAAAAAATCCCTCAAGTGGAGATCTCCTCTTAATACAGCACACAGCGAGCAAAACGTAATGACAGCGGCGACACGACTTATTTGGCCGACTGTACCAGTAGAATATATATAACAGTTGGAGGTGTGGCCAACTGTACGCTAATCTATAATTATGTTGTTCGATAGAGCTAACAGAAACAGCTGATCCAGGGTTGCCAATTTAGCTACTTTCCCGCTAGATCTAGAGGTATTTACTTCGATCTAGCGGTACATTTTGACATCTAGCGGCATGAATTCTAGCGATATTCTGGTGATTTGAGCCATTACCGAGCGATATTCGAGAGATTGTGGCATTATTCTAGCGATATTCTGGAGATTTGAGCCATTACCGAGCGATATTCGAGAGATTGTGGCATTATTCTAGCGATATTCTGGAGATTTGAGCCATTACCGAGCGATATTCGAGAGATTGTGGCATTATTCTAGCGATATTCTGGAGATTTGAGCCATTACCGAGCGATATTCGAGAGATTGTGGCACTATTCTAGCGATATTCTGGAGATTTGAGCCAGTACAGAGCGATATTCGAGAGTTTGTGGTATTATTGTAGCGATTCTCGGCAAATATTTACTATCTAGCGGACTTCAGTTGGTAACCCTGAGCTGATCCGTTGCTAGGATACCGTCAGACCTCGGCACAACAAACTATTTCGGTATACAGACTAATAAGACACATAACAAAGCCACTCCAACAGCTTCCTTTCTCTCTCTCCAACACCCCTTCTCCTCTCTCTACACTATACAGACTAATAACACACATAACAAAGCCACTCCAACACCCCTACACTCTACACTCTTCAGAAAATAGGAAAAGTAGAATGTAGCTACGAGGTGCCGTTGTAAAGGCTTATCCCTCTCACCTTCACCTGACGAACTGCCATGCTACAAAACAACAACAACAACAACAACAACAACAACAGGAACAACAACAACAACAGGAACAACAACAACAACAACAGGAACAACAACAACAGGAACAACAACAACAGGAACAACAACAACAACAACAGGAACAACAACAACAGGAACAACAACAACAACAGGAACAACAACAACAACAACAACAACAACAGGAACAACAACAACAACAACAACAACAGGAACAACAACAACAACAACAACAGGAACAACAACAAGAACAACAACAGGAACAACAACAACAACAACAGGAACAACAGGAACAACAACAACAGGAATAACAACAACAAGAACAACAACAGGAACAACAACAACAACAACAGGAACAACAACAACAACAGGAACAACAACAACAACAACAGGAACAACAACAACAACAACAACAGGAACAACAACAACAGGAACAACAACAACAACAACAACAACAACAGGAACAACAACAACAGGAACAACAACAACAACAACAACAACAACAACAGGACCCTACAGTATATAGACTATACATATTTACAGGAATAATACACAGTGTAGACAGTAATTCATTGTTCAGGGGGGTGACCTGCTGGCTGTTATTTCTGTCCTTTTCTCTCTTTCTCTGGCTTGTATCCATTCGGCCCCATTCAGCCAACTATTTTAAGACGTTTATCCCCATCTAGGTGTCGATTTCTTCCTGGCGAGCGATAGCGAGCCAGCATTATATGAAGAAATCCGGCTTCGCCGGAGAAATTTTTCTATCGAAAAATTTAAAAATTTAACCTACTGTCTAACAAAAATTAAAAATATGCTGGCTCGCTACCGCTCACCAGTAAAAAATTGACACCTGGATGGGGATAAATGTCTTAAAACAGTAGGCTGAATGGGACCAAATGGATACAAGCCAGAGAAAGATAGAAAAGGAGAGAAATAAAGCAGGTCACCCTCCTTAAATGGGCCTCCATCAATGAACAGACTTTGAACTATCTCACCCAACCCTATTAAGTACCACAGTGTCTTCTTAAACTGCACAAAATTGTCTAAATATGGCTAGAATATCATATTATTATATTAATTCCACTCCCAACACCAAACACCTAATGCAATGTATGAAAGCATGTGATCCTCCCGGGATTCGAACCTGGGTTACCACACACAGGTCTTAAACACTCTAATCTAATATTAATAGATGTCGCCGGTACAGAAGGGGTTAAAGTTGATGACGGCACCATATACTTACCAAGGCTTCTGTACACACCTCGCTACTTACGACATGTTAAGAGGAGGTATTTAGTTGATTCCCTAGACTTCCATCAAGCTTAAAATTACTCCCCCTGGACCCCCTTTCAAGATAAATTTGTAAATTTTTCGGTAGAAAAATTTCCTGGCCGAAGGCCGGTTCCCCTTAAATTACAGGCTCGCTATCGCTCGCCAGGAAAAAATCGACGCCTAAGTGGCACGAATGGTCTTAAAATTGACAGAAATGGGGCGAGGGTTCTTAACATCGCCAAACTTATGGGGCGAACGTCTTAACATCTCAAAAACAATGGGGTTAGACATAAGGGAGAAAGGGGTCAAGAAAAAAATCCCTCAAGTGGAAATCTCCCCTTAAGTCTATAGTTTATTACGGGATAATATTCAGCACCGTATACTTGGAGATGAGCTGCTATAACAACTTTCACTGTGGTGTAATGGACTAGTGATTGACCTAAGCTAACCTTGATTTAAGGGGAGATTTCCACTTGAGGATTTTTTTTTTCTGGACACCTTTCTCCCTCACGTTTAGCTCCATTGCTTTTTGAGATTTTAAGACGTTCGCCCAATTAGTTTGGCGATTTTAAGAACTGTCGCCCCATTTCTATCAATTGTAAGACTTTTCGTGCCATTTAGGTGTCTACTTTTTCCTGGCGAGCGAAAGCGAGCCTGTATTTTAAGAGGAACCGGCCTTCGGCCGAGACATTTTTCTACCGAAAAATGTACACATTTATCTTGAAAGGGGGTCTAGGGGGGTGTACATTTAAGCTTGATGGAAGTCTAGGGAACACACTAAAACCCTCCCCTTAATGCGCTTGTGTAATGGATAGATCAGTTCTATTTTTAGCTACAGTAGTGTTTTCTAGAGATTCTTCCTTAAGTGAATAAAATCGTCTGGCGGGAGGTACACTCGGACACCATAGTTTCTAGCCCACTCATAAGAATTCCTGGACACCCCCTATGTTTTTCTTTAGGCAATGATATCTATATGGAATTATTCTTTTATTAGAACTTGCTTTTCAATAAATAGAATATATAGTTTTGCAGTTGATTTATAGAAAAATATATTCATAAATTGGTTTCCAGAGATGTACAGTCGCGCTAATAAGTGATGTCTCGGCACCAAGTCTGTTTTGATCAATAATTGGTATCAGCAATATCTAAGCTTCATTTCTTCATATCGAATGAACTATACAAACATGTTCCTACACTTAGCCACCCCATTCAACATCTGACAGACATTAATACAGCACAGAGCGAGCCAAACGTAATGACAGCTGGGACATGACTTATTAGCGCAACTGTACTTCCATAATTAGAAATAGGCCAAGTCCAGGAATGTGTACGAGTGGGGTAGAAACTATGGTATCCGAGTGTACAATCGCCAGTAGTGAAAGGTGGTGGTAATTATAGTGACAATGAATGACAATGATGAATTATTTTGAAACATTCCTTTAGCTGTATGCCCTGAGTCCGTGCTTTTCATTTAGCGGTGTTCATTGTGCTTGGCTTATAATATGATCGTGTACTAGCCACTTATGCAGGCGATTGTACATTTATAGTATATATATGGGCAAGGAGTTACTTGTTTAACCCATTGGCTGCGGGGACTATTCTGGATTGCCATGGCAATTTCAAGCAATTTACAGGCTCTTAAAGCCTCTTAAAGACTGTAGAGACTAATGTCAGTGAGCGTGAGCGCAGCAGGCCCCCGTTCGCTCTCCAGCACGGCGGCCGGGGCACTGAGACGCTCGCCTCATTCGCGAGAAAATGCAGCATTGCCAAAGGCAAATGTAACGCAACATTGCTCATAATTAGCCAATATTTGCAGATGTGTATGGTAGCGCTGCGGATGAATCCCGCGCGCTACGAAGCTTGTTCTGGTGTCATTTTGAAGCTATTTTTTTCTAGTTTTGGCTGAATATATTTTATTTCATTCAGACACTTGCTTAATCATTCAGGAGTGCCTGAATGAGCTCTAATATAGCGGAAATATGCGGAAATATGCCCGCATCGTAAGTGTTAAAGGAGTAAATGTGTGTGTGTGTGTGTGTTGTTTTGACATGTTTGTGAGTATTATTTTAGTATGTGCATATGTCTGTTGTTTTAGTATGTGCATGTGTCTGTTGTTTTAGTATGTGCATGTGTCTGTTGTTTTAGTATGTGCATGTGTCTGTTGTTTTAGTATGTGCATGTGTCTGTTGTTTTAGTATGTGCATGTGTCTGTTGTTTTAGTATGTGCATGTGTCTGTTGTTTTAGTATGTGCATGTGTCTGTTGTTTTAGTATGTGCATGTGTTTGTTGTTTTAGTATGTGCATGTGTTTGTTGTTTTAGTATGTGCATGTGTCTGTTGTTTTAGTATGTGCATGTGTCTGTTGTTTTAGTATGTGCATGTGTCTGTTGTTTTAGTGTGTATATATTGTTTTGGTGTATGTTCATAATGCATTTGTGTATATTATTTGAGAATTTGACAGTAGAGAGAAATTCTATTATATTTAATAGGTTTATAGTTATGCGGCTAGAGAGTGGTTGGAGCATCTCTGCATTAGTTATAGAAGTAGGAGAAATCGTCTAAATACAGCTAGAACAAATATAACACACGTCGCTGGTACTGAAAGGGTTAAACAACTAACTACTCTATACCAACCTATTCTGTACCAGCGACTCTTAGGTAACTGCACGGTTCTGTACAGCAAGGACACTTAAGCCACCTAGACCACCCATCATACCCTTGTGGTCCTCTCACCCATAGTATGCGGATACAGGACACCACCAATAATGTCAAGATTATTCATGGCAATTCACAGCTCAACCACGTTCACCATACCTGTGCTATAGCATTAATATACACACCATATGAGGAGGAGCACTTTATTGACAACCACGTTCACCATACCTGTGCTATAGCATTAATATACACGCCATATGAGGAGGAGCACTTTATTGACAACCACGTTCACCATACCTGTGCTATAGCATTAATATACACACCATATGAGGAGGAGCACTTTATTGACAACCACGTTCACCATACCTGTGCTATAGCATTAATATACACACCATATGAGGAGGAGCACTTTATTGACAACCAAAGTACAGTAAAAGATCTAATTCACCTAAATGGTTTGACCATAATTGTGCTAGAGTAACTGAACAAAAAGCAATAGCCTACAATGCATACACAAGATCAAAAACACATGAAGCCTTTAATTACTTTAGAAACATCAGAAATCATGCCAAAACTGTATTAAACCTAACTAAATCAAACTTTCTCCATAAGCAGGCAAATAAACTTCTAAATAATCCAAATGATAACAAAATATTTTGGTCTACTCTTAACTCATTCAAATCCAACTTCACTACTGCTTCATCCATTCCACCATTAAAATCTCCGACTGGCAATCTTGTAAGTGACCCACGAGGTAAAGCTAACCTTCTTGCAGATATTTTCTCCACCAACTCAACCTTAGATGAAATAAATCAAGATGTCCCTGTACTTAATTTTAATTCACCTGAAATTCCCTCACTTAAGATCCACACCAGACATGTCAAAACTATTTTGCAGAATCTCTCAGTAGATAAGGCTCCTGGTCCAGATGAAATTCCTCCAATAGTACTTAAGAATTGCTCCTTGGTGCTCGCTCCTGTATTGGCCAAATATTTCCGTCTGTGTACTCATACCTCATGCTTCCCAGTACCCTGGAAAGAAGCAAACATCCATCCAGTTCCTAAAAAAGGTGCCTCTTCAGATCCATCAAACTACAGACCAATAGCTATAACTTCCACTCTTGGCAAAGTTTTTGAAATTATATTAAATAATCACATAATTAAGCATCTGGAGAATAATAAATTAATCAGTGATAGGCAATATGGTTTTAGACGATGTCGATCAACTGCAGACATTCTTTGCCTTCTTACGCATCAAACCAACCAAGCTACAGACCAACATGGTGAAACACATACAATAGCACTGGATATATCAAAGGCATTTGATAGAGTCTGGCATCAATCCTTATTGTCGAAGATGTCACACTACGGCCTTGCATCATTAGTTCCACTAATTTCTTCTTATCTTCATAACAGAAAAATACGTGTAATGGTAGATGGCCTTTATTCTCAATTTCACTCAATAAATGCTGGTGTTCCCCAGGGATCAGTTTTGGCCCCAACTCTGTTCCTCATTCATATCAATGATCTCATATCTACCACTCATAATCCAATACATTCCTACGCAGATGACTCAATACTCCACAGTTCCTTCACATTTACCAATTCTTTCACCCAACCCGATCTTATAAATTCAAAAATAAACACTGCAATTTCTCTGAACCAGGACCTTTCTAGAATTAATGAATGGGGACAAGAGAATCTAGTTTCCTTTAATGCACAGAAAACCAAGTACATTCAATTTTCTAACCGACAGAATCTCA
The DNA here is from genome assembly GCA_032716605.1 of Paralithodes platypus. Taxonomy (NCBI): domain Eukaryota; kingdom Metazoa; phylum Arthropoda; class Malacostraca; order Decapoda; family Lithodidae; genus Paralithodes; species Paralithodes platypus. The sequence goes on from CM064527.1 coordinate 4,227,804, forward strand.
CTGACTCCCATATATTTTTTCAATGTAAATATTCCCACTTCCCCTAGTATTGACATTCTCGGTGTAACATTAACTACTAACTTGAGCTGGACACATTATGTTAGAAGCATTGCTAAGAATGCCTCTAAAAAACTGGGACTCCTGTACAGAGTTCGAGAATTCTTCACTGACGAGCAGTTGGCCGTAATATATAAAAGTCATTGTGCGCTCTCAGATGGATTACTGTTCACCTCTGTGGGGTGGAAGTGGAGTGGTTGCATTGAGGCAGTTGGACAAAATTCAAAATAAAGCTATTAGATTAATCAATAACCCTGCAATCACACAGGACCTTCCTACATTAGCCATACGAAGAAACGTTGCATCCCTTGCATTATTCTACAGATATTTTCACAGCAATTGTTCCGAGGAACTTGCTTCAATTGTGCCGCCTCTCCACATCTTTCCCCGTAGAACTAGGGCAGCTGAGAGCGCCCATGAATTTACACTTTCTCCTCCACAATGCAGAACTTCTGCTTATCAGAATTCATTTATCCCCAGAGCTACTACTCTTTGGAATTCACTTCCCTCGAATTGCTTTCCACAAACTTACAATCAACAAATGTTTAAATCCAGTTGTTACAAACATTTTATGAATGGAGGATGCCTTTAGGCACATGGACCTTTTTGTTTTATCTGTGTTTTTCCTTCCTCCGTTCATTGTCTCTTAAAAAAACAAAACAAAAAACAAAACACGTTCACCATACCTGTGCTATAGCATTAATATACACACCATATGAGGAGGAGCACTTTATTGACAACGTTCCGCAGATAGCTCCTGGAGAAGCTATCTGCGAAACGTTGTCAATAAAGTGTTCCTCCTCATATAGTGTTTATATTCATTCTGTCAACTTTTCTAAGTTATTTCAACACTGTGCTATAGACTTTTACAAAAAGAACCCTGAAAAGAACACTGGGCAAGTAGAGCTCTCAGATGCATGTATCACACTAGCACTCCCTCCCTCAATGTATTTTTCTCTTGTCCTATGGATTATGGGGAGGTATTTAGTTTGGTTTCTAGCTATCCATCAAGCTTAAGATTGCACCCCCTTGAGCTCCTTTCAAGATAAATTTTACATTTTTCGGTAGAAAAATTTCCCGGCTGAAAGCCGGTTCCTCTTATATTACAGGCTCGCTATCGCTCGCCAGGATAAAATCGACACATAAATAGCACGAAAGGTCTTTAAATTGACAGAAATGGGTCGAAAGTTCTTAAAATCGTCAAAATAATGGGGCGAACGTCTTAAAATTTCAAAAGCAATGGGGCTAAATATGAAGGAGAAAGGGGTCCAGAAAAAAATCCCTCAAGTGGATATCTCCCCTTAAACTGCTTCAAGCTCCGTGTGTCCAGACATTTGGACTTTAACGTATCTTGCATTTGGTTCCCTATCTCTCTTTCAACTTGGAGGAGACCCTTGTTACAGGCAGCAATAACTTTTGTGTCCTTTATACATATTGACAAAATATATACTTTCGTGTTCATAACCAGACAAGGTCTTGTAGATTTAACAGTCTGTATAAGGCCACTGCTGTTTTTCAAAATATCGGAGCTGAATGTCTCACCAGAACATCCGCTTTTCCAATCGGAACAACAACGATAGACACATCAGACAGACAGTGGCCACTTACTGCATGTTGCACCAGTAACTTTAGCTATACTATTGCCGATCTGCTTGATTAGGATAAAGACGGTTTGATTGATGCATCACCGAGTTCTGCATCATCAATATCTTCACTGCAGTACACTCGACCAAAAAACAATGTGTACACTGGTCAGCTGTACATAATCTAGTGTGAACGGAATTATGTTAGGCGGCTGAATTCTGATAAAGTGTAATTTGTTAAGCTTCCAGACCATAATTGCCCGTAAAAATTGCGTTGGTCGATGTAAAACCGCTTTCGTTGTTGGAACCTAGCTTCTCCCTGAAATTAACCACCTCCTACACCAGGGTGGCTTTGCAGCTTCGTGGGCCTGGACTTACAGGCCCAGGTACCAAACCAAAAATGCATTTACATATACCATGGGAAATACATGTAATTGAATGTACAAGTTACGAGAGAGAGAGAGAGAGAGAGAGAGAGAGAGAGAGAGAGAGAGAGATTAGAAGAGAGAGGTGAATGCGAGAGACTAGGCAGAGAGAGAGAGGGGGAGACGAGGAGGGAGGAGGACGAGGTGTAGAGAGGGATGAGGAGAGGGAGAGAGAGGAGAGAGGTGAGGAGAGGAGGGGGGGAGGTCGAGAGAGAGGAGAGGAGAGGCGTGATGAGCAGGCAGCCAGCAGCAGCAGCAGGATCAGAGACAGAGTGCGGAGCAGGCGCAGACCGAGAGAGAGAGAGAGAGAGTGAGAGTGAGAGTGCACAAGACAGACAGACAGAGCGAACGAGAGAGAGAGAGAGAGTGAGAGTGCACAAGACAGACAGACAGAGCGAACGAGAGAGAGAGAGAGAGTGAGAGTGAGAGAGCGAGAGAGATCGAGCGAGAGCACCAGACAGACAGACAGAGCAGACGAGAGAGAGAGAGAGCGAGCGTGAACTAGTGAGCTAGAGAGAGAGAGAGAGAGAGCGTTGGGCCAGGTAGGACTGAGGTGAGGTAAGCCTGGTAGTGTGGCGTGTGGTAGTGTGGAGTGCGTTAGTCAGTTCCGTTCTCCCGACCAAACTAAAGTACAGACAGACAGTTGTCGGCGGTAATAACGGCGCCCTTTTCTATCTCATGTTTAGCCCCATTAGTTTTCAGATTTTATGACGTTCGGCCCATTTGTTTGACGATTTTAACACCTTTCACCCGATTTCGTTGTACATTTTAAGACCCTTTCGTGCCATTTAGGTGTCGATTTTTTCATGGCGAGCGATAGCCGGCCTGCTAATTTCAGAAGGAGCGGCCTTCGGCGGGACATGTTCTACAGAAAAATTTTACAAATTTATGAAGGCGGAGTTTAGGTTTTTTTTCTTTATTAAAGCTTAGTTGTTTACCCTGAAAAGCGGCACATATACTTTCGTTATAAAGTAAGCAGTGAATATTGGTTATAGTGAAATCGGCATCCGTGTTCCATATGATGTTGATAATACCGTATCTCGTGTACGGTGGCGCTAATAAGTCATGTATCAGCTGTCATTACGTTTGGCTCGCTCTGTGCTTTATTAATGTCTGTCAGATGTTAAATAGGGTGGGTAAGTGTAGGAACATGTTTGTCTATTTCACTCGATATGTAGAAATGAAGCTTCGATATTGCTGATACCAATTATTGATCAAAACATACTTGGTGCCGAGATATGACTTATTAGGCCGACTGTACAGTTGGCCTAATAAGTGATGTCTCGGCACCAATTATGCTTTGATCAATAATAGGTATCGGCAATAGCTAAAACTTAATTTATTTGTTTCGAGGGAGATAGAAAAACATGTTCCTACACTTACCCACCCTATTCAACATCTGTCAGACATTAATACAGTACAGAGCGAGCCAAACGTAATGACAGCTGAGACATGATTTAATAGCGCCACCGTACACTCATGATCAAGAATATTTGCACATCTTTAACCCCTTCAGTACCGGTGACGTCCTTTTCATTATATTCTGGCAACTATTAGACGATTTCATCCATTTTTCTACCGAAAAATGTACAACAAATCTCGAAGGGGGGTATTTGGGATGGTGTCTCTTTTTAAAGCTAAATAGAGGTCTAGGGAGCAAACTAAAAAAAATATCGGAAAATATTTATTTTAATACCACGAATTTTCCGAGTGTTTATTAATAATTTTGTTTGTTCATTTGCATCAATATATAGTGTTTGTAATTATTAATGAAATCTCGGGAAAACCCATTTTTCCCATATTGATCGATGTTGAGACACTCAGATGTAAGTAATTTTCAGAGTAATTAATATACCATTTGTTTTTGCCTTTGGATACAGGATGGGTTGAATGGGGCTTTGCCCCCCATGACTTATTGAAATCAGCATATATTTTAACAGTAAGGGGCTTAATAAGAGTTTGACTGCCGTCAATAGGGAGAATTGTTTGTTTTTTTACAGTACTTTATAATTATAGTGTACGGTCGGGGTATTAAGTTTTGTCATAGATTCCAGTGGTTTTCGCTCAAAAAGTGTTTATTGGTATCTTTATAGTTACTGGGAAAAAGTGCGGAAAAATGTTATTTTAATACCACGAATTTTCAGTGTTTTTTATAAAATAAATGTAATTTGCATCAATATGTTTGTAATTACGTAGAAAAGCTCGGGAACCTATGGTCCCCATTAGGTCTACTTGATCGATGGTGAGAACCCCCCCCCCCCCAATAGTGATTTGAAAGGGACATTTAGCCTAATGCCTAACAACCTTACCAACATAACCGAACCTCGTAGTATGGGTGGGGGCTGCTGCCCCCCACCCCCCGCTGGGAGATATAACTCCCTTAGGAAAAAAAAAAAACAAAAAATGGCAGGTCGATTATACTAGGTGAAAGAAAGTCGATGAAGTCTACAGGTGGTACTCTGCAATCTTCATCTTTGATTGTACATTGATAACGGAAAGTACCGTATTGAAACATTGTACGAAATTAAATTTTACTACGATACTTGTAATAGGTTTTACGAGGGTTTAAGCACGTTCATATGATCTTTAGAGCGGACATCTGATAATGGAAGTACCGATTGACAACCTTGTTACAAAAAGACATTTTAGTACATACTTTTTTATTAGTGGTTTTGCGGGGTTAAAACAAATTTTATTATGATCTTAGAGCATAAGAGTCAATATTTATCTTCAAATATATCAACACAAATTCGTTGGTATTAAAAATAACCATGAACCAAAAAGTGCTTATCCCCACCAGATAGTCAGTGCCCGAAACTTTGTGAAATATCTGACAACACTTATTAACCTCGACTGTACGTAAAATGTATCTCCGGAGGTTGACACACATTTGAATATGATCTTTAGAGCATAATTATAGATTCCATATTTATCTTCAAATATATAAAAAAACAAAACAAAACGTGGTATTAAAATAAAGTTATACTCGAATATCTATACCGATAAAAATGATAAAACAATACATACATATAATAACGACCCCTTAACCCTTTCAGTACCAGCGACGTGGGTTATATTTTAGTCTAGCTATATTTAGACGATATTATGCAGCTTAGGAAGGACGGTGGTATTTTAAGGGTCGGTTGAGTTAGTGTGAGTCTGTTATTGCTAGAGGTCCTTCCTAAGCTGAATAAAATACGGAAATGGTTCTGTAAGTAAAAAGTACAACAGTTTGATTTATTGAGTGAATAAAGGGTTACGGTGGGTGAACTGATTTTTGTAATCTGTCCTTTGCTCTCTTTCTCCCCCCCCCCCCCCTTTTTTTATGGCTTGTAGCCATCGGCCCCATTCAGCCGAACATGTAAGACGTTTATCCCCATCTAGGTGTCGATTTATTCCTGGCGAGCGATAGGCGAGACAGCATTAGATGAAAAATCCGGTTCGCCGGAAAATCTTTATATCGAAAAATTGTACAAATGAGGGCCTGCTGGCAAACCAAAATAAAAAGTATTGCGGCTACCCCGCTAACGCTCAAAGTAAAAAAGTTACCCGGGTATGAGGATTACACGTCTTAAAACGTCGCTGAAGGGGCCAAAGGATACCAAGCCAGGAAAGATTAGAGAAGGGTATAGACACCAACAGGTCACCCCTTCCGGCGATACTTCGAACCCTGTAAACTGCTGGACGCCCTTGTGAAACTGGAAACAAAATCTATTAGTAGCCAGAATACAGCTAAAATGACGGCATCAGTAACGAGAGGGTTAACCCTTTCAAGCTCCAATACGCGTTTCTGTTCTGTTTTCTGGCTACTATTAGACGATGGTGGATTCAGATTAGTTAACGGGATAGGGAAGGCAAAGGTTGGGAGGGAGAGGCGGGACCCGGTTATACCACAGAGACTTCCTAAGCTGGATAACGAGTCGCCTGATAGCCAACACAAGCAGCAAAACGCAGAGCAGAGGTAATGCAAATGAGGAAACAAAAGCAGTGAAAATTACAAAACATGAAAAAATTAAAAAAAGGCACAAGAAACAGACAAACTGGACAC
>CM064527.1:4234016-4246516 GCA_032716605.1 Paralithodes platypus
GTTATACACATGGACAATTTATAATCGCGTTAATACACATGGACCATTTGATAATCGGTTAATAAACATTGGACAATTTTATAATCGGTTTAATACCCATGGACAATTTTATAGCGCAGGTAATCACTCACACATGGCCACATTTTATAATCGGGTACTACACATGCGACAATTTATAAGCGTGTTAACCTAAACATGGACAATTTAATAATCGGTTAATACAAATGGACATTTATAATCGGGTTAATAACCAGAGGGACAATATATCGCGGTTATAATACACATGGACAATTTATAATCGAGTTACTACACGAGTGGACAATTTAATTAGGCACTTTGTGTACCCATTTATAAAACTATCGGGTTCGGGACGGTCTTGTGGGTTATTAAGACATTTCTGTTGTATTATGCCTAGAAGATTTCGCTTGCTTTGCCATTTTCGAGAAATGTATTGTAGTTTGTCCTTAAGGCTTATCACACAACGCACTTCCCAGAGTTCCTTCCAAACAGGTCTCCCCCTCAAGATAGGAGTTGAACTTTTTCATGATAGATCCAACTGAAAATTCTGATGTCACCCGGGCGACGGCCAATTTCTTCAAAGTTACAGGCTCACTATTTATCGCCCAGTAAAAAAATCGACACCTGAATGGGGTGAAGCGCGTCTTATCGTCACCAACACACACACACGCGCGCGAAACAGGGGATATTCGTAAAGAGACAATTGACGAACGAAAAAGGGTTTAAAGCGAATTACTAAAGATCAACAGTGGACTATTACTATCAATGGACACATTTAATTACCATACCCAACAATATGATTTTAACTTGTACTTATTAACATACGACAAATTATTATCCTAGTTAATTTATTTATCTTTTTTGATATCAGATTTAAGCCCATACGATCTATAGGGTAAGGGCTGGTACTACCTAGAGTGAGATTTGGCATCCTCTTCCCTCCTTGGGCCGTATTCTGTCTGTCGTATTTTCCTGTACTACGTGTCCTTGTACGTGCTGGCAAGATCGCCCGAAGGTGGCACAATTGCAAGGGGCCTTATCAGCTCGCTAGTGGACGTGCTAGGGGGCATGGGCCGGGCGGTGGAAAGCCCATGGGTTGATTGATTCTCCTGCTCCCGCTGCCCTCATCAGAGTCGTATCTCTATTATTGACACCTTTCGGGTGGCCATAACTAGCCAACTCGGATGGCTCTCGGTCTACTAAGATTTGGGTCACTGTCTGTTCGGCCAAAGACAGTCTGAGTGCGGACTACAGTACAACAAAAACAACAACAGTGGACTATTACTATACCTGGAATACTTAGTTTAGCCGTTTTTCCATAACAATGTCGCTGAAGCCTCGCAGAACTATTGACAATGGACTAGTATAATCATGGACAAGTATAGCATATATATACTATATATAGGACATATATACTATGTATTAAATATAGATATAGATATATATAACGTAATATAGGAGTTTCTTGGTATGGTGTTATGTTCTATCATCTTGTCCGTTTGTTTATATTTACCTGTTTACGGCTTATCGTGTCTCACTAGACACACCCTCACTCTCATCTACTCACTAGTTTATTAGTGGTGCCTTGTTACATTGGATTGTGTTCTCTCTCCTCACAACCAACCTTCCCACCTCGTGTTGGCTGCATGCCATCATATATTGTGTTTAGTTTTTGTTCTTGCCTTGTTGAATGTTTAAATACTTTCGTTCGTTTTTGTTTGTTTTGTCTTTAAGGTATAGGCTCCCTCTATTCCCCCTTCTCTCTCTCTCTCTCTCTCTCTCTCTCTCTCTCTTTTCGGTACTTTACTGTCCACAATTATTCCATCTATATTAACTGCTCCCTGTCTAGTATGGTTATATCCAAGGGACCACAATTGTTCCCGGACTACATACTAGTTGGGCACATGACAAGCGTCGGTTGTGTGTAGTGCAGTATATGTGTAATCTCTGCCCGTAAGAGTCTAGCAGTCACTCACACCTACTCAAGAACCACAAAATACGCATTACTACTTACGCCTTCAAGACTATGGGCTAGTTACTTGAAACAAGAGGGATAGGGCAGGAGGGGAAGTTTATTATCTATCGGACGATATGTCTGTTATGTTAGACCCAATGAAAGATATATTACTTCTCTTGGTGTCAGATACTCGAACCAGATAAAATAACAAGCTCTGTAAGTTTGCTAAAGACACCGATTACAGATTTTACAGCTAAAGATTTCTAAAGATGGTGCTACGGTTACCTGTATAAAATGTAATCTAGTGGTAGCATTAAAAAACAAGTAAATACACAAAAAATATTTATTAATAAACACAAATATTGGTACTCCATTGAGGATTACACAGTCCAGTGGCGATACAATGACCACTCTGACACCAACACTCAATACATACCTCAAGACGCGATCTTGTGTTCCCTTTTTAGACCATCGATTTCTGGTTTACAATCTGCCCACCAGCATTTTCTTGTATATTCTGTATCTTCAATTACCTTCTCCTTTCTACCTTCTAAACTCCTCGCTCACCCTTTTTTTCATCATCACACTAAACTCCGCCCTGATACTTGTCTCTAATCCCTTTGGAGCTTATTCTCTTTCCCCTCCCACCAGCCTCGCGTTGTCCGTCGTCGGCCTTAAAAACCATATAACTTATAGTTGCTTCCCTACTGTGAGACACAGCAACATACACAAACTAATATAAAGACACCGGGTCGCGCGCGCACACGAACACACCCACCACACACACACAAATCATTAATAATTATTTATATATAGATATATATATTATACACACCGGAAACAGTCACAAATCATCACTACTGAGGCTTGATTACAAGACATTTTCATTGTCATTTAGTAAAGGGGACATGTTATACCATGATACAAATAGTTATCGTGTGAGGCCGAATCTGCGCAGATACTGTGTGACAGTTTTGGTCGTCCCTACTTAGTAAATTACATAGACCGAACTCATATATGCCGTTCAGCGTAGTTTAGGAGCCCCAAGAGTTGCTCCCTTCAGTTGTATGCTAACTACAAACAGTACCAATGAGCTGATTTAAGCAACAGTCGCTCTGTTTTCGCTAAAGAAACGGTAGAAATAGCGGGACAGCTGAGAGTCCTTTTGTTTAAGATACTAAAAGGATTTAGTAGAACGCTTAAATATTTTACAGACAATAATCCAACTGCAAGATAGAAAAAAAAAAGGTTTCACAAGAGGAATACAAAATTACAAACTAATAGGCAGCGAAAGTAGCACATAGACACAACTTAAAAAAGATCTTCACCCACAGTATAAGCTCGTAGTAGTCTACTTGTATAAGCTCTCTAGTGCAGTAATAACCAGTTGTCCCTCAATATACACATTTAGACAAATGGTTATTAGACTCATTAATCACAATGAAGTTGGTCAGTGAGTAGAAAATAATTAATGACAACGAGAACCTGAAAGATAATGGAATCCTGTTTTTCTAAGGTTGAAGAGAAGCAGAAAACGACACGGTGAAGGTTTGTGAAGGTAGCGCATGCTAATTTCCTTTCCATCTTTCTAAACTATTCCATAAATTCCTTACAGGCTATTTCGAAGCATGACGTTTAAGGTTCTTTCACGTCAATCTGCTGTCATGGCACGGAAACTTGCAGGATGGGGGAGAGGAGGGTGGTGAGAGAGCCTTCAATATTTGCTAGCCTTTCCTTTGAACGTGTTTTTAGGGTTGCGATCTGTACTAGGAATTTTAAGTTCCTTTGCCACACCTCGCTAAGGATAGTAAAAAATCTGGAGGTGGCCAGTGTTAAATATGTAAATCTATCTATTAAAACCACTCTCGTATAGAACGGTATGTTAGTATGTTATCTAGTCTGTGATCTTACCTGGTCTATCCAGTAATACCCGCCCTGTCATTCAAATGTATATCAAGTATCATTTCCCAGGCTTACCTTATATTATAGCTCTTGAGTCGACCTAACTCTCCTTTCGCACGCAACCACGCAATTGTGAATAAGCATGAGAGTAATGCAACAGTCACTGGTCTAGTAACCTCTCGTTGTGTTTTTATTAGGGTGTTAACTTATATAATTTTGTTCTAACTATCTCTATGCACGAACAATCGCGACACAATAATTAAGGAACACCCCGTTCCTAACACACAGGACAGCACGAACATACAGGTACACTAACACCAGCAGGTACACTAACACACATATTGACATGGAAGGGGCGACGAGTGGTTATATTTGCATATGTATTTATCTGCAATAAGTTTTTTAGATTTCGCCCTAGACAAAATATCCTCAAGATCCCGCCTTCGGAGATAAGTTTGTACATCTATTCGGTAGGAAAATTGACCGGGGTATCCTCCCATAATGACTAGAGGGCGTCGCTATCGCAAGATCAGGAAACACATCTACCACTAAATGGCAAGAAAGGTCTGCATATGGACAGTATGTGTAAATGGGGGCTGTGAAAGGTCTTAAAAGAGACAAACTAATTGGAGGCAAATACATGTACTTAAATTACCAAAAACTAAATGGGGCTTGTCTAACTAGAGGGAAGAAGGGAGGAGTCCAGGAAAAAACCGAACTACCTACACTTAAAGCTCACATCAAGCTACAAACCCTACAGCTGCAAACGAGTCACCATAGTGTCGGGGCATTCTATTGATGAGTGAACTATTAGAAACCAACTATTGAGAATATGCAACGGTTAAAAAAAAAAATAATTAAAAAAAAAATGAAAAAAAAAAAAAAATAAATAATAATAATAATAATAATAATAATAATAATAATATTAAAGATATGACACAATATTTATGATTATAGTGGCAAGCATGCAAAAACGTCGGGGAGTCCGGACATAATATTTAACCTCTTCTCTACCGGCGACCTCGTTTAATTTTACTCGATGCTATATTATAGACGACTTTGTTGCAATCTTAATGAAAGATCCAAGGTCAGTAAAAAGGGTTTAAGTGTGATATTTCGACAGACTGTTGATTGCTGAAGAGCCGCTTTTATAACGGAATACAATCGTCGAACAGTTGACACCAAAATAAAGTTAAATAAAGGTACGACACGGTCAAATGAAAGCGTTACCCCCTGGCAACTATATACATACGGAACACAAAGAAGAAACCACAACTATCGATACAAGGTACAATTAACGAAAGTAAATGATAAAAAAAGAACGTGAAGAACGGATACAGTGAATGGCACGTGCGAAAGAGCTATTACCTTGTGCCAAATAACTAGGCCAAACAGTCTGAAACATTAACATCTAAATCTCTCAAAAACGATTAGGGTAGCGAGCTAATATAGTTCTACCTGGTTAGGGACGGGTCAGTCAGGGAATAGGTGTAGAAACCTACAGCCCATGTTGCTGCATGCCCTACTCTGTTTTTGATTTTAGTCTATTAGAGGTATAGGCCTTCACAATTTACTGGATGACTACATATTAGGAACAGGGTATCGCAATATAACCCGATAAAATACAATTCCAGGTAAAATAAAAAAAAAAAAACAAAAAAAAGGGAGTACCTATTAGTATGTATTAATTAATAATGACCCTGTTGAAAAGCCAATGCACTATAAACCGCACGCTAATAGTCCTTACGTCAGATACAAAAAGTCTGACATACCTACAGCACAACTATAATAGACAAGAACAATACCGCATATAATATAACAAGATATCATATATAACAAATACGGCACTATCAAAAGCGAATAAAATGAAACATGTGACCAAAACAAAAAAACATACATTTCTATTCTCATCTTCAGGGAACCTCCAATTTGACGAGGAGAGAAACGGTTAAAATGAAGGCTCGATCTGAATAAGAATGAGCAGCCGTAAAAAAGAGAAACTGTCTCAAGATATATTCATTATAGAGAGCAAATTGCATGATACTAAACGAGAACAGGAACTTTAAAAAAACTCGGAAAAGACAATAAATATAAATTAAAACACATTATGAAGCCAAAAATATACATAAAATACATTCCCAAAAATACTAATACAATACATTACGGGTACAAAAACAAACGAATTACAAACAGTACATTATAAAAAATGATTAGGTGAAAATAAAAGGCTTGATCAGAGATTAAAGTAAAAGATGAAAACACATTAAATATACGAAAGCAACAAATTAGAAAAGACAAGTAATTAAAATACATAATATCAAGAGAAACAGGTTGACAATATTGAAGGGGGAAATGTTTCTACGATGAAGTTTGGGTCCGTTTGAAGGCCGATTTCAGTCCCACAGTTACAGGTCTCACTACTCGCTCTGTAATGGAAACAAGACCGACACCTAGATATGACAGAGAGAAAATGCAGGGTTGAAAGGTACGAAAATCGCGCACACTAAAGGGCCAAACGTCTTTAAATTTGCAAAATAATTGGGCCTAAACCACATGTCGGGCAGAGCCGGCACCCCCGACGGAAGAGTAAGAAGAAAAGAATAAAAAAGATAAACAAAAACCAAGAAAAAAAAAAAAAAGAAAATCCCCCCACCCCCCTCCAACCTTTAAGGACACAGTAAGCCAAAGTAATCCAGTAAGACAATAACACAATCATGAAATACATAATCACTAGGAAGAAAATAGCTACGAACCTAACGGCCGTACTCCGGGGACGTGGAGGGGCGCCATACCTCCGCCTACACCGCGGCGCGGACGGTATGCGACGCTCTAGCTGAGAGCAGTACTAAACTGAATGATTGCTTCCGTGACGAGATTCTAACATGCCCAGCACATTTCGTGAAAATCGGTTTTTAACTTTGTGAGCCGCCTTCGCTGGCGGAGGTATGCACTCTAATGATCGCCTCCTAAAATAAACCGCTTCTTCCTTGGCGCATAACATTTCTGTCCACCTAATTTCGAGGAAAATTGGTTCAAAACTTTAAGAGGTATCTTATTTACAGACAGACTGACAAACAGACAGACAGAAACATACGCAGAAGGCAACTTACATAAAACAAGAACTCCGTTGGTGGAAAGTACAATAATAATAGCCACAATATACTATACTTGGTGCCTTACTAGTACAATATTAAGAAATAACTAGGGAATTGAAATAGCTCAAAATATAGTTATATTGAAGTGTGCTTTAGAAGGTGCAATGGTGTGAGAAAGATAAACAGAACATCAAGATCAACAGTCTAGCGGTGTGTACTGTGCATTAAGTACCAAGGAGTACATAAGGAAAATCAAGCAACCAACAGATGCTAGTGACCCTTATAGGTTGCTTGACCTCCAACAACACTGAGGATCAAAGTGTTCCAAACCAGTGGTGTTAGAGTGGGTAAGGGAACATTGGAAAGGGAACTACTGCACCCTGGACCTAATGGCCGTGTGCAGGAAAGTAAAGGTATTAAAAGGAAAAAAGTACAGAATGTAATACATAACTAGGAAATATAAATAGCCATCATATATTACTTGACATTTCAAGGACAACAGTAGCCAGTACAATAGCTGCTTAGTTAGATAAAATAGGACCTCCGAGGCGTGATCAATCCTTCTAGATAGTTAAACCAGCACACTGTAAGTCACGAATATAACGTTAGGACTTGCGAGCATCTTTTCGAGGTCTACTAGTCCCAGGCCCTTGGAATAGCTACTTAGGTTATAGCGAGGAATTTCAGAGGCTAGTAAAACCCCATTCTAGAAGTTATTATGCCCAGCACACTGTACGTCCATGAATAGCGTGCGATGAACTGGAGCCTAAATTTGAGAACTTCCCAGTCCCTTGTATAGCCGGACTCTAGCTTCGTTAGTTGAAATAAGGACTTCAGGAGGCTATCAATTCTTCTGGATCGTTATGCCAGCACACGAGTAAGTCAAGAACAGTTAAGACTGGAGCCTCATTGTTCGAGAAACTCCAGATCCCTTGAAATAGCTACGAAAATTATAATATTAATAATTTAATGATAAATTACACCCGCATTTAAAGTACTTAGGGTTTTTTACACCCACACCAACTTCAAATCTAAACTCAGTTAAGATGAAATAAACAAGCTATTAAATCGTGGCACTCACACGGACTCGTAACAACCCTTTAGGATCCTCAGCAGCGACGTAGTCTCGCAAACAAGAAATCCAAGCGGAGGAACATTATGAAAAATTATCTCTGCTTGGTATCTTCCGGGCAATTCACTTTTCCGAGGTAAAATTTTAAGGTAAAGATCAAAGATGAGGGTTACTCGGCAGCGTATATAAATATAAAAAACAAGTCAGAAAAGTACACCGCCGCTCATAGGGATATATATATATATATATATAGTAGATATATATATTTATGGTTGGTATTGTTTCCCTGCGCCCCTTGCTCTTTCAAGTGTATTCCTATTAGTTTTGATATATTAAGAAACATTCGATCCTTTAGTTTATGGATTTGAAGGTACCTTGTCGCCCCACTGTTGTTGTCCATTTTAAGGGCCGCTGCGAATGCCGATTTAGGTGGTCGATTATGTTTCTTGGCCAGCGAAAAAGCCGACGAGCCTGCAATGGAGGAAGGGATACACGCACACGCCGTTTCGCGGGCGGAAGATTTTTCTGCCACGGAAAAGAAACATACAAATTGATCTGGGAAAGGGTAGGAAGAACGTCTCGGCGGTATTATTTTAAGCGCCCTAGCGGTCTAGGGAGAGAGGAAGTGAAGATAACCTAACAATAATAACAATAATTATTATAATAATAATAATAATTCTAATAATAAATGTGACATTTTCATGGGACGGTTTTCTGGACCACTTTCTCCCTCATGTTTAGCCGCATTAGTTATCCAGATGTTACGATGTTTGCGCTAGTACGGTTAGTCGATTTTGAAGACCTTTCGCCCCATTTCTTCGTCAATATTTAGACCTTTCGTTCTATTTAGGTGTCGATTTTTTCCCTGGCGAACGATAGTGAGCCTGTAATGTTGGAAGAACCGGCCTTCGGCCGGCACATTTTTCTACCGAAAAATGTACAAATTAATCTAGAAGGGGGCCCTAATGGATGTTTTTTTCCAATTTGATGGGGGTCTAGGGAGGGAGGAGAGAAACTAGAAAAATAATGAATACCTGCAAAAATCGCCCAAAAATTGAACCATCCTCCCTTAATTTAGTAGAATTTGTTTATATACAGGTGATAAAACAGGTACCCGTTATAAAACAGGTACCCGTTATAAAACAGGTACCCGTTATAAAACAGGTACCCGTTATAAAACAGGTACCCGTTATAAAACAGGTACCCGTTATAAAACAGGTACCCGTTATATCACTAACAAGCCAGTTACTGATCGCTACCCACTGGTCCATTATATCCCCTTCAATTCAATTATGTCCCATCGCTTCCCACTGGTTCAATATATCCCCTTCAATTCAATTATGTCCCGTCGCTACCCACTGGTCCATTATATCCCCTTCAATTCAATTATGTCCCATCGCTACCCACTGGTCCATTATAACCCCTTCAATTCAAGTATGTCCCGTCGCTACCCACTGGTCCATTATAACCCCTTCAATTCAAGTATGTCCCATCGCTACCCACTGGTCCATTATAACCCCTTCAATTCAAGTATGTCCCATCGCTACCAACTGGTCCATTATAACCCCTTCAATTCAATTATGTCCCATCGCTACCCACTGGTCCATTATAACCCCTTCAATTCAAGTATGTCCCATCGCTACCCACTAGTCCATTATAACCCCTTCAATTCAATTATGTCCCATCGCTACCCACTGGTCCATTATAACCCCTTCAATTCAAGTATGTCCCGTCGCTACCCACTGGTCCATTATAACCCCTTCAATTCAATTATGTCCCATCGCTACCCACTGGTCCATTATAACCCCTTCAATTCAATTATGTCCCATCGCTACCCACTGGTCCATTATAACCCCTTCAATTCAATTATGTCCCATCGCTACCCACTGGTCCATTATAACCCCTTCAATTCAAGTATGTCCCGTCGCTACCCACTGGTCCATTATAACCCCTTCAATTCAATTATGTCCCGTCGCTACCCACTGGTCCATTATAACCCCTTCAATTCAATTATGTCCCGTCACTACCCATTGGTCCATTATACCCCCTTCAATTCAATTATGTCCCATCGCTACCCACTGGTCCATTATAACCCCTTCAATTCAATTATGTCCCGTCGCTACCCACTGGTCCATTATAACCCCTTCAATTCAATTATGTCCCATCGCTACCCACTGGTCCATTATAACCCCTTCAATTCAATTATGTCCCGTCGCTACCCACTGGTCCAATATAACCCCTTCAATTCAATTATGTCCCATCGCTACCCACTGGTCCATTATAACCCCTTCAATATGAAATATTCAAGTCGTCTTTACATATTCATACCAGGAATTAACCCCTTCTGTACCGGCGACGTCTTGTTTACTTTATTAAGGCTACTATTTGACAATTGTATTCAGTTTACAAAGGGTCTCCAGCAATTAACAGGCTGCGAACTATCTCACTTAAGGGGAGATTTCCACTTGAGATTTTTTTTTCTTGACTCCTTTCTCCTTCGTGTTTAGCCCCCATTGCTTTTCTAATTTTAAGACGTTCGCCGCATTATTTTGACGATTTTAAGAACCTTCGACCCATTTCTGTCAATTTTAAGACCTTTCGTTCCATTTAGGTGTCGATTTTATCCTGGCGAGCGATAGCGAGCCTGTAATTTAAGAGGAACCGGCTTTCAGCCGGGACATTTTTCTACCGAAAAATGTACAAAGTATCTTGAAAGGGGCTCAAGGGGATGTAATCTTAAGCTTGAAGGATATCTAGGGACCAAACTAAAAACCTCCCCTAAACCATTTTTACTACCGCAGATCCTTCTTAAACTGCCCAAAATCGTCTAAATATAGCCAGAATAAAATTAAAAAGACGTCGCCGGTACAGAAGGGGTTAAGGGGTATTAATGAGTTCCACATCAAAGTAACAGCCACTAGTCACTCCAATGCTAGGGGGGGGGAGGGATAATCTAAGTTCAAAATAGGTCATTCAAATACATACAGGGTAATCGCAAAGATATATATATATATATATATATATAAATAAGAAACTTTGATAGGAACAATTCGCAACCGTCCTTCCGAGCAACCACATGTAGTGTTGACGTAAAACCATTAATCAGTTTTAATCCTTGCATGCAGATTGGTTATTTGTTCGCCCTTTTTACAGTATCTTGCGTCTTAAGCATCCATATGGATTGGATTATAAAAACAAAAAAAAATAGGCATCAGAGAGAGAGGGGGGGGGGGGGGGGGGGGGGGGGGGCGGGCGGGGGGGGGGCCGGGGGGCATCATGAATACAGTCCTGACCAAAGGGGGGGTGCGGTGCTAAAAAGGTTAAGAACCACTGTCTAACCTCTACCAAATGACCAACAGGGAAGGTATTACTCTTCTTGTTGTTGGTGTGTTGTTGTTGCTGTTCCCCAGGCTGCCTGGCCGAACAGCGCCAAGGCCCCGAGCAAGGCCAAGAAGGCCATAACCGAGCGCCCCCACAGAACCCTCCCTGCCTACCACAATAAAGCCTGGGTGACTCCAAGACGGGGAGCTGAGGAGGGTGCGGAAACGCCCGGGAAACCAAAGCCCCACCCAGGGCGCTGTACCCCTCAGCATTTATGAAGAGACTGTTGAGGGGCAAATGAAAAATGTGATGCTTTGGCTTCCAATCTCCCAACCTCTAGGTTGGGAGATTGGGAGATCAATCCACGGAAGGGACGCCGTCACTTGAGATCTAGAAAATAAATAAGTAAAAGGAACAGTCAGAGTAAGCTATGGGTATGGCAGAGATCGCTCAGTTCTCACTCTGATAGACCAGCCCATCACCACATGACTAGAACCGAATCCTCTCAGCATCAGCTAGGAAAGGCCCGAGAAAGCCGCCTTTGGCGGGGGGATAGCTCCCCTATTTCAACCCCTTTCGGGGTTGGGCACCACCCTTGTTGTTGGTTCTCTGGATTAGTGGACAAAGTTAGAAGCATATAAGGAAATATTCTAAACACGTGTGGTTACAGTAATGTCTGGGAAACTCAGAGTCATGATATCAACCCGGTTTGGCTAGAGAAGGCAATCAGTAGACGTCTCAGAGATCAGTGGATTCAGAAATGGTACAGCGAACTGAATAATAAAACTTCATGCTGAACTTATAAACTATACAAAAGCATATACGAATATGAAATATATTTGTTGCTGAACAGGGAGACTCGTAATATAATAAAATTTAGAACAAACAATGTATATCACCGTCGCGCCAGGCGGATATATTTACCCAAAATGACCTTCATTCCATGGCTCTTTTTCATGCATAAGCAAGAGCCAGAGCGTAATACAATTATATATCTGTGAAAGGGCAAAGATAGAGCTTTCCTATGAGACCTGAATCATCCCTGTACGATATCTACTTATCTTGCAACGATCGTGCAACCGAAGGGCAATTTCGATAAATTATTGGCAATTTTGTGGTTTATCGGGTGTGAGGG
>CM064527.1:4251516-4343103 GCA_032716605.1 Paralithodes platypus
AAATTACTAAGGAAGTTTACATTATAATAAATTACTAAGGAAGTTTACATTATAATAAATTACTAAGGAAGTTTACATTCGGAATTATACAATGTGGGTAAGGAAAAGATAGCTGCAAGAAAACAAATGTTGCGTAGAAACTCTGTTGGCGACATCCGCCTTGGGCATTTTGCCAGGTATAGGATATAAAGGTCTTTAGGAAACGGAGAGAAAGAGAATGTTAGTTCGTGTGTTTATGTGAGAGAGAGAATGAAAAGCTGCTGCTAAAATCAATGCACCTGATAGGCATATTTATGAAAACAATCCCTTAATATATAATTCAATTATGATTAAGGGGGATGGTGCACTTTTTGGGCGATTTTTGCATGTATTCATTATTTTTCTAGTTTCCTCCCTAGACCTCCACCAAATTTAAAAAAACATCCATTAGATCCGCTTTCAAGATTAATTTGTAAATTTTTCGGTAGATAAAATTCCCGGCCGAAGGCCGGTTCTTCCAACATTACAGGCTCACTATCGTTCGCCAGGGAAAAAATCGACACCTAAATAGCACGAAAGGTCTAAATATTGACAATGAAATGGGGGCGAAAGGTCTTAAAATCGACTAACTAATGGGGCAAACATCTTAAACGAAATGGGGCGAAAGGTCTTAAAATCGACTAACTAATGGGGCAAACATCTTAACTCCTGAAAACTAATGGGGCTAAACATGAGGGAGAAAGTGGTCCAGAAAACCGGCCCATCCCCCCTTAATACAAATATAATTCCATTACTTTCATCTTTGTACTAAGTTCTTGTTACTGTCAATGCCTCCAAGACCCAATTCCTCCTTCTATCTACCCATCGCAATCCTCCACAAGACTTTCAATTATTCTTCAACAACACACAAATCAATCCTCCACATGACTTTCAATTATTCTTCAACAACACACACATCAATCCTCCACAAGACTTTCAATTATTCTTCAAAACACACACATCAACCCTTCATCTTCTCTCAATATTCTAAGTGTATCGTTTTCATCCGACCTTTCTTAGAAAGATCATACTGCTAAAACAGTTTCCCAAAAGTAAGGTGTGCTCAAATGTCTCTGTGGGTTCTTCACCCCCGCACAGCTTCTTGCTCTGTATTGGGGCACAGTGCGGCCCCATATTGAGTATTGTTCGCATGTGTGGGGAGGCTCCACCCATACCACACTTCTCGAAAGAGTAGAATCAAAAGCGTTTTGCCTCATCAACTCAGTTCCTCATACTAGTTCCCTACAATCTCTTTCTACATGCCGCAATGTTGCATCTCTTTCACTCATCTATCGCTATTACAACAATCAGTAATCTTCAGAGCTCTCTCAATGCATATCCTCTCCCTTGCAGCGGGTACGAGGCACCCGCCTTTCCACACAGTGCCACTCCTATTCTGTCCAGCTCTCCAACCCAATAATTGGCAAATTTTCTGGATATTTCTTCTACTCAACAAGTGAACTCTGGAACTCTCTCCCTCAATCAATCTTTCCTTCATCCTATGACTTAAACTGCTTCAAACTTTGTGTGCCCAGGCATTTTGACCCCAACGTCCCTTGAATTTGGCTCCGTCAGTTTTTTGGCTTTGGGGGGAGACAATCGTTACAGGCAACCTGCCTTTTGTCTCCTTCAAACATATAGAAAAAAGTAAAAAAAAAAAAAAAAAAAAAATACTGCCCACACATTTCGTTAAAGTTAATTCCGACCCTCTTTCCTTTTCAGGTGGATGGGAATCGTCAGTCTTGGTCAGCAACCCATCTAGGGGAGTAAGCCTTGTGCAAATCCTTACAGCTCACCTAAGAGTGAAGCAAGTTGGTGAATGGACTAGCCATCCGCCTCCCTTGAAAAAATAGTACTAAAAAGATACAAAAAAAGGCCTCGGAGTCGGAGTCGGAAAGGCCGTAAGTCAAGGGGTTACTTCTGTAAGTACTTGAACAAACTGGCACGGGTGGTCCTCATGGGAGACAGGTCCACTTGGGGGCGTTTTGTTTATGGCCACCCTCATAAAGGAGAGTAAAGCCGGTATCACACGAGAACATTTTTAGTCAACATTCGATAATCAACATTTTTCTGGCAACATTTGTGGAATATTTCGCACTGGTATCGGGGCACTAGACTGATAAAAGACGAATTGGGATAACCAAAATATAAACCAAACGTTGACCTCATAAGCTGCCAGACCAGTGTTGAGGATAAATGTTGAGGGAAAAAGCGCTCGTGTGATACCGGCTTAAGGGGAGGTTTCTAGTGTATTGCTTAGACCTCCATCAAGCTTAAAATGACATCCCCTAGACCCCCTTTCAAGATAAATATGTACATTTTTCGGTAGAAAAATGTCCCGGCCGAAGGCCGATTCCTCTTAAGTTACAGGCTCGCTATCGCTCGCCAGGAAAAAATCGACACCTAAATGGCACGAAACGTCTTAAAATTAACAGAAATGGGGCGAAAGTTATTAAAATCGGGCAAACGTCTTAAAATCTCAAAAGCAATGGGGCTAAACATGAGGGAGAAGGAAGTTCGAAAAAATATCCCTCAAGTGGAAACCTCCCCTTAAGGCGTATGGCAATATATAGACAGATTGATTTTAGTCCGATGTCAGGTCAGTCAATGCAGTCTAGCAGACCGTATCCAGCGGGTCAAATCATTCAAGACATATTATGATGACCAAACAATACAAGGCCGGGGTAATTTAAGGGGAGATTTCCACTTGAGGGACTTTTTACTTGACCCCTTTCTCCCTCATGTCTAGCCCCATTGCTTTTGAGATTTTAAGACGTTTGCCACATTAGTTTGGTGATTTTAAGAACTTTTGCCCAATTTCTGTCAATTTTAAGACCTTTCGTGTCATTTAGGTGTCGATTTTATCCTGGCGAGCGATAGCGAGCCTGTAATTTAAGAGGAACCGGCCTTCGCCCGGGACATTTTTCTACCGAAAAATGTACACATTTATCTTGAAAGGGGGTCAAGGGGGTGTAATTTTAAGCTTGATGGAATTCTAGGGAACGAACTAAAAACCTCCCCTTAAAGCCGGTATCACACGAGCGCTTTTTCCCTCAACATTTATCCTCAACACTGGTCTGGCAGCTTATGAGGTCAACATTTAAAATACTTGTTTGGCCTAAATTCATCTACCATCAGTCTAGTTTCCGATACCAGTGCAAAATATTCCAGAAATGTTGCCAGAAAAATGTTGATTATCGAATGTTGACTATAAAAGCTCTCGTGTGATACCGGCTTAAATGATGCCAGGTCCCCTGCTTTGTCTTAGACTTAGCGGCTCTGTTATTCTTAAGGGGGGTCGCCGGCTTTTGTTTTTATCTTTTTCTCTCTTTTTCTGGCTTGTATCCATTCGGCCCCATTCAGCCAACTGTTTTAAGACGTTTATCCCCATCCAGGTGTCGATTTTTTCCTGGCGAGCGATAGCGAGCCAGCATTGTATGGAGAAATCCGGCTTCGCCGGAGACATTTCTCTATCGAAAAATGTACAAATTTAGCTTGCTGTCAAAACAACAATATAATATATATGCTGGCTCGCTACCGCTCGCCAGGAAAATATTGACACCTGGATAGGGGTAAACGTCTTAAAACAGTAGGCTGACTGGGGCTGAATGGATATAAGCCAAAGAGAGAGCGAGAGAACGAGACAAAAAGCGAGGTGGGCTCCCTCCCTTACAGAGCAGGAACATAAGAACATAAGAACATAAGAAAATGGGAGTCTGCAGAAAGCCGATTGGCCTAAGCAAGGCAGATCCCTGTCCCACACAACCCCAATTACAAAGCCCAATTATAGGCTCAACACTCTAATACCCTGAGGATCATCTTACCAAAACGGTTAGAGATTAACGCAGGATTACGGGGGTCTGCAGAGCGCTGATTGGCCCAACCCTGCTGATCCCCCTTCACACCCAACCCTTCTCGTCCATATGCTTATCCAATTTTATCTTAAAGCTCCCTATCGTTTTTAATCCCACTATAGCACTTGGTAGTCCATTCCACCCATCTACAACTCTGTTACCAAACCAATATTTGCCTATATCTTTTCTGAAACGAAATTTATCTAATTTGAAACCATTGGTACGAGTTCTTTCGCTATCACTGAGCTTTAGTACATTTGTCATGTCCCCTTTGTTAATCCCACTAACCCACTTGAACACCTCTATCATATCCCTCTAACTCTGCGTCTCTCTAACGAATGTAAGCCTAATTTCTTCAACCTTTCTTTATACGGAAGATTTCTAATATTATGGATAATTTTTGTCATTCTACGTTGTACTCTCTCCAATGAATCTATGTCCATTCTGTAATAAGGACACCAAAATTGGACAGCATAATCCATATGGGGTCTCACTAATGACAAGTAAAGTTTTAAGATAACATCAGCAGTTCTGTTACTCACACTCCTTGAGATGAACCCGAGAATCCTGTTTGCCTTGTTTCGAACGCTTATACACTGTTGTCTAGGCTTCAAATCATTGCTAACAAACACACCTAGATCTTTCTCACAATTCGAGTTTTCTAATTCCACATTAGCTAATTTATATTTAACATTTGTATGCATCTTCCCTATCTTTAATACCTTGCATTTGTCAATGTTAAACTTCATCTGCCAATTTACTGACCATTCATGTAAGGTATCTAGATCCCTTTGGAGGCACTCTATATCGCTATCTGAATCAATTGTTCTCCCCATTTTGGTATCGTCTGCAAATTTACTTATCCTACTAGTTATACCTAAATCAAGGTCATTTATGTATATAACAAACAACAGAGGACCTAATACAGATCCCTGGGGGACACCACTTTTGACTGCTCCCCATTCTGACTTCGTACCATTTTTGCTGACTCTCTGCTTCCTACCAATTAGCCATGACCTAATCCATCCCAACAACGCCCCACCTATTCCATGCGCCTCAACGTAAGGCATGTCCCAACCATCTGTCTCTCCCCACAGCTCACTGGAAGCCAAATGTCTTTATCTTTTTCTTTTGTCCTTCTCGATCTCATTAACTTTGAATTTTTTTAACCAATTGTTCGCATTTTGCTTTAAAGTTGATTCTGTCTTTAGTCTCTCCGTTAATGCTATGTCCTACCTCGTCTTCAATATGTTCTCTTCCTCTCCCTTGTTCTCTTCCTCTCCCTTGTTCTCTTCCTCTCCCTTGTTCTCTTCCTCTCCCTTGTTCCCTTCCTCTCCCTTGTTCTCTTCCTCTCCCTTGTTCTCTTCCTCTCCCTTGTTCTCTTCCTCTCCCTTGTTCTCTTCCTCTCCCTTGTTCTCTTCCTCTCCCTTGTTCTCTTCCTCTTCCTTGTTCTCT
Organism: Paralithodes platypus; assembly: GCA_032716605.1. Taxonomy (NCBI): domain Eukaryota; kingdom Metazoa; phylum Arthropoda; class Malacostraca; order Decapoda; family Lithodidae; genus Paralithodes; species Paralithodes platypus. Next base: position 4,256,844 of record CM064527.1, read on the forward strand.
TCCTCTCCCTTGTTCCCTTCCTCTCCCTTGTTCTCTTCCTCTCCCTTGTTCTCTTCCTCTCCCTTGTTCTCTTCCTCTCCCTTGTTCTCTTCCTCTCCCTTCTTCCCTCCCTCCTCCACCATCTGCCACCCTCTCTCTTCTTGTTGTATCGTTATATTGCTTCTATCCACCTTTCCTAGACTTCCATCAAGCTTGAAATTGCACCCCCTTGACCCCCTGTCAAGATAAATTTGTACATTTTTCGGTAGAAAAATTTCCCGGCCGGAGGCCGGTTCCTCTTATATTACAGGCTCGCTATCGCTCGCCAGGAAAAAATCGACACCTAAATGACACGAAAGGTCTTAAAAGTGACATAAATGGGGTAAAAGTTCTTAAAATCGCCTAACTAATGGGGCGAACGTCTTAAAATCTCAAAAGCAATGGGGCTAAACATGAGGGAGAAAGGGGTAATTAAAAAAATCCCTCAAGTGGAAATCTCCCCTTAAGCCGGTATCACACGAGAGTTTATATAGTCAACCTTCGATTATCAAAATTTTTCTGGCAACATTTCTAGAATATTTTGCACTGGTATCGGAAACTAAACTAACGGTGAATTAATTTAGGCAACCGAAATATTTGAAATGTTGACCTCATAAGCTGCCAGACCAGTGTTGAGGATAAATGTTGAGGGAAAAAGCGCTCGTGTGATATCGCCTTATTGCGTCGTCGGCATCTCAATTTCCCCTCATAGTAAAATACCCTCACCAATATCTTGGGCGACCAGTTTTTGTGACCATGTGATGACGGGGAGAGAAAAGGCGGGGGATGTTTATTTGAGAGAGAGAGAGAGAGAGAGAGAGAGAGAGAGAGAGAGAGAGAGAGAGAGAGAGAGAGAGAGAGAGTACAAAGGCAGTACAAAGGAAATCAAGCAACAACAGATCTAGTGACCCTTCTAGGTTGCTTGTCCTCCAAAACACTGAGGATCAAGTGTCCAAACAGTGGTTTAGAGTGGGTAAGGGAACATTGGAAAGGGAACTACTGCCCTGCCACTAACGTGGCAGGACTAGGAAGTTAGTAGGGGATATATTGGTTAGTAACTGAGGGGAGGATAAAGTTATTCATTTACAAACGCAGTCAGTCGCGGGTTTGATGCGAGATATTTGTCTAGGCGGAATTTAAATGAATCAACGGTGCTGCAGTCTATAACGTCTCGGGGAAGCCCATTCCACAAGTTGACAACTCGATTGAAGAAGAAATTCTTAGATTCGTGCGAGTTAAAAGATTTACCAATAATTTTGCAACCGTTTCCCCGCGTGTAATTAGATTGGTCGATAGTGAAGTACTTACTACAGTTCATATTGTCGATGCCTTTGATGATTTTGAACACTTGAATTAAGTCGCCTCTTAATCTACGCTGGGTTAAAGGAAATAGATTTAATTCTCTAAGACGCTCTTCGTATGGTTTGTTCTTTAGGCTAGGTATCATTTTGGTAACTCTACGTTGAACTCGTTCTAGCTTGTTTATATCTTTTTGGTAATAAGGGCACCAGGATTGAACGCAGTATTCCAGAAGAGGGCGGACTAAGGAATTGTAAAGGGTTAGGATAACTTCTTTGGATTTATGCTCAAATGACCTGCCTATAAAGCCAATTATTTTGTTTGCCTTCTTAACAACTTCTGAACATTGTTGACTCGGTTTTAGGTTACTCGATATTGTTACTCCCAGATCAGTTTCTCTGTTTACATTCTTAAGCTGAGTGCCATTCATCGAATAGTTTGCTTTCTCATTTAGGTATCCGACATGTAGTACTTTACATTTATCCGCATTGAAACTCATTTGCCAAATTTGGGCCCAACATGACAATTTATCTAGATTGTGTTGCATATCGTCAACTTGTTCTTTTGAGAGTACGCTATTTGCAATTTTTGTATCGTCAGCAAATTTTGAGATTGTGCAGGTGAGACCCTCATCTATGTCGTTGATGTAAATTAGAAAGAGAATTGGTCCTAGTACCGATCCCTGGGGTACCCCGCTACTTACATTGGTCCATTTAGATGCCTTACCGTTTATGACTACCCTTTGCTTTCTGTTGCCGAGCCAATTTTCTATCCATTTCAACACACCGTCTTGTATTCCATGCGCTTTTAGTTTTAGCAGTAAACGTTTGTGGGGAACTTTGTCAAAGGCCTTTTGAAAATCAAGGTATATAATATCTACAGCTTTACTCTCATCGTAGAGGTTGAGGATATCGTGGAAGAAGTCTAAGAGGTTTGTTAAACAGGAACGTTTTTTACGAAAGCCGTGTTGAGTATCTTTAAGTATGTTATTTTCCTCCAAGTGATTTACGAGTCTGTCTCGTATGACCGTTTCTAGCATTTTACATACAACTGAGGTTAAGCTAATTGGACGATAGTTACTGGGTAGGGATTTGCTGCCTTTTTTGAATATCGGTGTTACGTTGGCTAGCTTCCACTGATCAGGCATAGTTCCAGACTGCAAGGATTTATTGAATAGAAATGTCAGTGGTTTGGAGAGCTCATTCTTAGCTTCCTTTAGAACTCTAGGCGAGATTGTATCAGGTCCTGGCGTTTTATTTACCTTGAGTTTATCTAAACAATTCAATACTTCTCTCTCTGTAACGGTGATATTGCTTAGAACATCTGAATTATCAATCTGAATCGGCGATGTTGTAGGGATATCACTGAGGTCTTCTGTTGTAAAAACTGATGCAAAGAAGGTATTGAGGGCATTACTCATTTGTACTTCGTCTTTGGTGTATTCTCCTTTTTCATCGACTAACGGTCCAACAGTTGAAGTAACGACTTTTTTCTTTCTGATATAACTATAGAATTCTTTCGGGTTTGTTTTACTTTGATTCGCAATATGTAACTCTAAGGTCTTTTTACTTTGCTTAATTAACTTTTTGGCTTTGCGTCGTAGCTCTACAAATTTCACCCGTTCTTCGTCATTTTGTGAGGATTTTAATCTATCATTAGCAAATTTTTTAGCAAGCAGGCAGTTTGAAATATCTTTATTCCACCATTTGGGCTTATTATTATGGCCTGGACGCCGTATTTTCGATGGTATGCAGTCTTGCACTGCTTTTAGGTAAGAGGTTTCGAATAACTTCCAAGATGTATTTATGTCGTTATTGTTAATTAAAAAGCTCCAGTCAGTTTCTTTAAACATAGCTCTAAGTTTATGGAAGTTTGCTTTCTTGAAATTAGGGACTTTTTCGATGCTACTATTTGGTTCGTTACTAGTAAACTTTAAAGTGAAAGTTATCGTACGATGGTCGCTGTTACTGAATTCATCACCAACATTCAAATTCTCTATCAATTCTTCTTTTGTTGCAAGTACAATGTCAAGAACGTTATTACCACGGGTCGGCATTCGAACAAATTGATAAAGCGAACTCTCTTGCAAGTTCGTATACAAGTCATGTCCGGAGTGTGAAGTAAGAGTATCGCCCCACTTGGTCACAGGTAAATTAAAGTCGCCAAAAATTACGGTATCTTGTGAGTTACTTACATCTGCAATTTGTTCGTAAATTTCTCGGTCAGTTTGCACTGATTGAGCTGGAGGTCTGTATATTAATGCAAGTATTATTTTTGTACCTTTATTATTCTTTATTAGCACAAAAGATGTGTCGACGTTCACAATTTGAGGTTTTGACACGAGGGTCGGGTTAAGACTTTCTTTGATATAAAATAAAACGCCACCTCCATTTTTATTTATTCGGCTGTTCTCAAACATTACATAACCGGGAAGTGAATACTCTGCTAAAAAGTCTCTATCTTGTGTATTGAGCCAAGATTCTGTTATGCCAATCACATCATAATTTTCTGTAAACACTAGTTCCTCTAAATCTGAAAATTTATTGCGTATGCTACGAGCGTTTGCATAGAAAACCTTTAAAGTTGCGGTTTTAGAACTCGCAGATCGTTCTTTCATCGAATTTTTGGTTCTGGTCGGATCTACATTTACATTCATGGCTGTCCTCGGTCCTCGGTCGTTATCCCTGACGGTTTTGAATTTGGGTCGTGTTGGTGGAGCTTTATCCAAATTCGCGGTTCTTGACGGATTAGTATTTAATTCCTTTGTAGATTGCCGTCCTCGCTGTCTTCGGTCCTCCTTCCTGGTTGTCCTGTGCCGACTCGATTTCTTCTCCGAAAATCCTTCACCGCATCGTTGAGAAGACGCCCAAAACGCGCTGCTCCCACCTGGTTCAGATGAACTCCATCGTCCGAAAACAAATAGTCATCGTAGTAGAAATTGTCCCAGGTGTCGACGAATCCCACGTTCTCCTTCCTGCAGAGGTTTGCTAGACAACGATTTGTGCTGGTGGCTATGTTGTAAAATCGGCTCTCTACACCGAGCCGGGGGACGATTCCTGAGACGATGATCCTTGATGACTTCTCCTTAAACGACTTGATCAGCTGCTGGTACTTTAAAAGCAAATCTTCCGACCGGGTTCGCTGTACATCGTTGGATCCAACGTGGATGACGTACATTGTATTTGCAGGGGCCAGCTTTGATACTTCGTCAACTGCTGCAACTACGTCATCCACACCACCACCAGGGATACAAAAACGCTTCCTGGTCTTAGGTGCCCTGGCGCAAAACTCTGTGAGCTGACCACGTATCATCGAGTCTCCCACGAGCCGGACTTCTTCTATTTCCTCTTCGTCATCTGAGTCTGCGAGTATCTGGAAACGGTTTTGACACTCGGTAATCGGTATGTGTTTCCTGGTCTTGGGGCAAACGTTGTTCCTCACGACACGGAAGTTGTCTTGAGGGGAGAGAGAGAGAGAGAGAGAGAGAGAGAGAGAGAGAGAGAGAGAGAAAGAGAGAGCCGGTGTGAGCTGCCTGAAAAATACTGCAAAATGTAGGAGTCTGACAGTGAGACCGACAATCAAATTGCATCTTGAAATGGAAGTGAAAAGGTGTGTGACAGATAACGACAGATGTACCAGCGACGTCTTTTCAACATTATTCTAGCTATATTTAGACGATATTATGCAGCTTAGGAAGGATCTGTGGTAGTTAAAAGGGGTTGGTTGAGATAGTTTGAAGCCTTCTTCTTGCTAGAGGTCTTTCCTAAGCTGACTAAAATCGTGTGATAGTTGCCAGAATAGGATGAAAAGGACGTCACCGGTACAGTATGGGATAACGACAGATGTACGGTCGCGCTAATAAGTCATGTCCCAGCTGCCATTACATTTGGCTCGCTCTGTGCTGTAATAATGTCTGCCAGATGTTGAATAGGGTGGGTAAGTGTAGGAATAACTTTGTATGTTGCCCTCGAATTGAATCAAATATGTTTAGATATTGCTGAAACCAATTAAGGATCAAAATATACTTGGTGCCGCTCATCACTTATTAGTGCGACTGTACCGGTGAGACTGAAGGAATTGTAGACAGGAGGTCGAACTTGAAGCAATGCAGTAAAACAAATATACAACACAAAGTTAAACAGGCAAAACACGAGAAACACTGACAGGCAGAGACGGCTATAAAAGACGGAAAAAAAAAAAAAAAAAAAAAAAAAGCGAGAGAGATGCTTATAATTATACAGTATTTGCTATCGTATTACACTCGCCTTATCGGGTTATTGAAATTCAGTACACCTTGATACTAATATAACTAATGTATGCTTGTATTATAAATCAATACATACCGATGTAGCCTAGTAATGGTGGTGTAATATTGTGTACATTTAAAATTAACCCCTTGAAGCTCTGACTCGTTTTAGAAGTTTTGTTTGGCTATCATTAGACGATGGTATGCAGCTTAGGAAGGATCTGTGGGTATTAAAAGGGTAAATACTATCTCAATCAACCCTTTGACTTCCATTTACTGTTACTAATCTGAATAAAATCGTCTAATAGTAGCCATAAAACAGAACAGAAACGCGTAATGGAGCTTGAAAGGGTTAAGTAACTTTTCAACAGCGAGGGTAACATGTGACATAAGCTGCCACAAAATAGTGTAGAATGTTGCAGTTTAAATGTAAATAGTGTAGAATGTTGCAGTTTAAATGTAAATAGTGTAGAATGTTGCAGTTTAAATGTAAATAGTGTAGAATGTTGCAGTTTAAATGTAAATAGTGTAGAATGTTGCAGTTTATATGAAATAGTGTAGAATGTTGCAGTTTAAATGTAAATAGTGTAGAATGTTGCAGTTTAAATGTAAATAGTGTAGAATGTTGCAGTTTAAATGTAAATAGTGTAGAATGTTGCAGTTTAAATGTAAATAAAAACAATTCATGTCTAAACTTTCAAGTCACTGGAACTAATACCTCGCCCAAATCTCCGATTGAATTTATTTGTGTCTATTTGTCCCACAAGTACCCATTCCCTATCCTCCACGAAAATTACGAAAAATCAGCCATGCAATGCAATTACTAAATCAAACTTAAGCCGGTATCACACGAACGCTTTTCCCCTCAACATTTATCCTTAAAGGGAGGTATTTAGTTTGTTCCCTAGACCTCCAGCAAGTTTAAAATTACACCCCTTTGAGTCCCTTTAATTTGTACATTTTTCGGTAGAAAAATTTCCCGGCCGAAGGCCGTTTCCTCTTAAGTAACAGGCTCGCTATCGCTCGCCAGGATAAAATCGACACCTGAATGGCACGAAAGGTCTTAAAATGGGGTAAAAGTTCTTAAAATCGCCAAACTAACGGGGCAAACATCTTAAAATCTCAAAAGCAATGGGGCTAGACATGAGAGGGGTCAAGAAAAAAGTCCCTCAAGTGGATATCTCCCCTTAACACTGGTCTGGCAGCTTATGAGGTCAACATTTAAAATATTTCGGCTACCTAAATTCATCCATCATCAGTCTAGTTTCTGATAGCAGTGCAAGAGAGTCCAGAAAGGTTGCCAGACAAATGTTGATCATCGAATGTTGACTATAAAAGCTCTCGTGTGATACCGGCTTTAGACTTACCACAGGAATTTTGGCACTTGTGACGACTGGCTAATCGAGAACAATAATTATACGCATTTTGAGTACAAACAAGATAGGGTTAGAAATACTGAATGACGATAATTATGTTATATTATTTCTCTACCAACAATGGAACCAGCCGTAATTACAAACAAAATATTACCGAAACTACCACTAATTTTCCCATGGTTATTCTTCTTGGTTTTAGGTAGTTTGCATCATTATATACAGTAGTTGAAATTAGTTACAATCCCCGGAAAATTTTATTTCTCCCATTATCCAACGATCTTAAAACACTCAGATGTAAGTCATTTTCAGAGTTAATATACAATTTGCTTTGCCTTTGGATACAGGATTGGTTGAGGGGGGATTTGTCCCCCTCACCCCCCCCCCCCCCCCCCCCCCCCCTCCTCACATGACTTTATTGAAATCAGTATCTATTTTAACAGTAAGGAGCTTACTAAGACTTTCACTGCCGTCAATAGGGAGCATAATAGATTTTTTTTTTAACAGTACTTTATATAGTGCACGTAAAATGTATCTACGGAGGTTGAAACACATTTTAATATGATCTTTGCAACATCCTTATTCTATACTATAGTCTATTCGCTGTAAGTAGGCGAGAAATCAGGACCTCTAACCTCTGTAACTTAAAAACGACTAGAGTAATCGAGCTAATATTTCTACCATTTGGGAAGAATCAGCCAGGGAATAGATGTGGAAATTTACAGCCAATTTGCTCTAGCCCTTTATGAGTTACAGAGGATAGAGGTCATGAGTTCTCGCCCACTTACAGCGAATAGCCTTCAAATATTGAGACATAATTATTTGTAGTTTCGGTAATAAGTACTGTACCACAAAATCCTATATATTCCCTTCATACGAAATGTTTGGTCCCTAGCTCGTTCTGAATATTTAAAAGCAGAATGCATGAAACTAAATTGCAATTTGCTTCAATGTAATTACTCTGAAACCTGACCTTAGTTATTGCACAAAAATGGAAACTATTATTGAATTTTTTTTTTCTTTATCGGGAGCCTATCAAACATCGGTGGAAAATATCAGTGGTATTATTGGAAGTATAATGAAAATATCAGTGGTATTATTGGAAGTATAATGAAAATATCAGTGGTATTATTGGAAGTATAATATATATGTGACAATATGTAGGAGAGAGAGAGCGAGATAGATATTTACATAGATTTACATATATACACTGACCACACATACCTTACGATCCAAACGAGGTGGTCCAGACTTATTCTAGTAGAGATGGCATAGAGAGAGAGAGAGAGAGAGAGAGAGAGAGAGAGAGAGAGAGAGAGAGAGAACACCACAATGACCAACAACTCGAGCAACACAATATAACAACCTGAAGGTAATTCTGCATAACTACAACTCCTATTATTTTTATTATTTTTTATTTTTTTTATTTCTTTATTTTAATGTATTTTAATGCTTTCTAAGCGTGTATTTTATTGTTAGAAAGTGCAGAAAGCACTTTTTATTAACATTTGCATTGTTAATTGTAATTCCGATACCCCAACATTCTAAGAGTTTACTCGATTTAGTCAACTTTGAAAAGACATTAGCCTAACCTAACAACCTTACCTAAACTATCCTAGCATTATGGGTGGGGGCCCCCCCCCCCCCCCCCACCACCACCACCACAGCTGATTGGGTATTACTCTGCAATCTTCAGCTTTGGCTGTCGATAAAAGGAAAGTACCACTAAAAATGTACTGACGTCTTGTAGGTGAAGTTCCACTCTGATTGGCTACTAAACATCGGGGAGGAGCCACCAAGGCTAGAATGTAAACAAAGTGTCCTGGACTGACTGTACAAAAATAACTCTGATAATGTTATAGGGGAGTGAAAATCAAATTGACAAAATAAGAAAAGTAGCATTTATCCCCACATCAGTAAGGTCCCCTAAGTAAGGTAAGAGAAAAGTAGCACTTATCCCCACATCAGTAAGGTCCCCTGAGTAAGGTAAGACAGTAGCACTTATCCCCACATCAGTAAGGTCCCCTGAGTAAGGTAAGAGAAAAGTAGCACTTATCCCCACATCAGTAAGGTCCCCTGAGTAAGGTCAGAGAAAAGTAGCACTTATCCCCACATCAGTAAGGTCCCCTGAGTAAGGTAAGAGAAAAGTAGCACTTATCCCCACATCAGTAAGGTCCCCTGAGTAAGGTAAGAGAAAAGTAGCACTTATCCCCACATCAGTAAGGTCCCCTGAGTAAGGTAAGAGAAAAGTAGCACTTATCCCCACATCAGTAAGGTCCCCTGAGTAAGGTAAGAGAAAAGTAGCACTTATCCCCACATCAGTAAGGTCCCCTGAGCGAAAAAAAAAAAAAAAATCCATGAGACAGGAATCCCGTAATCGAGGAGTTGCTGTTCTGCAGAATACCCAAAAAGGAATATAATGAGGTAAATTTAAATACATCAATGGTCACCTACTTGGGATTAGAAGTTCGTATGGACCTCTGTATTGGTAGCCCGGCAGAATTCACACTGAAATTGATAAATGTAGGAATTAGGTTTAAGGGGGTAGGTGCTTGGTTTTTGGTCTGTATATATATATATATATATATATATATATATATATATATTATATATGTATATATTTATTTATTTATTTTTGAGTTTCCTCGCTAGACCTCCATCAAACTTAGAAAAACACCCCCTTTCAAGATAAATTTGTACATTATTCGGTAGAAAAATGGGTTCCTTCTAAAAATTAGAGGCTCGCTATCGCTCGCCAGGAAAAAATCGAAACCTAAAGGCCATGAAGTCTTAATATTGACAAAAAAATGAGGCGAAAGGTCTCAAAATCGCCAAACTAACGGAACGAACGTCTCAAAACTAATATGCTAAACATGAGGGAGAAGGGGGTCCATAAAAAGCGAGTACTGGCCCCTTAACACTCACGATCTCAACTATAAATTATTATCAGTTTATATTTGTCACAATGAAAATGAATTACAGGTAAGAACGAATGTTAAAATATATTCACCCTGTGTTTATAATTATAAGGTGAAAAAATATAATTGTAACGATATTAACCCCTTGAAGCTCTGACGCGTTATAGCAATTTATTTTGGCTATCATTAGACGATTTTATGCAGCTTAGGAAGGATCTGTTGGTATTAAAACGGTAAAGACTAGCTCAATCAACCCTCTGACTTCCATATACCCTGCCTAATCTGAATAATATCGTCTAATAATTACCAGAAACCAGAAAATAAATGCGTATTGGAGCTTGAAAGGGTTAACGGGCAGTGTACCGAAACACTTCTATCCTATACACCTATCAACCTACATATGGCCGCATTAAGGGGGGTACCCGGCTTTTTTTCTCTCTCTCATTGTCTCTCTTTCTCTGACTTGTATCCATTCGGCCCCATTCAGCCAACTGTTTTAAGACGTTTATTCCCATCCAGGTGTCGATTTCTTCCTGGCGAGCAATAGCGAGCCAGCATTGTATGAAGAAATCCGGCTTCGCCGGAGAAATATTTTCTATCAAAAATGTTTCAAATTTAGCTTGCTGTCAAAACAAAAATATGTATATGCTGGCTCGCTACCGCTCGCCAGGAAAATATTGACACCTGGATGGGGGCAAACGTCCTAAAACAGTAGGCTGAATGGGACCGAATGGATACAAGCCAAAGAGAGAGGGAGAGAAAGAGAACAAAAGCGAGGTGGGCTCCCTTAACCCTTTCACGTATTTATGACGCAGAGGTTGCCAGATTAGCAATAAGAAATAGAGTTCTCTCACTCTTATAATTACCTCTCCAAAATTAGTTTTCTGCCCACAGCTAACTCAAAGACAACTGCAGAGGTTGAAGTAACTAAACTAAAGGTTTCTAAATACCCCTGATGGTAACAAGGGCTTTAAAGTATCCCCAATAGGCTCAACACAGCTAACTCAAAGACAACTGCAGAGGTTGAAGTAACTAAACTAAAGGTTTCTAAATACCCCTGATGGTAATAAAGGCTTTAAAGTATCCCTAATAGGCTCAACACAGCTAACTCAAAGACAACTGCAGAGGTTGAAGTAACTAAACTAAAGGTTTATAAATACCCCTGATGGTAACAAAGGCTTTAAAGTAGGCCTATCCCCAATATGCTCAAAATCGCGTCGTCATATGCGTGAAAGGGTTAAGAAAGAGACAAATCAGACAAATACCCAAATAAAACTAATTGTATTTTGTGCTTACTGTATTGTAAACTACACGCTGCCAACAGTTGGACAATAATTGTACTAAGGCTATAGTCTATTCGCTGTAAGTAGGCGAGAAATCATGACCTCTATCCTCCGTAACTTAAAAACGACTTGAGTAATCGAGCTAATATGTCTACCAATTTGGATGAGTCAGCCAAGGAATAGATATGGAAATCTACAGCCAATTTGCTCCAGCCCTGTCTGAGTTAGAGAGGATTAGAGGTCATGATTTGTTCGCCTACTTATAGCGAATAGACTATAGTGGTAGACCTATGATTTATTATATACATTATTAAGGGAGCTCAGACGGTATTGTGCAGCATAATTTACTGGTTCGGCTCAATGGTTTAAGGAAGGGGTTTAGTTTGCTCTCTAAACCTCTAGCAAACTTAAAAAACACCCACAAGACCCCCCTTCGATATAAATTTGTTAATTTTTCGGTAGAAAAATTTCCCGGCCGAAGGCCGATTCGTCTTCAAATACAGGCTCACTATCGCTCGCCAGGAAAAAATCGACAGCCGAATGGCACGAAAGGTCTTAATATAACGAGTTCCTGGTGTACCACCATAGCTGGTATCAGTGTACCCCTATGTCAATATGGTGACCTCCATACCGGTCAGATCTCATATAACAAGCTAATGATATTGTGGCTCCAGACACTATCTACATCCCTCAACACAATCCACTATTAATATAACGAGTTCCTGGTGTACCATAGCCGGTACAGTGTACCCCTATGTCAATATTGTGACCTCCATACCGGTCAGATCTCATATAACAAGCTAATGATATTGTGGCTCCAGACACTATCTACAACCCTCAACACAATCCACTATTAATATAACGAGTTCCTGGTGTACCACCATAGCTGGTATCAGTGTACCCCTATGTCAATATTGTGACCTCCATACCGGTCAGATCTCATATAACAAGCTAATGATATTGTGGCTCCAGACACTATCTACATCCCTCAACACAATCCACTATTAATATAACGAGTTCCTGGTGTACCATAGCCGGTACAGTGTACCCCTATGTCAATATTGTGACCTCCATACCGGTCAGATCTCATATAACAAGCTAATGATATTGTGGCTCCAGACACTATCTACAACCCTCAACACAATCCACTATTAATATAACGAGTTCCTGGTGTACCACCATAGCTGGTATCAGTGTACCCCTATGTCAATATTGTGACCTCCATACCGGTCAGATCTCATATAACAAGCTAATGATATTGTGGCTCCAGACACTATCTACATCCCTCAACACAATCCACTATTAATATAACGAGTTCCTGGTGTACCATAGCCGGTACAGTGTACCCCTATGTCAATATTGTGACCTCCATACCGGTCAGACCTCATATAACAAGCTAACGATATTGTGGCTCCAGACCCTATCAACAACCCTCAACACAATCCACTATTAATATAACCTGAGATACCACATAGAGATTCTAAACACTCGAACCACTACAACAGTTATGAGTATTTACATTATGAACCCGCACTTTAAACCTCCGAGCTGTTATTAACTGTTCTGAAGGCAGTGTATGAAGCTCCAACAACGGGAAGGAATTCATATTGTCCTGGAGTGTTAAGGGGAGGCAGACCGTTCTTCTGGACCCCCTTCTCCCTAATGTTTAGCCCCACTAGTTTTGAGATTATAAGACGTTCGGCCCATTAGTTTGGCGATTTTAACACCTTTCACCCCATTTTGTTGAACATTTTAAGACCTTTCGTGCCATTTAGGTGTCGCTTATTTCCTGGCGAGCGAAAGCGAGCCTGCAATTTTAAGAGGAACCGGCCTTCGGCCGGGACATTTTTCTACCGAAAAATGTACAAATTTATCTTGAAGAGAGGTCTAGGGGGTGTTTTTCTAAGCTTGATGGAGGTCTAGGAAGGAAACTTAAAAAAAATATATGAACAAATGAATTAAACCAAACAAACGGTCTGCCTCCCCTTAAACTATGTTGTGCATATAAACCAGACACAGCTTTGTTGAGAGATATACAGTACAGTACTGGATATTACTCTCAGTCCTTAATATATATTCAAATACCTCGTTCTCATTTAAATGTATAATATTAGATATTTATCGTGTGTATATATATATACAGTATATATATAAGACGGTCGATTGTAAACAAGACATTTCCTTTCTCAAAACAAAATCTACAAAATCGTAACCTCCCGCCATTTTAGGACTGGACAACTTATCCCCTTAAATGAAACAGGCTATGCAAAGCTGACTACTTCCCTGCCGTCAGCGTATGGAAGTATATTGCGGTCACCAGCTCCACGGAGCCTACCTACCTCCGCGGAGGGTCCGAAGTCCACGTAATTCTAAAGATTGACTATGAAATTTGGATATTTAAGTCAATTACTCGGTTTTAATACATACAAAAGTTTATAAAATTACAAATGATTAATACTTCCATAGGTCCCCCCATGTGACCAGACCATTTCCCGGAGTGCCATCAGAGGGTCCAAAAAGCCAAACAACGACCCGCCTCGCCCCTTTAGCCGCCACGGGAAAGGACCAGGACTCTCGAGACTGAAGGAAGAGACACTATCCCAGCCAAATTAATCAGGATAAGCCGGCTAGGTATAGGTAGCGCCAACAAACTTGACAATTATCTCGATCCCTGACCTCTTCGTAACTCAAAAGGACCTAGAGCAAACTAGCTGTAAATTTCCACATCTATTTCCTGGTGGACTCTTCCCAAATAATAGAAATGTCAGCCCGATTGCTTTCATTCATTTTGAGTTATAAGAAGTTAAGGGGTCCAGATTATTGTCAAGTTCGTTGGCGTTACCTATAGCAGATCTCGGTCTAAAGACATGATATCTTCCATGCTCGAAACTGAGCTTTTGGTCCAAAGACAAGACAGGCTCCCCTCGATCAAACAACGAGAAAGTTATAAGAGTTTTGATCAGCCAGCTACGTACGAGATTGGCAATTGATCACTTGCGAGTTTCGTTCTATAAGGAAGTTGGAGTTGTAGACATCGATATTTAACAGAATTAAGAGCTAAAAATACGGTCGTTGTACTATCACAAGCAACGTACGAAATTAAACACAGTCACTCCAACCAATCACGCACCATCACTGCGCAGTTGCCACATCTACGATTCTCGATCCTCAGCTGGAAAAAACAAAATCAGGTATAGTGGTCCGATACCAAGCCTCTAGGTTGTACAACATGCCAAGAAGACAGGAAGCCAAGAAGTCCATGCGAGCGAAAATCCAAGTACAGCCAAAAACGAGAGAGAACACCAAGAAACGAGAGAGAACACCAAGAAACGAGAGAGAACACCAAGAAACGAGAGGGAACACCAAGAAACGAGAGAGAACACCAAGAAACGAGAGAGAACACCAAGAAACGAGAGAGAACACCAAGAAACGAGAGGGAACACCAAGAAACGAGAGAGAACACCAAGAAACGAGAGGGAACACCAAGAAACGAGAGAACACCAAGAAACGAGAGAGAACACCAAGAAACGAGAGAGAACACCAAGAAACGAGAGGGAACACCAAGAAAGGAGAGAGAACACCAAGAAACGAGAGAGAACACCAAGAAACGAGAGAACACCAAGAAACGAGAGAGAACACCAAGAAACGAGAGAGAACACCAAGAAAGGAGAGTTGAGTAGTAGAGCCACCAGATAAATCATTAACCCCTTCTGTACCGGCGACGTTTTTTAGTTTTATTCTAGCTATATTTAGACGATTTTGTGCAGTTTAAGGGGAGGTTTTTAGTTTGTTCCCTAGATATCCTTCAAGCTTAAGATTACACCCCCTTGAGCCCCTTTCAAGATAAATTTGTACATTTTTCGGTAGAAAAATGTCCCGGCTGAATGCCGGTTCCTCTTAAATTACAGGCTCGCTATCGCTCGCCAGGATAAAATCGACACCTGAATGAATCGAAAGGCCTTAATATGGGGTGAAAGTTCTTAAAATCGCTAAACTAATGGGGCAAACGTGTTATAATATCAAAAGCAATGGGGCTAAACATGAGGGAGAAAGGGGTAAAAAAAAAATCCCTCAAGTGGAGATCTCCCCTTCAATCGTCTAATTGTAGCCAGAATAAAATGAAGAGGACGGCCCGGTACAGAAAGGGTTAACTCCCCCCCCCCCCCCCCGACGCCACGGAAATTAATAAATATATATATATAACTATTTAATTTGTCTAACTGAGAGACCCTTCTTGTCTCCTAGTAATTTGGATAAGAAATGTTTGCCCTGTTCTTGTTCTGTCTTGAGTCGGCCACCCCCAAGACAAAAAATACAAAAAAAAAAATAATAAAATATAATGAAATATAAAATACAAAATCAGAAAAATGGGGATTGGGCCTGAGCATATAGATAGATAGATAGATAGATAGATAGATAGATAGCTATAAAACACACATCCCCTATCCTTGTATTGCTGCTAATAAATGTTCATAATATTATAGCCGGACATTGTGGTTCGATATAATATAGTGAGACTTAACCCTCTCACGTTCTTGACGCAATTTTGAGCCCATTAGGGATACTTTAAATCCTTTATTACCATCAGGAGTATTTACAAACCTTTAGTTTAGTTACTTCAACCTCTGCAGTTGTCTTTGAGTTAGCTGTGTTGAGCCTATTGGGGATACTTTAAATCCTTTGTTACCATCAGGGGTATTTACAAACCTTTAGTTTAGTTACTTCAACCTCTGCAGTTTTCTTTGAGTTAGCTGTGTTGAGCCTATTGGGGATACTTTAAATCCTTTACCATCAGGGGTATTTACAAACCTTTAGTTTAGTTACTTCAACCTCTGCAGTTGTCTTTGAGTTAGCTGTGTTGAGCCTATTGGGGATACTTTAAAGCCTTTGTTACCATCAGGGGTATTTACAAACCTTTAGTTTAGTTACTTCAACCTCTGCAGTTGTCTTTGAGTTAGCTGTGTTGAGCCTATTGGGGATACTTTAAAGCCTTTGTTACCATCAGGGGTATTTAGAAACCTTTAGTTTAGTTATTTCAACCTCTGCAGTTGTCTTTGAGTTAGCTGTGTTGAGCCTATTGGGGATACTTTAAAGCCTTTGTTACCATCAGGGGTATTTAGAAACCTTTAGTTTAGTTACTTCAACCTCTGCAGTTGTCTTTTGAGTTAGCTGTGGGCAAAAAACTAATTTTGGAGAGGTAATTATAAGAGTGAGAGAACTTTATTTCTTATTGCTAATCTGGCAAACTCTGCGTCATATGAGTCTGAAGGGGTTAATACCCACATATCCTTCCTAAGCTGCATAAAATCGTCTAATTATAGCCAAAGTAAACGGCTACAACGCGTCAGAGCTTCAAGGGGTTAATATTTAAGGGGAGGTTTTTAGTGTGTTTCTTAGACCTCCATCAAGCTTGAAATTACACCCCCTAGACCCCCTTTCAAGATAAATTTGTACATTTTTCGGTAGAAAAATGTCCCGACTGAAAGCCGGTTCCTCTTAAATTACAGGCTCGCTATCGCTCGCCAGGATAAAATCGACACCTGAATTGCACGAAAGGTCTTAATATGGGGTGAAAGTTCTTAAAATCGCTAAACTAATGGGGCAAACGTTTTATAATATCAAAAGCAATGGGGCTAAACATGAGGGAGAAAGGGGTCAAGACAAAAATCCCTCAAGTGGAGATCTCCCCTTAATGCTTGTTCCAGACAAATAAATATTCTATGATAAAGTTAAAAAGTAGCAAATATCGTCAAGAGATATAAGCGATATATACGTGTTAGAGGTAAGGTATTTATTATACGTGTTAGAGGTAAGGTATTTATTATACGTGTTAGAGGTAAGGTATTTATTATACGTGTTAGAGGTAAGGTATTTATTATACGTGTTAGAGGTAAGGTATTTATTATACTAACATGAATGAACTTGCTCTGACAATGTCTAGCCTGATGATGACTACTGTGCTTAGTTGAAACGTTGCAATATACTGTAGAAGTGGACCTTCGTTCAGAGTCTCTCTCTCTCTCTCTCTCTCTCTCTCTCTCTCTCTCTCTCTCTCTCTCTCTCTCTTATGGAGTTACAGAGGTTTGAGGATAATTATTTCCTTTCTACTTTACCCTTTTACTCTTATGACGCAGAGGTTGCCAGGTTAGCAATACGAAATAGATTTCTCTCACTCTTATAATTACCTCTCCAAAATTAGTGTTCTGCCCACAGCTAACTCAAAGACAACTGCAGAGGTTGAAGTAACTAAACTAAAGGTTTCTAAATACCCCTGATGGTAACAAAGGCTTTAAAGTATCCCCAATAGGTTCAACACAGCTAACTCAAAGACAACTGCAGAGGTTGAAGTAACTAAACTAAAGGTTTATAAATACCCCTGATGGTAACAAAGGCTTTAAAGTATCCCCAATAGGTTCAACACAGCTAACTCAAAGACAACTGCAGAGGTTGAAGTAACTAAACTAAAGGTTTATAAATACCCCTGATGGTAACAAAGGCTTTAAAGTATCCCCAATAGGCTCAACACAGCTAACTCAAAGACAACTGCAGAGGTTGAAGTAACTAAACTAAAGGTTTATAAATACCCCTGATGGTAACAAAGGCTTTAAAGTATCCCCAATAGGTTCAACACAGCTAACTCAAAGACAACTGCAGAGGTTGAAGTAACTAAACTAAAGGTTTATAAATACCCCTGATGGTAACAAAGGCTTTAAAGTATCCCCAATAGGCTCAACACAGCTAACTCAAAGACAACTGCAGAGGTTGAAGTAACTAAACTAAAGGTTTATAAATACCCCTGATGGTAACAAAGGCTTTAAAGTATCCCCAATAGGTTCAACACAGCTAACTCAAAGACAACTGCAGAGGTTGAAGTAACTAAACTAAAGGTTTATAAATACCCCTGATGGTAACAAAGGCTTTAAAGTATCCCCAATAGGTTCAACACAGCTAACTCAAAGACAACTGCAGAGGTTGAAGTAACTAAACTAAAGGTTTATAAATACCCCTGATGGTAACAAAGGCTTTAAAGTATCCCCAATAGGCTCAACACAGCTAACTCAAAGACAACTGCAGAGACTGAAGTAACTAAACTAAAGGTTTATAAATACCCCTGATGGTAACAAAGGCTTTAAAGTATCCCCAATAGGCTCAACACAGCTAACTCAAAGACAACTGCAGAGGTTGAAGTAACTAAACTAAAGGTTTATAAATACCCCTGATGGTAACAAAGGCTTTAAAGTATCCCCAATAGGTTCAACACAGCTAACTCAAAGACAACTGCAGAGGTTGAAGTAACTAAACTAAAGGTTTCTAAATACCCCTGATGGTAACAAAGGCTTTAAAGTATCCCCAATAGGCTCAACACAGCTAACTCAAAGACAACTGCAGAGGTTGAAGTAACTAAACTAAAGGTTTATAAATACCCCTGATGGTAACAAAGGCTTTAAAGTATACCTAATAGGCTCAAAATTGCGTCATATGTCGGAGAGGGTTAAGGGAAGACGTTTTTTTTTTTTTTTGTATTATTAATTTATGTATTCCTTTATTTCTTAGTATTTTCGCTAGACCTCCATCAAGATTAGACGAACACTCTTAGACCCCCTTTAAGATAGACTTGTACATTTTTCGGTAGACAAATGTCCGGCCAAAGGCCGATTCCTCCTATAATTACAGGCTCACTTTCGCTCGCCAGGAAAAAAATCGACACCTAAATGGCACGAAGGGTCCTAATATTGACAAAGAAGTGGGGTGAAAGGTTATAAAATCCCCAAACTAATGGAGCCAACGTCTTAAAATCTCAAAACTAGGGAGGCTGAGAAGGGGATCCAGAAAAACCGTCTGTCTCTCCTTATGTTGAAAGAATTCACTAGCTGCACCAAAGGAAAAATATGGCACGGGAAAGCCAAAATAATTCCTAACATAATATACTATATAGGCTTTAAGGGGGTGTCACCGGCTGTTTTATCTTTCTCTCCTTTTCTCTCTTTCCCTGGCTTGTATCCATTCGGCCCCATTCAGCGAACTGTTTTAAGACGTTTATCCCCATCCAGGTATCGATATCTTCCTGGCGAGCGATAGCGAGCCAGTATTGTATGGAGAAAACCGGCTTCGCCGGAGACATTTTCTAACGAAAAATGTACAAATTTAGCTTGCTGTCAAAACAAAGATATATATATGCTGGCTCGCTACCGCTCGCCAGGAAAATATTGACACCTGGATGGGGGTAAACGTCTTAAAACAGTAGGCTGAATGGAGCCGAATGGATAAAAGCAAAAGAGAGAGGAAGAGAAAGAGAAACAGAGCGAGGTGGGCCCCCTTAAAAACGCGTTCATTTCTTGCTTCCCCTCAGTATTCAGCATGGTTCTCCTCGTCTCTTGCATTCAGAGTCAGTCAGGTAAACAGAACAGTGTATATTGAAGGTCAGATATGGTTGACTCTAAAATGTTTATGATATAATATTATGCAAATATAAATATGAATATGTTATAGTTATGTATTGATTTATTGATTTACACACACACATACACACACACAACCTCTCTCTCTCTCTCTCTCTCTAAATATATATATATATATATATATATATATACACTGAGAGATTAGAAACATTTAGTGGCTCACGTGTATTTGTGATATATACTCAATATATATATATATATATATATATATATATATATATATATATATATATATATATATATATATATATATATATATATACATTCGTCACCAGCATACTCTTGCTGAAATACATTTATAAATATTGTGCCATACTTTCCATTGTCAATAGTATCGATGCAAGTTAAAATATATGAATTATAATTTATATAATTACTGGAAATCAAATGAGTACGTCCACACATCATGAATTATGATTAATAACTGCAAAAACCATAATTTATGTTGATTAGAGGGCAGCGAAGTGAGAACATTATGTTGCCAGAGAACAAGTGTATGATATCAATGTGTGTAACCTTTAAGGGGGGGGGGGGTTATTTTTGTTATTTCTGTCCTTTTCTCTCTTTCTCTGGCTTGTATCCATTCGGCCCCATTCAGCCAACTACTTTAAGACGTTTATCCCCATCTAGGTGTCGATTTCTTCCTGGCGAGCGATAGCGAGCCAGCATTATATGAAGAAATCCGGCTTCGCCGGAGACATTTTTCTATCGAAAAATGTACAATTTTAGCCTGCTGTCTAACAAAAATTAAAAATATGCTGTCTCGCTACCGCTCACCAGTAAGAAATTGACACCTGGATGGGGATAAGCGTCTTAAAACAGTAGGCTGAATGGAGCCAAATGGATACAAGCCAGAGAAAGATAGAAAAGGACAGAACAAAAACAGGTCACCCCCCCCCTTAAGCCGGTATCACACGAGAGCTTTTATAGTCAACATTCGATCATCAAACATTTTCTGGCAACATTTCTTGAATATTTTGCACTGGTATCGGAAACTAGACTGACGATAGATGAACTTTAGAATATAACCGAAATATAAAATAGGTTGACCTCATAAGCTGCCAGACCAGTGTTGAGGATAAATAGGTTGGCCTCATAAGTTGCCAGACCAGTGTTGAGGATAAACAAATTTAATGTTGAGGGAAAAAGCGCTCGTGTGATACCGACTTTATAGCGTATATATATATGGTTGATTAGGCTAATATATAATATAATATGTTTAAAGGGGAGATTTCCACTTGAGGGTTTTTTTCTTGACTCCTTTCTCCTTCATGTTTAGCCCCATTGTTTTTCGAATTTTAAGACGTTCGCCCCATTATTTTGACGATTTTAAGAACTTTCGACCCATTTCCGTCAATTTTAGGACCTTTTGTGCAATTTAGGTGTCGATTTTATCCTGGTGAGCGATAGCGAGCCTGTAATTTAAGAGCAACCGGCCTTCGGCCGGGACATTTTTCTACCGAAAAAAATGTACAAATTTATCTTGAACGGGGGTCAAGGGGGTGACATTTTAAGATTGCTGGAGGAGTAGGAAACAAACTAGAAACCTCCCCTTAACAGGATTATTTGCATAATACATATATAATAATCTAATTCATTTGGTACCGGTATATTAATTGATATATACATGGATAGATAGATGATATGCGTTGATGAATAATATAGCTAGACACTTTAGATGTATAGATAATGATTACAGCATTCTCTCATAATCGTATTTGGAAATGATTACCTAGTCCAGGCAAAAAAAATAAAAAAATAAAAATGGGGTTTGTTCGGTGGAAGATTTGTTTTGCAGTTGAGAGCAAAAATATATAACGTACATTTCGGGACTGGATGATAACGCAGTGAGAGAGAGAGAGAGAGAGAGAGAGAGAGAGATATGAGGGAGTATTATTTGCAGTTGAGAGCAAAAATATATAACGTTCATTTCGGGGCTGGATGATTACGCAGAGAGAGAGAGAGAGAGAGAGAGATTTACATAGATTTACGTATATACACTGACCACACAGACCTCACGATCCCAGCGAGGTGGTCAGGACTTAATTCTAGTAGAGATAGCTAACCCGAGAATAAAGGACAGTGGAAGGAAAGGCTAGCAAAAAAAAAACAGAAGAGAGAGAGAGAGAGAGATGAGGGAGAATTATTTGCAGTTGAGAGCCAAAATATGTAAAGTTGATTACGCAGCCAGACGCCATGCAAAAGGTAACAACTGTTTTGATGATCGGCTTTCACACGCAATTTTTACCCAGTGCCCTGCCAGAGGATTAAGGGAGCCCACCTCGCTGTTTTCTCTTTCTCTCCCTCTCTCTTTGGCTTGAATCCATTTGGCCCCATTCGGCCTACCATTTTAAGACGTTTATCCCTATCCAGGTGTTGATATTTTCCTGGCGAGTAGTAGCGAACCAGCATATATACAGTATATATATTTATATTTTTTTTTTTTTGTTACAGCAAGCTAAATTTGCACATTTTTCGATAGAAAAATTTCTCCGGCGAAGCCGGATTTCTCCACACAATGCCGGCTCTTGTCACTTAGATGGGAATACACGTCTTAAATTAGTTGGCTGAATGAGGCCGAATGGATACAAGCCAAAGAGAGAGGGAGAGAAAGTTAAAAAACGCGAGGTGGGCCCCCTTAAGGACATTGTTATCGCTGTCGGTCTGTCTGTGTGTAGATGTATGTTAATGTATGTTATGTTATGTTATGTATGTTATGTATGTATGTTATGAATGTATGTTTATGTATGTTAATGTATGTTATGTTATGTATATTATGTATGTTATGTATGAATGTTTATGTATGTTAATGTATGTTAATGTTTATGTATATTATGTATGTATGTATGTATGTTATGAATGTATGTTTATGTATGTTAATGTATGTTAATGTATGTTATGTATGAATGTTTATGTATGTTAATGTATGTTAATGTTTATGTATATTATGTATGTATGTATGTATGTTATGTATGAATGTTTATGTATGTTAATGTATGTTAATGTTTATGTATGAATGTTTATGTATGTTAATGTATGTTATGTTATGTATATTATGTATGTATGTATGTATGTTATGAATGTATGTTTATGTATGTTAATGTATGTTAATGTATGTTATGAATGTATGTTTATGTATGTTAATGTATGTTATGTTATGTATATTATGTATGTATAATTGGTATCAGCAATATTTCCACATGATGTCTTCTCTTTGAGTGAGATATACCAACATGTTCCTACACTTTCCCACCCTTTTCAACATCTGACAGACATTGAGGGGGTGACCTGTTTTTTTCTCTTTCTCTCCTTTTTTCTCTTTCTCTGGCTTGTGTCCATTCGGCCCCATTCAGCCAACTGTTTTAAGATGTTTATCCCCATCCAGGTGTCGATTTCTTCCTGGCGAGCGATAGCGAGCCAGCATTGTTTGGAGAAATCCGGCTTCGCCGGAGACATTTTTCTATCGAAAAATGTACAAATTTAGCTTGCTGTCAAAACAAAAATATATATATGATGGCTCGCTACCGCTCGCCAGGAAAATATTGACACCTGGATGGGGGTAAACGTCTTAAAACAGTAGGCTGAATGGGACCGAATGGATACGAGCCAAAGAGAGAGAGAGAGAGAGAAAGAAAAAAAACGAGGTGGTCTGTGTCTGTGTGTAGATATATGTACAGTATATATATGTATGTATGTTTATGTACGTATATCTCTGTGTATGGCTATGTATGTAGAGTAATAATTGTTGTGAAGGGAATTAACGAGTGTTGGTGAAACATGCAGCAGTATAGAGCCAGTAAAGTTAGTTTATAAGTGTGTCAATCATCATCATTACACACATCGCCTCCCTCCCTCCCTCCCTCCCTCCCTCCCTCGCTAGCTACCCGTTACAGATCCCATAATTAAGGGGAGGTTTTTAGTTTGTTTCCTACTCCTCCAGCAATCTTAAAATGTCACCCCCTTGACCCCCTTTCAAGATAAATTTGTACATTTTTCGGTAGAAAAATGTCCCGGCCGAAGGCCGATTACTCTTAAATTACAGGCTCGCTATCGCTCGCCAGGATAAAATCGACACCTAAATGGCACGAAAGGTCTTAAAATTGACAGAATGGGGCGGAAATTCTTAAAAATCACCAAACTAATGGGGCAAACGTCTTAAAATCTCAAAAGCAATGGGGCTAAAGATGAGGGAGAAAGGGGTCAAGAAAAAAGTCCCTCAAGTGGAGATCTCCCCTTAAGTGTGTCAATCATCATTACAAACATCGCCCCGCCCCGCCCCCCCCCCACCCCCCCCCGCCCCCCCCCCCCCCCCCCCCACCCCCCCTCCCCCCTCCCCTCGCGAGCTATACCCGTTACAGACCCCATAATGCGTATCTGGTTAAGGGGAGACGGTCGTTTTTCTGGACCCCCTTTCTCCCTCGTGTTTAGTCCCATTATTTGTTTTAGATTTGTAGACGTTCGGCCCGTTTGTTTGGCGATTTTGAGACCTTTCGTCCCATTCTGTTATACATTCTTAAGGCCTATCGTGCCACTTAGGTGTCGATTTTTTTCTGGCGAGCGACAGCGAGCCTGTAATTTTAGGAAGAATCGGCCTTTGGCCGGGACATTTTTCTACCGAAAAATTTACAAATCTGTCTTGAAGGGGGGTCTAGGGGGTGTTTTTCTAAGCTAGTGGGGCTAAACATGTGGGAGAAAGGGGGTCCAGAAAAACGGTCTGGGCTCCTTAAGGGAAGATTTCTAGTGTGTGTCTTAGACCTCCATCAAGCTTAAAATTACACCCCCTAGACCCCCTTTCAAGATAAATATGTACATTTTTCGGTAGAAAAATGTCCCGGCCAAAGGCCGATTCCTCTTAAGTTACAGGCTCGCTGTCGCTCGCCAGGAAAAAATCGACACCTAAATGGCACGAAAGGTTTTAAAATTGACAGAAATAGGGCGAAAGTTATTAAAATCGTTAAAATAATGGGGCGAACGTCTTAAAATTAGAAAAGCAATGGGGCTAACCATGAGGGAGAAAGGGGTCAAGAAAAAAAATCCTTCAAGTGGAAATCTCCCCTTTAAATTTGTCAATCATCATCATTCCAACATCGGCCACCCCCTCGTTATACCCGTTACAGACCCCATAATGCCTTTCTGGTTAATTAGATAATTTGTTTGCTGTCTGTACAATTTTTTCTGATCCCCTTTCTCCCTCTTGTTTAATGGTCTCATTATTTTTGAGATGTGCAGACGTTCGGCCCATTTGTTTGGCGATTTTAAGACCGTTCGTCCCATTTCGTTATCAATTTTAAGACCTATCGTACCATTTAGGTGTCGATTTTTTTCCTGGCGAGCGATAGCGAGCCTGTAATTGTAAGAAGAATCGGCCTTCGGCCGGGACATTTTTCTACCGAAAAATGTACAAATTTATCTTGTCTAGGGGGTCTAGGGGGTGTTTTCTAAGTTTGATGGAGGTTTAGAGAGCAAACTAAACCCCTTCCATTGAGCCGAACCAGTAAATGATGCTGCACAATACCGTCTGAGTTTGTCAATCATCATTACAGCATCGGCCACCCTCGTTATACCCGTTACAGTCCCCATAATGCGTTTCTGGTTAACTAGATACGTTTGCTGTCTGTACAATTTTTTTACTCGAATATTTTGAACTCTTTTAACATATTACATTTTTTTACTCGAATATTTTACTCGAATATTTTGAACTCTTTTAAGATATTAAAAAAAATTACTCGAATATTTTGAACTCTTTTAACATATTAAACAAATTTACTCGAATATTTTGAACTCTTAACATATTAACAAAATTTACTCGAATATTTTACTCGAATATTTTACTCGAATATTTTGAACGCTTTTAACATATTAAACAAATTTACTCGAATATTTTGAACTCTTTTAACATATTAAATTCATGTGGAAATTAAGACACAAATGCAGAGCAGGGACCCAGTTTATTCAACGTTTCGCCATGAAGGCTTCTTCCGGAATAACACACAGTAGGGGAGTATGTATGTATGTATGTATGTATGTATGTATGTATGTATGTATGTATGTATGTATATGCTCAGGCCCAATCCCCACTTTTCCTATTTGTATTTGTATTTTCTATTTTACTCTATTTTATTATTTGTTTTGTTTTTATTGTCTTGGGGGGGTGGCCGACTCAAGACAGAGCAAGAACAGGGAAAACACAATACACAAGACAGTCAACCAAATATATCTCTTACCATAAGGAAACAACACACCAAAAACAACAGCATGAAATGTTCAAATAGTTTAGTCTGGTTTTCGACTCGTTAATAAATATGCAAGTGGTTTGGCTAGCGAAAAGGTACCTTTATTTAACCCTCTCCGACATATGACGCGATTTTGAGCCTATTGGGGATACTTTAAAGCCTTTGTTACCATCAGGGGTATTTAGAAACCTTTAGTTTAGTTACTTCAACCTCTGCAGTTGTCTTTGAGTTAGCTGTGTTGAGCCTATTGGGGATACTTTAAAGCCTTTGTTACCATCAGGGGTATTTAGAAACCTTTAGTTTAGTTACTTCAATCTCTGCAGTTGTCTTTGAGTTAGCTGTGTTGAGCCTATTGGGGATACTTTAAAGCCTTTGTTACCATCAGGGGTATTTAGAAACCTTTAGTTTAGTTACTTCAACCTCTGCAGTTGTCTTTGAGTTAGCTGTGTTGAGCCTATTGGGGATACTTTAAAGCCTTTGTTACCATCAGGGGTATTTAGAAACCTTTAGTTTAGTTACTCAACCTCTGCAGTTGTCTTTGAGTTAGCTGTGGGCAGAAAACTAATTTTGAAGAGGTAATTATAAGAGTGAGAGACCTCTATTTCTTATTGCTAATCTGGCAACCTCTGCGTCATAAATGCGTGAAAGGGTTAAGTTCATGGTATAATTCATTACGATAATTGAGCTGACTTAAAGCATCTACGTTTAACAGTATTTGTTTCACATTTTATCAGTCTAGCTTCATTGCATTTCATTCTGTGGCCGGTATCTAGTCTATGAATTACCATGGCGTTGCTTAAGGGGAGATCTCCACTTGAGAGATTTTTTTGTTGACCCCTTTCTCCCTCATGTCTAGCCCCATTACTTTTGAGATTTTAAGACGTTCTCCCCATTCGTTTGGCGATTTTAAGAAATTTCGCCCCATTTCTGTCAATTTTAAGACCTTTCGTGTCATTTAGGTGTCGATTTTTTTCTGGCGAGCGATAGCGAGCCTGTAATTTAAGAGGAACCGGCCTTCAGCCGGGACATTTTTCTACCGAAAAATGTACAAATTTATCTTGAAAGGGGGTCAAGGGGGTGACATTTTAAGATTGCTGGAGGAGTAGGAAACAAACTAAAAACCTCCCTAAACCTAAATGTCTGCATATAGGTATAAATTCATAATAGAGCACGTATTTTATAAGTGAAATAATGCCGTTAGCAATGACGTTCTTATGGTTTAAGTTAATTTCGTCTTAATATCATAAACCTCTCCGGGTGGTCGGTGGCCGGGGGAGTGTTGGAGGGACCTTGGTGACTCTGGTCTCTGGGTCTTCTCCTGGATGACCTAGATGTGCGTGAATTTATATTTTGTTTGTGTGTGTTCATTATTTTGTGTTGTGTTGTCCCTATTCTGGCTCTGTCTTGAGTCCCCCCCCCCCCCTCCCCCCCAAAAAAAGTGGGGATTTTGCCTGAGTATTATAGATAGATAGATATATAGATATATATATCACCACACCAAGCGAGCCGCTTGGTGTAGTGACTAGCGTCTCGGACTTCCACCCAGAAGGCCCGGGTTCGCGCCCACGCTCGGCGCATTAAAGATTTTTCACAAGCACTGAGTCGTTACCATCCCTCATGAGCAAAGGGATGGGATAGTAGTACAGGACCCCAATGGAAATACGCCTGATCGGCCTTATTGAGCTATCCTTAGCTGGCTTAGCATGCGCTAGCTTTAAGAACTATTATTATTATTATTATTATAGATCATGAATAAGTAACATTAATCACATAAGATACTCAAGCTTGTCAAAATTAATATGGAATGGTTTTCCCTCAACACGTTTTGTTATATCTATGATCATGTGAGTAACTGTTTAGTACTGTCATAATTGATAGATGATAATCCTACATCAAATTCATAATTATATTCACACCACAAGTTATTACAACTTGTCACAGACGCATCAAAGCCAGTAAACATTGAGAATTAAAATGTAAAACTTGCAAACTAAACAAACCAAAACTGGGACAAAGACAATATAAAGTCAAATTGATACAGATGGGTTCCACCCAAACGCAACCATACCTAGAAATGCAATAATTATTATGCAAAAATGGTAAGTAATATGAAAATGAATCATAAATATACCTTCACACTTATTATATATATATATATATTATATAAACAAACATTATAATAGAACACCAATAACAGAATCACAATATACGTTTACAAGAGCATATCATTTTACTGAACAGATAGCTATCGGAGGGGGGTAGCTCCCTCGTAACCATCTCATTAGGACAAGGGGGGAAGGGGGGGCTCTCACAGGCGCTCTCATGATGCGTGTGTGGGGGGGGGGGGGAGGGGAGGGGGGGGGTTAAGAACAAAGCGAACAAGAGCAGGCAGGTAGGTTATGGTCATTAGGCCGGTAGTTAGCCTGTGGGGTGCTAATATGCCTATAATTGGAAGAACAATAAGCAACACAGCCCAAACAATACACTTCAAAGAGAATGGGGGCGGGGGGGGGTAGAACGTTGTGGGAGCGTCGCACTAACTCGGGCCATAAACACGTGGATACTGTGATTGAGTTATTTATAAAGCAACATAGGTTAATGGGAGGTTTTTAGTGTGTTTCCTAGACTTCCATCAAGCTTGAAATTACACCCCCTTGACCCCCTTTCAAGATAAATTTGTACATTTTTCGGTAGAAAAATGTCCCGGCCGAAGGCCGGTTCCTCTTAAATTACAGGCTCGCTATCGCTCGCCAGGAAAAAATCGACACCTAAATGGGACGAAAGGTCTTAAAAGAGACATAAATGGGGTGAAAGTTCTTAAAATCGCCAAACTAATGGGGCGACTGTCTTAAAATCTCAAAAGCAATGGGGCTAAACATGAGGGAGAAAGGGTTAAAGAAAAAAATCCCTCAAGTCGATATCTCCCCTTAAGGCACTGGTTATGTTATGTCATCGTTATTCTATATGACTATTTCTTTATACTATCTGAGTGAGGGAGACAAAAGGCAGAACTGCCTGTAACGAGTGAATCCCCCATAGTTGAAAGAGTGACAGGGCCAAAATCAAGGGACGTTCGAGCCAAAATGTCTGGACACACAGAGTTTGAAGCAGTTTAAGTCATAGGAGGAGGGAAAGACAGTTTATGGGAGAGAGTTCCAGAGCTCAGCTGTTGAATAGAAGAAAGACTGAGAGTAATGTTTCACTCTTGGGTTGGAGAGTTGCACAGAGTAGGGGTGGGATTGTGTTGCAAGATGGGTACCACGTTCCTTACGTAGAGGAGGTGGTATACACTGGAGGAGATCTGTGGAGCACTGATTATTGTAGTAGCGATAGAATAGTTAGAGAGATGCAACATTGTGGCAAAGAGAGAGAGATTGCAGAGAGTTGGTGAGTGGATGGAAGTTAATGATACGAAAGGCTTTCTTTTCTACTTTGTTTAGAAGTGCGGTGTGAGAGTAGGCTATCCTCCCCACACATGTGAACAATAATTATTACAAAGACACTGTGCCCCTGTACAGAGCAAGAAGCTGTGCAGGGGTAAAGAACCCCTGAGGTGGTTGAGCACACCCAGCTTCTGAGAGGCTGCCTTAACAAGACTGGTAATATGGTCCTTCCAAGAGAGAGCAAAAGAAAAAGAAACACCAAGAAATACTGAGAGAAGATGAAGGGTTGATTTTTGTATTGTTGAAGAATAAGGGGAAGTCCGCTGGGAGTTCACGGCGGGTAGATAGATGGAGAAATTGGGTTTTGGAAGCATTAAAGGTAACAAGGTTTTCTCTGCCCCAATTGGAGATGGCAGTTAGATCAGAAGATAAGTGTTCTATGGCTTCATTACGTTTGCTTTGGAGGGATTGCTGGCTGGGGTGTTCTGGGAAACTAATTGAATAGTGTAGTGGAACAACCAAAAAGGAAATTAGAGACAAAGGCACAGATGGAGGAATAGAAACCGAAGGAGGGTAGTTTAGAAATTAGAGATTTGTGCCAGACTCTATCAAAGGCCTTCGATATGTCTAACGCAATAGAAAATGTCTCACCGAAGTCCCAAAAGGAGGATGACCAAGAGTTAGTAAGATATGAAAGAAGATCACCAGTAGAGCGACCCTTAAGGAAGCCATACTGGCGATCTGATGGTAGATTATGAGAAGATAAATGCTTAAGAAATTTGGAATTATGAATAGTTTCAAAAATTTTAGAGGTACAAGAGATGAGAGTAATTGGACGATAGTTGGAAGGTTGAGAGTGGTCACCCTTCTTTGGGACAGGTTGAATGAGAGCAAACTTCCAGAAAGAAGGGAATTATATGTTAGAGGAGAGACAGAGACGAAAGAGTTTGCCTAGGCAGGGAGTCAGCACGGAAGCACCGTTTTTGAGAACAACAGGAGAAACACCGTCCGGAACGTACGCCTTCTTAGTAACTATCAAGCCCAGAGAGGGTAGAAAGTACATCTTTAGTAGAGATTAGGATATTAGACATAAGTAGGAAAGATGGGGGTGGAGAGGGAGGAACAGCACTGGAATCATCCAAGGTTGAGTTTCTAGCAAAAGTTTGAGCGAAGAGTTCAGCTTTGTCAGAGGAAGAAGTGATGGTTGTGCCATCAGAGTGGAAAAGGGGAGGGAAAGACGAGGAAAAAAAATTGTTGGAGAGGTTTTTGGCTAGATGCCAGAAAGCTTGGGCAGAGCTAGAGTTGGATAGTTCAGTGCATTTATTATTGATGAAAAAGTGTTTGGCAAGTCGAAGAACAGATTTGGCTTGATTCCGGGCAGAAACATAGGAAGAATGAGATTCTTGAGTTTTAAGGCGTCAGTACTGTTTGAATGCTTCCTCTTGTTTGTCCGCAGTAGAACAAGCGTGAGTAAACCTAGATTTGTTTGCATTAGTCTGAGAGAAAGAAGATGGAATGTATGCCTCCATGCCCGATAGGATTACTTCGGTAATGCGTTCAGCACTCTCCAAGGGTCCCCGGCCACGAAAGCAAAAATCAATCCATGGGAAATCAAAGAAGTAGCCTACTGCCGGAGAGCCTCCCAGTCGGCAGCGCCAAAGTGCCACAAGCGCCGCCGGCTAGGAGGATCTGGTGGCCGTACTGGAGAGATAGGACAGGTGACAGAGATAAGTTTAAGGTCGGAGGAGCCCAAAGGAGAGAAAAGATCAACAGTATAAGAAGAGGGGTTAAAAGTTAGAAACAAGTCAAGAATGTTGCGCCGATCTCCGAAGTGATCCGGGATATGAGTGGGTTGCTGAACCAACTGCTCTAGGTCATTTAGGATAGAAAAGACATAGGCTTATTTACCAGGTTGGTCAGTATGGTAGTATGAGAAGAGAGACTATGCCGGTGGTGAATGTTGAAATCTCCTAAGATGGAGATTTCTGAGAAAGGAGAAATGCATAGAATGTGTTCTATTTTTTAGTTTAGACAGTCAAAGAATTTGGGAAAGTCAGTAGAGTTAGGGGAAAGATAGACAGCACAGAAATATTTAGAATGATAGGATAGTTTGAGCCATAAAGTTGAGAATTCAGAGGAGTCGAAATCGGGAACACGAGAGCAAGTTAGTAAGTTGTGCACGTATGCACAACATCCGCCTTTGGCTTTGAAACTAATAAAGTAGGAGGATACAGAGAAGGGGCTGCTGGCAGTTGCTTCAGACACCTGAGTTTCAGTGAGGAAAAGAAGATCAGGTT
The DNA here is from genome assembly GCA_032716605.1 of Paralithodes platypus. NCBI lineage: Eukaryota > Metazoa > Arthropoda > Malacostraca > Decapoda > Lithodidae > Paralithodes > Paralithodes platypus. The sequence goes on from CM064527.1 coordinate 4,288,353, forward strand.
TGTAGGAGGAGAGATGGTGTTCAACAGAGGGAAAACTAGAGGAAAGGCCGCGAATGTTCCAAAGTTGATAGTAAGAGTAACAGGTCGAGGTCCAGATAATTTTTAGGTGTTGTCAGGGGAAATTTGTGCGGGTGCGGGGGAATTTATGGAATCCCCCGGGGGGGGGGGGGGCCTGGGGATTCCAAATTTAATTGTGGAAAATGGAAGTGTGGTATGCATGTTTAGTGTAGTGAAATATATAGGAGGAGGAGGTGTTTGCGAGAGCGAGCTGGATTACTCTCAGGAGGCACAAAGAAAATTAGTAAGAGAGGCCAAGCAAATAAAACAGGAGCTCCAGCAACTCCTTATGAAATGCCTATTGCCTCTCCTGGGTTTAGCTCTGTTCGATTGGTGCCTACAATCTCCCCCTCGACTTTAAGTGTTAACTCGAAATATATTTTTGTATTGCTCCTCACAGATCATATGCCAACACAATGTCTCAACCGATGTTTCATTGCATGTGTTTTTCCCCGATACAATGTTGCAGAGAAAAGTAATAATAATCTATTACATTATTCGACTTAAAGGGAGATGGTTCACTTTTTCGGCGATTTTTGCATGTATTCATTATTTGTTCTAGTTTCCTCCCTAGACCTCCATCAAATTTAAAAAAACATCCATTAGATCCCCCTTTTAGATTAATTTGTACATTTTTCGGTAGAAAAATGTCCTGGCCAAAGGCCGGTTCTTCCAACATTACAGGCTCACTATCATTCGCCAGGGAAAAAATCGACACCTAAATAGCACGAAAGGTCTAAATATTGACGAAGAAATGGGGAGAAAGGTCTTAAAATTGACTAACTAATGGGGCAAACATCTTAACATCTGAAAACTAATGGGGATAAACATGAGGGAGAAAGTGGTCCAGAAAACCGGCCCATCCCCCCCCCCCTTGACCAATATATAATCATATTTAAACGATTCAGTATTCTACTCTCCCTGTAATATAGACAGAGAGAGAGAGAACACAATTGCCAGCAGAATATATGTCAAGACCACTTCTTACATAGCTCATGTTTAATTAAAGTGAAATCTGAAGCTTTGCATCTCATTATGTGTTCCAATGCCTTCAGAATGCAGTCTCTCAGTCTCTCTCTCTATTACAATAATCAATGTTCCTCAGAGCTCTCTGTGTATACGTGCTCTTCCTCTACGTAGAGACAAATCTGATCAATACATCCTCTTCCCTTCCTAAACCCGCCCTCCTCATTACCTATCCATTTATCCATTCTCTCTCTCTCTCTATCTCTCTCTCTCTCTCTCTCTCTCTCTCTCTCTCTCTCTCTCTCTCTCTCTCTCTCTCTCTCTTACAATAATCAATGTTCCTCAGAGCTCTCTCAGTGTATACGTGCTCTTCCTCTACGTAGAGACAAATCTGATCAACACATCCTCTTCCCTTCCTAAACCCGCCCTCCTCATTACCTATCCATTTATCCATTCTCTCTCTCTCTCTCTCTCTCTCTCTCTCTCTCTCTCTCTCTCTCTCTCTCTCTCTCTCTCTCTCTCTCTCTCTCTCTCTCTCTCTCGAACCCTGCATGATTAGGCAGGAAAGTTAACTTAAATATAATTTATATTTTATCACTCACACTATGAGCAGGTGTGTGAAGTAAGGAGAAGAGGGAGGGGAGTGAAGGGTACAACATGGTGGACAGAAGAGGTAAAAATAGCTGTGGAAGACAAGAAGAAAGCGTATAGAGAGTGGTTGGGTAGTAGAGGGAAGGAAGATTTGGAGAGACAGAAAAGAGCGAGGTACTTGGAGAAAAAGAGAGTGGTGAAGAGAGTAGTGAAAGAAAGTAAGAGAAGAGTAGATGAGGAAATTGGAAGGAATCTGAGTGTAAAATGGAGGGAGTGTAAGAAACTGTTCTGAAAAGAAGTCAAGAAAGTTACGGAAGGTAGCAAGGGACACAGTAAGGGTGTGAAAGATAAGAATGGGCAAGTGATAGCCGAGAATCAAGAGAGAGTCGAAAGATGGAGGGAGTACTTCAACAAATTTCTAAATATAAGGAATGAAGCGCCAGCAAACATAGTTCGATGGGGTATGGGAGGGAGAAGAAGAGAAGGAGAGGAGGAGGAGGTTGGGATCAGGAGGTCAGAAGTGTGGGAAGCCATGAAAAGAGTGAAGTTGGGGAAAGCATCAGGAATTGATGGAGTGTGTGGGGAAATGCGGAGGTATGGTGGTGAGATAGTGATCGAATGTGTATGGAAAATGTGAAAACGAGCATGGGAGAAGGGGAGTGCACCTGATGACTGGAAGACAGGCATAATAGTCCCCCTGTATAAGGGTAAAGAGGAAAGAGGAGTGTGTGGTAACCACCGGGGAATATACCTTCTAAGCGTAGTAGGGAAGGTGTACAGTAGGGTAGTGATTGAGAGAGTGAGAACGAGAACGGATAAATGGATAGGTAATGAGCAGAGTGGGTTTAGGAAGGGAAAAGGATGTGTAGATCAGATTTGTCTCTACGTAGAGGAGGTGGTATATACTGAGAGAGCTCTGAGGAACATTGATTATTGTAATAGCGGTAGAATAGCGAGAGAGATGCAACACTGCGGCGAACAGAGAGAGATTGCAAAAAGTCAGTGAGTGGATGTGAGTTTTTGAGACGAAAAGCTTTCTTTTCTACTTTGTCGAGAAGTGTTGTGTGAGAGGATCCTCCCCACACATGAGAACAATACTTAATATATGGACACACTGTGCCCCTGTACAGAGCAAGAATCTGTGCAGGGGTAAAGAACCCCCAGAGGTGGTTGAGCACACCCAGCTTCTGGGAAGCTGTTTTAGCAAGGGTGGTAATATGGTCTTTCCAAGTGAGATCAGGAAAAAAAGAGACTCCTAGAATACTGAGAGAAGATGAGGGATTATTTGTGTATTGTTGAAGTATAAAGGATAGTCCTGTGGGAGTTCTTTACGGGTAGATAAATGGAGAAATTGGGTTTTGGAAGCATTGAATACAACAAGATTTTCTATGATCCAATTGGAAATGGTTGATAGGTCAGAAGTTAAGTGTTTTATGGCATCGTCTCGTAATTTTTTGAGTGCTTGCTTGCTGGGGGGGGGGGGGGGGGTCTGGAAAACTAGTTGAATAGTGTAATGTAGAGTCATCAGCATATGAATGGATAGGGTTGGAGGTACAGTTGAGAAGATCATTAATGAATTATTATGTTTTTAACATATTAGAAAGAGAATTGGAGATAGGACAGAACCCTATTGTAGGCTTCAATTTCACTGATATTAGGGACTCCATTATGGTATACTTTAATGTATTTGAATTAAGTCCTGACCACCTCGCTTGGATGGTAAGGTCTGTGTATCTATGTAAATCTCCTCCCACGCCCGGTTCAGTGTTCTCTCTCTCTCTCTCTCTCTCTCTCTCTCGCTCGCTCTCGCTCGCTCTCTCTCGCTCTCTCTCGCTCTCGCTCTCTCTCTCTCTCTCTCTCTCTCTCTCTCTCTCTCTCTTTCTCTCTCTCTCTCTCTCTCTCTCTCTCTCTCACCCCCTTGATCAACATATTCAGCCTTCCTAACTTTGGTCTCCTCGGACAATAAAGCTGGACAGGAAGAAACTCTGTAATGCGGGGTGTGTCTGAATTATACTTTACACGCAGCAAACATTATAAAGTACTGCCTTTAGTCTTGGTAGGATGACATACTCTACAACTTAAGGGGGGTAGTGCTTGGTTTTGGGTCTATTATTTATTTATTACTATTTTTTTAGTTTCCGAAATGACCTAAAGGGCACGAAAGGTCTTAATATAGACACAAATATGAGGCGAAAGGTCTCAAAATCGCTAGACTAACGGAACGAACGTCTTAAAACCTCAAAACTAATATGCTAAACATGAGAGAGAAGGGGGTCCAGAAAAAGCGAGTAGTACCCCCTTAATGATTTGTTACTATATATAAATCTGGTGGTGTGGCAATCTTAACATCCTCTGCTATCTCCTGGCGAGCCAACCCTGGCGCAACAGGTGCATAAGTGAGTGGTGGAAAAGGTTGTTTGACAGGTCGCTCTAGTCCGTAACTCAGGTAATGTGGATCAGGGTAACATCTAATCATTTCCACAGGAATAGCAGTGATGGTACATTTTCTTGGGAATTCTTTGTTGATTGCATTAATTGAGTTTAGAGGTGAAGTTGGTTGGTGGAGAAAAAAAACATAATAATTCTATGATATCAAAGGTAGACACATCAATTTCGGTGAGGCAGTCATGTGGTGGTATATTACAAACTTCCCAAAAAATATGCTGCCATAATATACTCATTGACCTACCATGCCCCACGACAATCGATCTATATAACAAAAACGAAGGAGATAATCTAGTGTGATTTGGTATTTTTGAAACGGAAGCAAAACCTGCTTTTTATTTGCTCACCACTATTTTTACTCTACTGTTTACTATGTTACCATAGATGCTAAACTTTGTTAGATACGGATATTTGCCTCTGATAAATCTTTTTGAGGAGGTATCCCGGGTCCCCTCCCACACAATTTGAGTTCTCTACCACGAAAACAATAGAGATATGCCACTTGGCCTGGTCTTCTCATGTATGTTTTTCGAATCGTGTTTTCTGTTTAAGCTATTGCCACAATGTCTGGCTTTTACATCACTTCATTCTCCGGTAAGCAAAGACTTAGAACGAACAGAGAAAAACAAGTCTGAGTGAATATTTGGGTCCGGCAGAGAGGGGATGGGGGAGCTGACGGATATGTACTGTGGAACCAACCTCATAAGCTACTACTCGTGTTGTGAGAACTGGCAACTCACGGTTCAACCCAACCACATACGAGCGTCAACTCCTAAGGACTCCTAAGGACTCTCCTTCCCTTCTTTTTGGCGAAACAGGAGTGGAGCCTGCTATTTATTTACTCACAATTATTTTTACTCTACTATCTACAATGTTACCATAGCAGCTAAACTTAGTTTAACCCATTCAGTCCCGGTGCCATCCTTTTAACTTTATTCTGGCTACTATTGAACGATTGTATTCAGTTTAAAATTGACCTCCATCAACAAACAGGCTTCGAACTATCTCACTTAACCCTTCGTACTACCGCAGATCCTTTATATGCTGCACAAAATCCTCTAAATATAGCTAGAATAATATTTAAAAGACGTCGCCGGTACAGTTGGGGTTAATGCAAAAATCTTATTGAGGAGCTATCCCGGGCTGGGATTTGAACCCTGGGCACACTCGGTGAGTACTCGACCATGAGAATATTCAAATTAATTCATATCACTCCGAACATCAAACACCTCCCAATAATATTAACCAAGCGGCTGCAACAATCCTCTCGAGAGGTTTTACTGGTGGGCTGCGATGCTCCTCTCGGAAGAAGAGATGTCAAACACTACCAATAACAAAAATAACAAGTGTGACTGTCAGGGTGATAGAAGTGAAAATCCAATGACATTTACTGCCCCTATCTTGCCTCAACCCTGCTCCTCCCATTTCCTCCCTCCACCCAACCAATACCCATACGCACAGCAGCTAGTTGCTGATTTCGCGCCACATTTTCAACTACGGACCACCATAGCACTTCAGCCATTCATCTTTTGGGTATTCATATATACAGTATATATGGTTGTACTGTATATGCGCTTGCATTTCCTACACGATGATGTGGTTTTCATTGCATTTTGGAAGAGTTGCCAAATCTAACTAGGTCTAGCATAGGGCGATGGTGAGTCCTAGGGGAGTCTATCATTTCCTGGGTTAATGAAAGCATATGATCCTCCCGGAATTTGAACCTGGGACACCTCATACAGATCTTAAACACTCTAACCATTACACCACCAAGACAGTTAAAGTTTAAATACTTAAATACATATATATATCCATTTATCGAATACTGGATATGAATCTAATCATGTACTCAGAGTAACAGATATCCCACTTGGCCTGGTCTGATCTACTAAATTTCCGCATCGTGTTTTCGTTTAGACTATAGCCACAATTTCTGGCCTTTACATGCCTAAGACACCCTCAAACTGTAATGTCGCTCAATTATGACTATTATACTTGTAACGTCACTTTACCTTCATTGACTGATCTGCTATGGACGGTGACAGACAGACAGGCTGACAAAGACACAGATATGAAGAGAGAGAGAGAGAGAGAGAGAGAGCAAAGGAAGGAAAGATAGATCAGGAAGTATGAAAACTTATTTAATTATACTTCTAACGTCACTTTAGCTTCATTGACTGCTCTGCTATGGACGGAGACAGACAGACAGGCTGACAAAGACATATATATGATGAGAGAGAGAGAGAGAGAGAGAGAGAGAGAGAGAGAGATAGAGGAGCAAAGGAAGGAAAGAGAAATATGGAAACTAGTCAGTAAAAGGAATAGAGGTGGGGAGGCTTGATATGTGGGACCAATATATCCAGCGACGTGCAAGGGGAAACAAATTAGAGCATCCATACTTCTATATATTTAATTGTAGATATTATTGTATTTTATTTTATTTTCTGACCTCGGCTAACGAAGTTGCACAGAGGTTATGTTTTTGCCATAATTTGTGTGTGTTGCTCTTATAACGAGACATATCACAAAGTTATAATCCGTAATTTGGTGAATTTGGTGAACAGATAGGATATGCACCAAGAAAGAGGTTATTCAATTTAGGAAGCGATCCATATTAATGATATAACGGAAAAATAGCTTGACACACATTCCCCACCACCAATCATTTCTTCCCCTCTGCCCACCACACCTCCAAGCCACAAGGAAAGAACCCCCAGTCCAACAAGATATGCCCAAGTCGCTACCATCGAGATGACACGTCCTCCAACACCAGGAAAAAAACTATTCATCACTATAACCAATCCCGAAGTCCAGAAGAATAAGAAAAGTGGAAAGGAAAGGTGACACAAGAAAAGGCACCATAAACATCATAAATCCAGGCACCACTCTACCTCCCAGCCACACCACCGCCAGGACTGGGAAGCCGAGAAGGACTATTACAAACACCACCGGAAGTCCTCCTCACACCAGTGTCCTTATTAACTCGAGACACATCAACTAAAACAACTCAGCCAAAAGTATAACCATCGCAACATTTTTTAAGATCGATACTCAGTTGGAAAGATATTCTTATTTGTCACTGGAGAATAAGGTAGACGGAAAACTTGGCCACCCTTGATACTATTGGGATAAACTTCTTGGTACACTGGTACGGATTTGTTTACTTCAATAGAATGTTTGTTGTTGTGGGTTCAACAAGTAAGCCATTATTAGACACTTCACTGGATGTAACTAATAAAACTTTCTTACCCATAACTGCGGCGCTATTGTGAATAGAGAAGGCGGACACTGGCAAGCGCTCTATTCGGAATAGACCAAACTGTCTATTAATTGTCTTTTGCATTGGCAAGACATTATTAGACTAGGGCTCTGTGAGATACTGTCTAGCTTCAGCGGCACTCATCAAGGAGTCCTTTCGAGATAGAAATATCTCAGAAAAGGCCAAAATATACCCATCACCCTCAGTTTTGAAAGATTCCTATAACGGTCAGAACAGTTAAGATAAGTTGCGTCAAAGACAACTATCTTACGTTAGTTCGATAACGTGTTGCTGGTGCACTGGCATTTCGCACACGATATTTAAGACCCAACACCATGACTCTGAAAGTTCTGCATCAAAACTCTTATAAAGACCAGAGCAGTTGGTGAGTTCTCTCCTACGTTAGCTCGATTCTACTCTACCTATGTACTGGCATATGGTAGGTATTATTCAAGGTCCAACACCAAGAGTTCGAATGCAACTGCTGTCCACTAGCCACGTCAGGACGACCACCACGGCCCAACTTATACCTCGAAGGCTACAGAGTGCCCTCTATAAATAAATAGTGAAATATACGCTTTTTAAATACACGGAAGAAGTACTTGTGAAAAGTTATTAATACTAAGTGTTACATAGAGAGAAGATTTATTTCATCAACAAATAACAGTACTAGTGATGCGCCTAATATATACAAGGAAGTACTCCAGTGATACCATACTCTCTTATTCTTATGCTAAATAAAATATAAATAAAATACTAGTGACGCCCATTTAAATTAGGGAAGTACTAATATTAAAATTGATCATATTGATACTCAGTGAATTATAAATATATCAATTAGAAATACGTGAAAGAAGAAATCAAAAAGAAAATTTCAGAGTCACCTAGCCTAGAACAATTCTACGCATATTACTCCGATCCATAGACACACAGTTTCTACCTAAAAGTTTAACAGTCGAAGGAAGTGCTAGTTACCTATTTACCTTTATAACAGGACAAGTGTAATACTGGTACTTCAATTAAAGACATTCCGTAAAATAACCTATCTATATCGAGTGCAAGTGTAAACACCTCGATTGAAGGGAGCACTAAAGTACATTACAGCAGCAACAGTCTTACCAGTGAACTTAGTGGAGCCTCGCTCGTGCGTCTTATATGTTGTTATTTACCATTATCTAGTATTACGTATGCAATATTCTTGTGCAAATATATATATTATGAATGTACGTATTGTTATAACTATCCTCTATTACTTTCTGTGCATGTGTTAAAAAGAATTCGGCTCCTCCAGTCAAGTCGAACCTACCTATTAAGGGGAGGTATTTAGTTTGTTCCCTAGACCTCCATCAAGCTTAAAATTACCCCCCCTTGAGTCCCTTTCAAGATAAATTTGTACATTTTTCGGTAGAAAAATGTCCCGGCCGAAGGCCGGTTCCTCTTAAATTACAGGCTCGCTATCGCTCGCCAGGATAAAATCGACACCTGAATTGCACGAAAGGTCGTAATATGGGGTGTAAGTTCTTAAAATCGCTAAACTAATGGGGCAAACGTTTTATAATATCAAAAGCAATGGGGCTAAACATGAGGGAGAAAGGGGTCAAGAAAAAAATCCCTCAAGTGGAGATCTCCCCTTAAAACCAATAATCCACCCCAGTAAAAAAAAAAACTGGTATAACAATTATATATCACACTGGTATCATTGGGTGTGCGCATTGTCTAGTCTATTTGTTTCCAGCTGATGGTAAATCGAGTCCCTTAGTATAGCTTATTTATAGATGCTTAATGGAAGTATATGGAACTACTATGGCTGTGTGTCGTATTAAGGGGAGGTTTCTAGTGTGTTCCTTAGATCTCCATCAAACTTAAAATTACATCCCCTAGACACCATTTCAAGATAAATATGTACGGCCGAAAGCCAATTCCTTTTAAGTTACAGGCTCGCTATCGCTCGCCAGGGAAAAATCGACACCTAAATGGCACGAAAGGTCTTAAAATTGACAGAAATGGGGCGAAAGTTATTAAAATCGTCAAACTAATGGGGCAAACGTCTTAAAATCTCAAAAGCAATGGGGCTAAACATGAGGGAGAAGGAAGTTCGAAAAAAAAATCCCTCAAGTGGAAACCTCGCCTTAATGCCAAGTTTTCATAAGTAACATCGTATTTCGCTACAAAATCTACCTTATAACCGAGTAAAATAGATAGAAACATGACCATGGAAAAAACAATAGATTACAATATATTTTGTGACGAGCCATTGTAGACGGATGTATGCTTCTACCTAGTGTGCCCCTCTCTAGTATATTGTATGTGTAGTGCATATGATGTGTATGTATTGTATGTGTGTATGTATTGTGCAGTGTGTTTGTTTTGTCTTTAAGGGGAGGTTTTTAGTGTGTTTCCTAGACTTCCATCAAGCTTGAAATAACACCCCCTTGACCCCCTTTCAAGATAAATTTTTACATTTTTCGGTAGAAAAATTTCCTGGCCGAAGGCCGGTTCTTAAATTACAGGCTCGCTATCGCTCGCCAGGAAAAAATTGACACCTAAATGGGACGAAAGGTCTTAAAAGTGACAAAAATGGGGTGAAACTTCTTAAAATCGCCAAACTAATGGGGCGAACGTCTTAAAACTGCAAAAGCAATGGGGCTAAACATAAGGGAGAAAGGGGTAAAGAACAAAATCCCTCAAGTGGAAATATCCCCTTAAGGGGACAGTGGCTGCTTTTTTGGCCTATTAATTCATTTATTAATTTATTATATAGTTTCCTCGCTAGATATCCCTCAAACTTAGAAAAACATCCCCTAGACTCCCCTCAAGATAAATTTGTAAATTTTTCGGTGAGAAAATGTCACGGCCGAAGGCCGATTCGTCATATAATTACTGGCTCGCTTTCGCTCGCCAGGAAAAAAACGACAACTAAATGACACGATAGACCTTAAAATTGACAACGAAATGGGACGAAAGGTCTTAAAATCGCCAAACTAGTGGGACAAACCTCTTAAAATCTGATAACTAATGGGGCCAAGCATGAGGAGGAAGGGGGACTACAAAACCGGCCCACCCCCCCCTTAAATGTGTTCACTCTTTATATATATATCTATCTATCCCAACATCTCTCTAAATCTATATAAGATAAATACACCCTCGGTCACCCCCAAGACGATATATCACTATACTATCCAAACTTCCAATCTGTGTATAAAGCCGGTATATATATCACACGAGCGCTTTCTCACTCAACATTTATCCTCTGGCAGCTTATGAGGTCAACATTTAGAATATTTCGGTCACCTAAATTCATCTATCATCAGTCTAGTTTCCGATACCAGAGCAAAATATTCCAAAAATGTTGCCAGAAATATGTTGATCATGTTGACTATAAATGCTCTCGTGTGATACCGGCTTAATAAGTAATTGCATAGGACAGATCAAATTAATTATAATATGAATACAAGTAGTTCGAATAGTTAAAAAGAAATGCAAGAAATGAAAAAAAAAAAAACAAAAAAAAAAAAATCTACCAATATCAGCGAGATAAAACTGCGACATTGTGAAATAGAATATCCGAACAGAAAACGGAGCTATATTAACCCTTTGAGTACCAGCGACGTGTGTAATATTTTATTCTAGCTATACTTATACGATATCATGCAGCTTAGGAAGGATCTGTGGTAGTTAAAAGGGCTGGTTGAGATAGTTTGAAGTCTTATTATTGCCAGAGGGCCTTCCTAAGCTAAATGAAGTCCTCTAGCAGTTGCCAAAATATGATAAAAAGGCCGTCCCCGGTACTGTAGGGGTTATCCCAGGAAGAGAATTATTATGTTTGTTCCACCAACCAACTTCACATCTAAACTCAATTAATGAAATCAACAAATACATGTGGCACTCCAAGGACTCGAACCTAGGATACTCACATCGAAATTCCACGCACTTATGCATTACGCTATCAAGACAGTTACAATACATGATGTGCGTGAAATTGGACGAGAGAAGTGAAAACGACTAACTAATAAAAAAAAACTAATAAAAACAACTTATAAAAACGACTAATAAAAACGACTAATAAAAACGACTAATAAAAATGACTAATAAAAACAACTAATAAAAACGACTAATAAAAACGACTAATAAAAATGACTAATAAAAATGATTAATAAAAACAACTAATAAAAACAACTTATAAAAACGACTAATAAAAACGACTAATAAAAACGACTAATAAAAACGACTAATAAAAACGACTAATAAAAACGACTAATAAAAACGACTAATAAAAATGACTAATAAAAACAACTAATAAAAACAACTAATAAAAACGACTAATAAAAACAACTAATAAAAACAACTAATAAAAACTACTAATAAAAACGACTAATAAAAACGACTAATAAAAACAACTAATAAAAACTAATAAAAACTACTAATAAAAACAACTAATAAAAACAACTAATAAAAACAACTAATAAAAACTAATAAAAACAACTAATAAAAACAACTACTAAAAACTAATAAAAACAACTAATAAAAACAACTAATAAAAACAACTAATAAAAACAACTAATAAAAACAACTAATAAAAACTAATAAAAACAACTAATAAAAACAACTAATAAAAACTAATAAAAACTACTTAGATAAACTACTCAATAGACTTAAAATGGGCAAAGCTGCTGGAGTAGATAACATCCCAGGTGAAATGCTGAGATATGGAGGAGAAGAAGCTGTTGACATAATGCATAGGTTATGTAAATTAGCATGGGAAAAGGAAAGTGTACCAGAGGACTGGAGGAAAGCAGTGATAGTACCCTTGTACAAAGGGAAGGGTAGTAAAGAAGAGTGTAAGAATTATAGGGGAATTAGCTTGCTTAGCATACCTGGAAAGGTACACGCAAGAGTAGTAACACAGAGGCTACAGAAGATAACGGATGACAAAATAGGCGAGGAACAGGGAGGTTTCAGAAAGGGCAGGGGCTGCGTTGACCAGATAGCCTCAATGCGATTGTTGGTAGAGAAGTATCTGGCCAAAAACAGAAAACTCTATGCAGCATTCATGGATTTGGAAAAAGCCTACGACAAAGTAGACTGGGAGGGCCTGTGGGATGTGTTAACAGTATATGGTGTGGGAGGAAAGTTGCTAATGGCAGTAAAATCTTTTATAGGAATGCAATGGCAAATGTGAAGGTAGGGGATAAGTTAAGTGAAAGTTTTGAGGTCAATGTAGGTGTAAGACAGGGATGTGTCATGTCAGCTTGGTTGTTCAATATATACATGGATGGAGTGATTAGGGAATGTAGGGCTGTATCAATGGGTGTGGGAGCTAGACTGGAATCAGAGGGAAGAACATGGAAGATTTTAACATGCCTATATGCGGACGATGCAGTCCTGTTGGCGGAAAATGCTGAAGAACTTCAGAGAGTGGTCACTGACTTTGACAGGGTATGTGAAAAGAGAAAGTTAAAGGTCAATGTAGGGAAATGTAAGGTAATGGTGTTTGAGAGAAGAATGCATGAAACTATAGATTTTAAGGAAAAATATAGAATCAAGAAAGAACACAAGAAAAGTTGTAAAATAAAATTGAAAAATTAAGTACTAGAAGAGGTTGAAAGTTTCAAGTATTTGGGAGCTGTACTATGCAAATATGGTAAAATGGAGAGTGAGATAAAAGAGAGAAAAATGCAAGGGAGAAAAGTGATTGGAGAACTTGATAGTATTCTCAAAGGAAGAATGGTTAGCCAGGAAGTCAAAAAGTCACTGAGAAACAGTGTGCTGCTCCCAACACTCTCGTATGGAAGCGAGACATGGACGGCAAGTGACGAGGACCTCTTCAAACTAAGAGCTGTGGAGATGAGCTTTTTCAGAATGGCAGCTGGCATGAATAGGCTAGATGGGCCAAGTAATAGGGAAGTGTACGAGTCCTTTGGAATGGAAGAGCAGGCTTTGGGCATTGATTGTGGTGTGATTGAGTGGATAAAGAGAAGTACTTTGAGGTGGTATGGTCATGTTCAGAGAATGGATGAAGACAGAATGCCAAGAAAGATATATGGGAGTCAGGTGAGTGGAACCGCTAGTAGTGGAAGACCACCTATGGTATGGGAAAAGAAAGTGGAAAAATATATTGAAGAAAAACTTCCACGTAGTGGAAGGGGCATTGTGGCACGGGCAAGGGAGGCATGTCTTGACAAAGTAGCTTGGAGACGTTTCTGTCATGGCCATCCTCTAGTGGGGGTTTCCCAGGGGGAAGCAAGGCGTCGGAGATGATGATGATGATGAAAAACTACTAATAAAAACAACTAATAAAAACAACTAATAAAAACTACTAATAAAAACAACTAATAAAATCCACTAATAAAAACTAATAAAAACAACTAATAAAAACCACTAATAAAAACTAATAAAAACAACTAATAAAAACTAATAAAAAACAACTAATAAAAACAATTAATAAAAACTAATAAAAACAACTAATAAAAACTAATAAAAACTACTAATAAAAACAACTAATAAAAACTAATAAAAACAACTAATAAAAACTAATAAAAAACAACTAATAAAAACAATTAATAAAAACTAATAAAAACAACTAATAAAAACTAATAAAAACTACTAATAAAAACAACTAATAAAAACTAATAAAAACAACTAATAAAAACAACTAATAAAAACAAGTAATAAAAACTAATAAAAACTACTAATAAAACAACTAATAAAAACAACTAATAAAAACTAATAGAAACGACTAATAAAAACAACTAATAAAAACAACTAATAAAAACAACTAATAAAAACAAGATAATGAAGAAACCAATCCCGCTAAGGAGAGAGATAACAAAAGCTTACATTTAAGGGGGCCCACCTCGCTTTTTTTCTCTTTCTCTCCGTCTCTCTTTGGCTTGTATCCATTCGGCCCCATTCAACCTACTGTTTTAAGACGTTTACCTCCATCCAGGTGTCAATATTTTCCTGGCGAGTGTCAACGAGCCAGCATATATATATTTTGTTTTGACAGCAAGCTAAATTTGCAAATTTTTCGATAGAAAAATGTGTCCGGCGAAGCCGGATTTCTCCATACAATGCTGGCTCGCTATCGCTCGCCAGGAAGAAATCGACACCTGGGTGGGGATAAAAGTCTTAAAACAGTTGGCTGAATGGGACCGAATGGATACAAGCCATAGAGAGAAAAGGAGAGAAAGATAAACAAAAAAACAGGTGACCCCCCTTAACCCTGTTAGTCCGAGAACTTCTTCTTGTTTTGGACTTCAGCGAAATTCGCTCTATTAGTTTGGAGATTGTAAGACGTTTCACCCTATTACTTTGCCGAAAATAACATGCTTCACCCCATTAAGGTGTCGATTTTATGTGGGCGAGCGATAGCGAGCCTGTAAATTAGAAGAAATCGGCCTTCGGCCAGAACAATTTTCTATCGAAGAATGTACAACTTTAGGTTTGGGTGGCATTTTTTTTTTTTTTTTTTTTTTTAGCCTTGGGGATAAACTAAATTACATTGCTCAACACTGGAATAAGTAAAAAAATTCAATAATATTTATACGAAATACCATAATAGCCCCAAAGACTTCGGGCCCTGATAAAATGTTGAGAAATTTGAGAAACCAACTGAAGCGGATAATACTATTGAACATTTATTGTTGCGAAAGGATTTATTGTACGGTACGTACTTACTGAATCAATTGAAGCAAATATATACTCCTACACATTTATTGCTGTAAGATAAAAAAAAAAAAAAAAAAAATTTTTTTAAAGAGACAATGAACGGAGGAAGGAAAAACACAGATAAAACAAAAAGGTCTATGTGCCTAAAGGCATCCTCCATTCATAAATTTACCTACTGTATTTACATTTAACTTATGGACAATCTTAGAATAGCAATATGGAATATGAGAGGCATGAATGATGACACAACAGAGAGAGAGGTCCTGGAAGTGTTAGTGAATGCCAGGCTGGATGCATGCGGAATGACGGGAGACCAAATGGAGGGGTACAGATGTGAGAGAGTGGGAGTGTGGAATGGGTGTGTGTGCTGGAGTGAGTGAGGGAGCAGCGAGAGAAGGTGCATGTTTGTTTGTAAGTAACAAATGGAAGGAGCGTGTAAGAGAATATGGGTCTGTGGGTTCAAGGATTGTGTGGGTGAGAATGAAAGTAGGAATACAAACGTGGGTGATTGTGTGTGTGTATGCTCCGACAGTGGATAAAACTGTAAGAGAGAAAGAGGAGTTCTGGGTGAATGTGGAGTCGTGCCTGAATAAGTTTGGCAAGAACGAAAGAATATTTCTGATTGGGGATATGAATGGGAAAGTGGGGGATAGGAAAGTTGATGGAGTGGTGGGATTGTGGCGGGTATAGTCAGAGGTGAATGGGAATGATAGTGCACTTGTGGACGTATGTGTGGGGAGGAGGCTGTGGATAGCCAACACCTTCTTCCTACACAGAATGATACACAGGTACACATGGAAAGTGGTGCGGAGGATGAAGTATAAGGATAAGACAGTGGTGGAACGAAAGGCACTGATTGATTATATATGTGTGGATGACCGAATGAAGAAATCTGTGCTGGATGCTAGGGTGTATAGGGGTATTGGAGGGGGTCTGTCTGATCATTATGTAGTAGTAGATAAAATTAGGATACAAAAGAACTGGGTGAGGAGAGCTGGAGGGAGGCGAGAGGAGGGTGGAGACGCTACAGGAGGAGGAAATCAGGGAAGAGTACAGGAGAGCAGTAGAAAGACGACTAGGTGGGTTCAACCTGGGAGATATGGAGGATGTGGAGGAGATGAGCAAGGTGTTTAAGGAAGAGATCTGTGCAGCATGTAAGGAGGTGTGTGGAGTAAGGAGAAGAGGGAGGGGAGTGAAGGGTGCAGCATGGTGGACAGAAGAGGTAAAAATAGCTGTGGAAGACAAGACGAAAGCGTATAAAGGGTGGTTTGGTAGTAGAGGGAATGAAGATTTGGAGAGACAGAAACGAGCAAGGTATTTGGAGAAAAAGAGAGTGGTGAAGAGAGTAGTGAAGGCAAGTAAGAGAAGAGTAAATGAGAAATTTGGAAGGAATCTGAGTGTAAAATGGAGGAAGTGTAAGAAACTGTTCTGGAAAGAAGTCAAGAAAGTTAGGGAAGTTAGCAAGGGTGTGAAAGATAAGAATGGGCGAGTGCTAGCCGAGAAGCAAGAGAGAGTCGAAAGATGGAGGGAGTACTTCAACGAATTGCTAAATGTAAGGAATGAAGTACCAGCAAACATAGTTGGATGGGGTATGGGAGGGAGAAGAGGAGAAGTAGTGGAGGAGGAGGTGGGGATCAGGAGGTCAGAAGTGTGTGAAGCCATGAAAAGATTGAAGTTGGGGAAAGCACCAGGAATAGATGGAGTGTGTGTGGAAATGCTGAGGTATGGTGGTGAGATAGTGATCGAATGGGTATGGAAAATGTGCAAACTAACATGGGAGAAGGGGAGTGCACCTGATGACTGGAAGACAGGCATAATAATCCCCCTATTTAAAGGTAAAGGGGAAAGAGGAGTATGTGGTAACCACCGAGGAATATGTCTTCTAAGTGTAGTAGGGAAGGTGTACAGTAGGGTAGTGATTGAGAGAGTGAGAGCGAGAACGGAGAAATGAATAGGTGACGAGCAGGGCGGTTTTAGGAAGGGAAGAGGATGTGTAGATCAGAATTTTACCCTGAATTGTGTTGTGGAGAAATATCTGGAGAAGCAACAAAGGCTGTATGTTGCCTTTATGGACTTGGAGAAGGCCTATGACATAGTGGATAGAGAAGGTATGTGGAAAGTACTTAGAATATACGGAGTAGATGGCAAGTTGCTGAAAGCAGTGAAGAGCATGTATGAGTGTGCAAAGGCGGCAGTACGTGTGGAGAATTGAGCAGAGCGAGTTCTTTGATCTGAATGTTGGGTTGGTTGAAACAGTGGTGTGTGATGTCCCCGTGGTTGTTTACTGTATATATGAATGGATTCATGAAAGAATACAAGGAAGAGCAGTGGATGTTAGTGTATCGCTGATAAGGGAGGGAAATGAGTGGAAGCTACCTGTACTGCTGTTTGCTGATGATACAGTTGTGATGAGCGATAATGAATGGAAGTTGCAGGGTCTGGTAAATATGTTTGGAACAGTGTGCGAAAAACGGAATCTGAAGGTAAATGCGGGGAAGAGCAAGGTTATGGTCTTCGAAAGGGGTGAAGCCACAGAGTGTGAGGTGAAGTTGAACGGTCAGGCTATGGAGATTGTCAGCTCATGTAAGTATCTGGGCGGTGTGTTGAGTAAAGATGGGAGTATGGATGAAGAAGTGCAGGAGAGGGTGCAACAGGATAAGAGGGTTGTAGGAATGCTGAAAGCAGTAACAAGAAAGAGGGTGGTCAGTATGGATGTGAAGAAGTCCTTGCATGACAGTGTGGTAATCCCGAGACTGACTTACGGAAGCGAAGCATGGATGTTGGTGGAGAGACTCAGACCAAGAGTGAGAGGAGTGGAAATGAGTTACTTAAGAAGTGAGTGCGGAGTTACATGGAGGGATAGACAGACGAATGAGGAAGTAAGTGGTGTGGAGGTATATGTGCTGGAAAGTGTGAAAAGGAACACCTTGAGGTGGTTCGGCCATATGGAACGTATGGGAAGCAAGAGAATGACTAAGAGGATGTACGAGAGCAAGGTGGAAGGACAGAGAGGGAGATGTAAACAAACGAGAGGTGGAAGGATGGAGTGAGGAAGTATATGGATGAAGGTGGTGCTGGTTGGGAGGAGGGGCGTCGACTGACTGGGGACAGAGGTGCATGGGGGCGGTTCATTCGTGGCCAATCCTTCGGGGATCACGACGTCAGGAAATAGATATAGATAGATATATGTCCCACCACCCAGCCAGAGGAGATACAAGCTCCTCCCCTGTAAAACCCCAACAGGATCCCTGTGTTGTACTCGCCAACTTTAAACATTAAGGTTGAGGTCAGATGTAATGGGATAAGTTGGACAAGGAGATGGCTTGGTCGATGCTAAAACTCAAGACGAAGAGCGCTTAACTTGAACATAACTGCCGCACGGAGAAGTTGAGAACTCTCATGGTCTGAAATAGTGACCTCTCTATTTTCTCCCTTCCACAATTTATGGTGTGTTTGTGGTAAAGACAAAAAATGGTTGCTTACATTGATGGCATGAAGTTTTGTAAAAATGTAAATTATATGGCACATTTTCATTTCAGATATACAGGGGCCATTTTGTTCAATTCAGGAAGGGTGGCAGTCATGATGGAAAATTGTTAGGCTAGACTACACAAAAAAAGTACAGTACTCCCGGTGTCACCACTTTCCCCACCAACTTGCATGTTAGGCATCACAATATTATCCCAACATGGCAAAATTGTATTCAAAACCAGCAGACTAATCGTAATCCCTGATAATTTCCCCAAATATCCATCCCCATTTCTGCATCTCCTGTATGTGTAACCCCATAGCCCCTGTTACTGTAAAATTATACCTACAATTGCAAAAAATACTAGGCTGACCAACGTATAGTAGGCCTATGCAACACTCCTGGCCACGATAAATAAACACGGCCGAAATGAAACAGGGGCAAAGGAGGAAAGGAATGTGAATAAAGAAAAGGGAAAATCGAACAAAATACAGGAAAAGGGAAACATGAACAAACTTTACAAGGAGTGAGAACGAAAGGGGAAAATGATTTATGTTACCAATTATTGAAGAAACATTGTATGGTAGGTTCGAAGGAACATTAATTGTTGGGACTGTTACAACAATCAGTATTAAAGAGAATAGAAAATTAGAGCAGAATGAATACGGTACATGAAATTTACCTTGTCATTAGATGCTAATTTCATAGTCTAATAGATCTCCCATATATGTAGAAGGCTGGATGGCAGTGATAATAGACGATTGATTTGATCTATTGACGTACGGACTTCTTTCCCGTTTGTTTACTTTTGAGGGAAGGACCGCAGGGTTATTTACAACCGAGAGCTTACCACGATTGATAATTATTAACTTCCCAGTCATTGCTTGGCATTGATATACGTTGATCAGATGTATTATAACTAACCAAAATAGAGTATACCATTCAAACACATACTTCTATTATACATATTATATGTATATATTTAACAATAGCTACCAACTACAAAAGCGGACAGCAAGAAATTACCGCCAAGGACACAGTGAAGGACTTGGGAGTAAATATGAGCAGTGACGCCACTTTTTCCCAGCATATTACCAAAGCCACAACAACAGCAAAACAAATAGCAGGCTGGATCCTGAGAACCTTCCACACAAGAAATGAGAGGTGTATGCTAACATTGTGGAAGTCACTGGTCCTACCACGACTGGAGTACTGCTCCCAGCTCTGGTCTCCCCAAAAAGTAGGAGAAATAACAGAAATTGAAGCCACCCAGAGGACATTCACCAGTAGAATCCATGGGTTTCAACACTTTAACTACTGGGAGAGACTTAAGGAGCTGCAGCTGTACTCACTTCAAAGACGTAGGGAGAGATACATCATCATCTACGTCTGGAAGATTTTGGAAAAAAAGGTACCAAACCCAAACATCCAAGAGACTCAGCACCAAAGGCGAGGGAGGCTGTGCTATGTGAGGACTACGCCGGGATCAACACAAAAAATCAAATCCCTGATCCATCACAGCTTTACATACAATGGAACCAGACTGTTCAACTGTATACCATCCCCTCTCAGGAACATAACCGGGGTGTCTCCAGACACCTTCAAGAAACACTTGGACATGTGGCTGGCCAAAATACCGGACCGGCCACCAACACCAGGATACCCCAGCACCAACTCCAACCGACTTCTGGAATGGAGAGTGGAAGAAAGGGAGCTGCCTGGTCGCAGTGGAGCCCCAGCTCAACTGTGTCACTAACGGACGGAATACAACTAAGTGTATATCTGGATGGCTACAATAGAAAATGGAGTAACCTGATGAAATAGAAAACGTAAATTATATGGGTAACTAAATTGTAAGAATTGGATCTTAATACTGTCGAGTTTCGACAAGGGTTAAAAGAAAACGGTCTTCTGCCGAGATGATTTTCTATTAAACAAATACAAATTTAGTTTGGGTGGGCTTTTTCTAGATTGAAGGAAGTCTGGGAAGGCGTTTTTGTTAGTCTGGAGGACAATCTATATAATAATTTCGATTGTCTGTCTGTCTGTTCTTTATAGGCGGCCGCAGTTTTTAAGCTAGAGCGTTCATACTTGGTATGCATAGTAAGGGGGTCCCTAGGCAGGTTTTAGTGAAAAAATAGAATTCCCCAGGGTGAAAGGGATGGAGAAAATGGGCGCGAAATCGGAAAAAGGGCCGTTTGGGACAGAAGGAGGCCTCCGATCGAAAAGGTGTATGGAACGAAAGTTGTTCGCGGCCCCCCAAAATGGGGGTACGGATGAGGTCAGATCCAAAATCGGAGGTCATTTAGCGGCCGAAATCGAGGTCGCCGTGGTAGTACGGTAGTAGTATTGTGATGATTGTGGTAGTAGTGATTGATGATGGTGATTATGGTAGTAGTAGTAATGGTGATTATGGTGATTACCCGGGCAACGCCGGGTACCCCTGCTAGTCATAAATATATTGCTCGAAAATGGCAAAATCGGGCCAAATTCTCTGTAATAATTAAACCAAATCTAATAACCCCGGACCCCTGTTAGCAGATAGTGTTTAACCGGTATCACACGAGCGCTTTTTCACTACACATTTATCCTCAACACTGATCTGGCAGCTTATGAGGTAAATATTTTATATATTTATGTCACCTAAATACATCTTTCATCAGTCTAGTTTCCGATACCAGAGCAAAATATTCCAGAAATGTTGCCAGAAAAACGTTGATTATCGAATGTTGACTATAAATGCTCTCGTGTGATACCGGCGTAAGTGATGTGCCTCGTATGTCTGTTTTACGTGCTGTTATTGCCGCCCCCAGTGTACACAGAATTGGCTAATTTTCTTGTCTCGTACACAAGTGGCGGGGCTACATCTGTTGTGGACTATAGAGCACCTGTAGCAACCCAGATCGGCCAACTTCCGCCATCTTGGTGCCAACTGGTGATATAAGTGACACCCCGTACTTGAACGTACTTGAATAAACTAATGAAAGCATATGGTCTTCCCGGGATTCGAACTCGGGACACCACACCCAGAACATAAGCACCTATACACTCAAATAATGCCCAAATAATGCTCAAATTTATCCATGTTTATAATGAACACTGGGGCAAACTGATGCAGGATACATAGTTTGGGTTCTGGAAATGCATTGCACAAGACCAAATATTATTATATTTTTCCCATCAACCAACTTCACTTCTAAACTCAATTAAGGGGAGGTATTTACTTTGTTCCCTAGACCTCCATCAAGCTTAAAATTATACCCCCTTGAGTCCCTTTCAAGATAAATTTGTACATTTTTCGGTAGAAAAATTTCCCGGCCGAAAGCCGATTCCTCTTAAATTACAGGCTCGCTATCGCTCGCCAGGATAAAATCGACACCTGAATGGCACGAAAGGTCTTAATATGGGGTGAAAGTTCTTAAACTCGCTAAACTAATGGGGCGAACGTTTTATAATATCAAAAGCAATGGGGCTAAACATGAGGGAGAAGGGGGTCAAGAAAAACATCCCTTAAGTGGAAACCTCCCCTTAATGAAATCAACAAATACATGTGGCACTCCAAGGACTCGAACCTAGGATACTCACATCGAAAATCCGCGCACTTATGCATTACGCTATCAAATATGAAATAAAAGCACGTTGTTTGATACCCGAGGCCCCACAATGGCGTCCACAGAGACAGATGGCCACTCTCTCCTTCCACAGGATCTCTATTGTGTTCCTGGCTACTAAATTTGTTAAAACATGGACTGTTTATATTGCTGTAGATTCTCTTACACTATTCAAACACATAAATGCATAATACTCTATTGCTGTATACTCTATTGCTGTATACTCTATTGCTGTATACTCTATTGCTGTATACTCTATTGCTGCATACTCTATTGCTGTATACTCTATTGCTGTATACTCTATTGCTGTATACTCTATTGCTGTATACTCTATTGCTGTATACTCTATTGCTGCATACTCTATTGCTGTATACTCTATTGCTGTATACTCTATTGCTGTATACTCTATTGCTGTATACTCTATTGCTGTATACTCTATTGCTGTATACTCTATTCCTGTATACTCTATTGCTGTATACTCTATTGCTGTATACTCTATTGCTGCATACTCTATTGCTGTATACTCTATTGCTGTATACTCTATTGCTGTATACTCTATACACGTATACTCTATTACTGTATACTCTATTGCTGTATACTCTATTGCTGTATACTCTATTGCTGTATACTCTATTGCTGCATACTCTATTGCTGTATACTCTATTGCTGTATACTCTATTGCTGTATACTCTATTGCTGTATACTCTATTGCTGCATACTCTATTGCTGTATACTCTATTGCTGTATACTCTATTGCTGTATACTCTATTGCTGTATACTCTATTACTGTATACTCTATTGCTGTATACTCTATTACTGCATACTCTATTACTGTATACTCTATTGCTGTATACTCTATTACTGTATACTCTATTGCTGCATACTCTATTGCTGTATACTCTATATGGTTAGCAAATGGTTCATAGATAGAAAGCAATGATTGTGGTAAATGGTAGACAATTCGAATGGCAGGATGTACCGGTACTTAAGTTAAGGGGAGGTATTTAGTGTGTTCCCGACCTCCATTAAGCTTAAAATTACACCCCCTAGACCCCCTTTCAAGATAAATTTGTACATTTTTCGGTAGAAAAATTTCCCGGCCGAAGGCCGGTTCCTCTTAAATTACAGGCTCGCTATCGCTCGCCAGGAAAAAATCGACCCCTAAATGGCACGAAAGGTCTTAAAATTGACAGAAATGGGGCGAAACTTCTTAAAATCGCCAAACTAATGGGGCGAACGTCTTAAAATCTCGAAAGCAATGGGGCTAAACATGAGGGAGAAAGGGGTTCAGAAAAAAATCCCTCAAGTGGAAACCTCCCCTTAATGGTGTTCCACAGAGCATAGTGCTAGGTCCTGCCTTGTGTTTTATAATAACAATCACGATATTAACAACACTTAAGAAGATGCTGGTACCTCTACACTAGGGGGCGCAACCTGTAGGCCGTAAGTACAAAGCGAGGGGAGATTTCCACTTGGGGGGGACTTTTTTCTTGACCCCTTTCTTCCTCATGTCTAGCCCCATTGCTTTTGAGATTTTAAGACGTTTGCCCCATTAGTTTGGCGATTTTTAAGAATTTCCGCCCCATTCTGTCAATTTTAAGACCTTTCGTGCCATTTAGGTGTCGATTTTATCCTGGCGAGCGATAGCAAAGCCTGTAATTTAAGAGTAATCGGCCTTTGGCCGGGCCATTTTTCTACCAAAAAATTTACAAATTTATCTTGAAAGGGGGTCAAGGGGGTGAAATTTTAAGATTACTGGAGGAGTAGGAAGCAAACTAGAAACCTCCCCTTAACCCAGGGACTACGGCCAGACTCTTCAGATCCAAGGCCTAAAAAAAAACTTTTAAAACACCCCAGTGGCACTTAAAACAAAGCAATTTATGATTAGGTGAGATAATTCCCCTCAATTACATGCTACCACACCTACACATGTGTCCCCCCCCCCCATTCCTACACTTACCCACCCTATGCAACATCTGAAAGACATTAATACAGCAAAGAGCAAGCCAAACGTAATGACAGCTGGGACATGACTTATTAGCGCGACCCGTACCTCTTCCCGTTGAGTCAAACCTATAAATACCAGAAAAATTAGTTTTCACCAACCCACCAATTAATTTACCAATAAACCTAACTAGTGAAATCAATGAAAGTAATGAATATATACATGTGGTACTCCAAGGACTCGAACCTCGGATACTCACACCGAAATTCCGCACACTAAGCACTAGGCTACCAAGACAGAAATATCCTAGCATCATAATACCAATTAAGGGGGGTGACCTGTTTTGTTCTGTCCTTTTCTATCTTTCTCTGGCTTGTATCCATTTGGCCCCATTCAGCCTACTGTTTTAAGACGTTTATCCCCATCCAGGTGTCAATTTTATACTGGTGAGCGGTAGCGAGCCAGCATATTTTTTATTTTTGTTTGACAGCAAGCTAAATTTGTACATTTTTCGATAGAAAAATTTCTCCGGCGAAGCCGGATTTCTTTATATAATGCTGGCTCGCTATCGCTCGCCAGGAAGAAATCTACACCTAGATGGGGATAAACGTCCTAAAATAGTTGGCTGAATGGGGCCAGAGAAAGAGAGAAAAGGACAGAAATAAAAAAAAACAGGTCACCCCCAATTAATCGAGATAGAAGTACAGCAATTGACCACTTGCAAGTTCTGGCCTATAAGGAAGTTGGAGCTGTAGGTAGTAGCCTAGCCAGCCTTCACTATAAGGAAGTTGGAGCTGTAGTAGCCTAGCCAGCCTTCACTATAAGGAAGTTGGAGCTGTAGTAGCCTAGCCAGCCTTCACTATAAGGAAGTTGGAGCTGTAGTAGCCTAGCCAGCCTTCACTATAAGGAAGTTGGAGCTGTAGTAGCCTAGCCAGCCTTCACTATAAGGAAGTTGGAGCTGTAGTAGCCTAGCCAGCCTTCACTATAAGGAAGTTGGAGCTGTAGTAGCCTAGCCAGCCTTCACTATAAGGAAGTTGGAGCTGTAGTAGCCTAGCCAGCCTTCACTATAAGGAAGTTGGAGCTGTAGTAGCCTAGCCAGCCTTCACTATAAGGAAGTTGGAGCTGTAGTAGCCTAGCCAGCCTTCACTATAAGGAAGTTGGAGCTGTAGTAGCCTAGCCAGCCTTCACTATAAGGAAGTTGGAGCTGTAGTAGCCTAGCCAGCCTTCACTATAAGGAAGTTGGAGCTGTAGTAGCCTAGCCAGCCTTCACTATAAGGAAGTTGGAGCTGTAGTAGCCTAGCCAGCCTTCACTATAAGGAAGTTGGAGCTGTAGTAGCCTAGCCAGCCTTCACTATAAGGAAGTTGGAGCTGTAGTAGCCTAGCCAGCCTTCACTATAAGGAAGTTGGAGCTGTAGTAGCCTAGCCAGCCTTCACTATAAGGAAGTTGGAGCTGTAGTAGCCTAGCCAGCCTTCACTATAAGGAAGTTGGAGCTGTAGTAGCCTAGCCAGCCTTCACTATAAGGAAGTTGGAGCTGTAGTAGCCTAGCCAGCCTTCACTATAAGGAAGTTGGAGCTGTAGTAGCCTAGCCAGCCTTCACTATAAGGAAGTTGGAGCTGTAGTAGCCTAGCCAGCCTTCACTATAAGGAAGTTGGAGCTGTAGTAGCCTAGCCAGCCTTCACTATAAGGAAGTTGGAGCTGTAGTAGCCTAGCCAGCCTTCACTATAAGGAAGTTGGAGCTGTAGTAGCCTAGCCAGCCTTCACTATAAGGAAGTTGGAGCTGTAGTAGCCTAGCCAGCCTTCACTATAAGGAAGTTGGAGCTGTAGTAGCCTAGCCAGCCTTCACTATAAGGAAGTTGGAGCTGTAGTAGCCTAGCCAGCCTTCACTATAAGGAAGTTGGAGCTGTAGTAGCCTAGCCAGCCTTCACTATAAGGAAGTTGGAGCTGTAGTAGCCTAGCCAGCCTTCACTATAAGGAAGTTGGAGCTGTAGTAGCCTAGCCAGCCTTCACTATAAGGAAGTTGGAGCTGTAGTAGCCTAGCCAGCCTTCACTATAAGGAAGTTGGAGCTGTAGTAGCCTAGCCAGCCTTCACTATAAGGAAGTTGGAGCTGTAGTAGCCTAGCCAGCCTTCACTATAAGGAAGTTGGAGCTGTAGTAGCCTAGCCAGCCTTCACTATAAGGAAGTTGGAGCTGTAGTAGCCTAGCCAGCCTTCACTATAAGGAAGTTGGAGCTGTAGTAGCCTAGCTAGCCTTCACTATTTAGCAGACTCATCAGCTAAAGTACGGTCATAATGCATTTATAACTTCATAGAACCAAATTGATCACACTCCTTATGAATTCGAGCCCCAAATTATTACTGCATTTCTCTTTGATATCGATGTTTTACGGCTCCAACTTCCGTATAGCGTGAAACTCTCAAGTGGTCCATTTACCGTTAGCAGAGCACGAACAGACTATATTGGTGTCTTGGTTATGTTGGGGGAATATTGTCCTGTATCAGAAGTCAACATTAAGGGAGCCCACCTCGCTTGTTTTCTCTTGCTCTCCCTCTTTCCCTGGCTTGTATCCATTCGGCCCCATTCAGCCTACTGTTTTAAGACGTTTACCCCCCATCAAGGTGTCAATATTTTCCTGGCGAGCGGTAGCGAGCCAGCATATATACTTTTTGTTTTGACAGCAAGCTAAATTTGTAAATTTTTCGATAGAGAAATGTCTCCGGCGAAGCCAGATTTCTTCATACAATTCTGGCTCGCAAGAAATCGACACCTGTATGGGGATAAACGTCTTAAAACAGTTGGCTGAATGGGGCCGAATGGATACAAGCCACGAACAGACTATGGTGTCTTGGTTATGTTGGGGGAATACTGTCCTGCATCAGAAGTGGGCATTAAGGGGGTAGTGCTTGGTTTTTGGTAGATATATTCATTTATAAATTTAGTTTTTAGTTTCCTCGCTAGACCTCCATCAATCTTAGAAAAACACCCCTTAGACCCCTTTTCAAGATAAATTTGTACATTTTTCGGTAGGAAAATGTCCCGGCCGAAGGCCGGTTCCTTCTAAAATTAGAGGCTTTCTATCGCTCGCCATGAAAAAATAGACACCTAAAGGGCACGAAAGGTCTTAATATTAACAAAACAATGAGGCAAAACGTCTCAAAATCGCCAAACTAACGGAACGAACGTCTTAAAACCTCAAAGCTCATATGGTAAACATGAGGGAAAAGGGGGTCCATAAAAAGCGAGTACTACCCCCTTAAGGTCGAAGTTGTGGAGGGTAACAACGTGACTGTCAACCTTGATTGTGCTTCCAAATGGAGGGCCAAGCGGCCGAGGGACATTATAACGGCCAGACAACGTTGTAATAGTGTTGTAACGAGAGATAGAGAGAGAGAGAGTGCATGTGTGTGTGTGAGAGAGAAACAGAGAAAGCAAGAGAGTGAGAGTGTGTGTGTGTGTGAGAGAAAGAAAGAAAGAGAGTGAGTGTGTATGGGTGTGTGTGAAAGAGAGTGAGTGTGTAATAATAATAATAATAATAATAAGCGGTTTATTAAAGAATGGCAGCCTCATGAGCTGAAAATACACATTTTACAATTTAGTGGATGAACATGAGATGTACAGATATGAGGATGGTAAGCTCAGTTTACAAACAAAATAAATAAATATAATAATGATGCATGTGCAGAATACAAATTATCATAAAATAACCATGAGAGTAAGTGATATACAGTACATATACACATTTATTTACTTACTCATATACAGAACATACGTATATACACGTACGTGCGCACATACATATACATACATATATAGGAACATAAGAACATGCAGTAAGTGTGCACATGTCCGTATACACAAATGCTCACGTATGCACCCAAACATACATACATACAGAAACTGTTTTGGTATGGTCAGGGTAAAGAGTTGAAGGGTAAAGAGGGTGCAGCAATTCAAGTCCGTATATGGTCCGTATGGTCAGGTACAGCCTACTACAATGGGAGGTTAATCCTCGGTAGTGTAGGTGTGTGTGTGTGTGTGTGTGTGTGTTTGTGTGTGTGTGTGTGTGTGTGTGACAGAAGGCGAAATATGGAAGAGCTGGGCGTTCTATTGTTAAGGGTGGAAATACATGGATGAAGATACGCCAACACTTAATAATAGATAATGCTTATGCATAGATTTATAATCAGAAGTTGCGCTAGTGAGCAATATGTTCTCGCTCATATGTACGTATATTTACATACATATGTGCATGTATGTGTGTGTGTATGAAAGAGAGTGTGTGCGTGCGAGCGAGAGAGAGTGAGTGTGTATGTGTGTGTGAAAGAGAGTGAGTGTGTATGTGTGTGTGTGTGAAAGAGTGTGTGCATGCGAGCGAGAGAGAGTGAGTGTGTATGTGTGTGTGTGAAAGAGAGTGAGTGTGTATGTGTGTGTGTGTGAAAGAGAGTGTGTGCGTGCGAGCGAGAGAGAGTGAGTGTGTATGTGTGTGTGTGAAAGAGAGTGAGTGTGTATGTGTGTGTGTGAAAGAGAGTGTGTGCGTGCGAGCGAGAGAGAGTCAGTGTGTATGTGTGTGTGTGAAAGACAGAGTGAGTATGTGAAAGAGAGAGTGAGTGTGTATGTGTGTGTGTGAAAGAGAGTGAGTGTGCGAGAGAGAATTAGTGTGTGTGTGTGTGTGTGAAAGAGAGAGAGTAAGTGTGTATGTGTGTGTGAAAGAGAGAGAGTGAGTGTGTGAGCGAGAGAGAGAGTGTTTATACGTGAGAGGGAGAGTCTACTGATATATTTCAAGCCTCTTTCACAATGACTCGTTCAATGACGCTGCCTGTGTGGTGTATTGATGATCATATGGAGTTTTATGGACCGAGGTAAATTTAATATAATATTCGGTTACGTATGTACAATAGGCAACTTATACTTAACGTAATTAATTTAGAAGTGAAGTTGGTTGGTGAAAAAATATAATTCATTCTGGTTCAGGAGCAATTTATAGGGAGGCCTTCCCGAGGGTTAAGTGCCCCATTAATTACTCCTTCCATTCGTCTATACATTAGGCTACCATAGCGCAGTTGGAATATATGTACATGCTCAGATTAATATGCAGGATTCGAAACTGCATAATAAATCGTAGGCTTGTCCATATTTCTTTAACTGTCTTGATAGCGTAATGCATAGTGCGTGGAATTTCGGTCATAGGTTCGAGTCCTTGGAGTGCCACATGTATTTGTTGATTTCATTAATTGAGTTTAGAAGTGAAGTTGGTTGGTGAAAAAATACAATTTTAGAAGGATCAGCCAGGGAAATTGTGTGGAAACTTACAGCCCTTTAGCTCCAGCCCTTTATGAGTTACAGAGCTTGAGGGTCACGATTCCTGGCCTACCTTTAGTGAATAGACTATATAAATTCCGTAAAATCCTCGCACATACAAAACAGTCAAACATTAAGGGGGAGGTTTCCACTTGAGGGATTGTTTTCTGGATCCCTTTCTCCCTCATATTTAACCCCATTGCTTTTGAGATTTTAAGACTTTCGCCCCATTAGTTTGACGATCTTAAGAACTTTCGCCCCATTTCTGTCAATTTTAAGACCTTTCGTGCCAATTAGGTGTCGATTTTTTCCTGGCGAGCGATAGCGAGCCTGTAATGTAAGAGGAACCGGCCTTCGGCCGGGAAATTTTTCTACCGAAAAATGTAAAAATTTATCATGAAAGGGGGTCTAGGGGGTGTAATCGTAAGCTTGATGGAAATATAGGGAACAAACTAAAAACCTCCCCTTTATTACAACAACATACCTCTTGACCTCAGGAATCATTAGCATGCAATAGGATCAGCGGCTGGCATCATGATAGACTGATACTGCTCACCTGTAATCATTAAGGGAGGGGGTAGTACTCGCTTTTTAGGGACCCCCTTCTCCCTCATGTTTACCATATTAGTTTTGCAAGTTTTAAGACGTTCGTTCCGTTAGTTTGGCGATTTTTAGACCTTTCGCCTCATTTTGTTATCGATATTAAGACCCTTTCGTGCCCTTTAGGTGTCGATTTTTTCCTGGCGAGCGATAGCGAGCCTCTAATTTTAGAAGAAATCGACCTTCGGCCCGGGACATTTTTCTACGGAAAAATGTACACATTTATCTTGAAGCGGGTCTAGAGGGTGTTTTTCTAAGCTCAATGGAGGTCTGGCGAGGAAACTCAAAAATAAATAAATACATAAATATATATATATACCAAAAACCAAGCACTTTTAGTGAGTTTCCTTGACTTCCATCACGCTTGAAATTACCCCCTTTCAAAATACATTTGTAAATTTTTCGGTAGAAAAATGTCCCCGGTTCCTCTTAAATTACAGGCTCGCTATCGCTCGCCAGGAAAAAATCGACACTTAAATGACACGAAAGGTCTTAAAAGTGAAATAAATGGGGTGAAAGTTCTTAAAATCGCCAAACTAATGGGGCGAACGTCTTAAAATCTCAAAAGCAATGGGGCTAAACATGTGGGAGAAAGGGGTAAAGAAAAAAATACCTCAAGTGGAAATCTCCCCTTAAATACACAAGCACTACCAATGGAGCGTCACTTCACATTAAGGGGAGATTTCCACTTACGGGATTTTTTTCTTGACTCCTTTCTCCCTCATGTTTAGCCCCATTGCTTTTCTAATTTTAAGACGTTCGCCCCATTATTTTGACAATTTTAAGAACTTTCGACCCATTTCTGTCAATTTTAAGACCTTTCGTGCAATTTAGGTGTCGATTTTATCCTGGCGAGCGATAGCGAGCCTGTAATTCAAGAGGAACCGGTTTCAGCCGGGACATTTTTCTACCGAAAAATGTACAAATTTATCTTGAAAGGGGCTCAAGGAGGTGTAATCTTAAGCTTGATGGATATCTAGAGACCAAACTAAAAACCTCCCCTTAACACATTACTGGAACATTTAAACCTATTTGGTCCGAGGGAGTCTTTTTGGTTTTAAGACTTTTCACCTCATTATTTTGGCGTCAATCTTTTTTTTCTGGGCGAACGATAGCGAACATATACTTTTGAAGAAATCGGCCTTTGGCCGAGACATTTTCCTACAGAACAATGCACAAATTTAGCTTGAAAATGTTATTAGAATTAAGTCCGGACTGCCTAGTAGGGGCCGCATGGTCTTTGGAGTCTGTGTATCTATGTAACTGTAACTCACTCACTCACTCACTCCCTCTCTCTCACTCACTCACTCACTCACTCACTCACTCACTCACTCACTCCCTCTCTCTCACTCACTCATTCACTCACTCACTCACTCCCTCTCACTCACTCACTTACTCACTCACTCACTCCCTCACTCACTCACTCTCACTCTCTCTCTCTCTCGTATACATGTTGCACCTATCCAATTCCCAATATCGGCACTGATGGCTTTACTTTTTTTTTTTAGCTGGGGTCATCAGTAGGAGAAAAAAAAATTGCGGTATATTTATTTTGCATATTAGGGCGATAACTAATACCCCTGTTCAGTGGAATAGCATTGGTATTTATTATGCATATTAGGGCGATAACTAATACCCCTGTTCAGTGGAATAGCATTGGTATTTATTTTACATATTAGGGCGATAACTAATACCCCTGTTCAGTGGAATAGCATTGGTATTTATTTTGCATATTAGGGCGATAACTAATACCCCTGTTCAGTGGAATAGCATTGGTATTTATTTTGCATATTAGGGCGATAACTAATACCCCTGTTCAGTGGAATAGCATTGGTAGTTATTTTGCATATTAGGGCGATAACTAATACCCCTGTTCAGTGGAATAGCATTGGTATTTATGTTTCAATTTATTCTGGAGCCAATTTGTCTACTTCACAACGCAAGTGCCAAACATGTAATAGTAGTATGGTGGTGGTGGGAACATAATTTGTGATGTGTTAAGGTAGCCCAACTCGCTTTTTTTTTCCTCTCTTTCTCTCTCTCTCTCTTTAGCTTGTATCCATTCGGCCCCATTCAGCCTACTGTTTTAAGACGTTTACCCCCATCCAGGTGTCAATATTTTCCTGGCGAGCGGTAGCGAGCCAGCATATACATATTTTTGTTTTGACAGCAAGCTAAATTTGTACATTTTTCGATAGACAAATTTCCCCGGCAAAGCCGTGTTTCTCCATACAATGCTGGCTCGCTATCGCTCGCCAGGAAGAAATCGACACCTGGATGTGGATAAACGTCTTAAAACAGTTGGCTGAATGGGGCCGAATGGATACAAGCCAGGGAAAGAGAGAAAAGGCGAGAAAGATAAAACAAAAAACGGTGACCCTCCTTAATTATAACAAGGTTTATAATTATGAGATGGGATCATATTTTAGAATAAGGGCATTATTTATGAAATAAGTGTAATACTAGCTATGTTTTTATTTTGAGTTGCATAGGTACAACCTTTCTACTCTCTTCAGTAAGACACACCCACACACCCACACACACAAGCAACCTAGGACAAGCTTGATGCCAATCAAGGACAAGCAACCTAGAAGTCACTAGATCTGTTGTTGCTTGATTTCCTTTGTACACACACACACACACACACACACACACACACACACACACACCCAAACACACACACCCACACCCACACACACACACACCCACCCACACACACACAAACACACCCACACCCACACACAAAGAAAAACAAGTTCAAAACGAATTAGCGTTGGTGACAAAGGAAAGTAAACTCGATGTGGAGGTGAAGAATGTTATTCGGAGAAATGAGAAATTGCTTCGTGACACAGTGGACAAAAACAAATCAGTGATAATATTTGGCCACACAGAAAAAGATATAAAATCGAGGATAGAAAGGGACAGAGGTGAGCTAAATTGTATAAGGAACACAATGAAGCATTTACTTGAAGAGGATGGTCCGGAAATTGAGATAATGGAATATAGAAGAATTGGTAAGTACGAAAAGGGAAAGAACAGACCAATTAAAATTACGCTAATGAATAGTCAGATGGCGGAAACCATACTTAAAAATGGTCCAAAGTTAAATGATGTAGAAGCTTTTAAGTCTATTAAAGTGAGAAGAGACCTTTCTAAAGAGGATAGAGAACTACTGAAAGCTAAGTTTGAAGAAGCAAATAAAAGAAATGATGAACGAACTGAGGAAGAGAAGGAATCTTTTTTCTTCCGGGTCGTAGGTCTGCAAATACGGAAATGGTACATACAAAAAAGACAAACCATCCCAGGAGCAAACGGGGGAAGAGGAGGTGTAACTGGGTTGACAGGGAATGAATTTGTACATGTAATTTACACCAATGTAGATGGGTTATTATAAAAAAAAAATGAAATAAAAGATGTTATTAATATAAACAAGCCACATGTTCTATGTTTAACAGAAACCAAATTAAATTCTCAAATAAGAAATGAAATACTCTCAGGTGAAAATTATAATGTATGGAGGAGGGATAGAGTTGGGAGAATGGGAGGAGGGGTCTTGATATTCACAAGGAGGGAGCTTAAGGTAAAGGAGTTGCAGATGAAAGAGGTGGGTTCTGCTTCAGAAATAGTAGCAATAGAAATAGTGAGAGGTAACGAAGGAATTATAATAGTAAATGTGTATGTGCCGCCACGAACTGCAGCCTGGACCAGTGAGGAACACGAAGCAATGCTGAATGAAACTTTAATAAATCTGGAGTATATTATCAAGGAGGCAGAAGATAGGAACAAAAGTATTATTATTACCGGAGACTTCAACAGTGGGAAGATTGATTGGTCAACTTTAGAGTGTCCTGAGAGAGAGAACAGTTGGGGATGTAGACTACTAGAGTTGATGACAACATACCTGTTGCATCAACACATAGAAGAGCCAACAAGGGTGAGAGGGAGTGATACTCCTTCATACTTAGATCTGGTTTGTACGAGATGTGCCAATGAGATATTTGAGGTAAGTTATAAACCACCAGTAGGTAAAAGTGATCATGTCGTATTAGACTTTAATTTTATATTAAAGTATGACTTATTACCAAGTAAAGAGGAGTTCAAGAAAGACCGGCTGGATTATCCTAGAGGAAGATACAACAAATTGCGAGAGTTTTTCCAAAACATTAATTGGGAGGATAAAGTATTGAATAAATATGATATTAATGAGCAATACGAAGCCTTCTGTGACATATGCAAACAAGGTGCTGACAAATACATACCAATAGCCAAGGATTTCCCTAAAGCAAAGAATGATTGGTTTGGTGCTAGATGTTATAAAGCTAAAGTTGAACGTGATAGGTTATGGAAACGCTATAGAAGACACAAGAGTGATCAATCTTACGAGAGGTATAAACTAGCAAGAAATAACTACACCAAAGTGAGGAGACAGGAGGAGAAGGATTTTGAGAGAGGGGTGGTTATGAAGAGCAAAGATGATCCCAACATATTATATGGATTCATAAATAAGAGAACTAAAGTGAAGGAAAAGATCCAAAGGATCGTTCACAATGGAGAAATATTTGAGGAGGAGGAAAAAATGAGTGAGGGTTTTAATGCAAAATTTCGATCGGTGTTTGTTCAAGAAAATAATGATGGTGATGATGCTTATAAGAATCCAATACAGAGACCAGTCATGCCCATGAAAGATATTATTATAAAAAGGGATGAAGTAAGGGACTGCATGTTAGACCTAAATAAAAGAAAGGCTATGGGGCCGGATCAGATTTCTGGGTGGATGTTGAGTGAATGTGCAGAGGAACTAAGCTTTCCCATAACAGAGATTTTTAAAAAATCTTTGTCCCAAGGCAAGCTACCCGAGGTGTGGAAGGCTGCTGATATTGTACCGATATACAAGAAAGGACCGAAAGAAGATGCAAATAACTACAGACCCGTCTTTGACTAGTGTTGTAGTAAAACTGCTTGAGAAATTGATCAGGAAATTTTGGATTTGTCACCTCGAGGAGAACCATTTACTATCGGATTGTCAGTTTGGTTTTAGGTCGAATAGGTCATGTGTGTCAAATTTGCTGAGCTTCTATGATAGAGTGATTGAAATTATGCAAGAACGAGAGGGATGGGCAGATTGTGTATTTTTAGATTTCAAAAAAGCTTTTGATAAAGTACCCCATAAAAGGCTTCTATATAAACTTGAAATGTGTGGAGGAATCACCGGTGGACTCTTAAAATGGATGAAGGATTTCTTAACCGGGAGGAAAATGAGAACCATCATAAGAGGGAAATATTCATCATGGAGTGATGTGATAAGTGGAGTGCCCCAGGGCTCAGTGTTGGCCCCATTGATGTTTTTAATTGTAATAAATGATCTGCCTCTTGGAATTAGCAGCTATATTAACATGTTCGCCGATGACGCAAAATTAGTAAGGAAAGTGGTTGATAACAATTGCTGTAAAATGCTCCAGGAGGACATCAATAAGCTGTATCAATGGAGCCGAATGTGGAAAATGGAGTTCAACATTGATAAATGCCACGTGATGGAGATGGGAGACGGCCAGGGAAGACCCCATGGGGAGTACAGTATGGGCGATGTAAGGTTGGAAAAGTCAGAGAAGGAAAAAGACTTAGGAGTTGTAGTGAACAGGAGGTTAGATCCCGGTGACCATATCAATAACTTGGTAAATAAGGCATATTCGTGGTGGGCTAATATTAGGGTAGCGTTTAAATTCCTAAATGAAGACATGGTGAAGATATTAATAACACAGTTTTTAAGGCCTAGCCTGGAGTATGCAGCGGTTGTATGGAATCCACATATGAAAAAACACATAAGTAAGCTAGAGAAAATTCAGCGTGTGATCACAAGATGGGTGCCAGGGTTAAAAAACTTACAATATGAAGACCGGCTGTGTCACCTGGGGATTCCCTCACTTGAACAGAGAAGGGAGAGGGGAGACATGATAGCTTTATTTAGGTGTGTTCACGGAAAGGAATATATTGATCAAACAAATTTTGTTTGGCCAGCGGTGGGGAGGACGAGAGGACATGACTATAAACTGTTGAGGAGGAGAGCTAGGAAGGATGTTGGGAAGTTTGGTTTTCCAGATAGAATGGTTGAGAAGTGGAATAAGTTACCAAACGACCTAGTGTGCACAAAGTATTCAAGCTTTTAAAGTAAATTATGATAAGTTAAAGGCTAACGGGACACTACGAGAGTAATCTCAATCCTGTAAAATACAATTAGGTAAATACAATTAGGTAAATACACACCCACACACACACCCACACAAACACACATACACACCCGCACCCACCCACACACACACACCCACCCACACCCACCCACACCCACACCCACACACCCACACACACACACACACACACACACCCACACCCACACACACACCCACCCACACACCCACACACACACACAAACAGCCTCCTCCACCATAACAACATAATATAATAACACTCGTAATGCCACTGGGGGATTTATGATTCAGAGTTATATAGGCCTAGCTATAGTACCAACTTTTGACTAAGTTTATATGGAAAGGAGGAAGTTTATACATTACGGGGCCAATTTAACCGTCTACCAACTAACTTTGCTAATGTGGAAAGAGAGAGAGAGAGAATGTGTGAGAGAGAGAGAGAGAGATAGAGAGAGACAGAAATAGAGAGAAAGTGAGAGAGAAATAGAGACTGCGAGAGAGAGAGAGATCATTAACCCCGTCTGTACCGGTGATGTACTTTTCATTACATTCTGGCAACTGTTAGACGATTTTGTGCAGCTTAGGAAGGACGTCTACCCATTAAAAGGCTTCAAACTATCTCAATTAATCCTTTTAGCTAACATACATCTTTCCTAATCTTCATAAAATCGTCTAAATCTAGCTAAAATCAAATAGAAAATACGTAGCCGGTACAGTCGGCCTAATAAGTCATGTCTCGGCACCAAGTATGTTTTGATCCATAATTGGTATCAGCAATATCTAAGCTGCATTTCTTCATATCGAGTGACATTATACAAACATGTTCCTACACTTACCCACCCTATTCAACATCTGACAGACATTAATACAGTACAGAGCGAGCCAAACGTAGTGACAGCTGGGTGTGACTTATTAGCGCGATCGTACAGAAGGGGTTAAATAGAGAATGAGAGAGAGGGATGGGATGGGGGGGGGGGTTGAAGTATACCCCAGCCCATCATATATAGAAGCCTTATTCATGTAAGTCATAATATTTCAATATGGATGACGTTTTTCCATATTATTTCAATATGGGTGACGTTTTTCCATATTATTTCAAGATGGGTGACGTTTTTCCATACTATTTCAAGATGGGTGACGTTTTTTCCATACTATTTCAATATGGGTGACGTTTTTTCCATACTATTTCAAGATGGGTGACGTTTTTTCCATACTATTTCAATATGGGTGACGTTTTTCCATATTATTTCAAGATGGGTGACGTTTTTTCCATACTATTTCAATATGGGTGACGTTTTTTCCATACTATTTCAATATGGGTGACGTTTTTCCATATTATTTCAATATGGGTGACGTTTTTGCATATTATTTCAATATGGGTGACGTTTTTCCATATTATTTCAAGATGGGTGACGTTTTTCCATATTATTTCAAGATGGGTGACGTTTTTCCATATTATTTCAATATGGGTGACGTTTTTCCATATTATTTCAATATGGGTGACGTTTTTCCACCAACCAACTTCACCTCTAAACTCAATTAATGAAATCAACAAATACATGTGGCACTCCAAGGACTCGAACCCAGGATACTCGCATCGAAATTCAGCGCACTATGCATTACGCTATCAAGACAGTTATTCTAGCTATATTTAGACGATTTTATGCAGCTTAGGAAGAATATGTGGTCGCTATAAGGGATAATCTGTGGTCGCTATAAGGGATAATCTGTGGTCGCTATAAGGGATAATCTGTGGTCGCTATAAGGGATAATCTGTGGTCGCTATAAGGGATAATTGGGACAGTGTGTAGCCTCTTGATCGCTAGATGTCCTTCTTAAGCTGAACAAAATCGTCTAATAGTAGCCAGGATAGGATCAAAAGGACATCCCCCGCACTGAAAGGATTAAGGGGAGACTGGCCGTTTGTTTGGTCTATTAATTCATCTATTAATATATATTTTTTTAGTTTCCTCCCTAGACCTCCATCAAGCTTAGAAAAACACCCCCTAGACCCCCCTTCAAGATAAATTTGTACATTTATCGGTAGAAAAATTTACCGGCCGAAGGCCGGTTTCTCTTAAAGTTGCAGGCTCGCTATCGCTCGCCAGGAAATAATCGACACCTTAATGGCACGAAAGGTCTTAAAATTGACAACGAAATGGGACGAAAGGTGTTAAAATGGCCAAACTAATGGGCCGAACGTCTTATAATCTCAAAACTACTGGGGCTAAACATTAGGGAGAAGGGGGTCCAGAAAAACGGGGTGCCTCCCCTTAACATCTACAACACTGCCGTGAATTAAGAGACGCGTATTGATATATAAATAAAACAATAAATCATAAATCTATATATTTTTTTCAATCGCCTTATTTCATTTACTTGATAATCAAATTCGCGTCAATTGACCACTTGCGAGTTTCATGCTATAAGGGAGTTGGGCCTGTAAACATCGATATTAACCCTCTCACGTTCTTGACGCAATTTTGAACCTATTGGGGATGCTTTAAAGCCTTTGTTACCATCAGGGGTATTTAGAAACCTTTAGTTTAGTTACTTCAACCTCTGCAGTTGTCTTTGAGTTAGCTGTGTTGAGCCTATTGGGGATACTTTAAAGCCTTTGTTACCATCAGGGGTATTTTGAAACCTTTAGTTTAGTTACTTCAACCTCTGCAGTTGTCTTTGAGTTAGCTGTGTTGAGCCTATTGGGGATACTTTAAAGCCTTTGTTACCATCAGGGTATTTAGAAACCTTTAGTTTAGTTACTTCAACCTCTGCAGTTGTCTTTGAGTTAGCTGTGTTGAGCCTATTGGGGATACTTTAAAGCCTTTGTTACCATCAGGGGTATTTTGAAACCTTTAGTTTAGTTACTTCAACCTCTGCAGTTGTCTTTGAGTTAGCTGTGTTGAGCCTATTGGGGATACTTTAAAGCCTTTGTTACCATCAGGGGTATTTAGAAACCTTTAGTTTAGTTACTTCAACCTCTGCAGTTGTCTTTGAGTTAGCTGTGTTGAGCCTATTGGGGATACTTTAAAGCCTTTGTTACCATCAGGGGTATTTAGAAACCTTTAGTTTAGTTACTTCAACCTCTGCAGTTGTCTTTGAGTTAGCTGTGTTGAGCCTATTGGGGATACTTTAAAGCCTTTGTTACCATCAGGGGTATTTAGAAACCTTTAGTTTAGTTACTTCAACCTCTGCAGTTGTCTTTGAGTTAGCTGTGTTGAGCCTATTGGGGATACTTTAAAGCCTTTGTTACCATCAGGGGTATTTAGAAACCTTTAGTTTAGTTACTTCAACCTCTGCAGTTGTCTTTGAGTTAGCTGTGTTGAGCCTATTGGGGATACTTTAAAGCCTTTGTTACCATCAGGGGTATTTAGAAACCTTTAGTTTAGTTACTTCAACCTCTGCAGTTGTCTTTGAGTTAGCTGTGTTGAGCCTATTGGGGATACTTTAAAGCCTTTGTTACCATCAGGGGTATTTAGAAACCTTTAGTTTAGTTACTTCAACCTCTGCAGTTGTCTTTGAGTTAGCTGTGTTGAGCCTATTGGGGATACTTTAAAGCCTTTGTTACCATCAGGGGTATTTGAAACCTTTAGTTTAGTTACTTCAACCTCTGCAGTTGTCTTTGAGTTAGCTGTGTTGAGCCTATTGGGGATACTTTAAAGCCTTTGTTACCATCAGGGGTATTTAGAAACCTTTAGTTTAGTTACTTCAACCTCTGCAGTTGTCTTTGAGTTAGCTGTGTTGAGCCTATTGGGGATACTTTAAAGCCTTTGTTACCATCAGGGGTATTTTGAAACCTTTAGTTTAGTTACTTCAACCTCTGCAGTTGTCTTTGAGTTAGCTGTGTTGAGCCTATTGGGGATACTTTAAAGCCTTTGTTACCATCAGGGGTATTTAGAAACCTTTAGTTTAGTTACTTCAACCTCTGCAGTTGTCTTTGAGTTAGCTGTGTTGAGCCTATTGGGGATACTTTAAAGCCTTTGTTACCATCAGGGGTATTTAGAAACCTTTAGTTTAGTTACTTCAACCTCTGCAGTTGTCTTTGAGTTAGCTGTGTTGAGCCTATTGGGGATGCTTTAAAGCCTTTGTTACCATCAGGGGTATTTAGAAACCTTTAGTTTAGTTACTTCAACCTCTGCAGTTGTCTTTGAGTTAGCTGTGTTGAGCCAATTGGGGATACTTTAAAGCCTTTGTTACCATCAGGGGTATTTGAAAAGCTTTAGTTTAGTTACTTCAACCTCTGCAGTTGTCTTTGAGTTAGCTGTGTTGAGCCTATTGGGGATACTTTAAAGCCTTTGTTACCATCAGGGGTATTTTGAAACCTTTAGTTTAGTTACTTCAACCTCTGCAGTTGTCTTTGAGTTAGCTGTGTTGAGCCTATTGGGGATACTTTAAAGCCTTTGTTACCATCAGGGGTATTTAGAAACCTTTAGTTTAGTTACTTCAACCTCTGCAGTTGTCTTTGAGTTAGCTGTGTTGAGCCTATTGGGGATACTTTTAAAGCCTTTGTTACCATCAGGGGTATTTTGAAACCTTTAGTTTAGTTACTTCAACCTCTGCAGTTGTCTTTGAGTTAGCTGTGTTGAGCCTATTGGGGATACTTTAAAGCCTTTGTTACCATCAGGGGTATTTAGAAACCTTTAGTTTAGTTACTTCAACCTCTGCAGTTGTCTTTGAGTTAGCTGTGTTGAGCCTATTGGGGATACTTTAAAGCCTTTGTTACCATCAGGGGTATTTAGAAACCTTTAGTTTAGTTACTTCAACCTCTGCAGTTGTCTTTGAGTTAGCTGTGTTGAGCCTATTGGGGATACTTTAAAGCCTTTGTTACCATCAGGGGTATTTTGAAACCTTTAGTTTAGTTACTTCAACCTCTGCAGTTGTCTTTGAGTTAGCTGTGTTGAGCCTATTGGGGATACTTTAAAGCCTTTGTTACCATCAGGGGTATTTTGAAACCTTTAGTTTAGTTACTTCAACCTCTGCAGTTGTCTTTGAGTTAGCTGTGTTGAGCCTATTGGGGATACTTTAAAGCCTTTGTTACCATCAGGGGTATTTAGAAACCTTTAGTTTAGTTACTTCAACCTCTGCAGTTGTCTTTGAGTTAGCTGTGTTGAGCCTATTGGGGATACTTTAAAGCCTTTGTTACCATCAGGGGTATTTAGAAACCTTTAGTTTAGTTACTTCAACCTCTGCAGTTGTCTTTGAGTTAGCTGTGGGCAGAAAACTAATTTTGGAGAGCTAATTATAAGAGTGAGAGAACTCTATTTATTATTGCTAATCTGGCAACCTCTGCGTCATAAATGCGTGAAAGGGTTAAACACAAATACAGTAATCATTTAAGTTGCTGATGGACAAAGAGTATATGTTGAATTTGGTTTTACGTATTAAGGGGAGGTTTTTACTTTGTTTCCTAAACTTCCATCAAACTTAAAATTAAACCCCCTTGACCCCCTTTCAAGATAAATGTGTACATTTTTCGGTAGAAAAATTACCAGGCCGAAGGTCGATTCCTCTTAAATTTCAGGCTCGCTATCGCTCGCCAGGATAAAATCGACACCTGAATTGCAGGAAAGGTCTTAATATGGGGCGAAAGTTCTTAAAATCGCTAAACTAATGGGGCAAGCTTCTTTAAATCTCACAAGCAATGGGGCTAAACATGAGGGAGAAAGGGGTCAAGACAAAAAATCCCTCAAGTGGAGATCTCCCCTTAATCAAATCGTCTACGGTGCCTTTCATAACTTGTATTGCTATTACTGTACTGTACGTTAAATGGGGAGATTTCCACCTGGAGGATTTTTTTCTGAACCTCTTTCTCCCTCATGTTTAGCCCCATTGTTTGTGAGATTTTAAGACGCTTGCCCCATTACTTTGGCGATTTTAAGAACCCTCGCCCCATTTCTGTCAATTTTAAGACCATTCGTGCCATTTAGGTGTCGATATTTTCCTGGCGAGCGATAGCGAGCCTGTAATTTAAGGGGAACCGGCCTTCGGCCGGGAAATTTTTCTACCGAAAAATGTACAAATTTATCTTGAAAGGGGGTCAAGGGGGAGTAATTTTAAGCTTGATGGAAGTTTAGGAAACTCACTAAAAACCTCCCCTTAAATGGTCATGCTATTTCTATGAATAAGTCCCTCCAGATCACGAACCTTGGCTGTAATGCTTATTTGATTAACCCTTTCACGCATTTATGACGCAGAGTTACCAGATTAGCAATAAGAAATAGAGTTCTCTCACTCTTATAATTACCTCTCCAAAATTAGTTTTCTGCCCACAGCTAACTCAAAGACAACTGCAGAGGTTGAAGTAACTAAACTAAAGGTTTCTAAATACCCCTGATGGTAACAAAGGCTTTAAAGTATCCCCAATAGGCTCAACACAGCTAACTCAAAGACAACTGCAGAGGTTGAAGTAACTAAACTAAAGGTTTCTAAATACCCCTGATGGTAACAAAGGCTTTAAAGTATCCCCAATAGGCTCAACACAGCTAACTCAAAGACAACTGCAGAGGCTGAAGTAACTAAACTAAATGTTTCTAAATACCCCTGATGGTAACAAAGGCTTTAAAGTATCCCCAATAGGCTCAACACAGCTAACTCAAAGACAACTGCAGAGGTTGAAGTAACTAAACTAACGGTTTCTAAATACCCCTGATGGTAACAAAGGCTTTAAAGTATCTCCAATAGGCTCAACACAGCTAACTCAAAGACAACTGCAGAGGTTGAAGTAACTAAACTAACGGTTTCTAAATACCCCTGATGGTAACAAAGGCTTTAAAGTATCCCCAATAGGCTCAACACAGCTAACTCAAAGACAACTGCAGAGGTTGAAGTAACTAAACTAACGGTTTCTAAATACCCCTGATGGTAACAAAGGCTTTAAAGTATCCCCAATAGGCTCAACACAGCTAACTCAAAGACAACTGCAGAGGTTGAAGTAACTAAACTAAAGGTTTCTAAATACCCCTGATGGTAACAAAGGCTTTAATATAAATTCACGTTTGTGTGCTGTATAAGTAAATACACATATACTGTATATATATATATATTCCAAACGAGCGATACGATACGCAAAAGTCTGTGCGTAAGCTTCTTGCAATTTGAGGTACGGTAGTATTTATTGCAATATGGAATTAGACGTTTTTCTCTGAAAGTTGAATACTATAAAAAAAAAAAAAAAATTACAATTTATTAAGAAGCATTATTTAAGGGGGTATGGGCCGCTTTTCTGGACCACTTTCTCCTTCATGTTTAGCCCAATTCGTTTTCAGATCTGAAGATGTTTGCCCCATTAGTTAGTTGATTTTAAGACCTTTCGCCCCATTTCTTCGTCAATATTTACACCTTTCGTGCTATTTAGGTGTCGATTTTTTCCCTGGCGAACGATAATGGGCCTGTAATGTTGGAAGAATCGGCCTTCGGCTGGCACATTTTTCTACCGAAAAATGTACAAATTAATCTAAAAGAGGGATCTAATGGATATTTTTTTTAAATTTGATGGGTAGGATACTAGGGACAAAACTAATGAATTGAATACATGCAAAAATCGCCCAAAAAGTGAACCATCCCCCCCCCTTAAGGGGAGGTCTCCACTTGAGGGATTTTTTTGTTTACCCTTTCTCCCTCATGTTTAGCCCCATTGCTTTTGATATTATAAAACGTTTGCCCCATTAGTTTAGCGATTTTAAGAACTTTCACCCCATATTAAGACCTTTCGTGCAATTCAGGTGACCATTTTATCCTGGCGAGCAATAGCGAGCCTGTAATTTAAGAGGAACCGGCCTTCGGCCGGGACATTTTTCTACCGAAAAATGTACAAATTTATCTTGAAAGGGACTCAAGGGGATGTAATTTTAAGGTTGATGGAGGTCTAGGGAACAAACTAAATACCTCCCCTTAAGAATGAATTGCAGGGAATAACTCAACAAACAGGAAAACGCTTTGAAAGAAAAAGATAAATAGAACAATTTAAGAATCACAGAAGGGGATATTATATACCGTGTGTACAGTATATTGGTTAATGGATACCAGAATATGTGTGGGACCAGGGAAGAGTACATTCCCAGCTCCCCTACCACCTCCAGCCCCGGTAATTCACGACTACATGGCGGTCTACACGACGAAGATGGACCTGAGGGAAGTAGACTTGAGCCACATAAACAACGCCCCTACCCCCCTGATATCTCCATTACCACAGGCACCCAACACACCGACGAGCTGACCAGCCTATAAGGGCCCCAGATCACGCGGGGGCAGAAAGAGAAGCTCAACTTGGGGAAGGAAGGTGGCCTGAGCTGAGTCTACATGATCAGAGAGGCAAGATCAGAGGCAGTGATGCTGGCCCAACCAGGGTCATTGAACCATCAACCCTAAAAAAACACAAATGTCCCTAGACACACAAGTCTGACCAGCCGACATTGGACCTCCTCCTTCCCTTTCCTCCTGCGCCGACAGTGACTCTCACGGCCCTCACAGCTCTCCCCTACGGAACAACGTGGTAACAAGGACCTTGAGCCTAAACACAATCTGTTTTTGACCAGCACGTGGGGCCACAAGAGAAGATAAATTTGATGACCAAATCCCCAGTCCAAACACCAGTCCGCAGAGCAAAGGCGCAGAGGAGCTCAAGGACCTGTTGAACCAGGACGACAATTATTTTGAATGGTTTTCCTGGTAGTGAAAGAAGGAGTTTTGTTGCACCATCAAGAAGTGGCAACAGGGCTCCCCTGGTGTGAATCAAGAGAGAGAACTGGAGGAACGTGCTGTCATCAGGAGAAGAAGGTCCAGCAGCCCAGCCTAACAATCTGAATCAACATCCCACCCTAGAGAACCACAGAGCAATCCCTGACCTCCCACTACAGCTGGAGGCAGTCATGGATCCATA
Organism: Paralithodes platypus; assembly: GCA_032716605.1. NCBI lineage: Eukaryota > Metazoa > Arthropoda > Malacostraca > Decapoda > Lithodidae > Paralithodes > Paralithodes platypus. The sequence goes on from CM064527.1 coordinate 4,333,341, forward strand.
ATTCTCCCAATCAAAGTCTCGGAAGATTGCCAAAATTCACCCCATCGAGGTGAACCTCTGTCTTCCTCTCAACAGCTACAAGCCACCACGGTTCCATAAATCTCAACATCGATGTCTCAGAATATTGCCGGAGCTCTCCTCATAGAGAGCTGGGTCACCACATGGTCCTGCCTAACTAACCTCCCGCCTAGCCTACTTGGACCAATGGAATTGCTGGCACCACACCGTGACAAGAAAGGAAGCCACCTGCTCGCTGCCAACCTGGTCAAGGCTTCTTCCCGGAAGCTATAAGACGGCTACCCGCTAATCCCCAGGTTGACCTATGGACTTCCCCACCTCGGCCACGATTACCACACTTAATTGTATATATACAATAGTGTTGTATGATATTATCCCTTGTATGACTAGTGTATTATCATGTTTGTCTTGTATCTGTGATTGAAGAAACTATCTCTTGTATAATAAACCATATTTTGTGCCATATTTTGTTTACATTACCTTCCCAGTTAAAGACCCCACATTGTTTACTACCCTTAATAATATAGGCACTTCAATATTAAAAACAATAACTTATTAGTGAATCAGTGACACTAATGATATACCGAAGAAAAACAAGACCCCAAAAAACAATAACTTATTAGTGAATCAGTGACACTAATGATATACCGAAGAAAAACAAGACCCCAAAAAACAATAACTTATTAGTGAATCAGTGACACTAATGATATACCGAAGAAAAACAAGACCCCAAAACACTGGTTAGCATTAATGATTCATGTACTGTAAGAAATATTTTGATAGAAAATAAGCAGAATTCAATACAAGATTGTTAGTCATTATCTATGAATATACATGTAAAAGAAACAACAAATGTAAACAAGAAAACAAGATCCCCATATACAGTATGCATGCTATATATATATATATACTATGGCATTCGAGGATATTAGAGACTCAAATTTAGTGAAGGTGAGGGTGCAACTCATTACAACTGCTGGTGAGAGTTAACTTCGACAGGTACTAATAGATGAAGTTACAAGGGGGAGAGAGAGAGAGAGTGTGAGAGAGAGAGTTACAAGCAGTTACAAGGAATAGTTAATATCTCAGAGACCTTTAGGTCCATTCCGGGGAGCTACTCGAAGTGGAAGGAGAAAGACTGTTTAGTCCACTACACTCATTACAGAGGGTGCAAAAGTGTGTCTACTCTCTTCTTGAACTGCTCTACTGAAGAACTATTTACAACTTCGGAGGGAAGTTTGTTCCAGGTAGAACAGATGTTTTATGTAAAAAGGTTTCCACAAATACCAGTGCAGACCCTTTTCAATTCTAATTTCCAGCCATGGTTGTGTGTTGTATTCATATTGAGGCTAAACATGTTGGTATAATCCACATTGTCAAACCCATTAATTATTTTAAAAACTTCAATGAGCTGACCTCGTAGTCTGCGTGTCTCCAACGGAATGAGAGCAAGAAGTCTTAACCGGCCCTCATAACTCAGTCTTCTGATCGATGGAATAAGATTTGTATCCCTAGCTTGTAATCTTTGCATTCGCTCTATATCTTTCCTGGGTGCTGGAGACCAGAATTAAACAGCAAACTCCAGGAGAGGCCGTATCGAGTGTTGTAAAGTGTGAGGACTATTTCCTTATGTCTATACTTAAATTGCCTCTTAAGGGGAGGTTTTCAGTTTGGTCTCTAGGTATCCATCAAGCTTAAGATTACACCCCCTTGAGCCCCTTTCAAGATAAATTTGTAATTTTTTCGGTAGAAAAATGTCCCGGCTGAAAGCCGGTTCCTCTTAAATTACAGGCTCGCTATCGCTCGCCAGGATAAAATCGACACCTAAATTGCACGAAAGGTCTTAAAATTGACGAAAATGGGGCGAAAGTTCTTAATATCGCCAAACTAATGGGGCGACTGTCTTAAAATCTCAAAAGCAATGAAGCTAAACATGAGGGAGAAAGGGGTCCAGAAAAAAATCCCTCAAGTCGATATCTCCCCTTAACCCTCTCCGACATATGACGCGATTTTGAGCCTATTGGGGATACTTTAAAGCCTTTGTTACCATCAGGGGTATTTAGAAACCTTTAGTTTAGTTACTTCAACCTCTGCAGTTGTCTTTGAGTTAGCTGTGGGCAGAAAACTAATTTTGGAGAGGTATTTATAAGAGTGAGAGAACTCTATTTCTTATTGCTAATCTGTCAACCTCTGCGTCATAAATGCGTGAAAGGGTTAATGTGGCCAATATAGCCCAGAGAGAGAGAGAGAGAGAGACGGTAGTACATAAGTCATATTTAATTAATAGCAGATCACTCCAGATTTATTTTTTATTTATTTTTTTCGCTTTAGTAGGTGTAAGTCTCCAGAGAAAAGGTATTTATCAAAAACAACCAAAATTCGAGGAAAAGTAATCAGATCCGGTAATTAATATCTAGCTGAGTGGATTATGGTCACCTTCCTCAATATTAATTTCGCCAACAGTTGCTTCGATAACATCAGAGTGTATTCATATATTTGTAATCTTACTGAAGAGAGTACCGTAGAAGGGCATATAGTTAAATACAAGTAGTAATAAATGTACCGGTACTGATACAACTGATACAACGCTACGAGGATTAGGATAAAGTTGTTGTTGTTGTTGTTGTTGTTGTTCCCCAAGCTGCCTAGCCGAACAGCCCCAAGGCCCCGAGCAAGGCCAAGGCCATAACCGAGCGCCCCCACAGAACCCTCCCCGCCGACCACAATAAAGCCTGGGTGACCGAAGCCATTCCATGGCGGGGAGCTGAGGAGGGTGCGGAAACGCCGGGAAACCAAAGCCCCACCCAGGGCCCTGTGCCCCTCAGCAATTAGGAAGAGAAAGTTGAGGGGCAAAGGAAAAATGTGACGCTTATGGATATGGACTGCAATTGTAAAATGGTTGTTTTGTTGTTGTTGCTGTTTAGTCCTGGAGCCAAGGGGTGTTTGCATGCATGAATGAGCCAGAAAATCACCCGCTTGATTTAGTTAAGAGGGTCCATTGGGACACCTTTTTAGCGAGGGTAGACATCCCGAAACCCGGCAGTTATATATCGTGTTATTCGGGGTTTTCGCTGAATTTAATGAAATCAAAATAACTCCTTTTTTTACGTGTGACGGTTATATAAATTGCAATAACTCGGCAATGAAATGGTCTACAGAGCTCTTTCACCACTCAAAATAAAGCTTAAAGAATTACCTATTCAATGGATACAAACACAATAAGATTGGTCAATACCCAAGGTCACAAGAGGTCAAAGTATGACCTTTTCTGATGAGGAACTAAAATTTATGACTTTTCAAAATTAAATATTTGTGAAAAATAGGTAAATGGATTGAACGTTTAATGCTTTTATATTCTGGTTAGGTACACCATAGGCAATTTTTTTTTAAATTAGTTGGAAAAGTTGATTACGTATTTTAACCCATGTGTAGCAATCAATAAAAGGTATATATACCGTATCAACGTACTGAAGCATAACAGATATATGCCGTAATTTGTATTCTTTAGGATTGCAATAGGAATGCAAAAATGAGTTAATCCAGTATATTTTATGTTCTCTGTTCATATATTAAAAAACTTCCAGAATATTTTGAGTCAACTAGACCAAACACACTTGCCCGTGGTATGTGATGAGGGGGTGTATCACATTGCCCGTGAAATCACCATGAGCAAACCATTTGAATTTAATAACTTGGTGTTATGTCTGGGCTCTTTGCATATGATTAACGTAGTCATGGGTGCGATAGGAAAGCTCATTAATGGCAGTGGAGCAGAAACTATATTGGTAGAGTCTAAAGCATTTGGCCAAAATGTGGTAAGATCAGTTCTTGATGGATCACATTATGCGAGGTCGTTGAAGGGTTTGTTCATGCTCTCTGAGTGTATAGAAAGGCTGCAGTGGGCGGAGTTCTTCAAAGTGGAAGGAATTGAGAGGTACAGGGATGAGCTTGAGCATCTGAGACTGTTGAAAAACTCTGTAGCAGAAAAGAAGAGGGAGGAAAGCAAGGTTAATTTGGAGGCATTTATGTCAAACTCAGAAGTCATGGTTGAAGACTTCAATAAATTTAGATGTCAGAGAAGTGCAGCGTCAGAGACTTTTACATTCTGGGACCACTTCGTCAGAATGGTGGCTGTTCTAAAGGACTTGGATAGGGCAGACCGTGAGGGAGACTGGAAACTCCATCTCCAAAGTGTTCAATCTGTGCTGCCGCTATTTGCTGGATGTGATAGGGTCAACTATTTTAGATGGGCTTCATTATACCTAGAAGATATGAGAAAGCTACCAGAAGATGTGTACAAGAGTTTCCTGGCAGGCAAGTTCGTGGTGAAGCGGACAGATGGACCATTCAGTGCTGTAGGGGCAGACATGTGTCTCGAGCAGACGATAAATCGATCCCAGAAGAGTGCTGGGGGTATCATCGGTATCAAAAAGAAGCAATTCGTTGCTCAGTGGGAGATCATTTACCATGAAATGTTAGCTGTTGTCAATTTCCAACGTCAGGTCAGTGGAGTCGTCACACCTAGCACAGAACTTTTAGTAAACCACGAGTTCAACTTATCAGCAACAAGGTCATCTGAGACATTGATTCAGGATATGATTGAGTATGTAAAAGAACATGACAACCCCATGACGTTACCGTGTGAAGGAGACAAAGACAAGCTTCACAACATCCTCACACAGGAAATCATGACAAAGGAAATCCGTGACAATCTGCTCGAATTTGATGAAAGATCTAGGAAGAAGTATGAAACATTCCGAAATGAAAGAATCGTAATGAAACACAGATCCATCTTTGATACCATTCACATGACGAACCTTAAGACATTCAAATCCATGAAGGGAGACCAAAGTACCTATAAGTCTACAAGCAAAGAGACCAAGAAGCAAATGGCAGAAACCCAGAAGATCTATGACATTGCTCGTGTCCGAGGATATGACATGAAACATTTGCTGGGGTTTGACCTGATTGACAGCAGTTACCTCTTTGACAAGAATGGACTAATGACCAAACCAAACAAAAGTGAACTGTGCACTGAGTTAGAAAAACACCTTGAAAAAGCAGACTATATACCACCATCTAAATGGAAGCCAGCAAATACAGTGACTATCATTGATGTAATGGCAGGCCTTCGTCGTATGGGGGTATCCCAGATGAACACCTTTGGTGAACTCTGCGATAAGTTCTTGGAGGTGTCATATGGACTTGGCAGCAACTCTAAACGTGTCGACTTCGTCTCTGACACATACATTGAGGGTTCAGTGAAGGACACCGAAAGAACTAGAAGGTGTGGTTGCAGCCTAATTGATTTATATGGGATAGGTACAGGAACGCAATTGCCAGTCACAATGGATGCATTCTGGGCCTCATCTGCAAACAAATCCAAGCTACAGAAACTCATTCGACAACGCATCTTAACCAAGCCAAAACCGATGACAGATACAGTTGTTAGCTCGATTGGACTTCCACCTGAAATTGAACCATGCCTGGCTATTATGAATGGAAAAGAGACACCATTACCTGATCTAGACACAACGATTGAAGAGGCCGACGTCAGAATTATCCCACATGCTCGTCATGCAGTTGAGAATGGGACTAAGAGAGTGGTTATTATATCAAATGATACTGATGTAGTAATCTTGGCCCTACACTACTGGTCGCTTCTGAAGGCACATGGCCTACGAGAGATGTGGATTCGTGCTGGTGTTGGTAATACCACAAGATACATACCCCTTCATGTTCTAGGCGATAAGTTGGGATCAGATACTTGCAAAATCTTAGTTGCCCTGCACCATCTCACTGGTTGTGATTCCACAAGTAAATTTGGTACAAAGGCTGCTGCACTGAAGGCAGATCCGGTGCATTATCTGATTGATTTTGGAAAGGAATTGAACTGTATTAACTTCATCTTGGTGGAAGAGTTCCTTGTGAATGTGTACAAATCAGGAACCTCATGCAGAACAATGGATGAATTACGGTACTACCTCTACCACCACAGCAAAAAGACCATTTTGGAACTGCCTCCCACCAGCCGATCAGTCAAAGGTCATGTCCTCAGGGCATTCTTTGGGACATATCTACAGCTACACTGCCTAAGCAATCCTCAACTGGATCCCAGAGACTTTGGTTTCATTGAAGAAGATGGCATTCTTCAACCGGACCATCTTCAAGTCTTGCTACCGGATGACTTTGCAATGCCATGTAAATGTACCTCCTGCTCTACTAAACGCTGTGTCTGCAGACAACTAGATATGAAATGCTGCCCTTACTGCAAATGTCAGGTGAAAGGATGTCAAAACCTAGGCCATTAATGTGACACATCACAGAATACATTTCCAACTGTATCCCCGGCTCACCCCTCTCCCCAAAAGTAGGTCATTCATTAATGTGACAAAAAATAATTGAAATCTGCTTTGAAGATATATATGCAATGTGTGATACTGTGATACAGAGTGTTTTTGATAGAACTTTAGCTGACTCAGTAGTACCATAATTATATAACCAATACATAGCTATTATTGGTATATCATTCGCAAACTTCATATTATTGTACTGGACGCCAAGGGTTAAAATACGTAATCAACTTTTCCAACTAATTTCAAAAACTTGCCTATGGTGTACCTAACCAGAATATAAAAGCATTAAACGTTCAATCCATTTACCTATTTTCACAAATTTTACACAAATATTTAAATTTGAAAAGTCATAAATTTTAGTTCCTCATCAGAAAAGGTCATACTTTGACCTCTTGTGACCTTGGTATTGACCAATCTTATTGTGTTTGTATCCATTGAATAGATAATTCTTTAAGCTTTATTTTGAGTGGTGAAAGAGCTCTGTAGACCATTTCATTGCCGAGTTATTGCAATTTATGTAACCGTCACACGTAAAAAAAGGAGTTATTTTGATTTCATTAAATTCAGCGAAAATCCCGAATAACACAATAACTGCCGGGTTTCGGGATGTCTACCCTCGCTAAAAAGGTGTCCCAGTGGACCCTCTAACTAAATCAAGCGGGTGATTTTCTGGCCCTTTCATGCATGCAAACACCCCTTGGCTCCTGGACTAGTTCCCCAGGTTGCCTGGCCGAACAGCCCCAAGACCCCGAGCAAGGCCAAGAATAACCGAGCGCCCCCACAGAACCCTCCCAGCCTACCACAATAAAGCCTGGGTGACCGAAGCCGCTCACATGCGAGGAGCCGAGGAGGGCGCGGAAACGCCCGGGATACCGAAGCCCCACCAAAGACCCTGTGCTCCTCAGCAATTATGAAGGGAAAGCTGAGGGGCAAAGGAAGAATGTGACGCTTTGGCTCCCAGTCTGCCAACCTCAAGAGTTGGCAGTAGGGAGGTTAATCCACGGAAGAGACGCCGCCACTTGAGATCTAGGAAATATATAAGTAAAAGGAACAGTTAGAGTAAGCTATGGGTATGGCAGAGAACATTGAGCTCTCACTTTGATAGAACAGCCCATCACCACATGACTAGACCCCAATCCTCTCAGCATTAGCTAGGAAAGGCCCTAGAAAGCCGCCTTTGGCGGGGGGATAGCTCCCTTATTTCAACCCCTTTCGGGGTTGGGCACCCGCCCAATGGTTATCATTATCCACCAACAGGTTTATCAGACATGCAACCAAGATCTGCCTTTGAACAATATTCAGATTTCAGAGATAACCACAGAAACGTTGACCTTTTTCTAGGTGACCATTATTGTATAACCCAGGGTGGCCACAGTCACTGGTGTCTTCCGAAAAAGAAAACAAAAAACACACACACACACAATAGAAAAATACAAAACTATGCAACTCAAAACAGCAACTAGATATAGTGTTAAACCAAATTCATGATTCTATAGTATGATCCTATCTCATATAACCCTTGTTGTAATGAATATATTGCAAATTGTTTTACCACCATGCAAAATGTTTGGCACTTTGTTGTGAAGTAAACAAATTGGCACCGACAAATATGAAAATAAAAATACCAGTGTGATGCCATTGAACAGGGGCATCAGTTATCGTCCTAATATGTAAAGTAAACAAAAAAGAAAATACAAATATTTCTCCGACTGATGACCCAAGTTTTAAACAAATAAAGCCATCAGTGCCAATATTGGGAATTGGATAGGTGCAACATGTATACGGAGAGAGAGAGAGAGAGAGAGAGAGGAGGCAGATGAGACAGAGAGGAGAGTTACAAATGTATACGGTAGAGGGAGGGAGGGGAGAGAGAGGAGAAATCGACTAAGAGGAGAGGAGGACGAGAGTACAAAGGAGTAGAGTACAAAGGAAATCAAGCAACAACAGGTCTAGTGACCCTTCTAGGTTGCTTGTCCTCCAAAACACTGAGGATCAAGTGTCCAAACAGTGGTTTAGAGTGGGTAAGGGAACATTGGAAAGGGAACTACTGCCCTGCCACTAACGTGGCAGGACTAGGAAGTTAGTAGGGGACATATGGGTTAGTAACTGAGGTGAGGATAAAGTTATTCATTTACAAACGCAGTCAGTCGCGGGTTTGATGCGAGATATTTGTCTAGGCGGAATTTAAATGAATCAACGGTGCTGCAGTCTATAACGTCTCGGGGAAGCCCATTCCACAAGTTGACAACTCGATTGAAGAAGAAATTCTTAGATTCGTGCGAGTTAAAAGATTTACCAATAATTTTGCAACCGTTTCCCCGCGTGTAATTAGATTGGTCGATAGTGAAGTACTTACTACAGTTCATATTGTCGATGCCTTTGATGATTTTGAACACTTGAATTAAGTCGCCTCTTAATCTGCGCTGGGTTAAAGGAAATAGATTTAATTCTCTAAGACGCTCTTCGTATGGTTTGTTCTTTAGGCTAGGTATCATTTTGGTAACTCTACGTTGAACTCGTTCTAGCTTGTTTATATCTTTTTGGTAATAAGGGCACCAGGATTGAACGCAGTATTCCAGAAGAGGGCGGACTAAGGAATTGTAAAGGGTTAGGATAACTTCTTTGGATTTATGCTCAAATGACCTGCCTATAAAGCCAATTATTTTGTTTGCCTTCTTAACAACTTCGAACATTGTTGACTCGGTTTTAGGTTACTCGATATTGTTACTCCCAGATCAGTTTCTCTGTTTACATTCTTAAGCTGAGTGCCATTCATCGAATAGTTTGCTTTCTCATTTAGGTATCCGACATGTAGTACTTTACATTTATCCGCATTGAAACTCATTTGCCAAATTTGGGCCCAACCTGACAATTTATCTAGATTGTGTTGCATATCGTCAACTTGTTCTTTTGAGAGTACGCTATTTGCAATTTTTGTATCGTCAGCAAATTTTGAGATTGTGCAGGTGAGACCCTCATCTATGTCGTTGATGTAAATTAGAAAGATAATTGGTCCTAGTACCGATCCCTGGGGTACCCCGCTACTTACATTGGTCCATTTAGATGCCTTACCGTTTATGACTACCCTTTGCTTTCTGTCGCTGAGCCAATTGTCTATCCATTTCAACACACCGTCTTGTTTTCCCTGCACTTTTAGTTTTAACAGTAAGAGTTTGTGTGGAACTTTGTCAAAGGCCTTTTGAAAATCAAGGTATATAATATCTACAGCTTTACTCGCATCGTAGAGGTTGAGGATATCGTGGAAGAAGTCTAAGAGGTTTTTTAAACAGGAACGTTTTTTACGAAAGCCGTGTTGAGTATCTTTAAGTATGTTATTTTCCTCTAAGTGAATTACGAGTCTGTCTCTTATGACCGTTTTCTAGCATTTT
>CM064527.1:4343203-4360703 GCA_032716605.1 Paralithodes platypus
GAAAGCAAAGCAATCCACCAAAACTATTAAGGGGGTGACCTGCTTTATTCCCTTATTTTCTCTCTTTCTTTGGGTTGTATCCATTCGGCCCCATTCAGACTACTGTTTCTGTTTTGTTATAGGGGAGATCTCCCACTTTGAGGTATTTTTTTCTTGACTCCTTTCTCCCCAAATGCTTAGCCCCTATTGGTGTTGTTTCTAATTTTAAGACGTTTGCCCCATTATTTTTGACGATTTTTAAGAACTTTCGACCCATTTCTTCTGTGTCCAATTTTTTTAAAAAACCTATCGTTGCCAATTTAGGTGTCGATTTTACCCGGGCGAGCGATAGCGGCCCTGTAATTTAAGAGGAACCGGCTTTCAGCCGGGACATTTTTCTACCGAAAAATGCACAAATTTATCTTGAAAGGGTCTCAAGGGGGTGTAATTTTAAGCTTGATGGAAGTCTAGGGAATCAACTAAAACCCTCCCCTTAATACGTTTATCCCCATTAAGGGGGCTACACACCCTCCGACACAAAAAAAAAGAAACACAAAATAATAAAATAAAAAAACAAATATTATATCTTTCATCTCGATACTTTTAGGGTATAATAAAATTATCAATGTCGACTTTGTGGAAGCATGAAAATGTGGTACGTCATGACATAATGACGTCACGATGTCATGATGATGTCACAACTTCCTGCGGTCTTATTATTTGTCCTAGAGACACCTGCTGTTACATGGCAATACTCGAATACCATACGAAGAGCGTGTAATTTCGTTTTTCTTAAAATTTCCAATACATCAGGAGATATCGAGGTCATAAAATGTACGTCGTGCGCGACGTCGCGATTATGTTTAATAAAATTCCCCTGATACTCAAGTTTTTCATTTTACCGAAAAAAAAAAAAATGACAGGATGAAGGCACAACCAATATGTGTTAACATGAGCGTTTACAAGCAGCTCCAATACAATACAATGGAGTAGTTACACTTGTAAGTTGCCAATATATGATTGTGGGAAATCGCAGACGAAAGTATAATATATATATATAACATCTCAATTATTTGGTGGTGTGTCATGAAAAAATGGCTAAGTTAAAACTAAGTCGTCTGATTTAGGTAAATTTCATTAATCGATTTTAGGAGTATAGTTGGTTGTTGGAAGGAACATAATAATTAGGTATTAGAAGAAAACGTAAACTAGCCAGTAATTTAGGGTAAACTAGGATATTTCTATATGTAACCTCTTATAAATGGAAACAGATTAACTTGTTCATGTAGTAGTGTACACCCTATGTGGTGGATTGTGTTCTTTTATTTCATATATTTCATTTTAGTAAGCGTTGTTTCCACATAGCGATTTTGATAATTTAAATTTGACTTTATATTGTCCTTGTCCCAATTTTGGTTTGTTTAGTTTGCAAGTTTTACATTTTAATACGTATCATAGGTGTAGGTCAGCGGGGGTTTTTTTTGGGGAGGGGGTGGGGGGGGGTATTGAAGTCATAGTGATGTCATACAGGTGTTTATGTCCTCTTATGTTATTCTCCATTGTTAAGGGGAAATCTCCACTTGAGGATTTTTTTTTCTTGACCCCTTCCTCCCTCATGTTTAGCCCCATTGCTTTTGATATTATAAAATGTTTGCCCCATTAGTTTAGCGATTTTAAGAACTTTTACCCCATATTAAGACCTTTCGTGCCATTTAGGTGTCGATCTTATCCTGGCGAGCGATAGCAAGCCTGTAATTTAAGAGGAACCGGCCGGGAATTTTTTTTACCGAATAATGTACAAATTTATCTTGAAAGGGACTCAAGGGGGTGTAATTTTAAGGTTGATGGAGGTCTAGGGAACAAACTAAATACCTCCCCTTAAAAGAAGCATTTTAGACCTCCCCCCAAAAAAAAAAATAATAATAAGACATTTTGGTTGTGTGTGTTGGGGGGGATGTCATATGGTTGTTTATGCCCTCCTATGCCATTCTCCTATGTTGAAAGAAGCATTTTAGACAAAATCAAAATATATTGACATTTTGGGCTGGGGGGGTGTGAGTTGTCCCCTTAAGGTGTCGATTTTTTCCTGGCGAGCGATAGCGAGCCATCATTGTATGAAATATTTTTCTATCGAAAAATGTACAAATTTAGCCTGCTGTCAGTTTTTTTTTTTAAATATGCTGTGCTCGCTACCACTCACCAGCAAAAAATCGACACCTGGATGAGGATAAAGGTCTTCCAACAGTAGGTTGAATGGGGCCGAATGGATACAACCCAAAGAGAGACAGGGAGAGGGAGAGAAACAAAAACGAGGTGGGCCCCCTTAAGAGCCCGATAGACCGGAAGTGGTGGTGGTGGGCCAGACCGGAAGAGTAGGGGAGAACGGAGTAAAAGATGGGGGGTAACTCAATAAGACAGAGATGGGGGGGAGGGGGGGGGGGAAGAGAATAGCATAACAAAGGAAAGGGAAAGAGAAAGAGAGAGAGAGAGAGAGAGAGAGAGAGGGAGGGAGGGAGGGAGGGAGGGAGGGAGGGAGATAGGGAGGGAGGGAGAGAGAGAGAGAGAGAGATAGATTTACATATATACACTGGCCACACAGACCTTACGATCCAAACGAGGTGGTCAGGACTTAATTCTAGTAGAAATGGCATATCCGATAGAAAGGATAGAAGAGAAGAAGAAGAAGAAGAGAGAGAGAGAGAGAGAGAGAGAGAGAGAGAGAGAGAGAGAGAGAGAGATAGATAGGCACAATTACTGACATATGTTAGTGAGCTCTTGTGATTTTCTTTATGCAAATATATCCATTAAGATTGATGTTCAGATAAATTCTGCTATATATAAATATATATATATATATATATATATATACCGGTATATATATATAATCATTAACCCCTTCTGTACCGACGACGTCTTTTTCACTATATTCTGGCAACTATTATACGATGATATTCATTTTAGGGTCTCTACCAATTATAAGCCTTGGAACTATCTCAATTAACCCTTTTAACCACCACAGACCCTTCCTAAGCTGCATACAATCATCTAAATATACAGTAGCTACAATAAGATACAACAAAGGTCGCCGGTACTGAAGGGGTTAATATATAGGTGATTGGATATGAACATTAATCGAAATGGATTATATATGTATACATAAAAATCCCCAGAGCTCACGAATATTTCTCAGTAGCTGTACAGTCGGCCTAATAACTCATGTCTCGGCACCAGTATGTTTTGATCAATAATTGGTATCAGCAATATCTAAGCTTCATTTCTTCATAGCGAGTGAAATATACAAACATGTTCCTACACTTACCCACCCAATTCAACATCTGACAGACATTAATACAGCACAGAGCGAGCCAAACGTAATGACAGCTGAGACATGACTTATTAGCGCCAGTGTACGGTCGCGCTAATAAGTCATGTCCCAGCTGTCATTACGTTTGGCTCGCTCTGTACTGTATTAATGTCTGTCAGATGTTGAATAACGTGGATTAGTGTAGGAACATGTTTGTATATTTTACTCGATATGAAGAATTGAAGTTTAAATATTGCTGATACCAATTATTGATCAAAACATATATGGTGCCGAGACATCACTTATTAGTGCGACTGTACATACACGGCAGAGGTAGCGTACACACACATACAGAGAGAGAGAGAGAGAGAGAGAGAGAGAGAGAGAGGAGACGTGAGAGAGAGGAGAAGAGAGAGAGAGAGAGAAGAGAGAGAGGAGAGAGAGAGAGAGAGAGAGAGAGAGAGAGAGAGAGAGAGAGAGAGAGAGAGAGAGAGAGAGAGAGAGAGAGAGAGAGAGAGAGAGAAAGGTACATACACGGAAGAGGTAGCGAAGTAAGATAATAAAAGAGAGGAAATAAGTGTGTGGCGAGTAGCGTGGGAAAAACTGTGTACAATGATCCAGCGATGAACGGCGCCAGTCCCTTGTTCCGGTGCGGGGCGATGACACCTACCATACTAACTTGGTTCATGGTTAAATGGAGTGACAGACAGATGGTTATATATATATATATATATATATATATATATATATATATATATATATATATATATATATATATATATATATATGTTAGTATAGCCAGGTAATAGATTCTCTTTTAAACAAACGAGGTTAAAAGCAATAGCAGTTTCAGCATTCAGGATTTTATTGTTACAGCTTTCAATAGTTCTAACAATTTTCCTCTGGGGTTCAGAGATGAGGTACAACAGGTTAGCAAAATTCATGGTGGATCCAACGTTTCACAAGTAAACATCTTGTATCTTCAGGGAATGGAGAGGTAATGACTAGAATAGGGACAATGCATCTTCCCTATTCTAATTCTAATTCTAAATTCTAATTCCCTATTCTAATCATTACCTCTCCATTCCCTGAAGATGCAAGATGTTTACTTGTGAAACGTTGGATCCACCATGAATTTTGCTAACCTTTTGTACCTCATCTCTGAACCCCAGAGGAAAATTGTTAGAACTATTGAAAGCTGTAACAATAAAATCCTGAATGCTGAATCTGCTATTGCCTTTAACCTCGTCTGTTTAAAAGAGAATATATATATATATATATATATATATATATATATATATATATATATATATAAGATTGATAGATATAGATATATGGATAGATAGATAAACAGGTAGTAAAATAAGCATATTGATAGAGATGGGAGAGATAGACACACATATAGATAGATAGATAGGAATATAGACAGATTAATGGATAAATAGACATAGATAGATATATACATACATAAGTAGGAATACAAACATATTAATAAGTAGCAAGATAGTTGGTCCTTTGGTTGATAAGTAGCAAGATAGTTGGTCCTTTGGTTGATAAGTAGCAAGATAGTTGGTCCTTTGGTTGATAAGTAGCTAGATAGTTGGTCCTTTGGTTGATAAGTAGCAAGATAGTTGGTCCTTTGGTTGATAAGTAGCAAGATAGTTGGTCCTTTGGTTGATAAGTAGCAAGATAGTTGGTCCTTTGGTTGATAAGTAGCAAGATAGTTGGTCCTTTGGTTGATAAGTAGCAAGATAGTTGGTCCTTTGGTGTATAAGTAGCTAGATAGTTGGTCCTTTGGTTGATAAGTAGCAAGATAGTTGGTCCTTTGGTTGATAAGTAGCAAGATAGTTGGTCCTTTGGTTGATAAGTAGCAAGATAGTTGGTCCTTTGGTTGATAAGTAGCAAGATAGTTGGTCCTTTGGTGTATAAGTAGCTAGATAGTTGGTCCTTTGGTGTATAAGTAGCTAGATAGTTGGTCCTTTGGTTGATAAGTAGCAAGATAGTTGGTCCTTTGGTTGATAAGTAGCAAGATAGTTGGTCCTTTGGTTGATAAGTAGCAAGATAGTTGGTCCTTTGGTTGATAAGTAGCAAGATAGTTGGTCCTTTGGTTGATAAGTAGCAAGATAGTTGGTCCTTTGGTGTATAAGTAGCTAGATAGTTGGTCCTTTGGTGTATAAGTAGCTAGATAGTTGGTCCTTTGGTTGATAAGTAGCAAGATAGTTGGTCCTTTGGTGTATAAGTAGCTAGATAGTTGGTCCTTTGGTGTTAAGTAGCTAGATAGTTGGTCCTTTGGTTGATAAGTAGCAAGATAGTTGGTCCTTTGGTGTATAAGTAGCTAGATAGTTGGTCCTTTGGTGTATAAGTAGCTAGATAGTTGGTCCTTTGGTGTATAAGTAGCTAGATAGTTGGTCCTTTGGTTGATAAGTAGCAAGATAGTTGGTCCTTTGGTGTATAAGTAGCTAGATAGTTGGTCCTTTGGTTGATAAGTAGCAAGATAGTTGGTCCTTTGGTGTATAAGTAGCTAGATAGTTGGTCCTTTGGTGTATAAGTAGCTAGATACTTGGTCCTTTGGTTGATAAGTAGCAAGATAGTTGGTCCTTTGGTGTATAAGTAGCTAGATAGTTGGTCCTTTGGTTGATAAGTAGCAAGATAGTTGGTCCTTTGGTGTATAAGTAGCTAGATAGTTGGTCCTTTGGTGTATAAGTAGGTAGATAGTTGGTCCTTTGGTGTATAAGTAGCTAGATAGTTGGTCCTTTGGTGTATAAGTAGCTAGATAGTTGGTCCTTTGGTGTATAAGTAGCAAGATAGTTGGTCCTTTGGTGTATAAGTAGCTAGATAGTTGGTCCTTTGGTGTATAAGTAGCTAGATAGTTGGTCCTTTGGTGTATACTGTAAGTAGCTAGATAGTTGGTCCTTTGGTGTATAAGTAGCTAGATAGTTGGTCCTTTGGTGTATAAGTAGCAAGATAGTTGGTCCTTTGGTGTATAAGTAGCTAGATAGTTGGTCCTTTGGTGTATAAGTAGCTAGATAGTTGGTCCTTTGGTGTATAAGTAGCTAGATAGTTGGTCCTTTGGTGTATACTGTAAGTAGCTAGATAGTTGGTCCTTTGGTGTATACTGTAAGTAGCAAGATAGTTGGTCCTTTGGTGTATACTGTAAGTAGCAAGATAGTTGGTCCTTTGGTGTATACTGTAAGTAGCAAGATAGTTGGTCCTTTGGTGTATACTGTAAGTAGCTAGATAGTTGGTCCTTTGGTGTATAAGTAGCTAGATAGTTGGTCCTTTGGTGTATAAGTAGCAAGATAGTTGGTCCTTTGGTGTATATGTAGCAAGATAGTTGGTCCTTTGGTGTATAAGTAGCAAGATAGTTGGTCCTTTGGTGTATACTGTAAGTAGCAAGATAGTTGGTCCTTTGGTGTATACTGTAAGTAGCTAGATAGTTGGTCCTTTGGTGTATAAGTAGCTAGATAGTTGGTCCTTTGGTGTATAAGTAGCTAGATAGTTGGTCCTTTGGTGTATACTGTAAGTAGCTAGATAGTTGGTCCTTTGGTGTATAAGTAGCTAGATAGTTGGTCCTTTGGTGTATAAGTAGCAAGATAGTTGGTCCTTTGGTGTATAAGTAGCTAGATAGTTGGTCCTTTGGTGTATAAGTAGCTAGATAGTTGGTCCTTTGGTGTATAAGTAGCTAGATAGTTGGTCCTTTGGTGTATACTGTAAGTAGCTAGATAGTTGGTCCTTTGGTGTATACTGTAAGTAGCAAGATAGTTGGTCCTTTGGTGTATACTGTAAGTAGCAAGATAGTTGGTCCTTTGGTGTATACTGTAAGTAGCAAGATAGTTGGTCCTTTGGTGTATACTGTAAGTAGCTAGATAGTTGGTCCTTTGGTGTATAAGTAGCTAGATAGTTGGTCCTTTGGTGTATAAGTAGCAAGATAGTTGGTCCTTTGGTGTATATGTAGCAAGATAGTTGGTCCTTTGGTGTATAAGTAGCAAGATAGTTGGTCCTTTGGTGTATACTGTAAGTAGCAAGATAGTTGGTCCTTTGGTGTATACTGTAAGTAGCTAGATAGTTGGTCCTTTGGTGTATAAGTAGCTAGATAGTTGGTCCTTTGGTGTATAAGTAGCTAGATAGTTGGTCCTTTGGTGTATACTGTAAGTAGCTAGATAGTTGGTCCTTTGGTGTATAAGTAGCTAGATAGTTGGTCCTTTGGTGTATAAGTAGCTAGATAGTTGGTCCTTTGGTGTATAAGTAGCAAGATAGTTGGTCCTTTGGTGTATAAGTAGCTAGATAGTTGGTCCTTTGGTGTATACTGTAAGTAGCTAGATAGTTGGTCCTTTGGTGTATAAGTAGCTAGATAGTTGGTCCTTTGGTGTATAAGTAGCTAGATAGTTGGTCCTTTGGTGTATAAGTAGCAAGATAGTTGGTCCTTTGGTGTATAAGTAGCTAGATAGTTGGTCCTTTGGTGTATAAGTAGCTAGATAGTTGGTCCTTTGGTGTATACTGTAAGTAGCTAGATAGTTGGTCCTTTGGTGTATAAGTAGCTAGATAGTTGGTCCTTTGGTGTATAAGTAGCAAGATAGTTGGTCCTTTGGTGTATAAGTAGCTAGATAGTTGGTCCTTTGGTGTATACTGTAAGTAGCTAGATAGTTGGTCCTTTGGTGTATAAGTAGCTAGATAGTTGGTCCTTTGGTGTATGTAATGTTACATCATAACGTTGTACAGTACAAGCCCGCTAATAAGGGAGCCCACCCCGTTTGTTTTCTCTCTCTCTCTGGGTTGCATCCAATTGGCCCCATTCAGCCTACTGTTTTAAGACGTTTACCCCCATCCAGGTGTCAATATTTTCCTGGCGAGTGGTAGCGAGCCAGCATAAATATATTTTTGTTTTGACAGCAAGCTAAATTTGTACATTTTTCGATTGAAAAATTTTTCCGGCGAAGCCGGATTTCTCCATACAATTCTGGGTCGCTATCGCTCGCCAGGAAGAAATTGACACCTGAATGGAGATAAACGTCTTAAAACAGTTGGCTGAATGGGGCCGAATGGATACAAGCCAGGGAAAGAGAGAAAAGGAGAGAAAGACAAAAAAAAACAGTGACCCTCCTTAAGTATATACTTTAATAAATGATGTTCAGTAAAGTTGAGAATGTTAACTTTACATGATTCATACAACACTACTACTCTCTCTCTCTCTCTCTACCACACACACACACACACACGTTAATTATGCATGCTTACGAGTACATTTTTCGATCTTTAAAACTAAATATAATTATCTAAATAAAACTTAACCTAACCTAACCTAACTTACCTAACCTAACCGAAAACACTCCATTTCACACACACACACACACACACACACACACACACACATACACACACCTTTCTCTCCTCTAAAACACCTCTAACCTTCAGCGAAAGTGAGAGTTTGCACTCCATAATTACACACAAGTATCTGTAATTGTGTTAGTTAAGGGGAGGTTTTTAGTTTGGTCTCTGGATATCCATCAAGCTTAAGATTACACCCCCTTGAGCCCCTTTCAAGATAAATTTGTACATTTTTCGGTAGAAAAATGTCCCGGCTGAAAGCCGGTTCCTCTTAAATTACAGGCTCGCTATCGCTCGCCAGGATAAAATCGACACCTAAATGGCACGAAAGGTCTTAAAATTGACAGAAATGGGTTGAAAGTTCTTAAAATCGTCAAAATAATGGGGCAAACGTCTTAAAATTAGAAAAACAATGGGGCTAAACATGAGGGAGAAAGGAGTCAAGAAAAAAATCCCTCAAGTGGAAATCTCCCCTTAACACAGCAAATGCACTTGACACAGTTCTTACGCCATTATCAGAGAAAATAAATGTCATTTCCGATACGATAAATGAGATTGTACAGTGGCGCTAATAAGTCATGTCCCAGCTGTCATCACGTTTGGCTCGCTCTGTGCTGTATTAATGTCTGTCAGATGTTGAATAGCGTGTGTAAAGGTAGGAACATGGTTGTATATCTCACTCAAAAAGAAGAAATCATGTGTAAATATTGCTGATACCAATTATTGATCAAAACCTACATGGTGCCGAGACATCACTTATTAGCGCGACTGTACAATCACGCTAATAAGTGATGTCTCGGCACCAAGTAGGTTTTGATCAATAATTGGTATCAGCAATATCTAAGCTTCATTTCTTCATAGCGAGTGAAATATACAAACATGTTCCTACACTTACCCACCCTATTCAACATCTGGCAGACATTAATACAGCACAGAGCGAGCCAAACGTAATGACAGCTGGGATATGTATTAACATGTTCCTACACTTACCCACCCTATTCAACATCTGACCAACATTAATACAGCACAGAGCGAGCCATACGTAATGACAGCTGGGACATGAATTATTAGCGCGACTGTACACTCAGATGCCACAGTTTCTAGCCCACTCATAAATATTCGTGGACTTCACCACCCAATTCTAATTATGGAAGTATATCTCGGGAAACTGATTTAAGGGGAGATTTCCACTTGAGGGATTTTTTTTCTGGATCCCTTTCTATCTCCTGTTTAGCCCCATTGCTTTTGATATTCTAAGACGTTGGCCCCATTAGTTTGGTGATTTTAAGAACTTTTGCCCCATGTCTGTCAATTGTAAGACCTTTCGTGCTATTTAGGTGTCAATTTTATCCTGGCGAGCGAAAGCGAGCCTGTAATTTAAGAGGAACCGGCCTTTGGCCGGGACATTTTTCTACCGAAAAATGTACACATTTATCTTGAAAGGGGGTCTAGGGGGTGTAATTTTAAGCTTGATGGAATTCTAGGGAACGAACTAAAAACCTCCCCTTAAGATATTTTTCTTTACATCTACTACAAAGCTATATACAGTGTCTATTGAAAAACAGTTATTATCTAAAAACTAATCCAAAGAGTTATATTTGCATTAACAAAACACAGAGGGGGTCCACTAATTCTGATGAGTGGGCGGGAGACTATGGCAGCCGCTTGTACACTCGGATACCATAGTTACAAAGGAAAGGAAAGGAAACCCGAGCAACAACAGATCTAGTGACCCTTCTAGGCTGCTTGTCCTCCAAAACACTGAGGATCAAGTGTCCAAACAGTGGTTTAGAGTGGGTACGGGAAACATTGGAAAGGGAATTACTGCCCACTCATACTAATTCGTGGACTTTACCGGTTTCTAGTTATGGAAGTATGTCTCTGGACACGAATTTATGGCTATAATTTGCTATACATCAACTACAAAACTATATGTACGGTGGCGCTAATAAATCATGTCTCACCTGTCATTACGTTTGGCTCTTTGTGTGCTGTATTAATGTCTGTCAGATGTTGAATAGTGTGGGTAAGTGTAGAAAATGCTTATATATCTCACTCGAAACGAATACATCAAGTTTTAGACATTACTGATACCAATTATTGATCGAAATATACTTGGTGCCGAGACATGACTTATTAGCGCGACTGTACAATACAATATATTGAAAAGCAAGTTATATCCAACAATCAATCCAGATAGTCATAATGGCTTAAGGGGGGGTCACCTGTGTTTTTTTCTTTTATCTTTCTCTCCTTTTCTCTTTTTCCCTGGCTTGTATCCATTTGGCCCCATTCAGCCAACTGTTTTAAGACGTTTATCCCCGTCCAGGTGTCTCTTGGCGAGCGATAGCAAGCCAGCATTGTATGGAGAAAACCGGCTTTGCCGGAGACGTTTATCTATCGAAAAGCGTACAAATTTAGCTTGCTGTAAAACAAAAATATATATATGCTGGCTCGCTGCCGCTCGCCAGGAAAATAGACACCTGGATGGGGGTAAACGTCTTAAAACAGTAGGCTGAATGGGGCCGAATGAATACAAGCCAAAGAGAGAGGGAGAGATAGATAAAAAAAGCGAGGTGGGCCCCCTTAAAAAAAAAGCATAGGGGTCACGAATTTGTATAAATGAGTTAGAGATTATGGCATCAGAGTTCACAGTATTTCTGTTACAGTGCATACATTTATTCTAATATCCATAATGGTGTCCACCATTCTTTAACTGTCTTCGTGGTGCGATGCATAAGGTGTTGATTTTCGGTGTGAGCATCCTGGATTCGAATCCACGGACTGCCACATGTGTTTGTAAAATTTCATTAATCGATTTTAGGAGTATAGTTGGTTGTTGGAAGGAACATAATAATCAGATGGTGTGTATATACAGTATATATACTGTATATATATATATATATATATATATATATGTATATATATATATATACCGGTATATATATATATATATATATACCGGTCCATATATATATATATATATATATACTGTATATAATTATATATATATATATATATATATATATATATATATATATATATATATATATATATATATACCGGTATATATATATATATATATATATATATAAAGAGAAAAGGAGAGAAAGAGAAACAAATCAGGTGACCCCCTTAACAGCTTGACTTTCACTGTGTCATGGGAAAAGAAAGTTACGACAATCAATGTCTTTATACCATACCACCCAAGGAGGGAGTAATCATATTTATACCATAGCACCCAAGGAGGGAGTAATCATATTTATACCATAGCACCCAAGGAGGGAGTAATCATATTTTAGCAATGTCTTTATACCATAGCACCCAAGGAGGGAGTAATCATATTTATACCATAGCACCCAAGGAGGGAGTAATCATATTTATACCATAGCACCCAAGGAGGGAGTAATCATATTTATACCATAGCACCCAAGGAGGGAGTAATCATATTTATACCATACCACCCAAGGAGGGAGTAATCATATTTTAGCAATGTCTTTATACCATAGCACCCAAGGAGGGAGTAATCATATTTTAGCAATGTCTTTATACCATACCACCCAAGGAGGGAGTAATCATATTTTAGCAATGTCTTTATACCATACCACCCAAGGAGGGAGTAATCATATTTTAGCAATGTCTTTATACCATACCACCCAAGGAGGGAGTAATCATATTTTAGCAATGTCTTTATACCATACCATCCAAGGAGGGAGTAATCATATTTTAGCAATGTCTTTATACCATAGCACCCAAGGAGGGAGTAATCATATTTTAGCAATGTCTTTATACCATACCACCCAAGGAAGGAGTAATCATATTTTAGCAATGTCTTTATACCATACCACCCAAGGAGGGAGTAATCATATTTTAGCTATACTTAGAGATGATGATTATTTGCAGCATAAGAGGAGGCAGACCGTTTTTCTGGACCCCCTTCTCCCTAATGTTTAACCCCACTATTTTTGAGTTTAGAAGACGTTCGGCCCATTAGTTTGGCGATTTTAGCATCTTTCGCCCCATTTAGTTGTCAATTTTAAAACCATTCGTGCCATGTAGGTGGCGATTATTTCCTGGCGAGCGTCAGCGAGCCTGCAATTTTAAGAGGAATCGGCCTTCGGCCGGGTCATTTTTATATAACAAATTTACAAATTTATCCTAAAGGGGGGTCTAGGGGGTGTTTTTCTAAGATTGATGGAGGTCTAGGGAGGAAACTAAAAAAAAAAAATATATGAATAAATTAATTAATAGACCAAACAAATGGTCTGCCTCCCCTTAAGAAGTGATCAGTGGTAGTAAAAAGGGTTAAGTGAGAATGTTCGAAGCTTGTTTATTTCTTTAGGCCCTTCTATAAGTAGAATAAAATCGTGTAACGGTAGTCATAATAAAGTTAACCCTGTCACGTTCTTGACGCAATTTTGAGCCTATTAGGGATACTTTAAAGCCTTTGTTACCATCAGGGGTATTTAGAAACCTTTAGTTTGTTTACTTCAACCTCTGCAGTTGTCTTTGAGTTAGCTGTGGGCAGAAGACTAATTTTGGAGAGGTAATTATAAGAGTGAGAGAACTCTATTTATTATTGCTAATCTGGCAACCTCTGCGTCATAAAAAACGGGAAAGGGTTAAAAAGACGTCACCGGTACTTCCCAAGCAGCCTTTCAAGCTAATTCTAAACCTTTTAATTTTGTATGTTCACTAACGCTAGCCTAGATAGAAATCGACACTTGAATGGGGCAAGACGTCTTATAATCCACAAACTAATGGGTCAAAAAGTGTTATAATCAGCCAACAAATAAGGCAAACAGTGTTGTAAGCGCTAAACAGTGTTGTAAGCGCTAAACCAGTGGTCAGCAACCCTTAAGGGGGGTCACCTGCTTTTGTTCTCTCCTTTTCTATCATTCTCTGGCTTGTATCCATTCGGCCCCATTCAGCCAACTATTTTAAGACGTTTATCCCCATCTAGGTGTCGATTTCTTCCTGGCGAGCGATAGCGAGCCAGCATTATATGAAGAAATCCGGCTTCGCCGGAGAAATTTTTCTATCGAAAAATGTACAAATTTAGCCTGCTGTCAAAATCGTCTAGTTTTAGCCAGAATCAAAGTTAAAAAGACGTCATGGTACTGAAGGGGTTAACATTGAGACTAACTTCTATGTTTCCATAACTGGTAACTGATATATCTTTCATGTTCTGTTGTCTGCAAGCTCTCTCGCATAACACCATCTATTCCTTACAAAGATATTATATATATATATATATATATATATATATATATATATATATATATATATAATTATTGTTCTATCCAACAACCAACTCTACTTCTAAAATCGATTAATGAAATATTACAAACACATGTGGCAGTCCGTGGATTCGAACCCAGGACGCTCACACCGAAAATCAACACCTTATGCATTGCCCCACGAAACACTAGTTCGAAATCAACGTATATACTTTGCATTTATAACCTGTTATATGTTTTCACCAACCGACTTTACTTCTAAACTCAATTAATGAAATCAACAAATACATGTGTCACTCCAAGGACTCGAACCTAGGATACTCACACCGAAATACCTAAACAAAAACCGCCCAATATCATGCCAAAAACCTCAAGTCAAAAAGCTTTCGAAATCCATCAATTATGCAAATGTGGCAGGAAAGGTCTGGGATTTCACCGCCGACCCCGGGCTCATTTGTAGAGTTGAACCCGGCGCCTCCCTACCACCTACCTTGTCACGAACTGTAGCCACCCTCCTCCCATCTGTTAGCCCTATTAGTTTTGAGGTTTTAAGACGTTCGTTCCGTTAGTTTGGCGATTTTGAGACCTTTCGCCAATTGTTTTTGTCAATATCAAGACCTTTCGTGCCCTTTAGGTGCCGACTTTTTCCTGGCAAGCGATAGCGAACCTGTAATTGTAAGAGGAACTACCGAATGAATGTACAATCGCGCTAATAAGTGATGTCTCATATCTAAGCTTCATTTCTTCATATCGAGTGAAATATACAAACCTGTTCCTACACTTACCCACCCTATTCAACATCTGACAGACATTAATACAGCACAGAGCGAGTCAAACGTAATGACAGCTGGGACATGACTTATTAGCGTGACTGTACATTAGGTTATCATAGTGCAGGGCGTTGGCTGCGTAAGGAGTTCACTAGAAGCACCAGGTAAGTCATCATTAAGGGGGCCCACCTCGCTTTTTTTTCTCTCTCATTTTCTCTCTTTCTCTGGCTTGTATCTATTCGGGGGTGGGGGGGGGGGGGTCTATGGGTTGTATCGTCTAAGCTTGATGGAGGTCTAGCGCGGATATACGTAATATATTTGTAGAGTTGAACCCGGCGCCTCCCTTGTCAAGAACTGTAACCCCCCTCCTCCCTCCTCCCATCTGTACACTTCTCCCTCATGTTTAGCATATTAGTTTGGAGGTTTTAACAAGTTCGTTCCGTTAGTTTGGCGATTTTGAAACATTTCGCCTCATTATTTATTCAATATCAAGACCTTTCGTGCCCTTTAGGTGTCGATTTTTTCCTGGCGAGCGATAGCGAGCCTCTAATTTTAGAAGGAACCGGCCTTTGGCCGGGAAGTTTTTCTACCGAAAAATTTATAAATTTATCTTGAAAGGGGGTCTAAGGGGTGTTTTTCAAAGTTTGATGGAGGTCTAGCGCGGATATATTTGTAGAGTTGAACCCGGCGCCTCCCTTCCACTGTCATGAACTGTAGCCACCCTCCTCCTCCCATCTGTAGATTTAAGGGGAGACTGGCCTTTTGTTTGGTCTATTAATTCATTTATTCATATATTTGTTTAGTTTCCTCCCTAGACCTCCATCAAGCTTAGAAAAACACCCCCTAGACCCCCCTTCAAGATAAATGTGTACATTTTTCGGTAGAAAAATGTCCAGGCCTTCCTCTTAAAATTGCAGGCTCACTATCGTTTGCCAGGAAATTATCGACACCTAAATGGCACGAAAGGTCTTACAATTGACAACGAAATGGGGCGAAAGAAGTTAAAATAGCCAAACTAATGGGCTGAACGTCTTATAATCTCAAAACTAGTGGGGCTAAACATTAGGGAGAAGGGGGTGCAGAAAAACGGACTGCCTCCCCTTAAGCGGGTATCACACTGGGCCACATTTTCGCCGATCTCCGTTTTCAGCCAGTAGCGCCGGCAACTCCTATCACACACGTATAGGCTTCACTACCCACTGGCTTTACCACGGTTAAGGGGAGGTTTCCACCTGGAGGACTATTTTCTGGACCTCTTTCTCCCTCATGTTTAGCCCCATTGCTTTTGAGATTTTAAGACGTTCGCCCTATTAGTTTGGCGATTTTAAGAACCCTCGACCCATTTCTGTCAATTTAAAGACCATTCGTGCCATTTAGGTGTCGATTTTTTCCTGGCGAGCGATAGCGAGCCTGTAATTTAAGGGGAACCGGCCTTCGGCCGGGACATTTTTCTACCGAAAAATGTACAAATTTATCTTGAAAGGGGGTCTAGGGGGAGTAATTTTAAGCTTGATGGAAGTCTAGGGAATCAACTAAAATCCTCCCCTTAAGGGGAGGATTTTAGTTACCGGTATTTCCTTGGGCCTCCATCAAGCTTAAATTTACATCCCCTAGTACCCCTTTCAAGATAAATTTGTACATTTTTCGGTAGAAAAATGTCCCGGCCGAAGGCCGATTCCTCTTAAATTACAGGCTCGCTATCGCTCGCCTGGAAAAATTGTTACCTAAATGGCACGAAGTCTTAAAATTGACATAAATGGGGCGAAAGGTCTTAAAATTGTCAAACTAATGGGGCGAACGTCTTATAATCTCAAAATCAATGGGGCTAAACATGAGGGAGAATGGGTTCCATAAAAATATCCCTCAAGTGGCAATCTCCCCTTAAGTGATCGTTATATTGTGGTATTTCACCTAAACTGTAGCATAATATGGATTGATATTGACAAATTTAGTGTAATAGGACCCAATCTATAAGCTAAGGTTGCTATGTTTTGCGTATAGGTAGCTACGGGGAAGTTTTTCGCAATAAAATACAGCCCGACGGCGCCCCAATCGTTACCGCTGGCTGATTGGGGCCGAATGGATACAAGCCAGAGAAATAAAGAAAAGGAGAGAAAGATAAAAAAAAAAAACAGGTGACCCCCCTTAATGATGTCCAGGAGGCGTTTAGTCATTGATTTGGACGGTCTTGGATATGGCGGGACCCCGGACGTCAGCAGCCAGCTATAGTCTATTCGCTGTAAGTAGGCGAGAAATCATGACCTCTAACCTCTGTAACTCAAAGACGACTAGAGTAATCGGGCTAATATTTCTACCATTTGGGAAGAGTCAGTCAAGGAAAAGATGTGGAAATTTACAGTCAATTTGCTCTAGCCCATTTTGAGTTACAGAGGTTAGAGATCATGATTTCTCGCCTACTTACAGCGAATAGACTAGTACAGTCGCTGTAAGTAGGCGATAAGTCATGGCCTCTATCCTCTGTAACTCAAAATGGGCTAGAGCACATTGGTTGTAAATGTCCACACCTATTCCCCGGCTGACCCTTCCCAAATGGTAGAAATATTAGCTCGATTACTCTAGTCGTTTTTGAGTTAAAGAGGTTAGAAGTAATGATTTATCGCCTACTTACAGTGAATAGACTATAGTAACTTTCTTTATCGCCACCAACACAACAATGGGGAAATTCCGGAAAGGGAAGACGGCCACCTCCACCACCTCTAACACTTTTTATTGTACCTCTTGTTTGTCTTGATGGGAACTGGGTTGATGTATAGGCAACTATCACAGGTTGTAAAGTTAATCAACACACTGGTTGATAATGAGACGTTACATCACAATATATGATTTACCTTTGGGCTTTATGTCAATAGTGGAAGACTTTG
>CM064527.1:4365703-4448203 GCA_032716605.1 Paralithodes platypus
AAACATCCCACTAACAATTATACACAAATGCACTCACTCACTCACTCACACCTACATGTGAAACGCTATTCTCAGACTTTCTTCTATTCAACTGCTGAGCTCTGGAACTCTCTCCCAGAATCAGCCTTTCCCTCTTCCTATGACTTAAATTGCTTCAAACTCCGTGTGTCCAGGCATTTTAGCTCGAACGTCCCTTGATGTCGGCCCTGTCACTCTTTGAAATCTGGGGGAGGCACTCGCTGCAGGCAGTTATGCCTTTTGTCTCCCTCATTCACATAGAAAAAAACAAAAACAAAAAAACAACAACAACATACATACAGTATATGCATTCAGCCCGGTGTGCAGGGATTTTTCTTTAAGGGGAGATGGTTCACTTTTTGGGCGATTTTTGCATGTATTCGTTATTTTTCTAGTTTCCTCCCTAGACCTCCATCATTTTTGCATGTATTCATAATTTGTGCATGTATTCATTATTGTTCTAGTTTCCTCCCTAGACCTCCATAATTTTTGCATGTATTAATTATTTGTCTAGTTTCTTCCCTAGACCTCCATAATGTTTGCATGTATTCATTATTTTTCTAGTTTCCTCCCTAGACCTCCATCATTTTTGCATGTATTCATTATTTTTCTAGTTTCCTCCCTAGACTCCATCATTTTTGCATGTATTCATTATTTTTCTAGTTTCCTCCCTAGACCTCCATCATTTTTGCATGTATTCATTATTTTTCTAGTTTCCTCCCTAGACCTCCATCAAATTAAAAGTAAACACCAATTAGATCCCCCCTCTAGGTTAATTTGTAAATTTTTCGGTAGAAAAATGTCCCAGCCCAAGGCCGTACAGGCTCACTATCGTTCGCCAGGGAAAAAATCGACACCTAAATAGCACGAAAGGTCTAAATATTGACGACGAAATGGTGCGAAAGATCTTCCATCCATATGCTCAGGCCCAATCCCCATTTTGGGGGTAGCCGACTCAAGACAGAGCAAGAACAGGGAAAACACAAAAACAACATAAAACAACAAATAAACACAGATAAAAAGCACAAACTCACACACATCCAGGTCACCCAGGAGAAGACCCAGAGACCAGGGTCACCAAGGTCGCTCCAGCACTCCCCCGGCCCCCGACCACCCGGAGAGGTTCCGATCTCGGCAGGCAGACATGCAGCGGAGCCAAAGCCACAAGCCCTCCCACGACACTTCCAGGCGCACCCTTCATATTAATCGTCTCCCCGGGCCAGGCACCTGATGGACTATTCTCTAGTCCAACTTGCACCAGACCCCTTACTCTAAATGACCACGTGTTCACTCAACTATTCACAAGCATTCTCCATTCACTCCTGTCCACCACCACTTCCCCTGCCTGATCTATAGTCATTCCTCTATCATCCAAAGCCTTTCTTACACAGTCTCTCCATCTCAATGGGGGTCTTCCTGCCCTTCTATCTCCCCTTGTACCTGACTCACATATTCTCTTTGTAAGCCTTTCATCTCCCATTCGTTCAACATGACCATACCAGCTCAGCACCCTTCTGTCCACTCTGGCTGACAAATGTTCCTGCTGCCCCACTCTCCTACGTATCTCTTCATTCCTCAATCTGTCTCTACGATTAACTCCACACATACTCCTCAAGCAGCTCATCTCCATCACATCCAGCCCTCTTTTCTCCTTTTTCTTCAGAGCCCATGTCTCAGCCCCATACATCACTGTTGGCACAACAATTCCTTGATACAGTGCACTTTTTACTTTCACTCCGAGATTTCTCGTCTTCCACATACTTCCCATTGCTCCGAAAACCTTCCTTCCTTCACACACTCTCTGTTTTACCTCCACTTCCATACCTCCACTCCTGCTTATCGTTCCACCTAGATATTTAAAACACTCTACTTGTTCCAATATTTCCCCATCCAGCCTCACATCTAGATTCACCCTATGCTCTCCCCTATTACACACCATTACTTTACTTTTATTAAGATCTTAAAATCAACTAACTAATGGGGCAAACATCTTAACATCTGAAACTAATCGGGCTAAACATGATGGGAGAAAGTGGTTCAGAAAACCGGCCCATCCCCCCTTAATATCGACGTCTACAGCTCCAACTTCCTTATAGCCTGAAACTCGCAAGTGGTCAATTGAAATTAGCTTGGTCAGTTTGTCTTACGTTAGTTGTACGTGTGTGTGTGCGTTCCTGCCTGTGTGTGTGTGTGTGTGCCTGTGTGTGTGTGTGCCTGTGTGTGTGTGTGCCTGTGTGTGTGTGTGTGTGTGTGTGTGTGTGTGTGTGTGTGTGTGTGTGTGTGTGTGTGCCTGTGTGTTTGTGCCTGTGTGTTTGTGCCTGTGTCTTTGTGCCTGTGTCTTTGTGTGTGTGTGTGTGTGTGTTTGTGTGTGCGCATGTGTGTGTTTGCCTGTTTGTGTGTGCGCATGTGCCTGTGTGCGTAAGCTCACGAACTGTTTCAGCCCCACCCGAGACTCAAACCTACAATTATACCTGTCTGGCCACCCACCTCCAACCCAATATATCGCTACACCTCTAGATAGGACCTTTATGGGGGGATGGGCAGGTTTTCTGGACCCCCTTCTCCCTAATCTTTAGCCCCACTAGTTTTGACATTTTAAGACGTTGGTTCCATTAGTTTGGGGATTTTATGACCTTTCATCCCATTTCTTTGTCAATATTAGGACCCTTCGTGCCATTTAGGTGTCGATTTTTTCCTGGCGAGTAATAGCGAGCCTGTAATTTTAGAAGGAACCGGCCATTGGCCGGTGCATTTTCTACCGAAAAATGTACAAATTTATCTTGAAAGGGGGTCTAGTGGGTGTTTTTTTAAGCTTGATGGAGGTCCAGCGAGTAAACTAAAAAATGAATGAATAACTAAATACATATACCAAAAAATAAGCACTACCCCCTTAACCCCTTCAGACACATATGACGCAGAGGTTGCCAGATGTGCAACTCTCCAACCCAAGAGTGAAACGTTACTCTCAAACTTTCTTCTACTCAACAGCTGAGCTCTGGAACTCTCTCCCAGAATCAGTCTTTCCCTCTTCCTATGACTTAAATTGCTTCAAACTCCGTGTGTCCAGGCATTTTGGCTCGAACGTCCCTTGATTTTGGCCCTGTCACTCTTTCAACTATGGGGGAGGCACTCGCTATAGGCAGTTATGCCTTTTGCCTCCCTCAATCACATAGAAAAAAAGAAAAAAGAAAAAAAGAAATAGAGTTCTCTCACTCTTATAATTACCTCTCCAAAATTAGTTTTCTGCCCACAGCTAACTCAAAGACAAATATCGGCTCAAAATCGCGTCATATGTCGGAGAGGGTTAATAACACTCCCCCAAGACCCCTCCCCCTTCATGATAAATTTGTACATTTTCGATGTGAAATTGTCCCGGCCGGAGGCAGGTTACTACTTTATAACAAGCTAGCTGCTATCGCTCGCCAGGAAAAAATCGACACTTAAATGGCACGAAAGGTCTTAATATTGACAAAGAAATGAAGCGAAAGGTCATCCCATCGTCAAACTAGTGGGACAAACGTCTTACAATCTTAAAGCCCATGGGGGTTGAACACGAGGGAGAAGGGGGGAGTGTGTCCAGCAGGAAACCCTATATACCTGCCCTCCCTCCCGAGTGACGGTAAGTTAGTGTGACCTTGAAGAGAGTACCCCACTATAATAGTACTAAACACTACTCCCCCACACACACCCACACCCACACACACCCCCACACCCATCTCGCCCTCCATCTGTCCTTGGCCGATCAACACGATAATGCTTGGTTTAGTTTTTGGTCGATGTTTTTCTTGAATATTTGTCTAGTTTCCTCCCCAGACCTCCATCATACTTAATGAAACAACCCCCGGGTCCCCCTTCAAGATATATTTGTACATTTTTCGGTAGAAAAATGTCCCGACCGAAGGCCAATTTCTCATAAATTACAGGCTCGCTATCGCTCGCCAGGAAAAAAAATCAACACCCAAATAACACGAATGACAAAGACAAGGGGCGAAAGCTCTTACAATCGATAAAACTAACAGGTCGAACGTCTAAGCAAAATGAAAAGTAATGGGGCTAAACATGAGGGAGAAAGGTGCCCATAAAAACGACTCCTCTCCCCTTAAATACCGGTACCGATTTACGAGTATTACATAATATAGCCTAATATTATAATAGCTTAGATTGATATGCAGGATTCGCAACTGCACAATAAATCGTAGGCTTGTCCACCATTCTTTAAGGGGAGGTTTTTAGTTCGCTCCCTAGAATTCCATCAATCTTAAAATTACACCCCCTAGACCCCCTTTCAAGATAAATTTGTACATTTTTCGGTAGAATAATGTCCCGGCTGAAAGCCGGTTCCTCTTAAATTACAGGCTCGCTATCGCTCGCCAGGATAAAATCGACACCTGAATTGCACGAAAGGTCTTAATATGGGGTGAAAGTTCTTAAAATCGCCAAACTAATGGGGCGAACGTCTTAAAATCTCAAAATCAATGGGGCTAAACATGAAGGAGAAAGGGGTCAAGAAAAAAATCCCTCAAGTGGAAATCTCCCCTTAACTGTCTTCGTAGCGCAATGGATAAATGCACTGAATTTCGGTGAGAGCATCCTAGGTTCGAATCCCTGGACTGCCACAGATGATCTGATGAAGTATTGAGGGATAAGCCTTTACAACGGCACCATGTATTTGTTGATTTCATTAATAGGGGAGATATCGACTTGAGGGATTTTTTTCTGGACCCCTTTCTCCCTCATGTTTAGCCCCATTGCTTTTGAGATTTTAAGACAGTCGCCCCATTAGTTTGGCGATTTTAAGAACTTTCACCCCATTTCCGTCAATTTTAAGACCTTTCGTGCAATTTAGGTGTCGATTTTATCCTGGCGAGCGATAGCGAGCCTGTAATTTAAGAGGAACCGGCTTTCAGCCGGGACATTTTTCTACCGAAAAATGTACAAATTTATCTTTAAAGGGGCTCAAGGGGGTGTAATCTTAAGCTTGATGGATATCTAGAGACCAAACTAAAAACCTTCCCTTAATTGAGTTTAGGAGTGAAGTCGGTTGGTGGAGGCAACATAATAATAACCTTGCTATATAGAAGGAAAGTTAGATTAGCAAGTATTCGTAATAGGGAAGGTCGTGTGTATTCTATGTGAGCTTTAAGGGAACCCACCTCGCTTTTTTTGTTATCTCTTTCTCTCCCTCTCTCTTTGGCTTGTGTCCATTCGGCCCCATTCAGCCTACTGTTGCAAGACGTTTACCCCCATCCAGGTGTCAATATTTTCCTGGCGAGCGGTAGCGAGCCAGCATATCTATATTTTTTGACAGCAAGCTAAATTTGTACATTTTTCGATAGAAAATGTCTCCGGCGAAGCCGGATTTCTCCATACAATGCTGGCTCGCTATCGCTCGCCAGGAAGAAATCGACACCTGGATGGGAATAAACGTCTTAAAACAGTTGGCTGAATGGGGCCGAATGGATACAAGCCAGAGAAAGAGAGAAAAGGGAGAGAAAAATAAAAAACAAGCAGTGACCCCCTTTAACACAGACCTTTAATCAATATCATGTAGAGTACCGGTATACGTGTATTGTGAAGGTTTGGCAAAATATATTGTGTAATTACAGTGAGGAAGACTTAGTATTCATATATTCTTTTAGTTTCCTCGCTAGACCTCCATCAAGCTTAGAAAACACCCCCTAGACCCCCTTTCAAGATATATTTGTAAATTTTTCGGTAGAAAAATGTCCTAAAATTACAGGCTCGCTATCGCTCGCCAGGAAAAAGTCAACACCTAAATGGCACGAAGGGTCCTAATATTGACAAAGCAATGGGGTGAAAGGTCATAAAATCCCCAAACTAATGGAACCAACGTTTTAAAATGTCAAAACTAGTGGGGCTAAACATGAGGGAGAAGGGGGTCCAGAAAAACGGTCTGTCTCCCCTTAAAGTAAGATATTATGTGCAAGTAGAGGAAGAGTATGCAATATGTCCGACAATTATAAGGAACATACTACACTATAGTCTATTCGCTGTAAGTAGGCGAGAAATCAGGACCTCTAACCTCTGTAACTCAAAAACGAATAGAGTAATCGAGCTAATATGTCTACCATTTGGGAAGAGTCAGTCAAGGAAATTGTGGAAATTGTGGAAATTTACAGCCAATTTGTTCTAGCCGTTTTTGAGTTACAGAGGATAGAAGTCATGATTTCTCGCCTACTTACAGAGAATAGTCTGTAGGCTAGGGTTACAAAGTACAGACCCGCTGTATACGGTACTGTCGCTACGGTATTTAGTACGGTACGGTCATAAGGAACCACCTGTATGTACGGTCGCGCTAATAAGTCATGTCTCCGCTGTCATTACGTTTGGCTCGCTCTGTGCTGTATTAATGTCTGTCAGATGTTAAATAGGGTGTGTAAAGATAGGAACATGTTCGTATATCTCACTCGAAACGAATAAATCATGTTTTAGATATTGCTGGTACCAATTATTGATCAACACATACTTGGTGCCCAGACATCACTTATTAGCGCGATTGTACCTATAGCTGGTTAATAGATAGGTAGGTAGGTAGGTAGGTAGGTAGGTAGGTAGGTAGGTAGGTAGGTAGGTAGGTAGATAGGTAGGTAGATAGATAGGTAGATAGGTAGGGAGGTAGGTAGGTAGGTAGATAGATAGGAGATGAATAGATAGATAGATAGGAGATGAATAGATAGATAGATAGGAGATGGATAGATGAATAGATAGATATATAGATACACAGATATACGGTACGCACGAACAAATAAATCAGAAATAATATTTATACCAAGCAATAACAGGAAACGGTATACTACAGAAGCAAGATGCAAAAGAAAGTTGTGATAGGACAGGTAAAGTTCCACCAACGAGGTATACTTTCTCCTTTTTTATGTTGTCCAGCCTTAATTTCCCTCGGTGCTCTTACCTGTGTTGTGATAGCCAATACGGTGGTGTCAGGGGGAGCCGTGTAGAGAGGGAAGGTAACAACAGGTGTAGCGCGACAGGTGGATTAACGGCGGGAGCTAAGAGGGGCACACAACCTCCCACCTTCACTGCTCAAGACTCACTGGCTCCTCTGGGCCGCTGGCCCGCTGGCGGCTGGGCGGCCTCCTGGGCAGGGTTACCACATCAAGTCTGCTAGATAGTAAATGAATGCCGAAAATAACTAGAATAACGACACAATCTCTACAGTATCCCACTAACATGGATCAAACCTCCAAAATATTACTACAATAATGTATGTAGCTAGATGTAAAGTGTGCCTCTAGATCGAAGTAAAGACCTCTAGATCTAGCAGGAAAGTAGCTAAATTGGCAACACTACTCCTGGGGGCGGGCAACCTCCCTTGTTTCACGCGCAGGTTCGGGAGCAGGTCTTTCCCGCCCTCAGACCATCCGACTAGAAGATCCCGCCCGCTTAGCTAGGTCATTCCCGCCCGAATGTTGTGGGCGGGAAGAGCCAAGCAATCAATCTTTCCTTGGCTGATTCCGCCCTCCAAGATTAGACCGTCCCGCCCATTTGTATGGTTCACACAATCTCAGCTGATCTTGCCTAAATGTGCGATGCAAAAGCCTGTAGCCTTGAGATTCGTGATTACATTATATATTTTGTCTATTATGAGGCAATTTTATTCCTATTAAGAAGGTTATTCGAGACAGTCTTAAGCATTTCAACTATCACAGATCCTTCCTAAGGTGTATGAGATAGTCTAATGACAGCCGGAATTAATAAAAAGGTGACATAAACCTCAAGGGGTAATGTCACGTTTTCATGATCACTCCATTATTCGCTACTCTATTGGCAAAGTAACTGATTTCTATAAACATGGGAAATATGCTAATCACCATCGGATGAAAATGGACAATTGGCAAATTAATTGGTTGTGATTTTTCCTATTAGTGGGCGTGTTTTAGTCTGATCGTCATATATACAGTACGGTATACAGGCTACACAAGGTTAGATACAATCACAAATTTCAAGGCTACAGGCTTTTTCATTGCACATTTAGGCAAGCACAGTTTTAGGTATACGCGAACCTTACAAACGGGCGGGACGGTCTAATCTTAGAAGGCGGAATCAGCCAAGGAAGGATTGATGTTTGGCTCTTCCCGCCCACAACATTCGGGCGGGAAGGACCTAGCTAAGCGGGCGGGATCTTCTAGTCGGAATGGTCTGAGGGCGGAATAGTCAGTAAGCCTTCAGTTAATGCCTGGCAGATTTTGTTTTCTATTAAACTAGGAAGGCCGCTTGGGCGGGCGCTGGGGTTGTCGCGGGGAAAAAATACCAACCTTTAAAACGGGGGCCTATTGAAGGAGGGGGAGGGGGACCAATTCCTTTTCCTAATTGTTTCCTTTCCTTGTCCTTGGGGGCCCCTGCTTATTTACGAACTTTATGCTGACATTAAAAACCCTTAAAAAAAACTTGCCACCATAATAACACTTATGATTTAGTGGCTTGTCAATCCTACCCCTCCATTTCCCTAAAAAATAAACATAAACTCATTGCCATAATTTAAAAAAATTATCAAAAAAACGTAGTTTTGGGGGGAACCACAAAAAGTGTGTAGACTCCAAAAAATATTAGGGACTATTAAAACAAAGGGTCTGGGGTGGTTGGAGGTTCCCTTTGGCGTTGTTTGTTTAAGTTGAGCCGGAGAAGGAGGGGGGAGTTGGGACTGTATCCCTAGATTTTCACCTTTCTCAAAAAAGCCGCTTAGGGGAAAATATTCCATCTCGATATTGAAAATAAAAGGCAAAAAAACTCCATCTCTAGAATGATGCACCATTTCTCTTTGAACCCCCACTCGTTTCAAGACTGGCAAAACCCCAACTGAAAAAAAAAAAAACTGGACCAAAAAAAAAAATAATAATAAATGGGGGGGGGGGACTGTATGCTATGATGACGCAGGTATTGGGCAAAAAAAAACCAAAAAAGAACATCAAATTTTAACTAATCACACTTTTCAAACATTGTTTGTCGCAAAAAAGAAAAAAACCGTGGGGGGACTATAGAATATAATTCAGAATTACTATTTTTTTTAAATCTATCCAAAACTCAAAACCTTGCCGCCGGGCCTCTGCAGCAGGATACGAGACCGCGCGCTGTGATTGGCTGGCAAATGACCATCAAAGCGCCCTAAAAAAAACATTAAAAGGGGCTTTCCAGAAATTTCCGCCGTTTGTAGTTAATATGCCACTTAGTTCCTTGACATTTGTGATTACAATTTAGCCCAAGTTTAGTATGTAACTAGGAAAAAAGTTAGCCATTTTACACAAAACCCCTTTGTTATTTCGCAATTTTTTTAAAAACAAAAAAATCACACCGGAAGCAATAAAATATTGCATGGTGAAAATTAAAGGGGGACAAAAAAACCAGCCGGAAAAAAAAAAAAAAAAGACTTGGGGAAAAAAATTGCAGTGTATAAATATTAAAAAAAAAAAACCAAAAAAAACCAACCTTCTGGCATAAAAAAAAACCACTGCAACTGGCCCGGCCGGGCGGGTCTTTTTAAACTCTCAAATATTATCTTATTTGTGTCTGTATCTGCTGCAGAGGCCGGCGGCAAGGTTGAGTTGGATAGACTATAGCACTTATATTCTAGGGGGAACGGGATCAGGGTCAAGCAGGGATTCTAAAAAAATTAACAAAACCCTGTGTGTCGGGAGTGTCTTGGCACAGCGGGGACTTGAAGCGTATCTCGGGGGACTTCTGGGGTTTGTTTACAATTGTTGGCGGGAAAGAGGAAGGCAGGTTGGTAGAGGAGGGGGACTGTCTTTTAACAGGGTTATATGGCTTTTACCACTTATACATATTCTGGCCACATACTTAATTTAGTAATATTTTCAAGGGTGTCAGGGGGGGGGGGGGAACCGAATTCTTTTCATACAAAATAAAACTAACAAAGGGAATTAGGGTGGGGTTGTTTAGGATATTGGAAAATTACAAATACACACAAAATGGAACAATAAAATGTGTAGGTCCTAACCCGGCCCCACTAAGGGCTTACTCCTAAATCATTACCCAAAGTGTTTTTTATGAATCCTTTTTAGAAGCATATTAGGCCTCGATTCAATATTTATCTTCAACATAGGGCTAATATCAACCAAAAAATTCGTTGGTATTTAAAAAAATAACAAACATTGAACCCGGAAAAAAAAACGTTTGCAGGGAGGACTGCCTCTCGATGCCCCCGAACACCCACTGTCCCTCAATCACACGACCACGGTGGTATTTCCTTTGGCCAAACTTGGCTTCGTCTATCTCGACGTTTTTTCCAGGGCCACCAAGTTTTTCTGAATGTTTTTCACAAAAAAAAAAAAAAAAAAAATAGCCACTAACCGACAGAACGAATACCAGTCCACTAACGTACTGAGGGCAACATCGCACTGGAGGACTACATCTTGATAAGGTAATTTGTTTATGCAAAACCAATACACAATATTGAGGACTTTGGGAATGGGTATGTGGGCATTTTCAAAGAATGTGTCTTTCACAGCACTAACATTATACCTACAGCGTGATTTCCTTACTGCATGGTGAACGTAATCTTTGTTTTGTTTGTCACATCGTTATTTCTTTCGTTCTCTATTTTAGCTCACTTTCAATTCACTGCCACATGTATTACACTTACCAGTTGCTAAGACTAACTTATGCTGGACAAGAAAATCCCATGTAGCTTCCTTGGTTCGCAAAATGTCTCTCAATTTTTGACAGGAGAGACTACAACCTGCACAAGCGGCCATGACAGTTACAAATCTGCCAGGCTGTTTGACGTTTCTGTCAGCTGAGAGAAGGAATGGCAACAATATGCGCAGAGTCGCAAGAGCAAATATATGTATTAATACTAAAACTACAAGGGAAATGGGAAAGAAAAATGCCAGAAAGGATTGAACAAATACCGCGAAAACTATGAATATTAAATAAAAGCACAATGCAATGTTGCAAATGTGTATATTAGACATAGTAACATCTATGTAGATTCGTAGAACATAACACTTTACCGTAGCGAGTGTACTCCATTCCGAACACTTTTTTGTAAACATTGAACACTTCCGTAGCAGAGCTCTCAAGATTGCGGGACTGAAGAAGAAGAGTTTGTTTACGCGCGGGACTATTTTTATCAAAACAAATCGAGAATTACAAAACTTATCAAAACTAGCCTATTCTCCCAAGTACCGCGGTTGGTAACATTCAATGATTCAAGACAGCTAGAGCCGCCTTATACCGCGGTTTATTGGTCTCTGGTTCTCCACCTGATGGCTTGATATTAGGCTGTTCACTTTGTTTTTTAAGGTCCTGTGTGTGTGCAGTGGTGTGACAGTGTGTGTTTTTTTTTAACCTTAACTCTCATTGTGACCTAGGACTTCCGGGATTACGGTAGGGCCGGAGCAGGCGAGCTTTCGCCTGAGGTTGCCTTTAATCCCCCAAAGACAAAGACAAAGACTATTCTCCCACAACGGAATCTATGTGAGTATATTATAAGGATTCCATAGAGCTACACTTTCCCTAATAAATTAGGCCTATGTATAATAACGCTGCGAGTCTAGCCTAGGCCTATTGCCTATAATTATCTTTTACTTAAATTTCGGGTTCAATGTTATTTTAATACCACGAATTTTGTTGATATATTTGAAGATAAATATTGAATCTATATGCTCTAAAGATCATAAGAAAATTTGTTTTAACCCTCGGCAAAACCTAATAAAAAAGTATGGTACTAAAATGTCTTTTTCGTAACAAGGTTGTCAATACGGTACTTTCAGTCTGTAAAGATCATATGAAAATGTGTTAAACCCTCGGAAAGACCTATTATAAAAGTATGGTACTAAAATGTCTTTTTCGTAACAAGGTTCTCAATACGGTACTTTCCTGTTATCAATGTACAATCAAGCTGAAAATTGCAGAGTAAACACCATAGACTTCATCGACTTTTCTTTCACATTCGTATAATCAACAGCCAAATTTTTTTTATTTGTTTTATTAAGGGAGCACTCAACCAGCGGGGGTGTGGGGGCGGCAGCCCCCACCCATAATACTAGGTTAGGTTAGGTAAGGTTGTTAGGTTAGGCTAATGTCTTTTCAAATCACTATTGGGGGGGTGTGTCTCAACATTGATCGATAGGCCTAATGGGGAAAATAGGTTTTCCCGAGATTTCTAATTAATTACAAATACTATATATTGATGCAAATGACCTATTTTGTTTATAAAAAACACTCGGAAAATTCGTGGTATTAAAATAACATTTTTCCAAATTTCGTAGTAGGCTACGTGTGATGCCAATTAGCCAAGGCCTAGGCTATGCCAGATCCAAGTTTTTAGACATTGGCTAGTTTATATCTTTCATTACTGCAGTTAGGCCTAAGCACAAACTTATTTAACAATGGAAAATAATGTATGAGGAGGGCTGGGTATCAGTATTTACTATATTGTGAAATAACTTAAATAGGTTAGGCCTACCCTATAGTAAACTTCATTAGGTTATTAGGCCTATGAGAAAACAGGCCTAGGCCTAGCCTAATTTTATTTCACTGCTCAACATACTTTTTGGGATGGATGTAGTTACCGGGTGTACCACTACCGACATACAACATAAATAATCTAAATACTTAGGCCTAGGCCTATAATAAAATAAATACTTATAAATCTATAGGCTAATACTAGGTTAGGTTAGGTTGTTTGGTTAGGGTAATGTATTTTTGGGTACGATTTTAGTTACTGGACACCTATTTGACAGGTACCACCGAGGATTTAATCCATATTTTTTTTCGGTTTCCACACATCCCACACCAAGCTACACCCTTTTCTGGTGTACGAAACACTAAAAAAGCATTGGGGACACTTTAATAGGCCTAATGATAATATGAGACGAAATATAAAGACAACTCGGTTGCGTTCGTGGAAGTAGCGTCGCTTTGTTTACTTTACGCTCGGAGTGACTTCCCGGTCCCGCCTTGGCGGTCTACTTCAAATGGCTAAGCTTATATAACCAGTTGTTGGGTCAATTTTTTTATCAAGACTTGCGTTATAGGCCGTGGGATACAGGACAGGGTTGAGGGGGGCTCTGCCCCCCCCCCCCCATCAATTATAATAATCATCATATATGTGGCCAGCAGGGGGCAAGTAAAACAGCTGGCCGTAGTAACCTCAAGCGTCCTGGGTAAACAAACCGCGACGTTCCGAAGTGACGACGGACTCCCCTCCGCCGCCGATTTTTGGCACAGGCGCGCCATTTTATTCTCGTCGAAAACCACATTTAAAAAGTTATTATATCATTTTCAATACTATTACCGGACCAGAAAAAGGTGTTGGATGCGTGGAAACCGAAAAAAAATATGTATTAAATCCTCGGTGGTACCTGTCAAATAGGTGTCCAGTAACTAAAATCGTACCTATTTTTGTATCCAAAGGCAGTCAACATAGACGGGAACATGATGGTGAGGCTTGAGCGTCCGCGTAGTGTAAACAAGACGGGCGGTATCCTATACCCGGTAACTACATTCTTGCCTTTTGTTTGTTTTTGCTGTTGAGCTCTGCATATATTCAGGTAGGCTTGGGTTTTAGTAAAATTGCATTAGGCTAGGCTACATATTTTTACTTCTATTGGAAAGCACAGGAGCGGGATTCACTAACGGTCGTAGCGTGCGACGTCGTAGTCGTACAGCAACCTACGATCGTTCCTAAGGGAGTGCGGAAGGTGAATTCATGAACGCATCGTTGAGCTCCCTTACGGCTCCCTTTCGGTTATTTTCACCAAGGCTTCTCTTGACCAATCAGGCGCTTGGCCACTCACTGAGCTTGAGTAATTTTATAAATAAACAACACTCACCCACATGACCGAAGCGCCAAGAAGAACCTAATATAATTTAATTTATGAGCGTTTCATTGTTTAGCATGGCTAATTCGATCCACCACAGCCAACAGGAAGAAGAATAGAGTATCTTGTGAATTGATGAAAAGAAATTAGCCTAGCTAGGCTACAGGGAAGCCTGTTAGTGGCCAAAGTTAAAGGATTTCTGATGGATTGATCATTGATAATCATCTGTTAGGCTATATAGTTGGGAGATTAGTGTATTATTTATAGGCCTACCTTAACCACAGCATATTGTATAATTGTTCTACTTTACCATGTCTACACCTAGACAGGCTAGCCAAACCAAAATGCCAGACTTTACTATGTCTGCCTACACATGCAGTTCTAGCCAAGCCAAAATACCAGACTTAGCCTAGGCCTAATTTTTCAAAATAGTCCTAGGGTAATATTTTTGTATTCACAACACCTCAAGGCCTATCTACCTTTTCAAAATAGGCCTAGCATAGGCCTATATATATATATTAGTGTATCCCACGGTTGGTAGCATAACGATTTACCCAACATCTGGCCATGGGATACAATAATGGGGTGAGGGGGGCTTAGACCCCCCCCCCCCTACCCCTCATGACATTGTCATCATCATATATTTACCAGCAGAGGCAAATAAGAGCAGTCAAATTAGATGCGAATATAAGAGTGTGCGACTATGTAAACAAAGCGGACGGTACACGCGCTAACACAACTCTTACCTTGGTAAGGGTGGTGTTAGCGGGTGTACTGGGCAAGAATGTTAAGTGCAGGCGTACCGCCAGCCTTGTTTACACTACGCGTAGTGGCATCGGACCTTTCCCATCATGTTCCCGTCTATTTTGACTGCCTTTGGATATAAAAATACATTAGCCTAACCAAACAACCTAACCTAACCTAACCTAGTATTCATGTAGTAATGACAGGGGGCAAATAGCAGAAAATATAGCGTCAAAATCGACGGGAATGTAACTGCGAGCGCACAACATGACGACCGTACGCCCGAAAACTACATCCATTCCGCGTACTGTCCTTGTTTAGATGAAGTTGCAGGCTCGGTTATCTTCGCGTCTAATTTGACTGCATTTAATAACAAAATTATCCCACGGCCAGTTGTTATTTGCCCCCCCCCCTGCTGGAAATATATATGGTGATATAACAATATGTCATGGAGGATGAGGGGGGTAAAGCCCCCCTCAACCTATTACCCAACAGTTGGCCATGGGATATAATGATAGGTTGAGGGGGGCTTTGTCCCCCTCACCTCCCATGACTTAATGCCATCAAATATATTACCAGCATGGGACTAATAACAGCTAGGCTAGTTAACAAGGAGGACGGTAAGCAAACATCATCTTTACCTTCTAGGCTTCTACTTTACTATGCTTAGGCTACACCAAGCTAGGCATTGCTAGCCTAGCCATAATACCATACATAGGCCTAACTTTTCTAGCCTAAATACCCCTAACTTTTTCAAAATAAACCTAGGTTGTAGCCTAGGCTAAACAAAAATATTCACAACACCATGTAGGCTAGCCTATTTTTTTTTTTTTTTTAGGCTAGGCCTAGGGTAATTCTTTTCATAATTTTTTGCCTGTGATACTTTCAAATTTGAGGAAATAGGATACCCTAATCTAACCCAGCTAGGCATTGCTA
Source organism: Paralithodes platypus (assembly GCA_032716605.1). Classification (NCBI taxonomy): domain Eukaryota; kingdom Metazoa; phylum Arthropoda; class Malacostraca; order Decapoda; family Lithodidae; genus Paralithodes; species Paralithodes platypus. Next base: position 4,381,219 of record CM064527.1, read on the forward strand.
GCCTAACCAAAATACTATACATAGGCCTAACTTTTCTAGCCTAAATAGCCCTAACTTTTTCAAAATAAACCTAGGTTATAGCCTAGGCTAGGCTAAACAAAATTATTCACACCATTTATTATTTATTTATTTTTTAAGCTAGGCCTAGGGTAATTCTTTTCATAATTTTGTTCCTGTGATACTTTCAAATTTGTTGAGGAATAGGCTACCCTAATCTAACTCAGAGGTGGTGGGGAGTTGGAATAAAACATTTCTGCAATAAATGAGGGTTAAAATCTACTAATGGTAGGCTACGTGTTGTCGCAGCACATTAATTTGTGCATAAATTAACCTTGACTAGGTCTAGCCTGGCATATGTAGGCTATTCATAGCTTAATTCGGCCTGTCATAAGACATTAAGGATACAAATATATTCATACTTTGTCTTAAATGCCTTAATGGTGTTGTAAACACAAGTTAACAATCATATTGCGCTATTATTGCCTCAATAATGACTTAGTGTGTCATAAAGAGCTATACTGCAGACTAATTTGTTATGGTCGCGGGTTGTGTTATCGATATTTGTGTACCTAGCCTATATCCGGGTCAAATTCATGTAAGGGTGGTCTAGACCACCCTTTGCGAAAGGGGCTTCCAACGATCAAAGATGGCCGCTACGGCGCTTCGTGAATACCAGCGTTGAGACGTAAGGGAACGGTAAGGGAGTTTTCGGATCGTACGACCGTTAGTGAATCCACCTCCAGGCCTATACATGCTAAAGAATTTAGCCTAGCCTACCACAATTTAGTCTAGACTGAAAAAACAAAAAAAAATAGGCTAATTGCAGTTTTGGTAAGAGTTGTAGTTGTGTGGGCATACCAAAAGCTTTGTATATATAGCCTAGTCGCTGCGAACGCTCGCAGTTAGGCCTACATTCACGTCCAATTTAACTGCTGGGGATGGGGAGAGCTAGCCTAAGTGGAGGGTTTATGGCGTGTGTGTAATTTGGTCGAAATGTTCGTTTATTGTATAATTATGTCATAGGCTAGTTCTCTCGATTCATAATGTGTAGGTTAGGTTAGGTTAGGTTAATTACGAGTTGTCTCGTACTTAACACGGGGCCGAGCTGTCCCGTGGGCCGAGTAGTCTAGCATTCGGTAGCATTCAAGGAGACTACTGCAGGACTCTTCTTCATACCTCTGACCGGGTATAGGCAATCCTAGTGTTTACTAGCCTATACCCCTTTGAAAGGACATTATCCTAACCTAACAACCTTACCTAACCTATCCTAGTATTATAGGTGGGGCTGCCGTCCCCACACCCCCGCTTTGACTAAGATTTTTGGTGTATTTGTCTGTGAAGTGGGTATTTTTCAATTTGTTGATAACGCAAATCGGGATGGATGTAGTGTTCGGGCGTACGGTCGTCATTGTTTACATAGGGCGATCGCCGCGCTCGCACTTAAGTTCCGGTCTATTTCGACGCTATATTTTCTGCTATTTGCCCCCTGTCATTACTACATGAATACTAGGTTAGGTTAGGTCAAAATAGACGGGAACATGATGGGAAAGGTCCGACGCCACTACGCGTAGTGTAAACAAGACTGGCGGTACGCCCGAATTCTACATTCTACCCCGCAAATCCTCCATGCGGACTATATGGCGAATCTATTGGTGCCTATTTTCCCTAATAAATTGTTTCTAATAAGGCGGATGTAGTGTCCTTGAATATTATCTAGCATTCTTCGTGAGCAAACGAAGGGGACATCTAATAATAGACGGGAACATGATTGCAAAGGTTCGACGCCTCCCCCGCCGCCGTCATGTTTACATTTGTCGATCGCCGTGTTTAAGTTCGCGTCTATTTTGACGCCAATTTTTTCGGTAATTTGCCCCCTGCTGGCAATATATATGATTATGACAATATGCCATGGTGGGGTGAGGGGGGAAAAGCCCCCCCTCAACATATTATTGTATACAAAGGCAGTCAAAATAGACGGGAACATGATGGCAAAGGTCTGACGCCACTACGCGTAGTGTAAACAAGGCTGGCGGTACGCCCGCACTTAACATTCTTGCCGGCTACCATAGTGCAGTGGGAATATGAACATGATTAGATTAATATCCAGTATTCGAGAATGGATAATAAGTCGTAGGCGTGTGCATAAACCTTTAACCGTCTTGGTAGTGTAATGGTTAAGGTGTCTAAAAATCTGTGTGTGATAACCCAGGTTCGAATCCTGGTGGATCACATACTGTATATGCTTTCATAAATTTCATTGGAGGTGTTTGGTATTGTGGTGAAATTAATAAAAAAAATAGATTCATGCATAAAACTTAATTTCCGGAAATTAAAACCTTTATGAATAGGTTAGCCTTTAGGCTAGGCCTATCAGCAAGAGTTGCGTTATCGGGCGTATCACCTGGCCGGGTATAGGCTATCCTAGTGTTTACTAATTTATAGGCTACCCCTTTGAAAGGACATTAGCTGGGTAGGATGTAATTACCGGGTGTATCGCCAGCCTTGTTTACACTACGCGTATGCGTAGTGGCGTTGAACGCTTGTCATCCTTTTCCTGTCTATTTAGACTGCCTTTGGATACAATAATATGTTGCCATCCTTTTCCTGTCTATTTAGACTGCCTTTGGATACAATAATATGTTGAGGTTGGGCTTTGCACCCCCTCACCCCCCATGACATATTGTCATCATCATATATATTTCCAACATGGGGCAAATAACCAAAATAAGTCGCCGTCAAAATAGACACAAACTTAACAATGGCGATCGACAAATGTAAACATGACGGAGGCGGCGGACTTTTGCAATCATGTTCCCGTCTATTTTGAATGCCAATGGATACAATAATATGTTGAGGGGTAGCAAAGCCCCCCATGTCATGTTGTCATCGTCATATTGCCAGCAGGGGGAAAATCACCGTAAAAATAGATGCGAAGTTAACCGCGGCGATCGCCCCCTGTAAACATGACGACCATACACCCGGAAACTACATCCATCCCCATTAGCCTAACCTAACAACCTTACCTAACCTATCCTAGTATTATGGGTGGAGGCTGCCGCCCCCACACCCCCGATATTTGACATTAACTCACATGTTTACAAGATGTACGCCCGGTAACAAAACTCATTCCGGCCTATCTCACAATTTTTTTGCTTGGCTTAAATTTGCTGTACAATATGATTGTATAATAGGCCTAATATGTACAAATCGCACCACAGGCTTTGTGTTTTGTATTATTTTGTTTTTCTTTGTTTTCTATTAGCCTAGTGATTTAGGCCTAGGCCTAGGCCTATGCCTTAAATCAATATTTTACCATTAGGCTCGCTTTGTCAAGCCTACCGACGCTGTCGGACAAAAGCGGTTAAATTATGCCGATGAGTAGGCTAGGCTATAATGTCTGATTTCAAATATAATTTGTATGGTAAATAATCTCCTCATAACATGTATTTACAGTAGGCTATAAGTATTCTCAAATAATGTCTTAATTGCATATATTTGGGGGAAGATGGGTACTTTATGGGTGACTGGACGAATGTGGAACAAAGTGTGGTACCATCACTGACGGTACCACACTTTGTTCCACATTCATTCAGGTCTGTCACCGTATCTGTAACTCTTTCACGCTTTTATGATGCAGAGGTTGCCAGATTAGCAATAAGAAATATAGTTCTCTCACTCTTATAATTACCTCTCCAAAATTAGTTTTCTGCCCACAGCTAACTCAAAGACAACTGCAGAGGTTGAAGTAACTAAACTAAAGGTTTCTAAATACCCCTGATGGTAAAAAAAGCTTTAAAGTATCCCTAATAGGCTCAAAATCGCGTCATAAGCGTGAAAGGGTTAATCATTTGGTCCATATTAATGTCATAAATTAGGTAAAAATAATGGTTTGAGGGTTCAAGATGGCCGAGTCGGTACGACCTAAGCCTATTTCCCATTGAAACCTATGTTAAAGACTGCCTACGTATCCGCGAAGCCACGTATACGCGGAAGGGGACTGGTACGACCTAAGCGCGAATACCGGGAGTGCACTGTACCAGACTCAGGCAGCAGGCTTAACTTTTCAAAATAGGGGCGTGTTCAAGAGCGAGATTTAGAACGCTACAGTAATTAAAACCTATATGAATAGGTTAGCCTTTAGGCTAGGCCTATCGGCATGAGTTGTGCTATCGGGCATATCACCTGACTGGGTATATTCTAGTCTTCTAATTTATACCCATTTGAAAGGACGGGATGGATCTAGCTTCCGGGCGTACGGTCGTCATTGTTTACATAGGGCGATCGCCGCAGTTAACTTTGTCTATTTTGACGTCAATTTTTTCGGTTATTTGCTCCCTGCTGGCAATATATATGATGATGACAATATGTCATGGGGGGGGGGGGAGGGTGGCAAGGCACTCCCCTCAATATATTATTATATCCAATGGCATTCAAAATAGACGGGAACATGATTGCAAACGTCCGACAACCCCACCTCCCCCCGTCATGTTTACATTTGTCGATCGCCGTGGTTAAGTACGCGGCGATTTTTTTCGGTTATTCCCCCCTGCTGGCAATATACAGTATATGATGATGACAATGTGTCAATATGACAAAATTATTGTATCCAAAGGCAGTCAAAATAGACGGGAACACGATGGCAAGAATCCACTACCGCTCTGCGTAGTGTAAACAAGGGTGGCGGTACGCCCGCACTTAACATTCTTGCCAAAAGGACTTTAGCCTAACCTAACAACCTTACGTAACCTATCCTAGTATTATGGGTGGGGCTCCCGCCCCCACACCCCCGCTGTTTGACATCAACTCACGTGTTTACAGGACGTACGCCCGGTAATACAACTCATTCCGGCCTATCTCACAATTTGTTTGCTTGGCCTAAATTTGCTGGACAATATGATTGTATGATAGGCCTAATATGTACAAATCGGCGAAATTGCACCACAGGTTTTGTGTTTTGTATTTTGTTTTTCGTTGTTTTCTATTAGCCTAGTGATGTAGGCCTAGGCCTATGCCTTAAATAACTATTTTACCATTAGGCTCGCTTTGTCAAGCCTACTGACTCTGTCGGACGAAAACCGTTAAATTACAGCTCGCTCCCATATAAAGCGAGTTCAAACCGTGCGAATTTTGATTAGTGCGAGCAATGAAAATATTAAACACAAAATTATCAACCAATTCGAATGCGATCTTTTATTGCAAGTCGGGTGGTAATATGGGTTAAATCCGGGGAGATTTCTATTAGTGCGGCCAAAATTTGTACAGTGCGATAAATTTCCTGCCTGACTCGTGGCATCACTGGTGTTTGAGCAGCTTGGGCATGGAGGGAGGCTGGTCAGTCAGACATTTTTTTACCCCATACTGTGTGACGCTATCTCGCATTCTCGGGTTTGTGATCATATCAAGTGTACAATTTAAGGCAAGGAAAGGTCTAATTTACCATTAATATACTATATTTATCATTAACATTTGTTCTTCGTATGTTTGTGTCAGTATAAGGAAAGATATGTGTGCTATATGGAGGACCGATCGACCAATTAAGTTTTCCCATAGGATACGTTGTTCACATAGTGCGAATTCACATAGTGTGACGCACTGTACCGACCAATTTCTCGCACTATGCAGGACCGCGCTGTATGCCGATGAGTAGGCTAGTCCATAATGACTGATTTCAAATAAAGTTTGTGTGGTAAGCAATCTCATAACATGTATTTAAAAGTATTCTCCTCAAATAATATGTATTTATTGGATATACAGTACAGTATTTGGGTGGAAATGGGTACTTTATGGGTGACTGGACGAATGTGGAACAAAGGGTGGTACCGTCACTGACGGTACCACACTACTTACTATACACCCCTATTATCATATACCTGCAACCAAAACACATTTGTAAGAAATAGGAACATAAGAAAATGGGAGTCTGTAGAGGGCCAATTGGCCCACACAAGATAGATCCTTTTCACATAGATCCTTTTCACACCCAACCCATCTCATAAAAACTCTCCTGTTTATCTCTGTCTTCCTTACATTTATGACATCCTAGTCTCTCTCTCCCACAAATGAGAACATAAGAACACCGGAGTCTGCAGAGAGCCGATTGGCCCACACATGTCAGATCCCTTTGACACTCAATCCATCCCGCGCGCTCTCTCTCTCTCATATTTATCGCTATCTTCCTTACGTTTACGACATCCTATTCTCTCTTGCCATACTCCCTCTCTCCTTCACAAATGAGAAAATAAAAAAAATAAGAAAACGGGATTCTCCAGAGCCGATTGGTCTACACATGGCAGATCCCTTTCACACCCAACCCATCTCGTTCCATCTAATTTCAAGTTGAAGCTCTATTGTTCTTGATCCCATTATATCACTCGGTAGCCTATTCCACATATCTACAACTCTTACTAAACGGATAGAGGCAGATCCCTTTTACAGCCAATCTCTCCCTCTCTCGCTCTTGTTTGTTTGCACAATTTGCTCCTTCTGTAGTTTCTCCATGCCCGATAAGTTAAATGATCTTTTGATATCTGTGACACAGCATTTGTATCCAACACAATACCCTGCTTGCAAAACCGTCGAACCCCGGACAACGTTGCTTGCAACTTTAGTTATTATTATTATTATTATTATTATTATTATTATTATTATTATTATTACTAGTAGTAGTAGTAGTATTAGGAGGAGGAGGAGCATGGTCGGTGAAGAGGGAGATGGTGATTTAGATTGTGTCTAGGGTGCAGCTGTGTGATTTAGTTTTCGTATTTTCATTTATTTTGTCTGTTCTTCTTTGCCTATTATGAATTCACACACACACACACACACTCTCTCTCTATCTTGCACACCACACACACACACACATACATACACACTCATGGTTAGGATATCTTGGTGTTTTAAGCATTGTGGGGAGATTGTATAGGCACCAATCAAGCAGGGCAGTACCCAAGGGAGGCCAGACAGTTGATAAGTGGTTGCTGGAACGTCTGTATCATTTGTCTGACTTCACCCACTATTTGTGTTTGTGCCACGCTTACCCCTGACGACCCATCAAGATGCTCTGGAAGACAGCCTGACACTCTACCCAACGATTTCTCCAGTATTCGCGGCCTTTCATCTAACTTTCCCTCTGTCGAACACCACCTCTCCTCCAACAAACCTGATTTTATTTTTGTTCACACAGAGACTCGGGTGTCTGAGGCAACTTCCAGCAACCCCTTCTCTGGTTCCTCCTACTTTATCTATCCAAGTTTCAAAGCCCAAGGTGGATGTTGTGTACATGTGCACAACAAACTCACTTGCTCTCATGTTCCTGACTTCGACTCCTGAATTCTCAACTCTCCGACTCAAACTTTCCTGTCACTTTCAAACTAAATATTTCTGACTGTCTATCTATTCCCTAACTCTACTGGCCTTCCTAAAACTTTCCTGTCACTTTCAAACTAAATATTTCTGACTGTCTATTTATTCCCTAACTCTACTGGCCTTCCTAAATGCTTCGACTATCTAAACTCTAAAGTCGAACACATGTTAGCAACCTCTCAATTCTCTGAAATCTCTATCTTAGGTGATTTAAATGTTCACCACCGCCAATGACTCTCCTCTATTTTCACTGACCAACCTGGTGAACAAGCCTACATTTTTTCTATCCTGAATAACCTAGAGCAGTTAGTTCAGCACCCTACTCGACATATCCCTGACTGCCTTGGAGATGAGCCCATCGTCATTGACTTATTTCTAACCTCTAGTCCTTCATTGCTTACACTGTAAACCTTTTTCTCTCCGTTGGGCTCCTCCGATCACAACCTTATCTCTGTTACCTCTCCTATCTAAACGTGAGGAAGAAAAACGGCCCATCCCACCTTAAGGGGAGATCTCCACTTGAGGGATTTTTTCTTGACCTCTTTCTCCCTCATATTTAGCCCCATTGCTTTTGATATTATAAAACGTTTTCCCCATTAGTTTAGGGATTTTAAGAACTTTCACCCCATATTAAGACCTTTTGTGCAATTAAGGTGTCGATTTTATCCTGGCGAGCGATAGCGAGCCTGTAATTTAAGAGGAACCGGCCTTCGGCCGGGACATTTTTCTACCGAAAAATGTACAAATTTATTTTGAAAGGGACTCAAGGGGGTGTAATTTTAAGCTTGATGGAGGTCTAGGGAACAAACTAAATACCTCCCCTTAACATGGTTCATCTCTTCTGTGTTACACGGAAAAGAACCCCTTGATGCCACTCCCCCCCCCCCCCAACCCAAGCTTATGAGGGGGTCACCGGTTTTGTTTTATCTTTCTCTCCTTTTCTCTCTTTCCCTGGCTTGTATCCATTCGGCCCCATTCAGCCAACTGTTTTAAGACGTTTATCCCCATCCATCTGTCGATTTCTTCCTGGCGAGCGATAGCGAGCCAGTATTGTATGGAGAAATCCCGGAGACCTATCGAAAAATGTACAAATTTAGCGTGCTGTCAAAAAGAAAATATATACGGTATATAGGATATGCTGGCTCGCTCGCCAGGAAAAAAAATCGACACCTGGTTGGGGATAAACGTCTTAAAACAGTAGGGTGAATGGGGCCGGATGGATACAAGCCAGAGAAAGAGAGAAGAGTCGACAACAAAAGCAGGTCACCCCCTTTTATTATTGATGAGTCTACTTCATTTGATCCGGTTAAGGGGAGGGGGGGGGGGGGGGGTGATCTGCTTTTTTGTTATTGCTGTCCTTTTCTATCGCTTGTATCCATTTGGCCCCATTCAGCTTACTGTTTTAAGACGTTTATTCCCATCCAGGTGTCAATTTCTTACTGGTGAGCGGTAGCGAGCCAGCATACTTTTTGTTGTTGTTAGACAACAGGCTAAATTTGTACATTTTTCGATAGAAAAATTTCTCCGGCGAAGCCGGATTTCTTCATATAATGCTGGCTCGCTATCGCTCGCCAGGAAGAAATCGACACCTAGATGGGGATAAACGTCTTAAAATAGTAGGCTGAATGGGGCCGAATGGATACAAGCCAGAGAAAGAGAGAAAAGGACAGAAATAACAAAAAGCAGGTCACCCCCCTTAACCGTTCACAATCGACAACTGGAGATTATTCACCCATTGCACAATGATTTTTGCATTCCCATTGCTAATTCTGCTAACTGTCTTGATAGCGTAATGCATAGTGCGCGGAATTTCGATGTAAGTATCCTGGGTTCGCGTCCTTGGAGTGCCACATGTATTTGTTGATTTCATTAACCCTTTGAAGCTCTGACGCGTTTTAGCAATTTATTTTGGCCATTATTAGACTATTTTATGCAGCTTTGGAAGTATCGGTGGGTATTGAAAGGGTAAATACTATCTCAATCAACCCTTTGACTTGTTGTTGTTGTTGCTGTTCCCCCAGCTGCCTGGCCGAACAGCCCCAAGGCTCCGAGCAAGGCCAAGGCCATAACCGAGCGCCCCCCACACAACCCTCCCTGCCGGCCACAATAAACCTGGGTGACCGAAGCCACTCCATGGCGGGGAGCTGAGGAGGGTGAGGAAACACCCGGAAAGCCAAAGCCCCACCCAAGGCCTTGTGCCCCTCAGCAATTATGAAGAGAAAGTTGAGGGGCAAGGGAAAAATGTGACGCTTTGGCTTCCAATCTTGGTAGATTGGAAGGTCAATCCACGGAAGAGACACCGTCACTTGAGATCTAGAAAATATACAAGTAAAAGAAACAGTCAGAGTAAGCTATGGGTATGGCAGAGATCGCTCAGTTCTCACTCTGATAGACCAGCCCATCACCACATGACTAGAACCCAATCCTCTCAGCATCAGCTAGGAAAGGCCCTAGAAAGCCGCCTTTGGCGGGGGGATAGCTCCCCTATTTCAACCCCGCACCGCCCACCCTTTGACTTCCATATACCGTTACTAATCTGAATACAATCGACTAATAGTAGCCAGAAACAGAACAGAAACGCGTATTGGAGCTTGAAAGGGTTAATTGAGTTTAGATGTGCAGTTGGTTGGTGTAAAAACATAATAATCTATATATATACATATATATATATATATACAGCCCAGCAAGTTTCATTGTTAAATAGTTCGTCTTCACAGCTCTACTGTTAAGGCAGGTGACCTGCTGGCTGTTATTTCTGGCCTTTTCTCTCTTTCTCTGGCTTGTATCCATTCGGCCCCATTCAGCCAACTATATTAAGACGTTTATCCCCATCTAGGTGTCGATTTCTTCCTGGCGAGCGATAGCGAGCCAGCATTATAATTATGAAGAAATCCGGCTTCGCCGGAGACATTTTTCTATCGAAAAATGTACAAATTTAGCCTGCTGTCAAACAAAACTAAGAAATATGCTGGCTCGCTACCGCTCACCAGTAAAACATTCACACCTGGATGGGGATAAACGTCTTAAAACAGTAGGCTGAATGGGGCCAAATGGATACAAGCCACAGAAAGATAGAAAAGGACAGAACAAAAACAGGTCACCCCCCTTAAACCGGTATCACACTACCACTTTTTCACTCAACATTAATTTTATCCTCAACACTGGTCTGGCAGCTTATGAGGTTAACATTGAAAATATTTCGGTCACCTAAATTCATCTGTCGTCAATCTAGTTTTCGGTACCAGTGCCAAATATTCCAGAAATGTTGCCAGAAAAATGTGTTGATCATCGAATGTTGACTATAAAAGAGCTCTCGTGTGATACCGGGTTTATTTAGAAGTCTCTGATTAGCAACTGAGGGTTTACTTCAATGTCAATGTGTTGGGAACATTACACTAAGGGGAGATCTCCGCTTGAGGGATTTTTTTCTGGACCCCTTTCTCCCTCATGTTTAGCCCCATTGCTTTTGATATTATAAAACGTTAGCGATTTTAAGAACTTTCACCCCATATTAAGACTTTTCGCGCAATTCAGGTGTCGATTTTACCCCGGCGAGCGATAGCGAGCCTGTAATTTAAGAGGAAACCGGCCGAAAAATGTACAAATTTATCTTGAAAGGGACTCAAGGGGGTGTAATTTTAAGATTGGTGGAGGTCTAGGGAACAAACTAAATACCTCCCCTTAATTACTGTGCATGGCTGTATTCGCCTCTTGATTAATTATGCTATCATTCATAAATCAGTTAGACATACCTATTGCCTTCCTTGCATGTATCACTATCTATGCGGTCATATTTCACTTTATAGTTTCCAATACTTATAAAGTGATTATTTTATCTATAAGTTGTATAATAATAATAATAATGAATAGTTTTTTTTAAGTGTTAGCTACCTTTAATAGCTTCAGATGTGTGTATGTGTGAGAGAGATTTGACATAGATACACTGGCCACACAGACCTTACGATCCAAACGAGGTGGTCAGGACTTAATTCTAGTAGAGATGGCATATCCGATAGAAAAGGAATGTTGAAGGAAAGGATAGAAAAGAAGAAAGAGAGAGAGAGAGGAGTGAGTGGCATGTGCGTATGTGTGTGTGCGCGTGTGAGCATATGAGTGGCGTGTGTGTGTGTGTGTGTGTGTGTGTGTGTGTGTGTGTGTGTGTGTGTGTGTGTGTGTGTGTGTGTGTGTGTGTGTGTGTGTGTCTGCAGTGTAATTCCCCGCTTCAATAAACTAGAAAGTAGAAAGAGGAGAAAAGAAATGGACTAAATTACAGCCTGTGGTGTGTGTGTGTGTGTTGCATCATTGCATCATTGTAGAGAAGAGGGAGCTGTGTATTCAAGACCATATTCTGCCACCTCTCTCTCTCTCTCTCTCTCTCTCTCTCTCTCTCTCCATTGCACATACTGTATATACACATAAACGCGCACAATCATTACACATGTACAATAGCTTCGTCTCAACAAATGGCCTAGTGGTATTGAAACATTGCTGCAAATTCTATGAGCCTGGGTTCGAATTTAGGATAGGGGAAAACACTATGTACAATCGCGCTAATAAGTGATGTCTGGGCACCAAGTATGTTTTGATCAATAATTGGTATCAGCAATATTTAAGCTTCATTTCTTCTAATCGAGTGAAATCTACAACCATGTTCCTACACTTACCCACCCTATTCAACATCTGACAGACATTAATACAGCACAGAGCAAGCCAAACGTAATGACAGCTGGGACATGACTTATTAGCGCGACCGTACAGTTGGAGTCATAATTCCCATTCCACCCCTCGATCCCTAAACCATAGATCTGGCAGCGCTGGGTGAGCGACCGACTTTCTCACACAGATAATCAGACTTGAGCTGACCACCTGAGTCTGATTATCTGTGTGAGAAAGTCGGTCGCTCACCCAGGCTGCCAGATCTATGGTTTAGGGATCAAGGGGTGGAAAGGGAATTATGACCCCAACTGTACAGACGTGTATTTGTGTGATTAATAACACACACACATTGAGTATATAGGCTACTCAAACAAACACACATACACACAATGAGAGAGAGAGAGAGAGGGAGAGGGAGAGAGCTACGTACCCAACCCATAACAGTATAAGGTGTACAATGGTTGGCGTACCTGGCGTACCTGGCGTACACTAATTATTTACCCTTCACAGTACCGGTAACAACGGGTACAAAGGTAATAAGTAGGTTTGCTTTTATGTGTATGAACCAGACAAAAGGCAAAGCTGCCTGTAGCAAGTGTACCCCCCCCCCCACCACTTCCTTCCCAAGGTGAAAGAGAGCCAAATTAAATGTACGATAGAGTAAAAATGTCTGGACACACACAGTTTGAAGCAGTTTAAGTCATAACATGAGGGAAAGACAGATTGAGGGAGAGAGTTCCAGACTTGGCTGAGTAGAAGACAGACTGGCAACATAGGTTCACTCTTTGGTTAGAGAGTTGGATTGAATAGCGGTGGGAATGTGTTGAAAGGTGAGTGCCCCCCACTCTTCGTGAGGAAGGAGGTATACTGTACACTGAGAAAGCTCTGAAGAACATTGATCAATGTAATAGCGGTAGAAGAGTGAGAGAGATGCAACATTGTAGCGTGTAGAGAGAGATTGTAGGGAATTAGTAAAAGGTGAACTGATGAGACAAAATGTGCGATATGGGTGGAACTTCCCCACAGATGCGAATAATACTGGATACATGAGCGCATTGTGCCCCTGTACCAGACTATGCGGGGGTGTAGAGCCCACGGAGACAGTTTAGCACACCTAACGTCTGTGAAGCTATTTTAGCAAGAGTAGTAATAGCATGATATTTAAGTAACACCCCGTTCTTAACATTAATAATCAATTACAAACTCCAATGCACTTGAATAAACTAATGAAAGCATATGGTCCTCCCGGGATTCGAACCCGGGACACCACACCCAGCACATAAGCATCTAAACATTACACCACCAACACAGGCCAGAAAAAGAAACGCCAAGAATATTGAGAGAAGATGAAGGGTTGATATGTATTGAAGAGTAAGTGATAGTCATGTGAAAGACTGTGATGGGTTGATAGAGGGAGAAATTGGGTCATGGAGGCATTGACAGTAAAAAAATTATCTCTGTCCCAATCGGATGTAGTTGAGAGATCCGAAGATAGGCATGCTATGGCCTCATCATTTGAGTTTTGGAGTAATTGCTTGCTGGGTCGTTGTGGAGAACTAATTGAATAGTGTAAGGTAGAGTCATCAACATATGAGTGGATAGGACTAGAGGTACAGTTGAAAAGATCATTAATTAATAATTGAAAGAGAATTGGAGACAGGACAGAACCCTTAGGAACACCGGAGTTGATAAGGTTTAGGAAGTGAGCGATGGCTATCCTCAACCGCAGCTATAGAACGGCCAGAGAGGAAATTTAAGATAAAGGCACAGATAGAGGAATAGAGACCGAAGGAGGGTAGTTTAGAAATTAGAGATTTGTGCCAGACTCTATTGAAGGCTTCAGATAAGTCTAGCACAATAAATAAAGGTCTCACAAAAGTCCAGAAAGGAGAATGACCAAGAGTTAAGGAAGGAGATTATTAGTAGAGTCCCCTTAAGGGGAGGTTTTTAGTTGATTCCCTAGACTTCCATCAAGCTTAAAATTACTCCCCCTTGACCCCCTTTCAAGATAAATTTGTACATTTTTCGGTAGAAAAATGTCCCGGCCGAAGGCCGGTTCCCCTTAAATTACAGGCTCGCTATCGCTCGCCAGGAAAAAATCGACACCTAAATGGCACGAATGGTCTTAAAATTGACAGAAATGAGGCGAGGGTTCTTAAAATCGCCAAAGTAATGGGGCAAGCGTCTTTAAATCTCACAAGCAATGGGGCTAAACATGAGGGAGAAAGAGGTTCAGAAAAAAATCCTCCAGGTGGAAATCTCCCCTTAAGGAAGCCATACTGGCAATCTGAAACTAGATTATGGGAAGACGTTTAAGCCATTTTGAATTAAGAATAGTTTTAAACACTTTACAGATGCAAGAAATGAGAGCAATTGGATGACAGTTAGGTTGAGAGCGGTCATTGAATGACAGAGACTTCCAGCAAGAAAGGAAAATGTTAGAGGAAAGACAGACGTAAGAGATTAATTGCCTAGGCAGGGAGGTTTATTGTGAAGAGAGAGAGAGAGAGGGAGGGTGTGTGTGTGTGTGTGTGTGTGTGTGTGTGTGTGTGTGTGTGTGTGTGTGTGTGTGTGTGTGTGTGTGTGTGTGTGTGTGTGTGTGTGTGTGTGTGTGTGTGTGTGTGTGTGTGTGTGTGTGTGTGTGTGTGTGAAATAGAGAAAGTTTTATAAAATGCTAAACTCACGGACTTAAGGTGACCAGGTAGAACAGGCAGGGAGTAGATGGGTCAATAATTAGTGTTGGGGCAAAAAATCAAGTAGGCTATGGAATTTCGCTGTTTTTTTTATATAGTATAAAACGTACATTAAATATATCAGTTGCTGTAAAATTAAAACTACACACACACACACACACACACTATACAGTATATATATATATATATATATATATATATATATATATTTCTATGAGGAGCTAACACATATGTAGATACTTTAACTCACATTATATATCAATTGTTCGAAATTGAAGCGAGCGTGCTACCGACTACACCACAGGCCAACCGCCAGATAAAGGTTGAATAAAGTCATAATTAATTGAATAATTCAGTATAGTTAATACTGATAAATTTCAACTAATACATTTGTGCAACATGTACAGTTGGCCAAATAAGTCGTGTGTCCGCTGTCATTACGTTTTGCTCGCTGTGTGCTGTATTAATGTCTGTCAGATGTTGAATAAGGTGTGTAAAGATAGGAACATGTTTTGTATATCTCACTCCAAAGGATGAATTAAAGCTTAGATTACGATGATGGCAATTATGGATCGAAATATACTTGGTGCCGCGACATCACTTATTTGGCCGACTGTACAGTATATTACAGTTTAAATAGTAACTATGATTATTTGTTTTAGTGATAAGCAGAAATGTAAGAAATAAAAACAACTCAAACAAATAATAATGAAATGGGTTTATACAGCCGTAACTGAAATGAAGTTTAAGGGGATATGGGTCGCTTTTCTGGTCACCCTTCTACCTCTCGTGTTTAGCCCCATTAGTTTTGACACGTCCGGCCCATTAGTTTGGCAATTTTAAGACTTTTCACCCCATTTCGTTGTCAATATTATGACTTATCGTGACAATTAGGTGTCGATTTGTTCCTGGCGAGCGACAGCGAGCCTGTAATTCCTGTAAGTTTGTAATATTTCATTAATCGATTTTAGGAGTAGAGTTGGTTGTTGGATAGAACAATAATTCAAGAGACACCGGCCTTCGGCCGGAATTTTTTTCTATCGAAAAATGTACACATTTATCTTGAGGGATGGTCTTAAAGGGTATTTTGTAAGCTTGATGGAGGTTTAGGGAGGAAAACTAATACAAAATAATGAGTATATATATATATAATATATATGAACCAAAATATACGTCCATCCCCCACTAAAACTCCCTATAAACCCCTCCCCCGCCCGCCCGCATATTTCCGAAGTCGAGACTAGTATATATCATAGGGGAAATTAGGACCAATCAGAGGCCGCAGTGGCAGTGACGTCACCCACAAGGGGAGGAGCCAGTCTGTCTGTCTCTCTCTCTCTCTCTGGGTGAGGAGCCTGCCTGCCTCTCTTTGGTTTCTCTCTCTCTCTCTCTGGTAAATAGAAGAAGTAAGTCACCTAGTATAACAAGTTATTTCAAATATTAACTACATTAAGGATACATTATGACTGTGTTATGTTATGGTTATGAGTAAATAAGAGTAGCCTACCGTATTACGCGTATTGCACAACCATGGACAGAAATTCCTTGACAATTTTAGAATGCACAATATTATTTCACTGGCGAACTATATTGATTCCTGTGACACTTAAGCAGTTAACCTGTGCTGATAATTTCAAGAAGGAACTTAAGTCACTCATATATCTAAAGGGTTATATATACAGTATATACATAGCCTATACATTACTTTATTTTAAATGTCATTAACACATTAACATTATCAGATAGTACAAAATATATTAAGCATCAAATGTTATGAAATAGTTAATGGTTTAAGTGCATAAGATAGAGCCAAAGGCTAATTAGTAGGCTATATAATTATACGATACGTGTTAGTGAGTTGGGCCTAGGCCTATAGGCTACTTAGGCCTTATAATTAGGGTTGGGTGTGAAGGGGCTCTGCCTTGTGTGAGCCAATCGACTTTCTGTAGACTCCCATTTTCTTTTATTCTTATGTATGACAGCTATTTCTATATTTTGCTAAATATTACTTTTATTGTAGTCGATATGTTATGATGTGACAATGTTCATGAATATTTATATAAGTACAGTAGTGGTTAGGGCTACTTGAACACCTCTTAACCCCATTATATCTTCAGAAACTATGCGAATAAATATTGATAACTTGTTATACTAGGTGACTTACTTTTTCTATTTACCAGAGAGAGAGATAAACAAACGAGAGGTAGGCAGGCTCCTCACCCAGAGAGAGAGAGAGAGAGACAGAGAGACAGACAGACAGACTGGCTCCTCCCCTTGTGGGTGACGTCACTGCCACTGTGGCCTCTGATTGGTCATAATTTCCCCTATGATATATACTAGTCTCGACTTCGGAAATATGCCCCCCCCCCCCCCCCCCCCGCCCACCTCCACGTGAAAACAATATCCGCCATTACCATTGTTCCCTTGGTTGCATTACACTAGGGTACTTTTTTGGTAGTGTACAGTCGCGCTAATAAGTGATGGCTCGGTACCAAGTATGTTTTGATCAATAATGGGTACCAGCAATATCTAAGCTTCATTTCTTCATATCCAGTGAAATATACAAACATGTTCCTACACTTACCCATCCTATTCAACATCTGACAGACATTAATACAGCACAGAACAGGCTAAACGTAATGACAGCTGGGACTTTATTTATTAGCGCGACCGTACTCCACGCTAACAATTCATATCTATCTATCTATATCTATCTATCTATCTATCTATCTATCTCGAGTGAATGGCTCAGTGGTCTTTGAGTTACTTAAGGGGAGATGGGTTGCTTTTCTGGTCCCCCCTTCTTCCTCATATATAGCCCATTAGTTTTCAGATTTTAAGACGTTCGGCCCATTAATTTGGCGATTTAAGAACTTTAGCCCAATTTCTTTGTCAATATTAAGATTGCGTGTCATTTAGGTGCCGATTTTTTCCTGGCAAGCGATAGCGGCCGGGACATTTTGTATCGACAAATATATATTGAATGGGGTTCTTAGGGGGTGTTTTTGAAAGCTTGATGGAGGTCTAGGGGAAAAAAAACTAATAAAATAATATAGATATACCATAAATGAGCAAGCAAATACGGGACCCCTTAATACTTCGTGTAACCTATTGTTGTGTTTCCTTTCGTCTTGTTATATTCTTACTCCTCCACCACTCCTTCTTCTACCACTTCTTCCTCTTCTACCACTCCTTCCTCCACCACTACTCCCTCCACCACCACTACTTCCTCCTCCACCACCACTACCTCCTCCACCACTACTACCTCCTCCACCACCACCACTACTACTACCTCTTCCACCACCACCACCACTACCTCCTCCACCACTCCTTTGTACCCTCTCTCTCTCTCTGGGTGGAGAGAGCCTTCATCTTTGCTATCCTTTCCTTCCACTTTCTCTTAGGGTTACTATCTCTACTAGGATTCAATCCTGGTCACCTCAAAGGGATTGTAAGATCTGTGTGGCCATTGTATCTATGTAAATCCTTACCCACACCACACACCATTATAATATAGGCTTAGTGGTCTATTAGTAGCCAGCATAAACTGTCAAAACGCGTCATAATCCTCTCAAAGGGTTAATTACGATAGTTTTTACCCATTTGATTCCTAGTGGTCTTTCCTAAACTGCATAAAATTATCTAATAATAGCCAGAACAACATACAAGATTGCGTCACCATATCCTGAACGGGTTACTTTTTATCACCGATTTCTCACCTTATTTCAGCCTATTTCCTTCCGATTCTCCTCTCAGACCCTCCGCTATTCGTCAAACGCCACCGCTAGACTCTTTCCGCACTTCCGGCACCCGAATATCGCGCACACAAAGCAAAAATAACTACCGGATGAGCGACGCGTCTTTACTCAGTGTCTCCGTCTCTGGCAATCAAGCGAGAGTCTATAGTCCTTCACCCGCATCTTTGCATACGATAACAGAAACCCGCGGCTAAAAAATTGACTAAACTATTAAATTACCAAGTCAATATCAGTATGTTGTTTATGGATGGTGAAAATAATTATGACGATCCCCTAGAGTTGAATAAGGAATTTGATTTGATGGGTACCCAGCCAAGACGGACAAAGTGTCGCGCTTTTCCCGCCCAAACCACCAAATGTCTCCCGTTTTCTGTGAACATGATATTGTATCACTTTGCTTAAGGGGAGATTTGAACTTTCGGTTTTTTTTTCTGGACCCCCTTCTCCCTCATGCTTAGCCCATCAGCTTTGAGATTTCAATACATTCGTCCTATTAGATTTGCCATTTTAAGACCTTTCGCCCCATTTCTGTCAATGTTAGGACCTTTGTCCACCACCACCACTACCTCCTCCTCCACCAGCATTACTTCCTCCACTACCTCCTCCACCACCACCACCATTACCTCCTCCACCACCACCACCACTATACTCTGTTCAGGTGAGCTGTGCACCTGGCACCTAGTGGAGGTTTGTAACGACGCCCGTGATAGGCTTTCTAAGCGTCATCCTCGCTGAGGGCCCGGGCCGTGTGCGTGATTGGCCGTAAAATATTAGCCTCACTCACGGGCCTAATGTGTCTTATCTGTGATAAAATGCTTCATTATGCATAAAATAAAGTCTACAACATTATTATGCAGTTAACATAAGAGCTAGTGATTGCAGCATCATGTAGCTGCCAAATAACTTGCAATAATTCGTGTTTACATGGACAGCAGCTGATCCGACTGTACTGTGGAATGTTCCATTCCTTTAATTTTATTTCAGTAAAAAACAAATGGAAGAAAGCGAGTAAATACGAATGTCTATGTTATCTGTGTAATACATATGATTAATATTAGGAAATTCAAGTGTTGTGCTAGCCTCATGAAATGAATATAGGTCGCAGAAGTATGGAACTGCAGTCCTTGCAATGGACCGACGAAACGGGACGAACTATGGGCGGGAAAATACAGACGACTTTTCTCTGTAATGAACTAATGACAACCCTCAGGACCCCAGCGCAGTACTGTCTGCTACTCGTATTTAAAGGGACACGGAGAATCCGTTGGTCAACCCCCTCCCCTGACCCCCTCTCCTTCCTCCTCACCCACAACTTTCCTTTACTGAGCCTATTCACCGCGCTCAGCTGACTTTGACAAGAGGGCTATGGGACTTCTTATAAGAAAAATAATACATACAGAATAATAAAATAATAGGCTAATAATACTAATACTATTACGAATACTAATACTAATAATATAAATAAATAAATAGATAAACAATCACAGAGAGAAGTCGTCTGTGTTTTCCCGCCCATAGTTCGTCCCGTTTCGTCGGTCCATTGCAAGGACTGCAGTTCCATACTTCTGCGACCTATATTCATTTCATGAGGCTAGCACAACACTTGAATTTCCTAATATTAATCATATGTATTACACAGATAACATAGACATTCGTATTTACTCGCTTTCTTCCATTTGTTTTTTACTGAAATAAAATTAAAGGAATGGAACATTCCACAGTACAGTCGGATCAGCTGCTGTCCATGTAAACACGAATTATTGCAAGTTATTTGGCAGCTACATGATGCTGCAATCACTAGCTCTTATGTTAACTGCATAATAATGTTGTAGACTTTATTTTATGCATAATGAAGCATTTTATCACAGATAAGACACATTAGGCCCGTGAGTGAGGATAATATTTTACGGCCAATCACGCACACGGCCCCTCAGCGAGGATGACGCTTAGAAAGCCTATCACGGGCGTCGTTACAAACCTCCACTAGGTGCCAGGTGCACAGCTCACCTGAACGGAGTATAGTACCTCCTCCACCACCACTATACCACCTCCACCACCACTACCTCCTCCTCCATCACCACCACCACAAGTTTTTACCCATTTGATTCCTAGTGGTCCTTCCTAAACTGCACAAAATTATCTAATAGCAACCAGAACATACTACAAGATTGCATCATCATATCATGAAGAAGTTACCGGTACTTATATCACCGATTTCTCACCTTATGTCAGCCTATTTCCTTCCGATTCTCCTCTCAGACCGTCCGCTATTCGTCAAACGCCACCGCTAGAGTCTTCCCGCACTTCCGGCACCGGAATATCGCGCACACAAAGCAAAAATAACTACCGGATGAGCGACGCGTCTTTACCGAGTGTCTCCGTCTCTGGCAAGCCAAGTCCATCGTCCTTCACCCGGACACTTTGCATACGATAACGGAAACATGAGGCTAAAAAATCGACTAAACTATTAAACTGCTAAGTCAATATCAGTATGTTGTTTATGGATGGTGAAACTAATTATGACGATCCCCTAGAGTTGAATAAGGAAGTTGATTTGATGGGTACCCAGCCAAGACGGACAAAGTGTCGCGATTTTCCCGCCCATACCACCAAATGTCTCCCGTTTTCTGTGAACATGATATTGTATCACTTTGCTTTCCTTAAGGGGAGATTTTAACTTTCGGTCCTTTTTTCTGGGCCCCCTTCTCCCTCATATATAGACCCATCAGCTTTGAGATTTGCAATTTTAAGACCGTTCGCCCCATTTCTGTCAATTTTAAGACCTTTCGTGTCATTTAGGTGTCGTAATATATATATATATATATATATATATATATACCAAAAAAACAAGGACTACCCTCTTCATTGGAGATCATGCTGAAAGGTTGCTGAACTGGTATACAATTTTTTTTCCAGCTGATGGTAAATCGAATCTCTTAGTAGGCTAGTTGATTTCTCGATATGTAATGGAAAACAAGTGCTACGGGTGTGTGTCATATTAATGCCAAGTTTTCATAATTAACATTATATTTCACTACAAAATCTATGTTATAGCTGAGTAACAAAAATATAAACCTGACAATTTACCCTCAGCTGGAAAAATATAGACTATAGTGATTCCTGGTCAAGTGATGATATTTGCAAAGATAACACTTTCGTTCTGTGAATTCTGAATTCGGCTGTCGACTAATAAAGCACGAGTACCATTTCCTAGATATATAATCTTTTTTTGTTGATATTGCATCATGTTTTATTCTCTCAATTGTAATTGAACTAATCCAGTATGTACCAGTATAGCCTATACTGTATATTGTCGTTCGCATTATAAAATTCTCTGGTAAAGTAATACACGTAATATTCAGATTGACATGGTTAGGTTAAGGGGAGGTATTTAGTTTGTTCACTAGACCTCCATCAAGCTTAAAATTACACCCCCTTGAGTCCCTTTCAAGATATATTTGTACATTTTTCGGTAGAAAAATTTCCCGGCCGAAGGCCGGTTCCTCTTAAATTACAGGCTCGCTATCGCTCGCCAGGATAAAATTGACACCTGAATGGCACGAAAGGTCTTAATATGGGGTGAAAGTTCTTCAAATCGCTGAACTAATGGGGCAAACGTTTTATAATATCAAAAGCAATGGGGCTAAACATGAGAGAGAAAGGGGTCAAGAAAAAAATCCATTAAATGGAGATCTCCCCTTAATAAGGTCCAGGCATTTTTAGCTCGAACGTCCCTTGATTTCGGCCCTGTCACTCTTTGACATCTGGGGGAGGTACTCGCTGCAGGCAGTTATGCCTTTGGTCTCCCTCATTCACAGAAAAACAAAAAAATACAAATTCATTGTTTTTTCACGCCTCTAGGTAATTAAGGTGAAAGCGGTTTTATGGTATTTCCGTTTGTATTTTTAGCCTATTACCGGATGACCGTAGCGGGGTGCGAGATTATTTTGTGCAGACTACTTCTAACCATTTGTCCGATTAACCCCTTCTGTACCGATGCCGTCCTTTTAACTATATGTTTGGCTACTATTAGAGGATTGTATTCAGTTTACAAAGAGCCTTCAGCAATAACAGGCTTCCAACTATCTCACTTAACCCTTTTTACTACCACAGATTCTTCTTAAACTGCACAGTATCTTCTAAATATAGCTACAACAAATCACAAAGACGTCGCCGGTACAGAAGGGGTAATTAACGACTCTCTGGCTAGGCTGATGGTGAGGTGGGAAGGTTGTGAGTTAAAAGGGCTTGAGTTAGGGAGTTGTTGACGTTAAGGGGGTAGTTATTATTATTTGGTCTAATATTTATATACTTATCTATCCTTTAAGTTTCCTCGCTAGACTTCCATCAAGCTTAAAATTGCACCCCGAAGACCCCCTTTCAAGATAAGTTTGTAAATTTTTCGATAGAAAAATATTCCGGCCGAAGGCCGAATCCTCTTAAATTACAGGCTCGCTATCGCTCGCCAGGAGAAAATCGACACCTAAATGGCACGAAATGTCTATAAATTGACAGAAATGGGGCGAAAGTTCTAAAATCACGAAACTGATGGGGCGAACGTCTTAAATCTCCAAATCACGGGGCTAAGCATGAAGGAGAAAGGGGTCCAGTGGTGAAGGAGTGGAATGCAGCCTTTAACCACTAACAGTGCCTCAGGGTTGGTGGTGGTGGTGGTAGTAGGCTGTTGGTGGGGCTTTAGTTTGTGTTATTACCTTGGGGAACAATTAGAGAGAGTGAGAGTATGTGTGTGAGAGAGGGAGAGAGAGAGAGTGAGAAATAAAGGGAGTGAGTGAAAGAGAGTGAGGGTGAGTGTGATTGAGTAAGTGAGAGGGTGAGAGAGAGAGAGTGAGAAAGAGAACGGGAGTGAGTGAAAGAGAGTGAGAGAGAATTGAAAGAGTAGGGAGAATGAAGAGGACAGGAGCAGATACTGACGATTATTTGATGTGAAGTGATACTGATATAATACTTCAGGTTCCATGTCAGTTGAACCAGTGACACTTCAACCAGTGCTAACTCAACCAGTGGCCACTTCAACCAGTGACCATTTTAACCAGTAGGTTAGGTTAGGTTAGGTTACTGGTTGAGTTAGCACTGGTTAAAGTGGCACTGGTTGAAGTGGCACTGGTTCAACTGACACGGAACCGATTATTTGATGTGAAGTGATACTGATATAATACTTCATGCACTGGTAATAGTACTGTATCTAGCCTAGTTGTATTCTATACTAGGCATTCTTTATTATATAACAATTAATATGTTTTGTTGTCATGCCTCAGGGTTAGTTAGTTAGTTAGAATAGGACTTCAGAGGCTATCAACCCTATTGGATCATTAAGGGGAGGTTTTTAGTTTGGTCCCTAGATATCCTTCAAGCTTGAAATTACACTCCCTAGACCCCCTTTCAAGATAAATTTGTACATTTTTCGGTAGAAAAATGTCCCGGCTGAAAGCCGGTTCCTCTTAAATTACAGGCTCGCTATCGCTCGCCAGGATAAAATCGACACCTAAATGGCACGAAAGGTCTTAAAATTGACAGAAATGGGTTGAAAGTTCTTAAAATCATCAAAATAATGGGGGCGAACGTTTTAAAATTATAAAAGCAATGGGGCTAAACATGAGGGAGAAAGGAGTCAAGAAAAAACTCCCTCAAGTGGAAATCTCCCCTTAAGCCAACACACTGTAAGTCGAAGAATAGTGTCAGGATCGGAGCCCCTTTTCGAGAACTCCAGTCCCTTGTATCAGGCTTAGATAAATAATTCAACCTTATATTTAGTAGTATTGCCTTATTTCAATATTTGAATATGATTTAGCAATATATGGTTAAACATAATTATACGTTATATAATGCAGTTACTCCTGAATATAGTTACTTTTAATCCATATAAGAAAAGCTTACTTTGATATCAACAAATGTACGGTCCTTTAAAGGTGGGGGCTCATGGGTTGAGATAAACATGGAATGATAATCGCCAAGCTGTACATAATTATCTTGCAAAATGCAATGGCACTGAAATAATTATTAACAATGGTATAAAGGATTTTGTGGATCGTCTATACCGGGCCTGTGACGTCACAAGAGTGTAAGTCCACCATCCAGTCTAGGCTAAGGATACTGGTGTGACGTCATTATGACGTCACAGGCCCGGTATAACGATCCGCAAAATCCTTTATACCATTGTTAATAATTATTTCAGTGACATTGCATTTTACAAGATAATTATATGCAGGTTGGCGATTATTTTTCCATGTTTACCTCAACCCATGAGCCCCCACCTTTAAGGGGGAGATCTCCACGTGAGGGATTTTTTTCTTGACCCCTTTCTCCCTCATGTTTAGCCCCATTGTTTTTGATATTATAAAACGTTTGCCCCATTAGTTTAGCGATTTTAAGAACTTTCACCCCATATTAAGACCTTTCGTGCAATTCAGGTGTCGATTTTATCCTGGCGAGCGATAGCGAGCCTGTAATTTAAGAGGGACCGGCCTTCGGCCGGGACATTTTTCTACCGAAAAATGTACAAATTTATCTTGAAAGGGACTCAAGGGGGTGTAATTTTAAGCTTGATGGAGGTCTAGGGAACAAACTAAATACCTCTCCTTAACCCCATTAACCCCTACTGTACCAGCTACGTCATTTTACTTAAATTATTCTAGCTACATATAGACGATAGTACACTCGCTCCAAAAAGTATCTGCACCCCTATGCTGATCATCTGGTGTGTATAGCTCGGTAGGGTTGGTACCTCTGCCTGCAACTATATCCATGTGTCAGAGACGATCGTCTCTGACACATGGATATAGTTGCAAGCAGAGGTGCCAAACCCATCAAGCTGTACACACCAGATGATCAGCATAGGGGTGCAGATACTTCTTGGAGCGAGTGTACAGTCGCGCTAATAAGTCATGTCCCAGCTGTCATTACGTTTGGCTCGCTCTGTGCTGTATTAATGTCTGTCAGATGTTGAATAGGGGGGGTAAGTGTAGGAACATGTTTGTATATTTCACTCGATATGAAGAAATGAAGCTTAGATATTGCTGATACCAATTATTGATCAAAACATACTTGGTGCCGAGACATCACTTATTAGCGCGACTGTACATCACGTACCGTATATGTTTAACCATGTATTGCTAAACCATATTAAAATATTACAGGTGAGTTGCTGGAGGCCATTTTTAAAAAGAATATGATGGTCTAATAGTGGCCAGAATAAAGTAAAAGGAACTCACCAGTACTGTAAGGGTTAACCCTTTCACGTTCTTGACGCAATTTTGAGCCTATTGGGGATACTTTAAAGCCTTTGTTACCATCAGGGGTATTTAGAAACCTTTAGTTTAGTTACTTCAACCTCTGCAGTTGTCTTTGAGTTAGCTGTGTTGAGCCTATTAGGGATACTTTAAAGCCTTTGTTACCATCAGGGGTATTTAGAAACCTTTAGTTTAGTTACTTAAACCTCTGCAGTTGTCTTTGAGTTAGCTGTGGGCAGAAAACTATTTTTGGAGAGGTAATTATAAGAGTGAGAGAACTCTATTTATCATTGCTAATCTGGCAACCTCTGCGTCATAAAAACGAGAAAGGGTTAATAACTAATTAGTGCTAGGTTGTGTGTAGCCTATCTTTCTGACAAATGATATTGACGTGAGTGGGATGAACCGTAATAATTATCCCGACTTCCTTCCGGTGTTTGGTGTGTTGTAGACCCCCCCCCCACCCCCCAGCTACAGTCTTTATAGGAATGATCTAATTATTTATTAATTTCACTCCCACCAACACCAAACACCTCCCAATGAAATTAATGAAAGCATGTGATCCTACCGGGATTCGAACCTGGGTTTCCACATACAGATCTTAAACACTCTTAATAACGGTATACGGAAGTCAAAGGGTTGTTGGAGAGAGTATTTACCCTTTTAATACCCACAGATCCTTCCTAAGCTGCATAAAATGGTCTAATGATAGCCAAAATAAACTGCTAAAACGCGTCAGAGCTTCAAGGGGTTAATAACTCAGGCTGATGATGATGATGATAGTACAGGATCATTGGTTCTAATTTCTACCTGATCAAAATGGCTGTCATAGTAAAAGAAGGCCGATCTATGTTACTGTCGATGGTGTTTTGATGGTGTGATGCTTAAGGGGTGATTTTCACTTGAGAGGGTTAATTTCTGGATCCCCTTCTCCCTTGTGTTTAACCCCATTAGTTTGGTATAAGACGTTTGCCCCATTAGTTTGCCGATTTTAAGACCATACGCCCTATTTCAGTCAATTTTAAAACCTTTCGTGCCATTTAGGTGTCGATTTTTTCCTGGCGAGCGGTAGCGAACCTGTAATTTACGGGGAACCGGCCTTCAGCCGGGAAATTTTTCTATCGAAAAATGTACAAATTTATCTTGAGAGGAGATCTTGGGGGTATTTTTGTAAGCTTGATGGAAGTCTAGGGAGCAAACTAAATACCTCCCCTTAAGTGCCCCATTAATTACTCCTTCCATTAAGTGCCCCATTAATTACTCCTTCCATTAAGTGCCCCATTAATTACTCCTTCCATTAAGTGCCCCATTAATTACTCCTTCCATTAAGTGCCCCATTAATTATTCCTTCCATTAAGTGCCCCATTAATTACTCCTTCCATTAAGTGCCCCATTAATTACTCCTTCCATTCGTCTATACATTAGGCTACCATAGCACAGTTGGAATGAATGAACATGCTTAGATTAATATGCAGGATTCGAAACTGCGTAATAAATCGTAGGCTTGTGCATCATTTTGTAACTGTCTTGGTAGCGTAATGCATAAGTGCGCGGAATTTCGGTGGGAGTATCCTAGGTTCGAGTCCTTGGAGTGCCACATGTATTTGTTGATTTCATTAATTGAGTTTAGAGGTCAAGTTGGTTGGTGGAACAAATATGAATTAACTGTCCGAATGGTTAGAATTCGTTTGCACAAAATGATCTCGCCCCCCCTCCCCCCCCCCCCCCCGCTACTGTCATCCGGTAATAGACTAAACACACATACGGAAGTACCATAAAAGCGCTTTCACCTTAATTACCTAGAGGCGTGGAAAACAATGAATCTGTACCTTATTAACCCTTGCACGCATTTATGACGCAGAGGTTGCCAGATTAGCAATAAGAAATAGTTCTCTCACTCTTATAATTTCCTCTCCAAAGTTAGTTTTCTGCCCACAGCTAACTCAAAGACAACTGCAGAGGTTGAAGTAACTAAACTAAAGGTTTCTAAATACCCCTGATGGTAACAAAGGCTTTAAAGTATCCCCAATAGGCTCAACACAGCTAACTCAAAGACAACTGCAGAGGTTGAAGTAACTAAACTAAAGGTTTCTAAATACCCCTGATGGTAACAAAGGCTTTAAAGTATCCCCAATAGGCTCAACACAGCTAACTCAAAGACAACTGCAGAGGTTGAAGTAACTAAACTAAAGGTTTCTAAATACCCCTGATGGTAACAAAGGCTTTAAAGTATCCCCAATAGGCTCAACACAGCTAACTCAAAGACAACTGCAGAGGTTGAAGTAACTAAACTAAAGGTTTCTAAATACCCCTGATGGTAACAAAGGCTTTAAAGTATCCCCAATAGGCTCAAAATAACGTCATATGTCGGAGAGGGTTAAGGGGAGCTTGGTCGTTTTTCTGGGTCCCCTTCTTTCTCATGTTTAGCCCCATTAGTGTTCAGATTTCAAGATGTTCGTTCCATTTATTTGTCAATATCAAGACTTTTTGTGTCATTTACGTGTCGATTTTTTCCTGGCGAGCGAAAGCGAGCCTGGAAAAAATCGAACCCGGGAAATTTTTCTATCGAAAAATGTACAAATCTTTCTTTAAGGAGGATCTTGGGGTGTGTGTTTTTAAGCTTGGTAAGAGGTCTTGGTATGAAACTAAAAAAGCAATATACATAAATGAGCAAATAAATACGCCCATCCCCCCTTAATACGCCCATCCCCCCTTAATACGCCCATCCCCCCTTAATAAATACGCCCATCCCCTCTTAATACGCCCATCCCCCTTAATAAATACGCCCATCCCCCCTTAATAAATACGCCCATCCCCCCTTAATAAATACGCCCATCCCCCCTTAATAAATACGCCCATCCCCCTTTAATAAATACGCCCATCCCCTCTTAATATGCCCATCCCCCCTTAATAAATACGCCCATCCCCTCTTAATACGCCATCCCCCCTTAATACGCCCATCCCCCCTTAATAAATACGCCCATCCCTCCCCTTAATACGCCCATCCCGCCTTAATACGTCCATCCCCCCTTAATACGCCCATCCCCCCTTAATAAATACGCCCATCCCCCCTTAATAAATACGCCCATCCCCCCTTAATTTAAGCTAACCATGGCAATCTGAATATTACTTTCATTACTTTACCAGACAATATTTTTATGCGAACGAAAGTCTACGGTATATACTTACTGTGGGACTCGTTAGCCTTGGTCGGCAACCCATCTAGGGGAGACAACCTTATACAAATCCGGGTGAATGGGACTCATCAGCCTTGGTCGGCAACCTGTCTAGGGGAGTAAACCTGAATCAAATCCGTACTGCTTATCTAAGTGTAAGGCAGGTTAATGGATGGATTAGCCGAACACCACTGTAGAAAAATAGTGCTAACAAAATACATAGAGGGCCTCAGAGTCGGTCGGATCCTAAATTGAGTGGTCAATCTTGTAAGTCCTTCAGTAAACTGGCAGGGAATAGGTCCGCTTGGGGGCCTTCTGTGTATGGCCACCCTCATTAAGGGGAATAAGGCGTCCGGCAATAGATACAGTAGATAGATATAGATTAATTCAATTTTACGTGGCATTATCCTAAGACATATTAGTTTAATTGATTTCATTAAAAAGGATATTTTAACCCGTACAGCCCCAGCGACGCGTCTGACGCGTCGGCGATGTATGTAACGCACAGCCCCAGCGACGCGTCTGACGCGTCACCCTAATTGCGCCGACCGTAACCTCAGGTGTAGCCACTCAAGAGGGTTCAGATTTGTATGGGAACTGTGTACGTATCCCACGCAACCGTGCCGATGGTTGAAAACTCTCAAAGTTCACGTGCGTGCGCGTGAGCGCGCAATAACCTGTTTGTTTGGGGTAATTGCCTTAAATTTTTTACTCTTGTAAAATACGTTTTCGGGGGCTCTGTAGGACCATTCTTTAAGCTTTTTGAGCGGTTTTTCGTGGTTTTTCCTTCATTCCTAACCCATTCGCTATTGTTTCTGGAATAAAACCATTTTTTGAAAACCGGCCGGGTTCTGGTGAACAAACATTACAAAACTAGCCGGGGCTCCACGGGTTAAAGTTAATTGGTGGGTTGGTGAATAAATATGAATTAATAACAACACAAAAATACATTTCTAGGCAATGGTATTCGTGCCTTATTAGTCAAGAGCCAGATCCCAATATCACAGAATGAAAAAAAGTTTTGCCTTCCCAAATATCATCACTTATCAGGAATCACTACTATTCCAGCAAACTTTCAGCATGGTCTCCAATTAAGGGGGTAGTGCTTGTTTGTTGGTGTATATATATATATATATATATATATATATATATATATATATATATTACGACACCTAAGTGACACGAAAGGTCTTTGCATTGACAGAAATGGGACGAAAGGCCTTAAAATTACAAAACTAATGGGGTGAATGTATTGAAATTTCAAAGCTGATGGGGCTAAACATAAGGGAGAAAGGAGTCTAGAAAAAAACACCCAAAAGTGAAAATCTCCCCTTAAGCAAAGTGATACAATATCATGTTCACAGAAAACGAGAGACATTTGGTGGTTTGGGCGGCAAAAGCGCGACACTTGGTCCGTCTTGGCTGGGTACCCATCAAATCACCTTCCTTATTCAACTCTAGGGGATCGTCATAATTAGTTTCACCATCCATAAACAACATACTGATATTGACTTGGCAGTTTAATAGTTTAGTCGATTTTTTAGCCTCATGTTTCCGTTATCGTATGCAAAGTGTCCGGGTGAAGGACGATGGACTCTCGCTTGATTGCCAGAGACGGAGACACTCGGTAAAGACGCGTCGCTCATCCGGTAGTTATTTTTGCTTTGTGTGTGCGATATTCGGGTGCCGGAAGTGCGGAAAGACTCTAGCGGTGGCGTTTGACGAATAGCGGACGGCCTGAGAGGAGAATCGGAAGGAAATAGGCTGACATAATGTGAGAAATCGGTGATAAAAGTACCCCGTTGAGGATATGGTGATGCAATCTTGTAGTATGTTCTGGTTGCTATTAGATAATTTTGTGCAGTTTAGGAAGGACCACTAGGAATCAAATGGGTAAAATACTAGTGGTGGAGGGGGTGGAGGAGGTAGTGGTGGTGGTGGAGGAGGAGGTAGTGGTGGTGGTGGAGGAGGAGGTAGTGGTGGTGGTGATGGAGGAGGTACTAGTAGTGGTGGTGGTGGTGGAGGAGGAGGTAGTGGTGGTGGAGGAAGGAGTGGTGGAGGAGGGACTAGTGGTGGTGGAGGTAGTGATGGTTCTGGTGGAGGTAGTGGTGGTGGTGGAGCTAGTGGTGGTGGAGGAGGTACTGGTGGTTGTGGTGATGGTGGAGGTAGTGGAGGATCCTCCCCACACATGTGAACAATACTCAATACAAGGACGCACTGTGCCCCTGTACAGAGCAAGAAGCTGTGCAGGGGTAAAGAACCCTTTGAGGCGGTTGAGCACACCCAGCTTCTGGGAGGCTGCTTTAGCATGACTGGTAATATGGCCCTTTCAAGTGAGAGCAGAGGATAAAGAGACACCAAGAATAGTGAGAGTAGATGAAGGATTGATTTTTGTAATGTTGAAGTATAAGGGATATAGTCCTCTGGGAGTTTCGAATGGGTAGTAAGATGGAGAAATTAGGTTTTGGAAGCATTAAAGGTAACAAGGTTTTCTCTGCCCCAATTGGAAATAGTAGTTAGATCAGAAGATAAGTAATGTATGGCTTAATTATGTTTGTTTTTGAGGGATTGCTGTCTGGGGCGTTCTGGAAAACTAATTGAGTAGTGTAAGGTAGAGTTGTCTGTGTATGAATGGATGGGACTGGAGGTACGGTTGAGAAAATCATTTATGAAAGTTAGAAAGAGAATGGGAGATAGGACAGAGCCCTGAGGAACAACGGAGTTGGTGGGATGAGAAAGTGAGCGATGGCCGTCCACAACCACAGCTATGAAACGGCCGGAAAGGAAATTGGAGATAAATGCACAACCGAAGAAGGGTTGTTTAGAAATTAAAGATTTGTGCCAGACTCTATCGAAGGCCTTCGATATGTCTAGTGCAATAGAAAAGGTCTCACTGAAGTCCCGAAAAGAGGATAACCAAGAGTTAGTAAGATATGAAAGAAGATCACCAGTAGAGCGACCCTTAAGGAAGCCATACTGGCAATCTGAAAGCAGATTATGGGAAGAGAAATGCTTAAGAATTTTGGAAGCAAGAATAGTTTCAAAAACTTTAGAGATACAAGAGATGAGAGCAATTGGGCAATAGTTGGAGGATGGAGAGCCGTCACCCCTCTTTGGGACAGGTTGAATGAGAGCAAAATTCCAGCACGAAGGGAAGACGTTAGAGGAGAGACAAAGACGAAAGAGTTTGCCTAGTCAGGGAGTCGGCATGGAAGCACAGTTTTTTAGTACAACAGGAGGAACACTGTCCGGACTGTACACCTTCTTAGTATTAAGCCCAGAGAGGGTAGAAAGTACATCTTTAGAAGAGATTAGAATATTAAGCCTGGTTCACACATTCAAAAGTAGACAACAGAGTCAAGTACAAGTGAGCGAAGAGTGACACTCTTCGTGGATCTTCGTGGCTCTGGCAAGAACCAGCCCGAGTAAGGTCACTGTTCCCGATTCACCAAGAGTCAACAAGAGTCAGCACATGTTTATCCAAGAGTCAGTACGAGTCACAGAGAGTCAACAAGAGTCACAAAGAGTGTAACACGAACCCAACACGAGTTGAGGAAATTTGAATAATAACGGTAATTTTTTTGGCCCGAGTCACCAGAGTCAACAAGAGTCAACAAGAGTGTAACGGGAGTAAAAAAAGAGTTACTTAGAATCCAACAAGTCACTAAGAGTGCTCCCAAGAGTGGCACTCATTGTGCAGGTGCCCTGCCACGACGGCCACCCCTGCCACACATCCACTCACCACCACGCAGGAAACACCCTGGCACCCACACTCAGGAACCCACGCAACATGTGCTTGCAGAAAGCCTATGAACCCCGAATCATGATTTTAACTCCTGGTGACTCACGTTGCACACTTGTTGACTCCTGTTGAACTCTTCATAAACTCTTCGTGTCTCGTGTTGACTCTTGTACATTTCGGCCACATCGGAATTTCCACGATCGAGCCCGATTCACCCAAGAGTGCAACAACATTCAACACGATTCACGAAGTTATGCAGAGTTCAATAAGAGTCAACACGTGTCACTGAGAACCAACACGAGTCACAAAGAGTCACAAGGAGTCACTGAGAGTCACCAAGAGTTCTAGCCCTGGGACAAGAATTTTCATGCAGACATGAAAATTCTAGCCCTGGTCAGGAGTCGCCAAAACCCACCAGGACACACCCCGATACCATCACGACTCGCACAAGTGTAACACGAGTCACCAAGAGTCATGAAGAGTCACAAAGAGTGTCATTTTGCGAGCCTGAGTCCTGGCCGAATTTGAAAATTCGCTCACTCGTGCTGGACTCGGGCACCGACTCTTGTATGTGTGAACCAGGCTTTAGGCATAAGTAGGAGAGAGGGGGTGGAGAAGGAAGGTGGTACGTGGTAGCCTCTTGTCTTATTAATTTCCCTTTTTCTTTGTCCCCGTACAGTAAATGGTTGGTGGTAGCCGGACGCAGTGTTGTTCCCGGGTCCGTGTACCGTATAGCAGTGGAGGCTCTGAGAACATCCCAACCCATGACCATTCGGGCAGCTCTAGTCCACTCTTCACAGCAAGTCGCTTCCGCCAAGGTCCTGCTTCACCCGGGACAGATGTCAGAGATGCTCCTCAAGGTATTGTCCACGAATATACCTTCTCAGTACCTGTGCCGTCCTTTTAGCTCTGTTTTGGCTACTATTACACGATTTTGTTTAGTTTAGAAATGGCCTCCAGCAATTAACAGGCTTTAAACTATCTCACTTAGCCCTTTTCACTACCACAAAACCTTCTTAAACTGCACGAAATTGTCTAAATATAGCTACAATAAAATTGAAAAGACTTCGTCGGTACAGAAGGGGTTAAGGCTTTGTGTTCGAGTTGGCATTTTAACCCTCTGACACACTTGAGGACACTATTGCGTCCTCAGGCACTTTTGCCCTGGTGCACGTGTGGACACGATCGCGTTCTTAAGCCCTTTACAAAATTCTGTAAAACCACACTAAAGACTCGATCGCGTCCATTTAGGACTCAATATATCTGGTATACTAGTCCATATATGGGAGTATCTGGCAACAATTCATAGCTGGGTGAGCTGGGTGAATGGAAACAAAGAGAAAACGTTAGCTGCCCAGACAGTGTGTCGCCTGTCCATGGAAACTTAAAAAACCTATTCAGACCTGAGAGGGTTAACGAACTTTGTGGTTTACTTCACCTCTAAACTCAATTAATGAAATCAACAAATACGTGTGGTACTCCGAGGACTCGAACCCAGGATACTCGCATCGAAATTTCGCGCACTATGCATTACGCTATCAAGACAGTTAAAGAAATATGGACAAGTCTACGATTTATTATGCAGTTTCGAATCCTGCATATTAATCTGAGCATAACAGTCCCCCATCCATTAGTCATGCCCGTCTGTAATTAAATTATAGGTAATTAACTTATAGGTAATTAACTTATAGGTAATTAACTTATAGGTGATTAACTTATAGGTGATTAACTTATAGGTAATTAACTTATAGGTAATTAACTTATAGGTGATTAACTTATAGGTAATTAACTTATAGGTGATTAACTTATAGGTAATTAACTTATAGGTGATTAACTTATAGGTGATTAACTTATAACTTATAGGTGATTAACTTATAGGTAATTAACTTATAGGTAATTAACTTATAGGTAATTAACTTATAGGTAATTAACTTATAGGTGATTAACTTATAGGTGATTAACTTATAGGTGATTAACTTATAGGTGATTAACTTATAGGTGATTAACTTATAGGTAATTAACTTATAGGTAATTAACTTATAGGTGATTAACTTATAGGTAATTAACTTATAGGTAATTAACTTATAGGTAATAGAGCAAGTTGTTTATTATGGGTGGATGGGACTCATCAGCCTTGGTCGGCAACCCATTTATTGGAGACAACCTTATACAAATCGGTACTGCTTACCTAAGGGTGAATCAGGTTAGTGGATGGATTATCCGCACACCACTGTATACAAATAGTGCTAATAAGATACATAGAAAATAGTGCTAATAAGATACATAGAAAATAGTGCTAATAAGATACATAGAAAATAGTGCTAATAAGATACATAGAAAATAGTGCTAATAAGATACATAGAAAATAGTGCTAATAAGATACATAGAAAATAGTGCTAATAAGATACATAGAAAATAGTGCTAATAAGATACATAGCAAATAGTGCTAATAAGATACATAGAAAATAGTGCTAATAAGATACATAGAAAATAGTGCTAATAAGATGCATAGAAAATAGTGCTAATAAGATACATAGAAAATAGTGCTAATAAGATACATGGACCCTATATTGAGTGGTCAATCCTCTAAGTCCTTCAGTAAACTGGCAGGGGTTGTCTCTCTTACAGGGGATAGGTCCGCTTGGGGGCATTTTGTGTATGGCCACCCTCATAAAGAGGAGTAAGGCGTCCGGCAATAGATAGATAGATAGATAGTTTATAGCATGGCGTTACAAAGACTAAGGAACCGAGAGCTGAATTAAGGGGAGATCTCCACTTGAGGGATTTTTTTCTTGACCCCTTTCTCCCTCATGTTTAGCCCTATTGCTTTTGAGATTTTAAGACGTTTGCCCCATTAGTTTAGCGATTTTAAGAACTTTAACCCCATATTAAGACCTTTCGTGCCATTCAGGTGTCGATTTTATCCTGGCGAGCGATAGCGAGCCTGTAATTTAAGAGGAACCGGCCTTCGGCCGGGACATTTTTCTACCGAAAAATTTACAAATTTATCTTGAAAGGGACTCAAGGGGGTGTAATTTTAAGCTTGATGGAGGTCTAGGGAACAAACTAAATACCTCCCCTTAAGGAAGGGAATTTGACGTTACCGAATATCTTTAAGATTTAATTTTATTTCTCCTTATTTTTCTCACTAATGCCGTGGGTTTTAAGGGAGATGGGTCGTTTTTATGCCTCCTCTTCTCCCCCATTAGTTTTGAGATTTTAAGACATTCGTTCCATTAGTTTGGAGATTTTGAGAAGTTTTATCCCATTTTGTTGTCAATATTAGAGCCTTTCGTGCCATTTAGGTGTCGATTTTTCCCTGGCGAGCGATAGCGAGCCTGTAATTGTAGGAGAAATCGGCCTTCCATGGGACATTATTCTACCGAAAAAAGTACAAATTTATATCGAAAGGGGGTCTAGGGGGTGTATTTTGAAGTTTAATGGAGGTCTGGAGAGGAAACTAATAATAAGAATGTCAACGGTTATATATATATTTTTAGACAACTGTAGGCCATAATTATATTGTACCGTGCCATCAATACGAGGTGAAATATTCCAGGAGATGATGATACTACTTTCACACGCTGATATATTACACACACGCGTAACCCTGCAGGACCGTCCTATTAACCCTCTCCGACATATGACGCAATTTTGAGCCTATTGGGGATACTTTTAAGCCTTGGTTACCATCAGGGGTATTTAGAAACCTTTAGTTTAGTTACTTCAACCTTTGCAGTTGTCTTTGAGTTAACTGTGGGCACAAAACTCATTTTGGAGAGGTAATTATAAGAGTGAGAGAACTCTATTTATTATTGCTAATCTGGCAACCTCTGCGTTATATGAGTCTGAAGGGGTTAAGAGGGGGAGTGGGAGGGGGGGGGGGGGGGTTCACATTTTGATAATTGTTTTATTTATTTATTCATTATTTTTCTAGTTTCCTCCCCAGACCTCCATTAAGCTTAAACAGACATCCATTAGATACCCCTTGTAGATTAATTTGTACATTTTTCGGTAGAAAATGTTCCCGTTCTTCCAAAATTACAGGTTCACAATCGTTCTCCAGGAAAAAAATCGACACCCAAATATCACGAAAGGTTTTATATTGACAAATAAATGGGGCGAAAGGTCTTAAAATCGACAAGATAGTGGGATAAGCATCTTAAAATCTGAAAACTAATGGGGCTAAACATGAGGGAGAAAGTGGTCCAGAAAACCGACCCATCTCCCCTTAATGGTTAGCCTACAGAGACCTGGGTATACGTAGCCTGGGGAGATGGCATGGTTTAGTTGGCTGGGTGTGACTCGGGTTGTGTCTGATGGGTGGGGGAGATAGGAAGGAGGGGGGGGGGGGGGGGAGCAAGGGAGGATGAGAGGAGGGAGGGTAGGTTGGGAGGAAGAGAGGGGTGAGAGGAGGGAGGAAGGAAGGATGAGAGGATGGAGGGTGTGGAGGATGAGAGGATGGAGGGTGTGGAGGATGAGAGGAGGGAGGGTAGGTGGGTGGGGAGGAAGGAAGGATGAGAGGAGGGAGGGTGAGTGGATAGGAGGGAGGGAGGGTGGGTGTGGAGGTAGGGAGGATGAGAGGGGGGAGGAAGGACGGAGGGGAGGGGGGAGGGTGGGTGGGTGGAGAGGAAGGAAGGATGAGAGGAGGGAGGGTGGGGAGGATGAGAGGGAGGGAGGGAGGGGTGGGTGTGGAGGAAGGGAGGATGAGAGGAGGGAGGGTGGGTGGGTGGGTGGGGAGGAGGAGAGGAGGGAGGGAGGTGTGGGTGTGGAGGAAGGGAGGATGATGAGAGGAGGGAGGGGTGGGTGGGTGGGGATGAAGGATGGATGAGAGGAGGGTGGGTGGGTGGGGAGCGAGGATGAGAGGAGGGAAGGAGGGTGGGTGGGGAGGAGGGAGGATGAGAGGAGGGAAGGAGGGTGGGTGGGGAGGAGGGAGGATGAGAGGAGGGAGGGTGGGTGGGTGGGTAGGATGAGAAGAGGGAGGGAGGGTGGGTGGGGAGAAATAATGGATGGGAGAAGGAGAAGAGGAGGTAGTGAGAAGGAGGCGAGCGAAGGAAGCGAACGGGGGGAGGAAGGAAGGATGGGATAAAGGAATGAGAAGGAGAGTAAAGAGGAAGGAAGGGAGGGAGGAAGGAGAGTAAAGAGGAAGAAAGGAAGGGAAATGGGTGGATAGTTATGTAGGCGATGGGAGAAAGGGAAAAGGTGGTAGGGAAATTAAGGGGCCTGGTTGTTTTTAGGAGTCTATTTATTTATACATTCATATATTTTATAGTTTCCTCCCTAGACCACCATCAAACTTAAAAAAACATCCATTAGATCCCCCTTTAAGATTAATGTGTACATTTTTCGGTAGAAAAATGTCACGGCCGAAGGCCGGTTCCTCCACAATTATAGGCTCGCTATCGCTCGCCACCTAAAGGGCATGAAAGGTCTTAAAATTGACAAAGAAAGGGGATGAAAGGTCTTAACCCTTTCAAGATCCAATACGCATTTCTTTTCTGTTTTCTGGTAATTATTAGACGATTTTATTCAGGTTAGGAAGGGTATATGGAAGTCAGAGGGTTGATTGAGATAGTATTCACCCTTTTAATACCCACAGATCCTTCCTAAGCTGCATAAAATCGTCTAATGATAGCCAAACTAAACTGCTAAAACGCGTCAGAGCTTCAAAGGGTTAAAATCGACAAACTAATGGGTCTTAAAATCGACAAACATTTTCAATCTGAAAACTAATTGGGCTAAACATGAGAGAGACGGGGGTCTAGAAAAACGACCCATCTCCCTTTAAGGAAGTGGGGGGGAGGAAGAGATGATGGGAGAAAAGGATTAGGGGAGTTGACGAAGGTAGCGGAGGAAGGGAGGAAGTGAGGTAAGAGGTATGAAAGAAAATAATGAATGAAGGAAAAGAATGGAGAAAGGAAAAGTAAGAGATGAGATAGAAAAAGGCGGACAGATGTAAACAAAGGTGGACAGATGTAAACAAAGGCGGACAGATGTAAACAAAGGTGGACAGATGTAAACACAGGCGGACAGATGTAAACACAGGCGGACAGATGTAAACAAAGGTGGACAGATGTAAACACAGGCGGACAGATGTAAACACAGGCGGACAGATGTAAACACAGGCGGACAGATGTAAACAAAGGCGGACATATGTAAACAAAGGCGGACAGATGTAAACAAAGGCGGACAGATGTAAACACAGGCGGACAGATGTAAACACAGGCGGACAGATGTAAACACAGGCGGACAGATGTAAACAAAGGCGGACATATGTAAACAAAGGCGGACAGATGTAAACACAGGCGGACAGATGTAAACACAGGCGGACAGATGTAAACAAAGGTGGACAGATGTAAACAAAGGCGGACAGCTGTAAACAAAGGCGGACAGATGTAAACACAGGCGGACAGATGCAAACACAGGCGGACTGATGTAAACAAAGGCGGACAGATGTAAACAAAGGTGGACAGATGTAAACACAGGTGGACAGATGTAAACACAGGCGGACAGATGTAAACACAGGCGGACAGATGTAAACAAAGGCGGACAGATGTAAACAAAGGTGGACAGATGTAAACAAAGGCGGACAGATGTAAACACAGGCGGACAGATGTAAACACAGGCGGACAGATGTAAACACAGGCGGACAGATGTAAACAAAGGTGGACAGATGTAAACAAAGGCGGACAGATGTAAACAAAGGCGGACAGATGTAAACACAGGCGGACAGATGTAAACACAGGCGGACAGATGTAAACAAAGGCGGACAGATGTAAACAAAGGCGGACAGATGTAAACAAAGAAGGACAGATGTAAACAAAGGCGGACAGAGAGATAAGAAGGACGACGTAGAAGAAGAGGGAAAGGAAGGAATAATGAGAAAGGAGGATAAATTGAAAACAAAAATGGAAATTGATATAGTGCGATATAGAAGAATCAATCCAATAGATAAATTTAACCGTAAATAGAAAGGAGAAATCAAATCAATAAGCCAAATATAATTGCTATACCGAAATTTGGGAGAAAAGACCACCAGGATACCCCCCCCCCCCCCCCCCCCACCACCACCACCACCACCACCACCACAGGCCCAGCGACGCCACCAACACATGCGGCAGCCATCCAGTGTGGTGGTGCAGAGGAGAATACGGGAGTCTTCTTCTCCAGCCCATTTTCTCTCGCCCATACAGATTAAGGGGAGATTTCCACTTGAGGGATATTTTTTTTCTTTATTCCCTTTCTCCCTCATGTTTAGCCCCATTGCTTTTGAGATTTTAAGACGTTCGCCCCATTAGTTTGGCGATTTTAAGAACTTTCACCCCATTTATGTAAATTTTAAGACCTTTCGTGCCATTTAGGTGTCAATTTTTTCCTGGCGAGTGATAGCGAGCCTGTAATTTAAGAGGAACCGGTCTTCGGCCGGGACATTTTTCTACCGAAAAATTTACAAATTTATCTTGAAAGGGAGTCATGGGGATGTAATTTCAAGCTTGATGGAAGTCTAGGAAACACACTAAAAACCTCTCCTTAATGAAAGTGACAAACCAGTGACGTCAGAACTTCTGATGTCAGAACTCTGTCCCCAAGTCGAGCAACTGACAACCTACCTGCCAGCCCTCCTGACACCTGTAAGAAGAGTTTATTTGCCACCAAAGGACCAGGAGAACAAGGGCCTGAAAACCCCTACACTCCCCAGAGTAAGGTCCCTCTTGCCCCCACGATCACCACCACAAAGAGGCACAGATAATGATGATAATCCACCAAAGACCAGGCAGGAAATACTATTCGGTAGGTTACCAGGTTTCAGTTACACTTGCCCTACCTCTACTGAGTTCAGCAACCCTTGCTCGGTTTTGGTCTCATTCAGCAACCCTTGTGAGACACATGAGTTCAGCATCCCTTGCTCGTCTAAGCCCTAATTCAGCAACCCTTGTGAGGCTACAGGAGAGTTCAGCAACCCTTGCTCGTCTAAGCCCTAATTCAGCAATCCTTGTGAGGCTACAGGAGAGTTCAGCAACCCTTGCTCGTCTAAGCCCTAATTCAGCAACCCTTGTGAGGCTACAGGAGAGTTCAGCAACCCTTGCTCGTCTAAGCCCTAATTCAGCAACCCTTGTGAGGCTACAGGAGAGTTCAGCAACCCTTGCTCCCCACTCATTGAGTTCAGCAACCCTTGCAAGGATATTATGTGATTGGCCCCAAGAGAGTTCTCAATAAACCATCTGAATAACAAATAGGTCCTTCTGAAACGGCATAAAATCGTCCAATATAAGGTAAAACAGGTGCTCTCGTTTTGAAGGGGTTAATGCAATAAACAAAACTCCAGGTAGAATAATAAGGGGACAGGAACCCGAGTCCGTTCTCATGAAAAGGCCCGAGTTGGAATAATGGGGAAGATTGCCTATTGAAATTGGGAGTATAATCTTCACAAAACGCTAGATTGTTTGGCTCGTCAGTAGAGGAAATGGGAAACTATACTTTAGTTTAGTGATGCGCCACGACATGCGAAGGTATTTTAGGTCACATTCCTATAAATAAACACACACACACACACACACACACACACACACACACACACACACACACACACACACACATATATATACAGTATATGTATATATATATATTTTTTTTTTTTGCTGGTGACTCTGCAATAAAAAATATATCATACACATCATTATGCATTATGTCAACAATTGTTTTAGAAGAGCAAGCTAAAATATAACAGATACAATCACTAGTTCATAACCTCTTCCGGCTGCGAGAGATGTTTATTCTCATGCATAAAGTGCAGACACGTATTCTAGCATACTGACCAGGAATATCTATGTAGGACACTGGGGAGCTCTGCATGCCAACTATAGCTACGTAGCACCAACGAACTTGACAATAATCTGGACCTCGTAACTTCTCAAAATGAATGAAAACAATCTGGCTGACATTTTTATCATTTGGGAAGAGCCCACCAGGAAATAAGTGTGGATATTTACAGCCAGTTTGCTTTAGACCCTTTTAAGTTATGAGAAGTTAAGGAAATTGTCAAGTTCATTGGCACTTCCTATAAGAATATCTATGTAGGAAACTGGGGCAACTACATGCCAACTACACCCGGTGTCAGCTAACTTGGCAATCATTCGGACCCATAGTTTCTTTATAGCTCAGAAACGGCTACAGCAAAACAGGCTGTACTTACACACATTTATTTACTGGGCTTCCTTTACATAATAGTATAAATGCCAGCTCGATTGTGTTCATCATATACTAGCTATATATATGATGTTAAGGGGAGATTTCCACTTGAGGGATTTTTTTCTTGACTCCTTTCTCCCTCATGTTTAGCCCCATTGCTTTTGAGATTTTAAGACGTTCGCCCCATTAGTTTGGCGATTTTAAGAACTTTCACCCCATTTATGTCACTTTTAAGACCTTTCGTGCCATTTAGGTGTCGAATTTTTCCTGGCGAGCGATAGCGAGCCTGTAATTTAAGAGGAACCGGCCTTCGGCCGGGACATTTTTCTACCGAAAAATTTACAAATTTGTCTTGAAAGGGACTCGAGGGGGTGTGATTTTAAGCTTGATGGATATCCAGAGACCAAACTAAAAACCTCCCCTTAATGGGTCAGGATTTGTGCCAGGTTAGCTGAAACCGGGCATAGTATTCAATTTACTCAGATGTATACATACGGTATATATTTATATATTAATTTATTGCCAAAAGCTCGTTATACTTTTAAGGGGGGATGGGCGTATTTATTTAAGGGGGGCTGGGCGTATTTATTTAAGGGGGGCTGGGCGTATTTATTTAAGGGGGGCTGGGCGTATTTATTTAAGGGGGATGGGCGTATTTATTTAAGGGGGGATGGGCGTATTTATTTAAGGGGGATGGGCGTATTTATTTAAGGGGGATGGGTGTATTTATTTAAGGGGGGATGGG
The DNA here is from genome assembly GCA_032716605.1 of Paralithodes platypus. Lineage (NCBI taxonomy): Eukaryota > Metazoa > Arthropoda > Malacostraca > Decapoda > Lithodidae > Paralithodes > Paralithodes platypus. The sequence goes on from CM064527.1 coordinate 4,423,784, forward strand.
CATATTTATTTAAGGGGGGATGGGCGTATTTATTTAAGGGGGATGGGTGTATTTATTTAAGGGGGGGATGGGCGTATTTATTTAAGGGGGGATGGGCGTATTTATTTAAGGGGGATGGGCGTATTTATTTAAGGGGGGATGGGCGTATTTATTTAAGGGGGGATGGGCGTATTTATTTAAGGGGGGATGGGCATATTTATTTAAGGGGGGATGGGTGTATTTATTTAAGGGGGGATGGGCGTATTTATTTAAGGGGGGATGGGCGTATTTATTTAAGGGGGGATGGGCGTATTTATTTAAGGGGGGATGGGTGTATTTATTTAAGGGGGGATGGGCGTATTTATTTGCTCATTTTTGTATCTTCATTCTGATTTTTCTTAGTTTCCTCCCTAGACCTCCATCAAGCTTATAAAAACATTCACCCAAGAACATTCCTGCTGAAGGCTCGATATATCGCTCGCCATGAACAAAAATCGACACCTAAATGACACGAAAAGTCTTAATACTGACAACAGAAATGGGACGAAAGGTCTTAAAATCGCCAAACTAATGGGCCCAACGTCTTAAAATCTGAAAAGTAATGAGGCTAAACATGAGGAAGAAGGTGGACCGGAAAAGAGACTCCTCTCCTCTTAAGACCGTATCTTATACACACCAAATATGACCATGTTCCTCTGTGACCCTCGGCTTGAGTCTTCATTATTTGAAAGTTATTTATTACCCATTTAAGGGGGGTGACCTGCTCTTTGTTATTTCTGTCCTTTTCTCTCTTTCTCTGGCTTGTATCCATTCGGCCCCATTCAGCCAACTATTTTAAGACGTTTATCCCCATCTAGGTGTCGATTTCTTCCTGGCGAGCGATAGCGAGCCAGCATTATATGAAGAAATCCGGCTTCGCCGGAGACATTTTTCTATCGAAAAATGTACAAATTTAGCCTGCTGTCAAACAAAAATAAAAAATATGCTGGCTCGCTACCGCTCACCAGTAAGAAATTGACACCTGGATGAGGATAAACGTCTTAAAACAGTAGGCTGAATGGGGCCCAATGGATACAAGCCAGAGAAAGATAGAAAAGGACCGAACCAAAACAGGTCACCCCCCCCCCTTAATAGTGTACAGTGTACTACCAAACACCTACACAAGGACGAACAATAAATAATACGGACCATATAATTACGGACCTTATAATTACGGACCTTATAATTACGGACCTTATAATTACGGACCATATAATTACGGACCTTATAATTACGGACCTTATAATTACGGACCTTATAATTACGGACCTTATAATTACGGACCTTATAATTACGGACCTTATAATTACGGACCTTATAATTACGGACCTTATAATTACGGACCTTATAATTACGGACCTTATAATTACGGACCTTATAATTACGGACTTTATAATTACGGACCTTATAATTACGGACCTTATAATTACGGACCATATAATTACGGACCTTATAATTACGGACCTTATAATTACGGACCTTATAATTACGGACCTTATAATTACGGACCTTATAATTACGGACCTTATAATTACGGACCATATAATTACGGACCTTATAATTATCAGCAGTAGTGATATCAAAATGTGGACAGTATAACAACGATTACTAAGCGGAGGTATTTAGTTTGTTCCCTAGACCTCCATCAAGCTTAAAATTACACCCCCTTGAGTCCCTTTCAAGATATGTTTGTACATTTTTCGGTAGAAAAATGTCCCGGCCGAAGGCCGGTTCCTCTTAAATTACAGGCTCGCTATCGCTCGCCAGGATAAAATTGACACCTGAATGGCACGAAAGGTCTTAGTATGGGGTGAAAGTTCTTAAAATCGCTAAACTAATGGGGCAAACGTTTTATAATATCAAAAGCAATGGGGCTAAACATGAGGAGGAAAGGGGTCAAGAAAAAAATCCCTTAAGTGGAAATCTCCCCTTAATGTTAGGAATGTATATTGCAATCTCCAGCTAGAGATCATCAGTGTCACATGAAACCTACCATTAATTGCCATCACCTTCGGAAAACCTTGGGGGTTCTCAAACGAAAGGGGATTTTTTTTATTTTTTGCGCAGGATTGTAACACGTGTGTGTGTGTGTGTGTGTGTGTGTGTGTGTGTGTGTGTGTGTGTGTGTGTGTGTGTGTGTGTGTGTGTTTACATTCAAATGATTGCACAATTTATGTACTGCATGGTCTGTATTTTATAGGAGTCTTATGATTTATGCATACTATATATATATATATATATATATGTGCATTGTTATATCTTGCAATCACACAAACACACACAAACAGTTCAATATACAAGTGTATTATTGTGTGTGTGTGTGTGTGTGTGTGTGTGTAAGTGTAATTATAGAGGTAAATAACTGCGTGTGTGATTGGGGATGGGGGGGGGGTAATTTGATCCCTCCATCTCTCCACAATAGCAGTACAGTCAGTTACTATTGTATTACAGTATTGTCCCCCCGGCTGGCCCACTCCCTGCTAACAACCATGGGCCAGCTACCACACCACGGAGCAGGGGCCATAATAATCGATATTATACGATTCCACATTTTCTTCTGACCATTGCATCTTAGACTGTAGCTTTTCCAGTGCGAATCGAGGCGAATAAACGTTCGGGCACATTCGCAATGACATTCTCAAACACTCTCAGAAAGAAGGACCTAATGAATACTATTTCAATTTACTTGTTAATGATTCTCAGCATGGTTTCACGGAGGGTTGGTCCTGTCTCACAAGTTTATTGACCTTCTTTTCACAAGCATACGAAGCAGTAGACTATTTAATTTAGATTGCAATCTTGCATTCGATAAACTTCCTCACGAAAGATTGTCGAGAAAAGTAGAATCTCATGGCATAGGGGGAACTCTATTGAGATGAATTAGGTCATGGTTAATTGGTAGGAAACAAAGGATTAGCATAAATGGCACACAATCATACTGGGGTGTAGTGAAGAGTGGGGTTCCACAAGGATCTGTTTTAGGTCCTTTGCTGTTTATAATTTATATTATGATCTTGATGTACGGTAGGCACCCGGGTGGATGGGACTCGTTAGCCTTGGTCGGCAACTCATCTAGGGGAGACAACCTTATACAAATCCGGGTGGATGGGACTCGTCAGCCTTGGTTGGCAACCTGTCTAGGGGAGTAAACCTGATACAAATCCGTACTGCTTACCTAAGGGTAAGGCAGGTTAGTGGATAGATTAGCCGAACACCACTGTAGAAAATTAGTGCTAACAAGATACACAGAGGGCCTCGGAGTCGGACGGATCCTAAATTGAGTGGTCAATCCTGTAAGTCCTTCACTAAACTGGCTCGGGTTGTCCCTCTCACAGGGAATAGGTCCGCTTGGGGGGCATTCTGTGTCTGGCCACCCTCGTAAGGCGTCCGGCAATAGATAGATAGAGAGATAAATGTAGGCATAATTAGCAAGATCAATACATTTAGTTTGGCGATTTTAACACCTTTCGCCACATTTCGTTGTCAATTTTAAGACCTTTCGTGCCATTTAGGTGTCAATTTTATTTTAAGAGGAACCGGCCTTTGGCCGGGAAATTTTTCTACCGAAAAATGTACAAATTTATCTTGAACGGGGTCTAGGTGGTGTTTTTCTAAGCTTGATGGAGGTCTAGCGAGGAAACTAAGAAATAGAGAAATAAATGAATTAATAGGCCAAAAAAACAGCCACTATCCCATTAAAGAGGCGTAGAGTTAAAGGGGATATGGTAGAGGTGTTCAAGTGGGTTAGTGGGATCAATAAAGGGACATGAAAGATGTATTGAAGCTCAGTCATAGCGAAAGAACCCGAAGAAATGGTTTCAAATTAGGTAAGTTTCGTTTCAAAAAATATACAGGCATGCACTGGTTTGGTAAGAGAGTTGTGGATATGTGGAATAGGCTACCGAGTGCTATAATGGGATCAAGAACGACAGAGAGCTTAAGGGGAGATATCCACTCGAGGGATTTTTTTCTGGACCCCTTTCTCCCCCATGGTTAGCCCCATTGCTTTTGATATTTTAAGACGTTCGCCCCATTAGTTTGGCGATTTTAGGAACTTTCACCCAATTTGTCACTTTTAAGACCTTTCGTTCCATTTAGGTGTCGATTTGTTCCTGGCGAGCGATAGCGAGCCTGTAATTTAAGAGGAACCGTCCTTCGGCCGGGACATTTTTCTACCGAAAAATGTACACATTTATCTTGAAAGGGGGTCAAGGGGGTGTAATCTCAAGCTTGATGGAAGTCTAGAGAACACACTAAAAACCTCCTCTTAAAGACAAAATTAGATAGGAACATGGATGTCAATGGCTGGGTGTGAAAGAAATCTGCCCTGTGTTCAAAAAGGGCTGGAGCAAATGAGCTGTCAAAATGTCCACACCTATTCCTAAGCCAAGTCTTCCTATGTGGTAGACATATTAGCTCGATTGCTCTAGTCCTTTTTGAGTTATGAGAGGTTAGGGGTTACGATTTCGGCCCAACCTAGACTGAACGGACTAGTTTCCTCCCTAGACCTCCATCAAACTTTTTAAAAATCCATTAGATACCCCTTCTAGATTAATTTGTACATTTTTCGGTAGAAAAATGAACCGGCCGAAGGCCGATTCTTCCAAAATTACAGGCTCACTATCGTTCGCCAGGAACAAAATCGACACCTATATAGCACGAAAGGTCTTAATATTGACAAAGAAATTGGGCGAAAGGTTATGGTTTCTGGCCAACCTTCGCTATAGGCATTTCGTCTATTTCTTACACATATAAATACAACAAAAACCATAGAGAAGGATGGAAGAGAGTTATCCTGACTATACTCTATTTTTTTCCAGCTGATCGTAAATTGAATCTCTTATTAGCTGAGTTCTCGATACTTAATGGAAATATATGAAACTACTATGGCTGTGTGTCATATTAATGCCAAGTTTTCATAATTAACATCATATTTCGCTACAAAATTTACCTTATAGCTGAGTAACCAAGATAGAAACACGACAATTTAGGCTCAGCTGGAAAAAAAATAGACTATAGGATTCGAACCCTCTCTCCCCAGGTATATTTACGGAGTTGGGCACCGTAACCACTTGGCCATGAGCGGATGCTACGGTGCCCAGCTCTCCCAAATATAACTGGGATGAGTGGGTTCGAATCCTGGTCAGGATGCCTCTTTCCCAACCTGTCCGACATATCATTAGACAGAGAAGGATATAACCATTTTTCATCCGGTTATGATGAACAGAGAATAGCGTTAGCCACAATATCCCGATACCGATGTAATGGTAATAGAATAGTTATGCCTATAGAGTATTGAATGGTGTACCGGAAGTGAGGATGGTGGTATGATGGGGTTGGCCTGTATTGCTGGCTTCCGGTGGCCTTTACTGATTTGTGTGTTGGTCCTCCACCCTATGTACAGTCGGCCTAATAAGTCATGTCTCGGCACCAAGTATATTTCGATCAATAATTGGTATCAGCAATGTCTAAAATTTGATTTATTCATTTTCGAGTGAGATATATAAACATGTTCCTATCTTTACACCCCATTCAACATCTGACAGACAGTAATACAGCACACATCGATCAAAACGTGATGGCAGCAACGACACGACTTATTTGGCCAACCGTACAGTTGGCCAAATAAGTGATGTCTCGGCACCAATTATATTTCGAATAATAATTGGTATCAGCAATGTCTAAAACTTGATTTATGTGTTTCGAATGAGATATACAAGCATGTTCCTACACTTGCCCACCCTATTCAACATCTGACATTAAGGGGAGGTTTTTAGTTTGGTCTCTAGGTATCCATCAAGCTTAAGATTACACCCCCTTGAGCCCCTTTCAAGATAAATTTGTACATTTTTCGGTAGAAAAATGTCCCGGCTGAAGGCCGGTTCCTCTTAAATTACAGGCTCGCTATCGCTCGCCAGGATAAAATCGACACTAAATGGTACGAAAGGTCTTAAAATTGACAGAAATGGGTCGAAAGTTCTTAAAATCGTCAAAATAATGGGGGCGAACGTCTTAAAAATAGAAAAGCAATGGGGCTATACATGAGGGAAAAAGGAGTCAAGAAAAAAATCCCTCAAGTGGAAACCTCCCCTTAATACAGCACAGAGCGAGCCAAACGTAATGACAGCTGAGACATGACTTATTAGCGCCACTGTACCAGGCTCACTGACTGACACATACCAGGGCGGTGACCACGATAAGAAAGCAGGACATGACGTACCAAATTATAGGATAATAGTGATTGTAATAATGTGCAAATGATACATTATTAATTTAAGATTCGAATCCCGTTGAAACTTTGGTACAGTGCCGGTAGCTATAAGATTTATGCATACATGTTTCAATATGGATGAAGTATCGTGAATGAAATGATTAATATAAAGATTCTGGATGACCTTGATATGCCCCAGGGCCTTGAAGCGAATTGTATTTCCAATCCATTTATGTACAGACCTATGTTACTGAGTACATACTATATAGGATACTTTACAACACGACACGTAGGCCTATTATTATAACGTACACGAGGCCTACCAGTACTGGCCAAAATGCTCTAGACCACCATCTTCAACTCTCGCTATTAATTTCTGCAACAATAGTGGCCTATCCTCTAACTTCCACTCTGTGGAACACCACCTCTCCTCTGCCAAACCCTGATCTTCTCTTGCTCACCGAAACACAGTTGTCTGGGACTACTGACAGCAAACCATTTTCTATATCCTCCTACTATATCTATTCTCAGTTTCAAGCCAAAGGTGGATGTTGCATATATGTACGCAACAATCTTGCTTTATCTCGTGTTTCCAACTGTGATTCTTCTGAATTCTCAACTCTCTGGTTAAAGCTTTCTTATCACTCACAAACTAAATATTTCTGCGCTGTTTATAGTCTACTGACTATCCAAAATTCTTCTAAAGTGGAACACATTCTAACCATCTCTCCTTTCGCAGAAATCTCCATGCAATTTCAATGTCCACCACCGCCAATGGCTCTCTTCTCTTTCCACCGACCAACCTGGTGAACAAGCCTATATCTTTTCTATCCTAAATTACCTAGAGCAGTTAGTTCACCAACCCACCCGTATCCTGGATAGCTACGAAGATTGGCCCAACATTCTTGACTTATTTCTAACCTCTAGCGCTTCTGTTTATATTGTAAATAATTTCTCTCCTCTGGGATCATCCGGCCATAAACTTATCTCTGTCACCTGTCCTATCTCTCCAGTACGGCCACCCGATCCTCCCAGCCAACAGCAGTTGTGGCACTTTGGCACTGCCGACTGGGAGGCTCTTCGGCAGTATTTCTTTGATTTCCCATGGAATGACTTTTGCTTCCGTGGTCGGGGACCCTCTTAGAGTGCTGAACGTATTACCGAGGTAATCCTCTCGGGTATGGAAGCCGTCTATTTTCTTTTTCTCAGTCTAATGCAAAACAAATCTTGGTTTACTCACGCTTGTTCTACTGCTGTCTGCAATAAGGAGGAAGCATTCAAACGGTACCGTCGCCTTCAAACTCAAGAATATCATACTTTCTATGTTTCTGCCCGGAATCAAGCCAAATCTGTTCTTCGCCTTGCCAAACATTCTTTCATAAATAACAAATGCACTGAACTATCCAACTTTAGCTCTTCAGAAGCCTTCTGGCATCTAGCCAAAAGCCTCTCCAACAATTTTTGTCTTCGTCTTTCCCTTCTCTTTTCCACTCTGACGGTACTATCGTCACTTCTTCCTCTGACAAAGCTGAACTCTTTGCTAACACTTTCGCTAATAACTCCACTTTGGATGATTCCGGTGCTATTCCTCCCTCTCCTACTTATGCCCAACAACATAATCTCTTCTAAGGATGTACTTTCCATCCTCTCTGGGCTTATACTAAGAAGGCGTACGGACCGGATGTTGTTCCTCCTGTTGTACTCAAAAACTGTGCTTCCGTGCTGACTCCCTGCTTAGGCAAACTCTTCCGTCTCTGTCTTTCATCTAATGTCTTCGCTCTCATTCAACCTGTCCCAAAGAAGGGTGACCGTTTTCAACCCTCCAACTATCGTGCAATTGCTCTCATTTCTTGCATCTCTAAAGTTTTTGAAACTATTCTTACCTCAAAATTTCTTAATCATTTATCTACCCATGACCTACTCTCAGACCGCCAGTATGGCTTCCTTAACCCTTAACCAACGGCGCACGACATCTGTCGAGTTAAATAAATTTGGACTATGTGGCGGTGCACGACATCTGTCGAGTGCCATTTTCAGCACGTAATGTTGCTGAGAGAGAGAGCTGAGCGGTGGGACGAGCGTAGTAACCTTATGACCGCTCCCCACGACCACCGCGGGTGTACTGAACTGTATTCTACCTTCCTCCCCCTCTTCTCACTCGCTACACAGGGAATTATGTACGGAAATTACCTTATTTTAGGTTTTTTGCACTCGTGTTGCACGATCGTTGCAAGAGAACCAGTGGTCGTACAAGGATGGTTCGGGTGTCATTGGAAAGCTCTGTTTACGCCCTTTCAGGGATATATACTTGTTTTACGCTCTGGGTCTTGTTTATGCATGAAAATGAGCACGGAAACAACCCTATTTAGGGTAAAAAAAAAACGCTGGGCGGCACAGTGTAAAATACCCTACCACCCGCTCTTTGTGTGTTAAGGGCCGCTCTACTGGTGATCTTCTTTCTAATCTTACTAACTCTTGGTCATCCTCTATTCAGAACTTCGGTAACACTTTTTCTGTTGTGCTAGACATATTAAAGGCCTTCGATAGAGTCTGGCACAAATCCCTCATTTCCAAACTACCCTCCTTCTGTTTCTATCCCTCTGTGAGTGCCTTTGTCTCTAATTTCCTTTCCGGCCGTTCCATAGTTGCGGTTGTAAATGGCCACCGTTCACTTCCTCAACCTATCAACTCCGGTGTTCCTCAGGGTTCTGTCCTATCTCCAAATCTCTTCCTATTATTCATTAACAACCTTCTCAACTACAACCAGCCCCATTCACTCATATGCTGACGACTCTACATTACATTATTAAACTAGCCTTCCTCAACATCATTCACAGCAGGAACTCCAAAACTCACGTAATTAGGCCATAAAGCACCTATCTTCTGATCTCTCTACTATCTCTAATTGGGGAAGAGAAAACCTTGTTACTTTCAATGCTTCCAAAACTCAATTTCTTCATCTGTCTACTCGATGCCCCCATCCAAAAAACTATGACTTACTCTTCAACAACATACAAATTAACCCTTCGTCTTCTCTTAATATTCTTGGTGTCTCTTTTTCTTCTGCTTTGTCTTGGCAAGATCATATTAACTCTTGTTAAAACAGCTTCCCACAAACTGGGCGTGCTCAACCGCCTCCGGGGGTTCTTTACCCTTACACACCTCCTTGATCTGTACAGAGGCACAGTGCGTCCATGTATTGAGTATTGTTCACACGTGTGGGGAGGATCCTCTTGCACAGCACTTCTAGACAAAGTGGAAAAGAAATCCTTCCATCTCATTAACTTATGTCCACTCACTAATTCTCTGCAGTCTCTCTCTCTCTTTGCCACAATGGTGCATCTCTCTCGCCATTCTACCGCTATTACAATAATCAGTGTTCCTCAAAGCTCTCCCAGTGTATACCACTCCCTCTCGTAGAGCATGTAGCACCCATCTTGCAACACAATCCCACCCCTACCCTGTGCAACTCTCCAACCCAAGAGTGAAATGTTATTCTCAATCTTTCTTCTATTTAACAGCTGAGCTCTGGAACTCTCTCCCAGAATCAGTCTTACCCTCATCCTATGACTTATATTGCTTCAAACTCCGTGTGTCCAGGTATTTTGGTTCGAACGTCCCTTGGTTTTGACCCTGTCACTCTTTCAACTCTTGGGGACTCGTCACAGGCAGTTCTGCCTTTTGTCTCCCTCACTCACATAGAACACAAAATGTATTATATCGTATATTTATTGTTCCAGTTTTTCATTTCATGATTTCTGACTCGAGCGCAGCAAAGTCATAGGGTGACCTAGGGTTAAAGGACCCTGGGGTGACCCAAGGTCGATGGGGTAGCGTAGGTATTAAAGTGGCATTGACGTGTGTGTGTGTGTGTGTGTGTGTGTGTGTGTGTTTGTGTGTGTGTGTGTGTATGTATGTATGTATGTGTGTGTGTATGTATGTATGTATATGAGTGTGTGTGCGTGTGTGTGTGTGTGTGTGTGTGAACACCATATTTAACCCTTTCCCTTTTCTCCTCTTCCCCAGGTTCCGGACTCGGGTGATGGTGGGTCCTGGCAGCTGAGGGTGGAGGGTCAGGAAGGAGTAACCTGGGTGTTTAAGAGGCTGGTTGACCTGTCCTTCCAGTCTAAGTTCCTTACCATCCTCATCCAACCCTCCAGACCGGTGTACAACGCTGGACAGACAGGTACTTTTTTCACCTACTGTACAGTATTGTGTTTGTTGTTGCTGTTCCCCAGGCTGTCTGGCTGAACAGCCCCAGGTTCCGAGCAAAGCCAAGGCCATAAACGAGCGCCCCCGCAAAACCCTCCCTGCTTACCACTAATAAAGCTCGGGTGACCAAAGCCACTCCAAGGCAGGGAGCTGAGGAGGGCGCGGAAATGTCCGGGAAACCAAAGCCCCACCCAAGGCCCTATGCCCCTCAGCAATTATGAAGGGAAAGTTGAGGGGCAAAGGAAAAATGTGACGCTTTGACTCCCAATGTGCCAACCTTTAGGTTGGCAGTAGGGAGGTCAATCCACGGAAGAGACACCCTCACTTGAGATCTAGAAAATATATAAGTAAAAGGAACAGTCAGGGTAAGCTATGGGTATGGCAGAGATCGTTCAGCTCTCACTCTGATAGACCAGCCCATCACCACATGACTAGAACCCAATCCTCTCAGCATCAGCTAAGAAGGCCCTATAAAGCCGCCTTTGGCGGGGGGATAGCTCCCGTATTTCAACTCCTTTCGGGGTTGAGCACCCGCCTCCTACTGTACAGTTATATATAGGGGTTGCCGGCCTCTTTCTAGTATTGTTGTGACTTGTAGGGATGCTGCTATCTAAACCCTTTCACGCACATATGACGCAGAGGTTGCCAGATTAGCAATAAGAAATAGAGTTCTCTCACTCTTATAATTACCTCTCCAAAATTAGTGTTCTGCCCACAGCTAACTCAAAGACAACTGCAGAGGTTGAAGTAACTAAACTAAAGGTTTCTAAATACCCCTGATGGTAACAAAGGCTTTAAAGTATCCCCAATAGGCTCAATACAGCTAACTCAAAGACAACTGCAGAGGTTGAAGTAACTAAACTAAAGGTTTATAAATACCCCTGATGGTAACAAAGGCTTTAAAGTATCCCTAATAGGCTCAAAATCGTGTTATATGTCGGAGAGGGTTAAAATAATGAAAATATAGAATATACAGTATTGACACATACACACACATCTATCTATCTATCTATTGCCTGACGCCGTGATCCCCGAAGGGGTGGCCACGAACGAACCGCCCCCATGCACCTCTGTCCCCAGTCAGTCGACGCCCCTCCCCCCAACCAGCACCGCCTTCGTTCATGTACTTCCTCACTCCATCCTTCCACCTCATATTCGGTCTACCTCTCCCCCTCTGTCCCTCCACCTCGCTCTCGTACACCCTCTTAGTCATTCTCTCGCTTTCCATATGTTCCATATGGCCGAACCATCTCAAGTTGTTCCTTTTCACACTTTCCAGCACATCTACCTCCACACCACACCTCCTTCTTACTTCCTCATTAGTCTGTCTATCCCTCCATGTAACTCCGCACGCACTCCTTAAGTAATTCATTTCCACTGCTCTCACTCTTGGTCTGAGTCTCTCAACCAACGTCCATGCTTCGCTTCCGTAAGTCAGTGTCGGGATTACCACACTGTCATGCAAGGACTTCTTCACTTCCATACTGACCACCCTATTTCTTGTTACTGCTTTTAGCGTTCCTACAACCCTCTTCCCCTGTTGTACCCTCTCCCGCACCTCTTCATCCATAGTCCCATCTTTACTCAACACACTGCCCAGATACTTAAAAGAGTTGACGATCTCCATAGCCTGACCGTTCAGCTTCACCTCACACTCTGTGACTTCACCCCTTTCGAAGACCATAACCTTGCTCTTCCCCGTATTTACCTTCAAATTCCGTTTTTCGCACACTGTTCCAAACTCATTTACCAGACCCTGCAACTCCCATTCATTATCACTCATCAGAACTGTATCATCCGCAAACAGCAGTATAGGTAGCTTCCACTCAATTCCCTCCCTTTTCAGCGATACACCAACATCCACTGCTCTTGATAGTATTTCTTTCATAACTCCATCCATATATACAGTAAACAACCACGGGGACATCACACACCCCTGTTTCAAACCAACATTCAGGTCAAAGAACTCGCTCTGCTCACTCTCCACACGTACTGCCGCCTTTGCACCCTCATACATGCTCTTCACTGCTTTCAGCAACTTGCCCTCTACTCCGTATATTCTAAGTACTTTCCACAAACCTTCTCTATCCACTCTGTCATAGGCCTTCTCCAAGTCCATAAAGGCAACATACACCTTTTGTTTCTTCTCCAGATACTTCTCCACAACACAATTCAGGGTAAAAATCTGATCTACACATCCTCTTCCCTTCCTAAAACCTCCCTGCTCGTCGCCTATCCATTTCTCCGTTCTCACTCTCACTCTCTCAATCACTACCCTACTGTATACCTTCCCTACTACGCTTAGAAGACATATTCCTCGGTGGTTACCACACACTCCTCTTTCCCCTTTGCCCTTATATAGGGGGACTATTATGCCAGTCTTCCAGTCATCGGGTGCACTCCCCTTCTCCCATGCTAGTTTGCACATTTTCCATACCCATTCTATCACTATCTCACCACCATACCTCAACATTTCCCCACACACTCCATCTGTTCCTGGTGCTTTCCCCAACTTCACTCTTTTCATGGCTTCCCACACTTCTGACCTCCTGATCCCCACCTCCTCCTCCACTACTTCTCTTCTTCTCCCTCCCATACCATATCCAGCTATGTTTGCTGGCTCTTCATTCCTTTCATTTAGCAACTCACTGAAGTACTCCCTCCATCTTTCGACTCTCTCTTGCTTCTCGGCTAGCATTCTCCCATTCTTATCTTTCACACCCTTACTGTTTCCCTTGCTACCTTCCCTAACTTTCTTGACTTCTTTCCAGAACAGTTTCTTACTCTCCCTCCATTTTACACTCAGATTCCTTCCAAATTCCTCATCTACTCTTCTCTTACTTTCCTTCACTACTCTCTTCACCACCCTCTTACTCTCCACGTACCTCGCTCGTTTCTGTCTCTCGGAATCTTCATTCCCTCTACTACCCAACCACTCTCTATATGCTTTCTTCTTTTCTTCCACAGCTATTCTTACCTCTTCTGTCCACCATGCTGTACCTTTCACTCCCCTCCCTCTTCTCCTCACTCCACACACCTCCTCACATGCTGCACAGATCTCATCCTTAAACACCTTGCTCATCTCCTCCACTTCCTCCATAACTTCCAGGTCGAACCCACCTAGTCGTCTTTCCACTGCTCTCCTGTACTCCTCCCTGATTTCCTCCTCCTGCAACCTCTCCACCCTCCTCACCATTCCACCCTTCTCTCGCCTCCCTCCCGCTCTCCTCACCCACTTCTTTTGTATCCTAACCTTAGCTACCACTACATAATGATCAGACAGACCCCCTCCAATACCCCAATACACCCTAGCATCCATCACAGATTTCTTCATTCGTTCATCCACACATACATAATCAATCAATGATTATTATACACACACATACTATACAGTATATATATATATATATATATATATATATATATATATATATATATATATATATATATATATATATATATATACAATTACCTAACGTATTATAGATGTAGCTAACCTAACTATGCTAATATATTTAGATTATACAACTACACCGCTTGAGACCAAGGTTGTCGGCGAACTATAGGTAGCGCCAACGAACTTGACAATAATCTTGACCCCTTAACTTATTATAACTAAAAATGAATGGAAGTAATCGGGCTGACATTTCTATCATTTGGGAAGAGTCCACCAGGAAATAGGTGTGGATATTTACAGCCACTTTGCTAATGAAAGTAATGGTATGGGTGGGGTAAACCGTGAGGTAGAAACAAAATGGCGTCCGTAAGTGAAATTGGCTGTACCCTCTTATCTAGGCACCCTTCATATAATAGTATACTATGGGGTAAACCGTGAGGTAGAAACAAAATGGCGTCCGTAAGTGAAATTGGCTGTACCCTCTTATCTAGGCACCCTTCATATAATAGTATGCTATGGGGTAAACCGTGAGGTAGAAAGAAAATGGCGTCCGTAGGTGAAATTGACAAAACTCTCTTATATAGGTACCCTTCATATAACGTTGTCTCTCTCTCCCTTCCCAGTGAGGTTCCGCGCCATATTGTTAACCCGGGAGCTGAAGACTTATGATGAGCCCGTGGATTTATTCGTCTTGGTGAGTACCCGGAGGTTTATTATGGGTAGTAGTGGTAGTAGTAGTAGTACTAGTAGTAGTAGTACCCAGATATTTATGGGTAGTAGGCTAGTAAAAAAAAAAAAAAAAAAAAAAAAAAAAGTAGTAGTAGTAATAGTAGTAGTACCCAGATATTTATTATGATGAATTTATTGTGTATGTTTAATACTATGACATTTATTGGCTATACTGTGTTATTTTCAAGATTATGTAGTTAAATATGGAGCTAATTATATACTGTATAACTTGGCTTTCATAGGATGCAGTGACGGTTTTTTTTTTTTTTTTTTTTTTTATTAAAGAGACAATGAACGGAGGAAGGAAAAACACAGATAAAACAAAAAGGTCCATGTGCCTGAAGGCATCCTCCATTCATAAAATGTTTGTAACAACTGGATTTAAACATTTGTAGATTGTAAGTTTGTGGAAAGCAATTCGAGGGAAGTTTCATATTTTACCATTGTGTCTCGAGACATTAGCTGCTAAGGGATTCAATTTATCGTCAGATGGAAAGAAACAAGAGTGTATTCTACCTTATGATCACACACACACACACACACACACACACACACACACACACACACACACACACACACACAGAGAGACACACACACACACACACACACACACAGACACACACACACACACACACACACACACGTATTATATATTTGCATGTTTAAGTTTAAGGGGAAATTTCCACTTGAGGGATTTTTTTCTGGACCCCTTTCTTCCTCATGGTTAGCCCCATTGCTTTTGAGATTTTAAGACGTTCGCCCTAGTAGTTTGGACGTTTTAAGAAATTTTGCCCCATTTCTGTCAATTTTAAGATTCGTGCCATTAAGGTGTTGATTTTTTTCTGGCGAGCGATAGCGAGCCTGTAATTTAAGAGCAACCGGCCTCCGGCCGGGACATTTTTCTACCGAAAAATGTACACATTTATTTTGAAAGGGGGTCTAGGGGGTGTAATTTTAAGCTTGATGAAAACGTAGGGAACAAACTAAAAACCTCCCCTTAAACGTAGGGAACAAACTAAAAACCTCCCCTTAACAGAAGTAGATTTTTATGAAGGATAGCAGCTGTTATACGATATTAGATTACACTTTGCACCACCTATGTTTGAGATTATGTTCCACGGCACTACAATAGTCGCATTGTATATTTCCTTCATTTATTCTATTGCAAATACAGAAGGGACTGGAGTTCTCGAAAAGGGGCTCCACTCCTGACGCTATTCTTGACTTACAGTGTGCTGGCTTAATAATCATGAAGGGTTGATAGCCTCTGAAGTCTTATTTTAAATAACTAAATAGCAAATGTGTTTTTATTTACATGCACTTATTTTTACCTATCATTACTTTTGAATGTACTGTAAATCATTACTTTTGAATGTACTGTAAATCATTACTTTTGAATGTACTGTAAATCATTACTTTTGAATGTACTGTAAATCATTACTTTTGAATGTACTGTAAATCATTACTTTTGAATGTACTGTAAATCATTACTTTTGAATGTATTGTAAATCATTACTTTTGAATGTAGTGTAAATCATTACTTTTGAATGTACTGTAAATCATTACTTTTGAATGTACTGTAAATCATTACTTTTGAATGTAGTGTAAATCATTACTTTTGAATGTACTGTAAATCATTACTTTTGAATGTAGTGTAAATCATTACTTTTGAATGTACTGTAAATCATTACTTTTGAATGTAGTGTAAATCATTACTTTTGAATGTACTGTAAATCATTACTTTTGAATGTACTGTAAATCATTACTTTTGAATGTACTGTAAATCATTACTTTTGAATGTACTGTAAATCATTACTTTTGAATGTACTGTAAATCATTACTTTTGAATGTACTGTAAATCATTACTTTTGCATGTAGTGTAAATCATTACTTTTGAATGTAGTGTAAATCATTACTTTTGCATGTAGTGTAAATCATTACTTTTGCATGTAGTGTAAATCATTACTTTTGAATGTAGTGTAAATCATTACTTTTGAATGTAGTGTAAATCATTACTTTTGAATGTACTGTAAATCATTACTTTTGAATGTACTGTAAATCATTACTTTTGAATGTACTGTAAATCATTACTTTTGAATGTACTGTAAATCATTACTTTTGCATGTAGTGTAAATCATTACTTTTGAATGTAGTGTAAATCATTACTTTTGCATGTAATGTAAATCATTACTTTTGCATGTAGTGTAAATCATTACTTTTGAATGTAGTGTAAATCATTACTTTTGAATGTAGTGTAAATCATTACTTTTGAATGTAGTGTAAATCATTACTTTTGAATGTACTGTAAATCATTACTTTTGAATGTACTGTAAATCATTACTTTTGCATGTAGTGTAAATCATTACTTTTGAATGTACTGTAAATCATTACTTTTGAATGTAGTGTAAATCATTACTTTTGAATGTACTGTAAATCATTACTTTTGAATGTACTGTAAATCATTACTTTTGAATGTACTGTAAATCATTACTTTTGAATGTACTGTAAATCATTACTTTTGAATGTACTGTAAATCATTACTTTTGAATGTACTGTAAATCATTACTTTTGCATGTAGTGTAAATCATTACTTTTGCATGTACTGTAAATCATTACTTTTGCATGTAGTGTAAATCATTACTTTTGCATGTAGTGTAAATCATTACTTTTGAATGTAGTGTAAATCATTACTTTTGAATGTAGTGTAAATCATTACTTTTGAATGTACTGTAAATCATTACTTTTGAATGTACTGTAAATCATTACTTTTGAATGTACTGTAAATCATTACTTTTGAATGTACTGTAAATCATTACTTTTGAATGTACTGTAAATCATTACTTTTGCATGTAGTGTAAATCATTACTTTTGAATGTACTGTAAATCATTACTTTTGCATGTAGTGTAAATCATTACTTTTGCATGTAGTGTAAATCATTACTTTTGAATGTAGTGTAAATCATCACTTTTGAATGTAGTGTAAATCATTACTTTTGAATGTAGTGTAAATCATTACTTTTGAATGTAGTGTAAATCATTACTTTTGAATGTACTGTAAATCATTACTTTTGAATGTACTGTAAATCATTACTTTTGAATGTAGTGTAAATCATTACTTTTGAATGTACTGTAAATCATTACTTTTGAATGTAGTGTAAATCATTACTTTTGAATGTACTGTAAATCATTACTTTTGAATGTAGTGTAAATCATTACTTTTGAATGTACTGTAAATCATTACTTTGAATGTACTGTAAATCATTACTTTTGAATGTACTGTAAATCATTACTTTTGAATGTACTGTAAATCATTACTTTTGAATGTACTGTAAATCATTACTTTTGAATGTAGTGTAAATCATTACTTTTGAATGTACTTAAATTATTACTTTTGAATGTAGTGTAAATCATTACTTTTGAATGTACTGTAAATCATTACTTTTGAATGTACTGTAACTCATTACTTTTGAATGTACTGTAAATCATTACTTTTGAATGTAGTGTAAATCATTACTTTTGAATGTACTTAAATCATTACTTTTGAATGTAGTGTAAATCATTACTTTTGAATGTACTGTAAATCATTACTTTTGAATGTACTGTAAATCATTACTTTTGAATGTACTGTAAATCATTACTTTTCTCCATGTTCATCAGTTAGTATGTAATATGTATAGAAGAACCAGCCTTTGGCCGGGAAATATTTCTATCGAAAAACTTACAAAATTATCTTGAAGGAGTGTCTTGGGGGGGGGTTAAGCATGATGGAAGTCTGAGGAAACTAAAACAATTAATATATATATATATATATATATATATATATATATATACAGGGTGTTCCAGAAATATGTGCCAAAAATCAGGGGATGTATTCCTGACACATAATTGAATGTAAATCACTAAATGACCATATAAGCAAATATCAATTTTTTTTTTTTTTTTTTTAAAGAGACAATGAACGGAGGAAGGAAAAACACAGATAAAACAAAAAGGTCCATGTGCCTAAAGGCATCCTCCATTCATAAAATGTTTGTAACAACTGGATTTAAACATTTGTAGATTGTAAGTTTGTGGAAAGCAATTCGAGGGAAGTGAATTCCAAAGAGTAGTAGCTCTGGGGATAAATGAATTCTGATAAGCAGAAGTTCTGCATTGTGGAGGAGAAAGTGTAAATTCATGGGCGCTCTCAGCTGCCCTAGTTCTACGGGGAAAGATGTGGAGAGGCGGCACAATTGAAGCAAGTTCCTCGGAACAATTGCTGTGAAAATATCTGTAGAATAATGCAAGGGATGCAACGTTTCTTCGTATGGCTAATGTAGGAAGGTCCTGTGTGATTGCAGGGTTATTGATTAATCTAATAGCTTTATTTTGAATTTTGTCCAACTGCCTCAATGCAACCACTCCACTTCCACCCCACAGAGGTGAACAGTAATCCATCTGAGAGCGCACATGACTTTTATATATTACGGCCAACTGCTCGTCAGTGAAGAATTCTCGAACTCTGTACAGGAGTCCCAGTTTTTTAGAGGCATTCTTAGCAATGCTTCTAACATAATGTGTCCAGCTCAAGTTAGTAGTTAATGTTACACCGAGAATGTCAATACTAGGGGAAGTGGGAATATTTACATCATTAAAAAATATATGGGAGTCAGTGAGATTCTGTCGGTTAGAAAATTGAATGTACTTGGTTTTCTGTGCATTAAAGGAAACTAGATTCTCTTGTCCCCATTCATTAATTCTAGAAAGGTCCTGGTTCAGAGAAATTGCAGTGTTTATTTTTGAATTTATAAGATCGGGTTGGGTGAAAGAATTGGTAAATGTGAAGGAACTGTGGAGTGTTGAGTCATCTGCGTAGGAATGTATTGGATTATGAGTGGTAGATATGAGATCATTGATATGAATGAGGAACAGAGTTGGGGCCAAAACTGATCCCTGGGGAACACCAGCATTTATTGAGTGAAATTGAGAATAAAGGCCATCTACCATTACACGTATTTTTCTGTTATGAAGATAAGAAGAAATTAGTGGAACTAATGATGCAAGGCCGTAGTGTGACATCTTCGACAATAAGGATTGATGCCAGACTCTATCAAATGCCTTTGATATATCCAGTGCTATTGTATGTGTTTCACCATGTTGGTCTGTAGCTTGGTTGATTTGATGCGTAAGAAGGCAAAGAATGTCTGCAGTTGATCGACATCGTCTAAAACCATATTGCCTATCACTGATTAATTTATTATTCTCCAGATGCTTAATTATGTGATTATTTAATATAATTTCAAAAACTTTGCCAAGAGTGGAAGTTATAGTTATTGGTCTGTAGTTTAATGGATCTGAAGAGGCACCTTTTTTAGGAACTGGATGGATGTTTGCTTCTTTCCAGGGTACTGGGAAGCATGAGGTATGAGTACACAGACGGAAAAATTTTGCCAATACAGGAGCGAGCACCAAGGAGCAATTCTTAAGTACTATTGGAGGAATTTCATCTGGACCAGGAGCCTTATCTACTGAGAGATTCTGCAAAATAGTTTTGACATGTCTGGTGTGGATCTTAAGTGAGGGAATTTCAGGCGAATTAAAATTAAGTACAGGGACATCTTGATTTATTTCATCTAAGGTTGAGTTGGTGGAGAAAATATCCGCAAGAAGGTTAGCTTTACCTCGTGGGTCACTTACAAGATTGCCAGTCGGAGATTTTAATGGTGGAATGGATGAAGCAGTAGTGAAGTTGGATTTGAATGAGTTAAGAGTAGACCAAAATATTTTGTTATCATTTGGATTATTTAGAAGTTTATTTGCCTGCTTATGGAGAAAGTTTGATTTAGTTAGGTTTAATACAGTTTTGGCATGATTTCTGATGTTTCTAAAGTAATTAAAGGCTTCATGTGTTTTTGATCTCGTGAATGCATTGTAGGCTATTGCTTTTTGTTCAGTTACTCTAGCACAATTATGGTCAAACCATTTAGGTGAATTAGATCTTTTACTGTACTTTTGATGAGGAATAAAAGTTTCCATTCCAATTTTTACAAAATCTTGTATGTGGCTCAAGGTGGAGTGTGCATCATTAGAAAAGAAAGAGGTCCAGGGAATATCAATAAAGAAACCTTGAAGACCCTCCCAGTCTGCCCTATCGTAATGCCATTTAGTCACCAAAACAGGTTCAGAGTGGGAAGGTGTGGTAGGTGATAGACAGGTGGCCTGTATCAGACAGTGATCAGAAGATCCAAGTGGGGACCTCACTGTAACATCATAATTTTCTGAATTGGTTGTTAAAAATAAGTCCAGTAGGTGGGAATTATGATTAGGATTATCTGGTACACGGGTGGGTTGGTTGACTAGTTGAATGAGATTAAATGAGTCTGCAAATAGCTCACATTCAAGACCAGCATCATCAGTCCTGGCTGAATGAGTGAGCCATTCAACATTATGGACATTAAAATCACCCAACACAGTGATTTCAGAAGAAGCATTTAAGTTGAGGACACTGAGTTGTGAGGACAGAGAATCAAAAAGACTTTGCTCTGGAGGAGTATTTGGGGAACGGTAGATGCAACACATGTATTTAAATTTACCAGCAGAAATTAATTTGTATATAGAATAATCAAAATAGGGACAATTGAAACTAGTAACCTCCTCCAGGGCAATTTCAGATTTTGCGAAGCAACACACACCACCTTTAGGTCTGAAATTTTGGAGCAGTTGATAACCTGGAAAATTAAATCTAGATGTGTCAGATGTGGATGTTACTTGAGTCTCTGTCAAAAAAAGGAGAGTAGGGGATTCTGCTTGAAGAAATTGGTGTACAGAATTGATGTTAGAGTGAAGTCCCCTTATATTACTAAAGAAATAGCTGTACTGACAAGCAGCTTTGGGACGTTGCAATGCTCTTGACACAGTCGCATGATGACGACCGGGAGGGCCCTGTGTCAATAACCCAACCCTGCCGGGGGTGGATATCCGAGGGACTACCAGGTTTGCTCTTAACAATTGTACTGCCATATTTATAAGGTAAGTGTATGGTGTTACATGTATGATATGTAGTGGGAAGAGTAGTATTTTATGGATAGAGGATAGCGATGTAGGGCAATGTCGTGAAGTTGGATGTGTATGTTATATAAAGAGGGTTTTCCTGATACCCCTGATGTGTGAGGCAGAAAGATATGTATCCAGCTACCAAGGCCTGGGAGAGAAAATGGAATTCAGGCTATTCCCTGAGTCTCCCGAAACCAGTTGTCGAGTTACAGCACCTAACAGGTCTGCTTGAATGTGTTTTACTCCGGGAATTGCTTGTAAATGAAACATTTACCAAGGACAACGTGATTTATTAACAAAATAAAACAGTATTTCCAGTATGACAATAAAATTACAGTAAATGTTCAAAATTCCTTGTAAATTGGAGTATTGCTACATGTCTGCTTGCACTTGGTTGTCTAAAACTGATTGAGCCACACGTTCAGCTCTCGATCTCTGGTTGTACTGGTGTTGCTGGGTGAGTGAAGACCTGTCCTTCCACTACCCCTCCACATGACCTTGGTGGGTCGCCACCCCCACCGTTTCCTCTTCATACACCATCCCCACTAAACCACCCAACAACACCTTGGTCGTTTATGGTATGTTACCGCGTACATGGTGATAACACTATCTCTCTCTCTCTCCCTCTCTCCAGTATCTGATACTGCACACACGAACGTATCATTACGATTCTTATTACTAACTTAGGTACAGGTTATCACATACTGTACATTCTACAGCTTTCGGCACATTCCTGACAAACCTGTCATCTTTGCTGTGTGCTGTATTACTTTACGGTCGTTAAGTAATTTCGCATCTGTCTCAGACATTTTGTACAATCCCTGGATTTAAACACATTCCTGGCAGACCTCGGAGGTGCTGTAACTCGAAAACTATTGAGAATTGCCAATATGGTCATTTCGTAATTTACATTCAATTATGTGTCAGGAATACATCCCCTGATTTTCGGCACATATTTCTGGAACACCCTGTATATATATATATATATATATATATATATTTATATATTTTATATTTATATATATATATATATATATATATATATATATACATATATATATATATATATATATATATATATATATATATATATATATATATATATATATATATATTTAGGGGAGGTGTGGTGGAGTGGTCTTGCCACTGGCCTGGTAATCCAAAGGTCCCGGGTTCAAATCCCGATGTATCAATGGGAAGATATTATTGGGATGGAATTTGTGCTGTACCTAGTATCAGTGGATTACCACAAGCCCACCGAAACGTCAATAAAATACCCTCATTGTTCCCTGATTAAATAGCACTGTATGAATATTCCCATATTCAAAATATGCTATTGGGGTGCAATGCCTGGTGAGTTATCTGCTCAACAGGTGGCGTTGTGTGTGTGTAAGTGTGAGAGTCCGAGTGTAGGGGGTGAGACAGTGAAGCACAGGAACGAGGTGGCTTCAGAGATGGGGTCGTTTCGGGCCATGAGTGAGCACCGTGCCTCATGTGAAGGCAAGATGGCAGGTGCTCGTTGTACTCTACGTGCTTCACATGTCTCACTCCCTAGACTGGAACAAGACCTCACGGGCTTCACTGTTCATTGTAAAGCGGTGAATGTTAAGGCTCTCAGCCTATGCCCGAGAGGAAGTAAGTTGGAATATAGAAAAAAAAAAAAAAAAAAAAATATATATATATATTATATATATATATAAATTAAGAAATCTATATGCACATCCCCCCAAGTCTAGGGTTAAGGCTCTCTATATAGGCAACAGTTCTGGCAAGCCTTCCTGTCCTGCTCAGTATGCGTTGTGGCAGGTCAGAGGGAGGGAAGAGGGCCGCCACGCACACTGATCTTCTCGGTTTAGGCTCTCCAGGTCCGCCTCCATATATCTTACTCCGTTCATTCTAGGATGGGCAGAAATCGTAATCTCTAACCTCTGTAACTCAAAAAGGGCTGAAGCAAATGAGCTGTCAATTTCCACACCTATTCCCTAGCCATGTCTTCCCATGTGGTAGAAATATTAGCTCGATTACTCTAGTCCTTTTTGAGTTAGGAGAGGTTAGGAGTTACGATTTCTGTCCAAGCTAGAATGAACAGACTGCGAACCTCTTATCGCAGGTGTCGTGCTCGCTTCTCCTTCTCTCCATCTGTTAAGGGGAGGTTTTTAGTTTGTTTTCTACTCCTCCAGCAATCTTAAAATTTCACCCCCTTGACCCTCTTTCAAGATAAATTTGTACATTTTTCGGTAGAAAAATGTCCCGGTTGAAAGCCGGTTCCTCTTATATTACAGGCTCGCTTTCGCTCGCCAGGATAAAATCGACACCTAAATGGCACGAAAGGTCTTAAAATTGACAGAAATGGGTCGAAAGTTCTTAAAATCGTCAAAATAATGGGGCGCACGTCTTAAAATTAGAAAAGCAATGGGGCTAAACATGAGGGAGAAAGGAGTCAAGAAAAAAAATCCTCAAGTGGAAATCTCCCCTTAACTTTCCTCTCTTTCATCCCTTTCTGTCTTTATCATATTTTTTCTCCTCTTCCCCTTTATCATCCTTTATCATCCTTTATCATCCCTTTATCATCCTTTATCATCCTTTTATCCTTTATCATCCTTTTATCATCCTTTATCATCCTTTATCATCCTTTTATCATCCTTTATCATCCTTTTATCATCCTTTATCACCCTTTATCATCCCTTATCATCCCTTTATCATCCCTTTGTCATGCTTTATCATTCCTTTATCATCCTTTATCATCCTTTATCACCCTTTATCATCCTTTATCACCCTTTATCACCCTTTATCATCCTTTATCATCCTTTATCATCCCTTT
>CM064527.1:4450703-4498440 GCA_032716605.1 Paralithodes platypus
CTCCACAATTAGTGTTCTGCCCACAGCTAACTCAAAGACAACTGCAGAGGTTGAAGTAACTAAACTAAAGGTTTCTAAATACCCCTGATGGTAACAAAGGCTTTAAGGGGAGATCTCCACTTGAGGGATTTTTTTCTTGACCCCTTTCTCCCTCATGTTTAGCCCCATTGCTTTTGATATTATAAAATGTTTGCCCCATTAATTTAGCGATATTAAGAACTTTCACCCCATATTAAGACCTTTCGTGCAATTCAGGTGTCGATTTTATCCTGGCGAGCGATAGCGAGCCTGTAATTTAAGAGGAACCGGCCTTCGGCCGGGACATTTTTCTACCGAAAAATTTACAAATTTATCTTGAAAGAGACTCAAGGGGGTGTAATTTTAAGCTTGATGGAGGTCTAGGGAACAAACTAAATACCTCCCCTTAAAGTATCCCTAATAGGCTCAAAATCGCGTCATATGTCGGAGAGGGTTAGCTTTCATAGGCTGAACTTGTCTTTCTGTACGCAAGATTTATAAAAGATCTTATGACAATATTCCATTAAGTTTAGGAGATAGTCTCTTTATTCCTTCCTCGAGTACAGTTAAGGGAGGGTCACCGTTTTTGTTTTATATTTCTCTCCTTTTCTCTCTTTCCCTGACTTGTATCCATTCGGCTCCATTCAGCCGACTATTTTAAGACGTTTATCCCCATCCAGGTGTCGATTTCTTCCTGGCGAGCGATAGCGAGCCAGCGTTATATGGAGAAATCCGGCTTCGCCGGAGACATTTTTCTATCGAAAAATGTACAAATTTAGCTTGCTGTCAAAACAAAAATATATATATGCTGGCTCGCTACCGCTCGTCAGGAACATATTGACACCTGGATGGGGGTAAACGATATAAACCAGTAGGCTGAATGGGGCCGAATTGATACAAGCCAAAGAGAGAGGGAGAGAAGGAGAAAACAGCGAGGTGGGCTCCCTTAATTAACGGTAAGTTAAGATTAGATTACCACCCACACCTAAAACGAGCCCTACGAGACTAAGAGAGACTATTAGGTCTCGGTAACTCAGGCCCACTCTCCAATTATCAGCAATCTCTTTCTCTTTGCCGCAATGTTGCATCTCTCTCACTATTCTATCGTTATTACACTAATCAGTGTTCTACAGTAATCTCTGAGTGTATACCATCTCCTCTTCGTAGAGCACGTAGCACCCGTCTTGCAATACAATCCCACCCCTACTCTATGCAACTCTCCAACCCAAGAGTGAAACGTTATTTTCAATCTTTCTTACTATTCAACAGCTGCGCTGTGGAACTCTCTCCCAGAATCAGTGTTTCCCTCTTCCTATGACTTAAATTGCATCAAACTCCGTGTGTCCAGGCATTTTGGCTCGAACGTCCCTTGATTTTGGCCCTGTCACTCCTTCAACTTTGGAGGAGGCACTTGCCACAGGCAGTTCTGCCTTTTGTCTCCTTCACTCACATAGAAAAACAAAACACGAATATTTGGACTGGAACCCAATACTGCCTGGATGCTGCATTGTTAGACAAACGTGCACATAGACAAACAAAGGAGTACAAAGGAAATCAAGCAACAACAGATCTAGTGACCCTTCTAGGCTGCTTGTCCTCCAAAACACTGAGGATCAAGTGTCCAAACAGTGGTTTAGAGTGGGTAAGGGAACATTGGAAAGGGAACTACTGCCCTGCCACTAACGTGGCAGGACTAGGAAGTTAGTAGGGGACATATGGGTTAGTAACTGAGGGGAGGATAAAATAAAGTTATTCATTTACAAACGCAGTCAGTCGGGGGTTTGATGCGAGATATTTGTCTAGGCGGAATTTAAATGAATCAACGGTGCTGCAGTCTATAACGTCTCGGGGAAGCCCATTCCACAAGTTGACAACTCGATTGAAGAAGAAATTCTTAGATTTGTGTGAGTTAAAAGATTTACCAATAATTTTGCAACCGTTTCCCTGCGTGTAATTAGATTGGTCGATAGTGAAGTACTTACTACAGTTCATATTGTCGATGCCTTTGATGATTTTGAACACTTGAATTAAGTCACCTCTTAATCTGCGCTGGGTTAAAGGAAATAGATTTAATTCTCTAAGACGCTCTTCGCATAAGGAGATATTTTGGGCTTTTATGGACTTGGAAAAAGCATATGATCGTGTGGACCGTGAAGCAATGTGGAAGGTGTTAAGGATTTATGAAATTGGAGGAAATTTGTTAGAAGCAGTTAAGAGTTTTTATGAAGGGAGCAGAGCATGTGTGAGAGTAGGAAATGGTGAGTTGAGTGAATGGTTTGAGGTAAAGGTAGGTTTGCGACAGGGTTGTGTAATGTCACCATGGCTGTTTAATATGTTTATGGATGGTGTGGTGAAAAGGAGAACTATGGGAAGAGGATTGGGTTTAGTAGGAAAGAATGGTAGAAATTGGGAGTTGAATCAGTTGCTGTTCGCTGATGACACAGCATTGGTGGCGGATTCTGATGAGAAACTGCAGCGGGTAGTCAAAGAGTTTGGTGTGGTTTGTGGAAGGAGGAAACTGAAGGTGAACGTCAATAAAAGTAAAGTAATGGTGTGTAATAGGGGAGAGCATAGGGTGAGTCTAGATGTGAGGCTGGATGGGGAAATATTGGAACAAGTAGAGTGTTTTAAATATCTAGGAGGAACAATAAGCAGGAGTGGAGGTAAAACAGAGAGTGTGTGAAGGAAGGAAGGTTTTCGGAGCAATGGGAAGTATGTGGAAGACGAGAAATCTCGGAGTGAAAGTAAAAAGTGCACTGTATCAAGGAATTGTTGTGCCAGCAGTGATGTATGGGGCTGAGACATGGGCTCTGAAGAAAAAGGAGAAAAGAGGGCTGGATGTGATGGAGATGAGCTGCTTGAGGAGTATGTGTGGAGTTACTCGTAGAGACAGATTGAGAAATGAAGAGATACGTAGGAGAGTGGGGCAGCAGGAACATTTGCCAGCCAGAGTGGACACAAGGGTGCTGAGCTGGTATGGTCATGTTGAACGAATGGGAGATGAAAGGCTTGCAAAGAGAATATGTGAGTCAGGTACAAGGGGAGATAGAAAGGCAGGAAGACCCCCATTGAGATGGAGAGACTGTGTAAGAAAGGCTTTGGATGATAGAGGAATGACTATAGATCAGGCAGGGGAAGTGGTGGTGGACAGGAGTGAATGGAGAATGCTTGTGAATAGTTGAGTGAACACGTGGTCATTTGGAGTAAGGGGTCAGGCGCAAGTTGGACTAGATAATAGTCCATCAGGCGCCTGGCCCGGGGAGACGATTAATATGAAGGGTGTGCCTGGAAGTGTGGTGGGAGGGCTTGTCGCTTTGGCTCCGCTGCATGTCTGCCTGCCGAGATCGGAACCTCTCCTGGTGGTCAGGGGCCGGGGGAGTGCTGGAGCGACCTTGGTAACCCTGGTCTCTGGGTCTTCTCCTGGGTGACCTGGATGTGTGAGAGTTTGTGTTTTTTATCTGTGTTTATTTTTTGTTTTATGTTGTTTTTGTGTTTTCCCTGTTCTTGCTCTGTCTTGAGTCGGCTACCCCCAAAATGGGGATTGGGCCTGAGCATATAGATAGATAGATAGAAGACGCTCTTCGTATGGTTTGTTCTTTAGGCTAGGTATCATTTTGGTAACTCTACGTTGAACTCGTTCTAGCTTGTTTATGTCTTTTTGGTAATAAGGGCACCAGCATTGAACGCAGTATTCCAGAAGAGGGCGGACTAAGGAATTGTAAAGGGTTAGGATTACGTCTTTGGATTTATGCTCAAATGATCTGCCTATAAAGCCAATTATTTTGTTTGCCTTCTTAACAACTTCTGAACATTGTTGACTCGGTTTTAGGTTACTCGATATTGTTACTCCCAGATCGGTTTCTCTGTTTACATTCTTAAGCTGAGTGCCATTCATCGAATAGTTTGCTTTCTCATTTAGGTATCCGATATGTAGTACTTTACATTTATCCGCACTGAAACTCATTTGCCAAATTTGGGCCCAATGTGACAATTTATCTAGATTGTGTTGCATATCGTCAACTTGATCTTTTGAGAGTACGCTATTTGCAATTTTTGTATCGTCAGCAAATTTTGAGATTGTACAGGTGAGACCCTCATCTATGTCGTTGATGTAAATTAGAAAGAGAATTGGTCCTAGTACCGATCCCTGGGGTACCCCGCTACTTACATTGGTCCATTTAGATGCCTTACCGTTTATGACTACTCTTTGCTTTCTGTCGCTGAGCCAATTTTCTATCCATTTCAACACACCGTCTTGTATTCCATGCGCTTTTAGTTTTAGCAGTAAACGTTTGTGGGGAACTTTGTCAAAGGCCTTTTGAAAATCAAGGTATATAATATCTACAGCTTTACTCTCATCGTAGAGGTTGAGGATATCGTGGAAGAAGTCTAAGAGGTTTGTTAAACAGGAACGTTTTTTGCGAAAGCCGTGTTGAGTATCTTTAAGTATGTTATTTTCCTCTAAGTGATTTACGAGTCTGTCTCTTATGACCGTTTCTAGCATTTTACATACAACTGAGGTTAAGCTAATTGGACGATAGTTACTGGGTAGGTGTTACGTGCACATAGACAAACGTGCACATAGACAAACGTGCACATAGACAAACGTGCACATAGACACACATGCACATAGACAAACGTGCACATAGACAAACGTGCACATAGACAAACGTGCACATAGACAAACGTGCACATAGACAAACGTGCACATAGACAAACGTGCACATAGACACACGTGCACATAGACAAACGTGCACATAGACAATGTGCACATAGACACACGTGCACATAGACAAACGTGCACATAGACAAACGTGCACATAGACACACGTGCACATAGACAAACGTGCACATAGACAAACATGCACATAGACACACATGTACATAGACAAACATGCACATAGACAAACGTGCACATAGACAAACGTGCACATAGACACACGTGCACATTCTGACATACGGAGCCCTGTATGTTAATTTAAGAGTTAGAATTAGAGTTCAAGGAGCCAAACTACCCAAGTGGTGAAGCAGACTAGCGAACGAGCGAGTGGGCAAACCATCTCGCCCCATACCAGCATGCTAGCCTTCACACCTCGATGACCGATGCTATGACGTATGATCGACGCCAGGAGCTGTGAGTGGACCACGCACCTGTTATGTGATTCGAGGAGCTATGATTGGAGCGCGCACCATCACTCGCCTCCTGATTCGTTCCTACACCATCATTGTTTGGTATATAAGACCCGAGTTGTGGGCATTCAAATCAGTCTCATTTGGAGTTGGGGAAGGTGAACTTGCAGCTGGAGGAAGACGGGGTGAAGTATTATAATGGGATTTGTGACTGTCAGTCAGATTATATAAATGTGTGTTAAGTGTGTTCGGTGTAAACACTTACGTTATGTTGGTTAGTGAGATATGTGATTGGGAATTAACGTGATGTGTTTAATGTGTGTAATGTGTTTAACTATTTAATTGGGAATTAACGTGAACACTACTATTATGTGTTTAACGATTTAATTGGGAATTAACGTGAACGCTACTATTATGTGTTTAACTATTTGATTGCGAATTAACGTTAACGCTACTATTTATGTACTTAACTATTTGATTGGGAATTAACGTTAACGCTATTATTATGTACTTAACTATTTTAGTTGACTAACTTGTGGACTAAAGCAACTCTTTAAGTAATTGGGTTATGATGAAAGTAATACTATTGTTTTATATTAATACTTACGAGTTCTTTCATTTTCTTTTAATTAAGCTTACATTGCTTAACGGTGCTTAGTACGGTGATGCTATTGTCTCGTATTAGTAATATCGCCTTAGACTAACATGGCTGTGATAATATTACTTCTAGTGATTTCCTAAGCTGAAGAAAATTCTTTTGCTTCAAAATATTATATTTTGCTTTTCATATTATTTGAGTGAGACCTGAATCGAATCTATGAAACGATCCTGTAACTTTATTTACTCATAATCAAACCTCAATGTTACGTGGTTAAGAAATACATTTAACTAATTATTAAATATATATCTAACTTTTTATGTGACTTTGATATTACTCCTGATGATAATAATAATAATACTATTAACGTAAGACAAGAACCAAGAATAATTACATTAAATATAAATAAAAGGACATATAAGAAAACTATCTATTCATTTCAAAAAGGGTAAGAGACAGAAATATTCTTACTTTAATATTTATCTTTCAAGACTTTTTATAAAATTAATAGTCCTTCTTTAGCTATAACTTATTCGGTTCATAACCATAGCCTACTAAGCTTCGGTTAAATAATAATTCTTTATAAATACTACATGACTTTAATTAGTTTCAGTATTTTTCATAAGTAAAGAGTATCAGTCAATAAAGGATACCAAGTCCTAAGATCCAAAAGGAAAGGAAGCAACAACAGGAAATTATTTTATTAGATTTTACTTTTGTTTTGCCTTCAGCTGACTGATACCTTAATATATATCTCTGTGCTATCTAGATTCATCAAGTTAACCACTTGAGGATCAAGATACGTAACAACATAGACAAACATGCACATAGACACACGTGCACATAGACAAACGTGCACATAGACAAACGTGCACATAGACAAACATGCACATAGACAAACATGCACATAGACAAACGTGCACATAGACAAACTTGCACATAGACAAACGTGCACATAGACACATGCACATAGACAAACGTGCACATAGACAAACGTGCACATAGACAAACGTGCACATAGACAAACGTGCACATAGACACACGTGCACATAGACAAACATGCACATAGACACGTGCACATAGACAAACGTGCACATAGACAAACGTGCACATAGACAAACTTGCACATAGACAAATGTGCACATAGACAAACGTGCACATAGACACACGTGCACATAGACAAACGTGCACATAGACACACGTGCACATAGACACACGTGCACATAGACACACGTGCACATAGACAAACATGCATATAGACACACGTGCACATAGACAAACGTGCACATAGACAAACGTGCACATAGACAAACGTGCACATAGACAAAAGTGCACATAGACAAACTGCACATAGACAAACGTGCACATAGACAAACGTGCACATAGACACACGTGCACATAGACAAACGTGCACATAGTTGTTGTTGTTGTTGTTGTTTGTTGTTGTACAGTGGAGGTTAATAAGTGTTGTCAGATATTTCACAAAGTTTCGGACACTGACTAATACTCTGAGGGATAAGCACTTTTCCCAGTAACTATAAAGATACCAATAACACCTTTTGATCGTAAACCACTGGAATCTATAACAACACTTAAGGGGAGGTTTTTAGTTTGGTCTCTAGATATCCATCAAGCTTAAGATTACACCCCCTTGAGCCCCTTTCAAGATAAATTTGTACATTTTTCGGTAGAAAAATTTCCCGGCTGAAAGCCGGTTCCTCTTAAATTACAGGCTCGCTATCGCTCGCCAGGATAAAATCGACACCTAAATTGCACGAAAGGTCTTAAAATTGACAGAAATGAGTTGAAAGTTCTTAAAATCATCAACATAATGGGGCGAACGTCTTAAAATTAGAAAAGCAATGGGGCTAAACATGTGGGAGAAAGAGGTTCAGAAAAAATCCTCCAGGTGGAAATCACCCCTTAATAACCCCACTTGTACATAGTGAACACACAGGCTGTACCAAAGCTGACACACGCCACACCGGTATTACATTGAACACATTTGGTGATGGGCTGGTCTATCAGAGTGAGAACTGAGCGATCTCTGCCATACCCATAGCTTACTCTGACTGTTCCTTTAACTTATATATTTTCTAGATCTCAAGTGACGGCGTCTTTTCCGTGGATTGACCTCCCAATCTACCAAGATTGGAAGCCAAAGCGTCACATTTTTCCCTTGCCCCTCAACGTTCTCTTCATAATTGCTGAGGGGCACAGGGCCCTGGGTGGGGCTTTGGTTTCCCGGGCGTTTCTGCACCCTCCTCATCTCCCCGCCATGGAGTGGCTTCGGTCACCCAGGATTTATTGTGGTCGGCAAGGAGGGTTCTGTGGGGGCACTCGGTTATGGCCTTGGAATTGCTCGGGGCCTTGGGGCTGTTCGGCCAGGCAGCTTGGGGAACAACAACAACAACAACAACAACACATTTTAGAAACTTCACTATTTTGGTTTGATACACGAACAGATTTATGTGGATTTTGGATCCTTATTGTGTATATGGAAAACATAGGTATTTTGCTGGTGATGAACATTATTCTAAATAATAACCGTATTCAACCCCATTACATAATGTTGCTCAGTTTGTCAGCGTATATATATATATATATATTGTATATAAGAGCATGTGTATTGGGATTATACAGTATGAATGGTAGGGCCAAGATATGTTGAGTCAGTATTATTTACCGTTATGATACGACTTGTTGTTACTGTTTACTGTTGTTTGGATGGTGGAGCCACAGGTGTTTCACAGGAATAGTAGACAGGTGTGCCGATAATACACCTGTTGATGGGTCACACTGAACACAGGTGAAGTAATGCATGCAGACGAAATGGAAAAAGCCATAAGGCAATATCTATAATGACAACATCGAGGAAAGACCTTCAATTGTAAGATGTAATAACAGTTGACTAAAAGTGTGTGAATATTTGTATTTGTCTTAATATTTTTCCTGGTGAGCCATAGCGAGCCTGTAATTTGGAAGGAACTGGCCGAAAAAATGTACAAATTTATCTCAAAGGGGGATGTTGAGGATGATATATTAAGCTTGATGGAGGTCTAGGGAGGAAACTAAAACAAACTATATTACTATCTAACTAAATATGAACTAAATAAACTAATAAATAAAGCCTACCCCCTTAAAGTGATATGAGGGAAGGTTGTTTTGTTTATGTATGGTAAGGAGTTCCAGGAAGTTGTTGTTGTTGTTGTTATTGTTGATATAGGGAGTCCCAGGTATTATGTAAGAGTTGGTGATGGTGGCTAGGCATAACTACTGTATGTCCTTCATCTAGGTTGTAGAGGTACTGGTTGGTTGCTGTGGTGGTTGTTGGTGGTGGTTGTGGTTGTTGCTGCTGTTAATAATTATAAGGAGTCCCAGGTATTATGTAAGAGTTGGTGATGGTGGCTAGGCATAACTACTGTATGTCCTTCATCTAGGTTGTAGAGGTACTGGTTGGTTGCTGTGGTGGTTGTTGGTGGTGGTTGTGGTTGTGAGTATATTGGATGATGGTTGGGGTAACTTTGATTGTATTTATTGTGGTTGATAGAGTTGGTTAGTATGGTGTCTGGGTATTAGGTTATGGTTGGTGGTTGTGGTTGTCAGTATATTGGTTGATGGTTGGGGTAACTTTGATTGTGGGGAAGAGGGTTGTAGGAATGCGGAAAGCATGACTGACAAGGAACAGGGTGGTTAGCATGGAAGCAAAGAAGTCATTATATGATAGTGCGGTAATCCTGACATTTATGTACGGGAGTGAAGCATGGACGTTGTTGGAGAGGCACAAATCAAGAGTGAGAGATGTGGAAGTGAGTTACTTTGAGAAGTGCGTGCATACTTACTTGAATAGATAGACATACGAATCAGGAAGTACGAGAGCGTTGCGGTGTGGATGTGATTGTGCTGGAGAGTGTGACAAGGAACACCTTGAGATGGTTTGGTCATTTGGAACGTACGGGGAGAGAGAGAATGACTAAAGGGGCCCTCACACAGTCAGGAGTGCGAGCTAGTCACTAGGAGTAGGGGAAAATTCGGACTCGCGGGCCTATTCGCGGTGAAAATCGATGACTCCTAGTGACTCAAGCGTCTCCTAGCGACTACTGTTAGACTCCCACTCGCTCGCGGTGAAAATCGATGATTCCTAGTGACTCTAGCGACTCCTAGTGACTCCTGTTAGACTTCCACTAGCTCGCACTCCTGACTGTGTGAGGGCCCCTTTAGATAGTACAAAGGAGTACAAAGGAAATCAAGCAACAACAGGTCTAGTGACCCTTCTAGGCTGCTTGTCCTCCAAAACACTGAGGATCAAGTGTCCAAACAGTGGTTTAGAGTGGGTAAGGGAACATTGGAAAGGGAACTACTGCCATGGAACTAATAGTGTAGGAGAGTGAGGGGGAAGGACAGAGAGGAGGATCAAACCGAGAGTTAGATGGAAGAATGGAGTTGTGAGGTATATGAGAGAAAGTGGTGTTGGGTGGGAGGAGGGACGCTGGGTTACAGGTGACAGTGGTGCATAGAGGCGATTCATTCGTGTCCAACCCTTTGGGGATCATCGCATATGGCAATAGATAGATAGATTATATTTTCAAAACCCATTCAGCTATGTTCAGGATTTTTTTTTTTTTTTTTTTATCAAGAGGGAAAAATATATTGAAGTAGTGAAGGCTGGCTAAACCTTTTGAGTTTGACTGTAGTGTACAGGTGTGCTGGTCAGTGACACGTATGGCCCCTGGCAGATGTGAAGTTTAGGTATTAACCCCTTCTGTACCGGTGACGTATTTTATATTTTATTCTGGCTACTATTAGACGATGTTATTCAGTTTAGAAAGGGCCTCCAGCAATTAACAGGCTTCAAACTGTCTCGCTTAACACTGCTTACTGTCACAGATCCTTCTTAAAACTGCACACAATCGTCTAAATATAGCCAGAATACAATATAACAGACCTCGCCGATACTGAAGGGGTTAATATTTGTGTGGTAATGTGGTTGATAGGTGTGGTAGGATGTTGTGGTTGATAGGTGTGGTAGGATGTTGTGGTTGATAGTGTGGTAGATATACAGTATGTAGTAGATTTGTGTGGTAGTCAGATATAATAGCTTTTTGTGGTAGTCAGATATAATAGCTTTTTGTGATAGTCGGATATAATAGCTTTGTGTGGTAGTCAGATATAATAGCTGTGTGTGGTAGTCAGATATAATAGCTGTGTGTGGTAGTCAGATATAATAGCTGTGTGTGGTAGTCAGATATAATAGCTTTGTGTGGTAGTCAGATATAATAGCTGTGTGTGGTAGTCAGATATAATAGCTTTGTGTGGTAGTCAGATATAATAGCTGTGTGTGGTAGTCAGATATAATAGCTTTGTGTGGTAGTCAGATATAATAGCTTTGTGTGGTAGTCAGATATAATAGCTTTTTGTGGTAGTCAGATATAATAGCTTTGTGTGGTAGTCAGATATAATAGCTGTGTGTGGTAGTCAGATAAATTAGCTTTTTGTGGTAGTCAGATAAATTAGCTTTTTGTGGTAGTCAGATATAATAGCTTTTTGTGGTAGTCAGATATAATAGCTTTGTGTGGTAGTCAGTTATAATAGCTTTTTGTGGTAGTCAGATATAATAGCTTTGTGTGGTAGTCGGATATAATAGCTTTGTGTGGTAGTCAGATATAATAGCTTTTTGTGGTAGTCAGATATAATAGCTTTTTGTGATAGTCGGATATAATAGCTTTTTGTGGTAGTCAGATATAATAGCTTTTTGTGGTAGTCAGATATAATAGCTTTTTGTGATAGTCGGATATAATAGCTTTTTGTGGTAGTCGGATATAATAGCTTTTTGTGGTAGTCGGATATAATAGCTTTTTGTGGTAGTCAGATATAATAGCTTTTTGTGATAGTCAGATATAATAGCTTTTTGTGGTAGTCAGATATAATAGCTTTTTGTGGTAGTCAGATATAATAGCTTTTTGTGGTAGTCAGATATAATAGCTTTTTGTGGTAGTCAGATATAATAGCTTTGTGTGGTAGTCAGATAAATTAGCTTTGTGTGGTTGCTAATTGTGGTAGGTGTTTGTGGTAGATACTTAATTGTGGTAGGTTTCGCGAGTAGTCTGGCTTGGTCAATATTTGTGGTAGAAAAATGTGTTAAGGGGAAATTTCCACTTGAGGGACTTTTTTCTTGACCCCTTTCTCCCTCATGTCTAACCCCATTGCTTTTGAGATTTTAAGACGTTTGCCCCATTAGTTTGGTGGTTTTAAGAATTTCCGCTCTATTCTGTCAATTTTAAGACCCTTCGTGCCATTTAGGTATCGATTTTATCCTGGCGAGCGAAAGCGAGCCTGTAATTTAAGAGTAACCGGCCTTCGGCCGGGACATTTTTCTACCGAAAAATGTATAAATTTATCTTGAAAGAGGGTCAAGGGGGTGACATTTTAACCCTCTCCGACATATGACGCGATTTTGAGTCCATAGGGGATACTTTAAAGCCTTTGTTACCATCAGGGGTATTTATAAACCTTTAGTTTAGTTACTTCAACCTCTGCAGTTGTCTTTGAGTTAGCTGTGGGCAGAAAACTAATTTTGGAGAGGTAATTATAAGAGTGAGAGAACTCTATTTCTTATTGCTAATCTGGCAACCTCTCCGTCATATGTGCGTGAAAGGGTTAAGATTGCTGGAGGAGTAGGAAACAAACTAAAAAACCTGCCCTTATTAACCCATGGCATGCAGTACCAGTGGCGTCCTTTTAACTGTACTCTGGCGACTATTAGACGCTTTTATTCAGTCTAAAAGGGGCCTCCAGTCATTAACAGGCTTCGAACTATCTCACTTAAACCATTTTACTACCACAGATCCTTCCTAAGCTGCATAATATCGTCTAAATACAGCTAGAATACAATATGACACCCGTCGCTGGTACTCAAAGGGTTAAGGGGTAGGGTATATTTATTAGTTCATATATATATTATGTTCTTATGTTCTTATATATTATTATTTTTTCTTTCCTCCCTAGACCTCCATCAAGCTTAGTAAATTGTCCTCAAGATCCCCGTTCGAAATATATGTATACATTTGTTATGGGGTGTTATGCCCATTGTTGGAACGAGAATTACGAAACTAGCTGCAAGATACAACGGTCGTAGGTAGATACAAAGGTCGTAGGTAGATAAAACGGTCGTAGATACAACGGTCGTAGGTAGATACAACGGTCGTAGGTAGATACAACGGTCGTCTATCTATCTATCTATCTATATGCTCAGGCCCAATCCCCATTTTTGGGGTAGCCGACTCAAGACAGAGCAAGAACAGGGAAAACACAAAAACAACATAAAACAAAAAATAAACACAGATAAAAAACACAAACTCTCACACATCCAGGTCACCCAGCAGAAGACCCAGAGACCAGGGCTACCAAGGTCGCTCCAGCACTCCCCCGGCCCCTGACCACCAGGAGAGGTTCCGATCTCGGCAGGCAGACATGCAGCGGAGCCAAAGCGACAAGCTCTCCCACCACACTTCCAGGCACACCCTTCATATTAATCGTCTCCCCGGGCCAGGCGCCTGATGGACTATTATCTAGTCCAACTTGCGCCCGACCCCTTACTCCAAATGACCACGTGTTCACTCAACTATTCACAAGCATTCTCCATTCACTCCTGTCTACAACGGTCGTAGGTAGATACAACGGTCGTAGATACAACGGTCGTAGGTAGATACAACGGTCGCAGGTAGATACAACGGTCGTAGGTAGATACAACGGTCGTAGGTAGATACAACGGTCGTAGGTAGATACAACGGTCGTAGGTAGATACAACGGTCGTAGATACAACGGTCGTAGGTAGATACAACGGTCGCAGGTAGATACGACGTTGTAAATGGTGTGGATATCCAGCCCAGGTGTTTGTGGCAGGGGAATATGTAGCGACAGGTGTGTGTGGGGCTGAAATAATTGATGTGGCTAGTTTACATTCATATAGTGTATGGCACGCAGATGGAGAGAGAGAGAGAGAGAGTGATAAAGAGAGTGAGAGAGAGAGAGAGTGAGTTACATGAATACACAGACCGCACAGACCTTGAGGCCCCTACTAGGCAGTCAGGAATCAATTCTAGCAATATTTGCTACTAAGTTGAAGGTAAGGAGAGAGAGAGAGAGAGAGCATAGGGTGAGCACCAATATGTAGGACCTTTCGCTCCATTCATTTGTCAATATTAAGACTTTTCGTGTCATTTAGGTGTCGACATTTTCGTAGCAAGCGATAGCGAGCCTATAATTTAAAGAGGAACCAACCTTCGGACCCGGACATGTACAAATATATCTTGAAGGAGTGTCTTAGGGGTCGGGGGTGGGGGGGGGGGGGGGGGGGTAAGCTTGATGGAGGTCTAGGGAGGAAAATATAAAACTAATA
Source organism: Paralithodes platypus (assembly GCA_032716605.1). Taxonomy (NCBI): domain Eukaryota; kingdom Metazoa; phylum Arthropoda; class Malacostraca; order Decapoda; family Lithodidae; genus Paralithodes; species Paralithodes platypus. Next base: position 4,464,848 of record CM064527.1, read on the forward strand.
AATATATTCGTAAATGAGCCACTAAACACGCCCATCCCCCCGTTAAGGGGAGGTTTTTAGTTGATTTCCTAGACTTCCATCAAGCTTAAGATTACTCCCCCTTGACCCCCTTTCAAGATAAATTTGTACATTTTTCGGTAGAAAAATGTCCCGGCCGAAGGCCGGTTCCCCTTAAATTACAGGCTCGCTATCGCTCGCCAGGAAAAAATCGACACCTAAATGGCACGAATGATCTTAAAATTGACAGAAATGGGGCGAGGGTTCTTAAAATCGCCAAACTAATGGGGCAAGCGTCTTTAAATCTCACAAGCAATGGGGCTAAACATGAGGGAGAAAGGGGTTCAAGAAAAAAGTCCCTCAAGTGGATATCTCCCCCTTAACCCCTTCTGTACCGAGGTCGCTTTTCTAATTATCTTGTAGGTGGATTTAGATGCAGTGTAAGACAGATCTGTGGTTGTACATGTGTGTTTAATGGGGGGTGACCTGCTGTTTGGTAGGTCTGTCCTTTTCTCTGGCTTGTATCCATTCGGCCCCATTCAGCCTACTGTTTTAAGACGTTTATCCCCATCCAGGTGTCGATTTTTTCCTGGCGAGTGATAGCGAGCCAGCACATTTTTTTAAATGTTTTTACAGCAGGCTAAATTTGTACATTTTTCGATAGAAAAATGTCTCCAGCCGGATTTCTCCATATAATGCTGGCTCGCTATCGCTCGCCAGGAATAAATCGACATCTGGATGGGGATAAACGTCTTAAAACAGTAGGCTGAATGAGGACGAATGGATACAAGCCACAGAAAGGAAAGAGAGAAAAGGAGATAAACAAAGCAGGTCACCCCCCTTAAAGAAGTACACAAACAACTGAATACGCTGACACACACACACACACACACACACACACACAGTCAGATTCCCCATCATTGTTTGCATTCCCTTTGCCAGTCAACAATTGTTTTATGGTGCAACCGATACACACACACACACACATTCTGCACACACACACACACACACACACACACACACACACACACACACACACACACACACACACACACACACAGTCAGATTTCCCATCATAGTTTGCATTCTTTGCCAGTCAACATTTTTCGATGGTACACTCGACCAAAACACAATGTGTACACTGGTCAGCTGTACATAATCTAGTGTGAACGGAATGCATCGGGTGAAACATACGGCTGTGAGGTATTATCATAAGATTTCGACCCACTTCCAGAATGTTTAGAGCGTTAGTGTAAAGATTGTTTCTTGGTCGAGTGTACAGTCGAGGTTAAGGGGAGGTTTTTAGTTTGGTCTCTAGATATCCATCAAGCTTAAGATTACACCCCCTTGAGCCCCTTTCAAGATTAATTTGTACATTTTTCGGTAGAAAAATGTCCCGGCTGAAAGCCGGTTCCTCTTAAATTACAGGCTCGCTATCGCTCGCCAGGATAAAATAGACACCTAAATTGCACGAAAGGTCTTAAAATTGACAGAAATGGGTTGAAAGTTCTTAAAATCATCAACATAATGGGGCGAACGTCTTAAAATTAGAAAAACAATGGGGCTAAACATGAGGGAGAAAGGAGTCAAGAAAGAACTCCCTCAAGTGGATATCTCCCCTTAATAAGTGTGGTCAGATATTTCACAAAGTTTCGGACACTGACTACTACTCTGAGGGATAAGCACTTTTCCTGCAGTAACTATAAAGATAACACTTGTTTGAGCGATAACCACCGGAATCTTATGACAACACTGTCTTATTTGAGCGATAACCACTGGAATCTTATGACAACACTGTCTTATTTGAGCGATAACCACTGGAATCTTATGACAACACTGTCTTATTTGAGCGATAACCACCGGAATCTTATGACAACACTGTCTTATTTGAGCGATAACCACCGGAATCTTATGACAACACTGTCTTATTTGAGCGATAACCACTGGAATCTTATGACAACACTGTCTTATTTGAGCGATAACCACCGGAATCTTATGACAACACTGTCTTATTAACCCCGATTGTACAACCGATGCAAAAAGGATGTAACCTCGCCAAAATGATCGACCTTGGAACCCCTGACACGCGATGTAAATAACCCAGACAATACCGGTGACCTCCTTGTTAAGGGGAGAGATTTCCACTTGAGGGATTTTTTTCCTTGACTCCTTTCTCCCTCATGTTTATCACCATTGCTTTTCTAATTTTAAGACGTTCGCCCCATTATTTTGACGATTTTAAGAACCTTCGACCCATTTCTGTCAATTATAAGACCTTTCGTGCCATTTAGGTGTCGATTTTATCCTGGCGAGCGAAAGCGAGCCTGTAATTTAAGAGGAGCCGGCTTTCAGCCGGGACATTTTTCTACCGAAAAATTTACAAATTTATCTTGAATGGGGCTCAAGGGGGTGTAATCTTAAGCTTGAAGGATATCTAGAGACCAAACTAAAAACCTCCCCTTAAGGGGAGGTTTTTAGTTCGCTAGACTTCCATCAAGCTTAACATTACAGCCCCTAGACCACCTTTCAAGATAAATTTGTACATTTTTTGGTAGAAAAATGTCCCGGCCGAAGGCCGGTTCCTCTTAAATTACAGGCTCGCTATCGCTCGCCAGGAAAAAAATCGACACCTAAATGGCACGAAAAGTCTTAAAATTGACAGAAATGGGGCGAAAGTTCTTATAATCGCCAAACTAAGGGGGCGAACGTCTTAAAATATCAAAAGCAATGGGGCTAAACATGAGAGATAAAGGGGTCAAGAAAAAAATCCCTCCAGTGGAAATCTCTCCCCTTAATATAGATAAGTGTGACAACTATTTGACTCTTCAGATTAGGAAGGACCTCTAGCAATAATAACGGCTTCTTCAAACTATCTCAGCTGGTCTGGCAGCTTAGGAGGTCATCATTTACAATATTTCGGTTATTACCTAAATTTTCATCTACCATCATTCTAGTTTCCGATACCAGTGCAAAATGTTGCCAGAAAAATGTTGACCATCGAATGTTGACTATAAAAGCTCTCGTGTGATACCGGCTTAAAGGGAGGTTTTTAGTTGATTCCCTAGACTTCCATCAAGCTTAAAATTACTCCCCCTTGACCCCCTTTCAAGATAAATTTGTACATTTTTCGGTAGAAAAATGTCGCGGCCGAAGGCCGGTTCCCCTTAAATTACAGGCTCGCTATCGCTCGCCAGGAAAATATCGACACCTAAATGGCACGAATGGTCTTAAAATTGACAGAAATGGGGCGAGGGTTCTTAAAATCGCCAAACTAATGGGGCAAGCGTCTTTAAATCTCACAAGCAATGGGGCTAAACATGAGGGAGAAAGGTGTCCAGAAAAAAATCACTCGAGTGGCTATCTCGCCTTAAGCTCTGCATACTATCGTCTAAAATATACAGCCAGCATAAAAGATAACACACGTCGCTCGCTGGTACTCGAAGGGATAATCGTACGCGCCTCCTCCGGTGATTGACGTCTATCGCAATTGACGTGTATCGCAATTGACGTGTATCGCAATTGGCCGCACAAAAATGGAGAGGGGGGGGGGGGGGGGGGTTACGACTGGCCGCCGCTTTGATGGACTTGAAGGCCGACACAATCATAGCCAATTGGCCACTGGCGAGTTTCAGGCTATAAGGAAGTTGGAGCCGTGAACATCGCTACTAAACCAAAGTGCAATTATAATGTACGTTTCTGATGGCTAAATGATATGTTGAATTGGGTTTTATGGATTTATAAATGTACTAAGAGCTGTAAATTCTGTAAAATATCGATGTCTACAGCTCCAACTTCCTTATAGAACGAAACTCGCAAGTCGGCAATTTTGATTAGACCTGTTTTGGCCGGGTTAGAAATGGCAAACTCCAAGCCGAGATCACGTTTTCCGCAGGTCTGATGTTTATTTTGTATTGCTATGAGCTGGCCTGGCTGAAGTGATGCCATTACAGTTTTTTGTGCGAGGTCTCCACACTCCACACTCCACAAACGCCCTTCGTGTTTGTGGAGTGTAACGGCTTAAGGGGATGATTTTAGTTTGTTCCCTATATTTCCATCAAGCTTACGATTACACCCCCTAGACCCCCTTTCAAGATAAATTTGTACATTTTTCGGTAGAAAAATTTCCCGGCCGAAGGCCGGTTCCTCTTAAATTACAGGCTCGCTATCGCTCGCCAGGAAAAAATCGACACCTAATTGGCTTGAAGTCTTTAAATTGACAGAAATGGGGCGAAAGTTCTTAAGATCGCCTAACTAATGGAGCAAAAGTCTTAAAATCTCAAAAGCAATGAGCTAAACATGAGGGAGAAAGGGATCCAGAAAACAATCCCTCAAGTGGAAATATCCCCTTAATCCGTTCAGTACCGGGGACGTCCTTTTCATCATATTCTGGCAACTATTAAACGATTTTATACAGCTTAGGCAGGACCTTAGGCAATAATAGGGCTTCAAACTATCTCAACCAACCATTTTAACTACCACAGATCCTTCCTAAGCTGCATAATATCGTCTAAACATAGCTAGAATATAATATAACACACGTCGCTGGTACTCAAAGGGTTAAGGGGAGGTTTTTAGTTTGTTTCCTACTCCTCCAGCAATATTACAATTTCACCCCTTTGACCCCCTTTTCAAGATAAATTTGTAAATTTTTCGGTAGAAAAATATCCCGGCCGAAGGCCGGTTTCTCTTAAATTACAGGCTCGCTATCGCTCGCCAGGATAAAATCGACACCTACCTGTAAATGGCACGAAAGGTCTTAAAATTGACAGAATGGGGGCGGAAATTCTTAAAATCACCAAACTAATGGGGCAAACGTCTTAAAATCTCAAAAGCAATGGGGCTAGACATGAGGGAGAAAGGGGTCAAGAAAATAGTCCCTCAAGTGGAAATTTCCCCTTAAGCCGTGTTGGCGTTCAGTAACCTTTGAGGTGGCGCTCGCCGGGAAAAAATCGACACCTAAATGGCACGAAAGGTCTTAATATTGACAAAGAAATGAGGTGGAAGGTCTGAAAATCGCCAGACTAATGGAACGAACGTCTTAAAATCTCAAAACACTAATGGGGCTAAACATGAGGAAGAAAGGAGACCAGAAGAACGACCCATCTCCCCTTAAGATAGTAACCATTCCCTGTAACTCCTGGTGCGGTACAGTTGGCCAAATAAGTCGTGTCGCCGCTGTCATTACGTTTTGCTCGCTGTATTAATGTCTGTCAGATGTTGAATAGCGTGTGTAAAAATAGGAACATGTTGGTATATCTCACTCGAAACGATACATTAAGGGGGGGTTTTACTTTAAGGGGGGGGGGTTTACTTTAAGGGGGGGGGGTATTTAAGGGGGGGGTTTACTTTAAGGGGGGGTTTTATTTAAGTTTTTTTTTTAGTTTGGTCTCTAGATATCCATCAAGCTTAAGATTACACCCCCTTGAGCCCATTTCAAGATACATTTGTACATTTTTCGGTAGAAAAATGTCCCGGCTGAAAGCCGGTTCCTCTTAAATAACAGTCTCGCTATCGCTCGCCAGGATAAAATCGACACCTAAATGGCACGAAAGGTCTTAAAATTGACAGAAATGAGTCGAAAGTTCTTAAAATCGTCAAAATAATGGGGCGAACGTCTTAAAATTAGAAAAAACAATGGGGCTAAACATGAGGGAGAAAGGAGTCAAGAAAAAAATCCCTCAAGTGGGATTATCTCCCCTTAAAGCTTAGATAGTGCTGATTCCAATTATTGATCGATATATACTTGGTGCCGCGACATCACTGATTTGGCCGACTGTACAGAGGAGTTGCTTGTGTTTGTAATAGGGGCATTACAGGTAGTGGAGACGCCTTATACATAACGTCAGCATTACTTCAAGCTCTGCACCTGTGTCAGCTACAAATGCACAGTCGGCCAAATATGTGAGGGCGTGGCACCAGGAAAAAAAACGACACCTTAATGACGCGAAATGTCTTAATATTGACAAAGAAATGGGAGCAAAAAGTCTTAAAATCGCCAAACTAACGGAACGAACGTCTTCAAATCTCAAAACGGATATGCTAAACATGAGGGAGACGGGGGGGGTCCATAAAAGGTGGGTATCTCCCCCGTAAGAATACGGCTGTAAATTCTACATGATAAAAAAAACAAAAAACGAATCGCCCCGTTGTTCGATCATAATGGTAAATATGGCTGATCTCTGGCACTGCGGGATCTCTACTGTCCACCATCCATCTAATTGTTGACTTGAGAGTTTCGTTCTATAAGGAAGTTGGAGCTGTAGACATTGATATTTAGCAGAATGACCAGCTAAAATACGGTTGTAGTACATTTATGACTTACACGAACAATGGTGGCCTCCAAGAATTAGACAGCATAATCCTAGAAGCAGTGACCAGCATCACCAACGTGGAATTTAAAGAACGGACCTGGACACAAGCCACCCTTCCTGTCCGCCTCGGGGGCTTGGGCATACGGAGAGCCTCGGATATTGCCTCCCCAGCCTTTATCTCTTCCCTCATCGCGACCAACGACCTTGTAGTGTCCATCATTTCTTCTCAACCCGGAATGACACTTAATGGGGACGTAGCAGTAGCGATGAACACCTGGAAGGAAAGTACAGGAGCAGAAGAGGAGCCTCAGGGTACCTCCAGGAGCAAGCAGAAAGCGTGGGATACCATCTCGGCGAAGAAAACTCAAGAAAATCTCCTAACCAATGCAGACCAGGTTGCAAAAGCACGCCTCCAGGCAGCCGCCCGTTCGGAGAGTGGCTTGTGGTTACACGCCATCCCCATCCCACCTCTTGGAACTCACTTGGATGCTGAAGCGCTCCGGGTTGCCATCGCGCTCAGAGTGGGTGCGGCAGTTTGTCACCCACACACTTGCAAGTGTGGTAGGGGGATGGATGCTCAAGGTCACCATGCCTTGTCATGTAATTACAACGCAGGCCGCCTGCCAAGACACTCTGCACTAAATGATGTCATAAAACGGGCCTTGCAGAGTGCTAACCGTGCATCAATCCTCGAACCACATGGACTTCACAGAGAAGACGGCAAACGGCCAGATGGGATGACCACTTTCCCTTACAAGAATGGCTGTTGCCTCGTGTGGGATGCCACATGTGTTGACACTTTCTCCACAACCAACATCGCCAGAAACGCCGACGAAGCAGGTGAAGCCGCCCGGATAGCAGAAAATAAAAAGCGAGAAAAATATCAAGCCATCGCCAGAAATAATCAGTTCGAGCCCCTGGCATTCGAAACTTCAGGAGTCTTCGGCCCTACCACCCTTAAGATGGTGAATGAAATAGGCCGTAAAATCAGAGAAGTTTCAGGAGAACCCCGGGAAACCCTCTGGCTCAAGCAAAGACTAGGGATGGCTATCCTCCGGGGCAATGCCACCAGCGTCATGAGCTCAGTTCGACTGGACTGGGTCATGCCACTGTGTGAGGCCCGGGCAGGAGTGGTGTATCCGTAGTCTTTCCACAGTAGGGTAAAACAAAACATAAAATTTATTTGTATTTAACATGTGTGATGCACATAAATAAAAGGGGATGTGTCGGATGGTTGAAAGCCACAGTTGCTCGCGCGTTTGGGGCTAGCAACACGTATTATGAAAAACATGTATCCTCCTTCATTCACTGTCCCCCCCTTCACTCACTCAACCCCATAATATGCCGGAGGATAACAGGTTTTTCACAATACGTAGACGGAGGTCTTTTTTATTTATTTTTTTCATAAATACATCCAACTAAATTCCACATACAAACGTTTTATCCATTAGAAATCTACTTTATTATTGCATATCTGTTTAATATCGATGTTTACGGCTCCAACTTCCTTATAGAACGAAACTCGCAAGTCGGCAATTAGAGATCTGTGCCCCATAAGATGTGCTTAATTCCTTTCACTTAACCCTTTGAGTACCAGCGACGTGTGTTATATTTTATTCTAGATATTATATAAGCGATATTTTACAGCTGACGAAGGATCTGTGGTACTTAAGGGGAGGTATTTAGTTTATTCCTTAGACTTCCATCAAGCTTAAAATTGAACCCCCTTGACCCCCTTTCAAGATAAATTTGTACATTTTTCGGTAGAAAAATGTTCCGACCGAAGACCGGTTCCTCTTAAATTACAGGCTCGCTATCGCTCGCCAGGAAAAAATCGACACCTAAATGGCACGAATGGTCTTAACATTGACAGAAATGGGGCGAGGGTTCTTAAAATCGCCAAACTAATAGGGCAAGCGTCTTTAAATCTCACAAGCAATGGGGCTAAACATGAGGGAGAAAGAGGTTCAGAAAATAATCCTCCAGGTGGAAATCTCCCTTCTTATAATGATAGTTTGAAGCCTTATTATCGCTAGGGGTCCTTCCTAAGCCGAATAAAATCGTTTAACCCTCTCACGTCCTGACGCAATTTTTGAGCCTATTAGGGATACTTTAAAGCCTTTGTTACCATCAGGGGTATTTAGAAACCTTTAGTTTAGTTACTTCAACCTCTGCAGTTGTCTTTGAGTTAGCTGTGTTGAGCCTATTGGGGTTACTTTAAAGCCTTTGTTACCATCAGGGGTATTTAGAAACCTTTAGTTTAGTTACTTCAACCTCTGCAGTTGTCTTTGAGTTAGCTGTGGGCAGAAAACTAATTTTGGAGAGGTAATTATAAGAGTGAGAGAACTCTATTTCTTATTGCTAATCTGGCAACTTCTGCATCATAAGGATGTGAGAGGGTTAATAGTTGTGAGAATATGATGAAAAGACGTCCCTGGCACTTGCTGGGTTAAGGAGAGATGTTCACTTGAGGGATTTTTTTTCTTGACTCCTTTCTCCCTCATGTTTAGCACCATTGCTTTTATAATTTTAAGACGTTCGCCCCATTATTTTGACGATTTAAATAACTTTCGACCCATGTCTGTCAGTTTTAAGACCTTTCGTGCCATTTAGGTGTCGATTTTATCCTGGCGAGCGATAGCGAGCCTGTTATTTAAGAGAAACCGGCTTTCAGCCGGGACAATTTTCTCCCGAAAAATTTACAAATTTATCTTGAAAGGGGCTCAAGGGGGTGTAGGGGAGGTGTGGTGGAGTGGTCTTGCCACTGGCCTGGTAATCCAAAGGTCCCGGGTTCAAATCCCGATGTATCAATGGGAAGATATTATTGGGATGGAATTTGTGCTGTACCTAGTATCAGTGCATTACCACAAGCCCACCGAAACGTCAATAAAATACCCTCATTGTTCCCTGATTAAATAGCACTGTATGAATATTCCCATATTCAAAATATGCCATAGGGGTGCAATGCCTGGTGAGTTATCTGCTCAACAGGTGGCGTTGTGTGTGTGTAAGTGTGAGAGTCCGAGTGTAGGGAGTGAGATAGTGAAGCACGGGAACGAGTGGCTTCAGATGGGGTCGTTTCGGGCCATGAGTGAGCACCGTGCTCATGTGAAGGCTAGATGGCAGGTGCTCGTTTACTCTACGTGCTTCACATGTCTCACTCCCTAGACTGGAACAAGACCTCACAGGCTTCACTGTTCATTGTAAAGCGGTGAATGTTAAGGCTCTCAGCCTATGCCCGAGAGGAAGTAAGTTGGAATATAGAAAAAAAAAAAAAAAAAAAAAATCACGCTTGATGGAAGTCTAGGAAACACACTAAAAACCTCCCCTTAACGGTGTAATGGGTTAAAACAGGCTATTCAGTGTGCAGGTGGCTTTGAGTAAATGGATATATAATCGTAGTCCTGTACTTAACCTTTAAGGGGGGTGATCTGCTTTTTGTTATTTCTGTCCTTTTCTCTCTTTCTCTGGCTTGTATCCATTCGGCCCCATTCACCCAACTATTTTAAGACGTTTATCCCCATCCAGGTGTCGATTTCTTCCTGGCGAGCGATAGCGAGCCAGCATTATATGAAGAAATCCGAATTCGCCGGAGACATTTTTCTATCGAAAAATCTACAAATTTAGCCTGCTGTCAAACAAAAATAAAAAATATGCTGGCTCGCTACCGCTCACTAGTAAAAAATTGACACCTGGATGGGGATAAACGTCTTAAAACAGTAGGCTGAATGGGGCCAAATGGATACAAGCCAGAGAAAGCTAGAAATGGACAGAACAAAAACAGGTCACCCCCCTTAACTCTTGATAGTGTAATGGTTTGAGTGTTTACAATTTGTATGTGGTAACCCAGGTTCGAATCCCGGGTGGATCATATACTTTCATAACATGTATTAATTTCATTTGGGAGGTGTTTGGTGAAATGAATTAATTAGATGGTTGGTTACATAGAGGTCCTAAATTGAGTGGTCAATCCTGTATGTCCTTCAGTAAACTAGCATGGGATAGGTCCACTTGGGGGCCTTTTGTGTATGGCCACCCCCATTAACCCTCTCCGACAAATGACGCGATTTTGAGCCTATTCGGGATACTTTAAAGCCTTTGTTACCATCAGGGGTATTTAGAAACCTTTAGTTTAGTTACTTCAACCTCTGCAGTTGTCTTTGAGTCAGCTGTGGGCAGAAAACTAATTTTGGAGAGGTAATTATAAGAGTGAGAGAACTATTTCTTATTGCTAATCTGGCAAGCTCTGCGTCATATGTGCGTGAAAGGGTTAAGGGGAGTAAGGCGTCCGGCAATAGATAGATAGATAGATAGATTTCTCGTATTACAGGATCACTTCTCTCTACCAGGTCAGGTCAGGTGAAGGTATTGAGGGATAAGCCTTTACAACGGCACCTCGTATCTACATTCTACTTTTCCTATTTTTCTGAAGAGTGTAGAGAGGGGAGAAGGGGTGTTGGAGAGAGTGAGGAAGCTGTTGGAGTGGCTTTATTATGTGTGTTATTAGTCTGTATAGTGGAGAGAAGGGGTGTTGGAGAGAGAGAGAGGAAGCTGTTGGAGTGGCTTTGTTATGTGTGTTATTAGTCTGTATAGTGTAGAGAGGGGGAGAAGGGGTGTTGGAGAGAGAGGAAGCTGTTGGAGTGGCTTTGCTATGTGTGTTATTAGTCTGTATAGTGTAGAGAGGGGAGAAGGGGTGTTGGAGAGAGAGGAAGCTGTTGGAGTGGCTTTGTTATATGTGTTATTAGTCTATAGTGTAGAGAGGGGAGAAGGGGTGTTGGAGAGAGAGGAAGCTGTTGGAGTGGCTTTGCTATGTGTGTTATTAGTCTGTATAGTGTAGAGAGGGGAGAAGGGGTGTTGGAGAGAGAGGAAGCTGTTGGAGTGGCTTTGTTTTGTCTACCATACATCTCATCTGTCATCAGGGTCTCAAAAACGGGACAGGGCATGGAAGGATGAGCACGACCATTCTTCTGTTAATTAAGGGGAGGCAGACCGTTTTTCTGGACCCCTTCTCCCTAATGTTTAGCCCCACTAGGTTTGAGAATATAAGACGTTCGGCCCATTAGTATGGCGATTTTAAAACCTTTCGCCCCATTTCGTTGTCAGTTTTAAGACCTTTCGTGCCATTTAGGTGCCGATTATTTCCTTGTTGAGCGATAGCGAGCTTGCAGTTTTAAGAGGAAACGGCCTTCGGCCGGGAAGTTTTTCTACCGAAAAATGTACACATTTATCTTGAAGGGGCGGTCTAGGGGGTGTTTTTCTAACCTTGATAGAAGTCTAGGGAGGAAACTAAAAAAAAATATATGAAGAAATGAATTAATAGACCAAACAAACGGCCAGTCTCCCCTTAAGAAACTTCCACTATTTACTTATTTATGAGCGCCATGTTGCATCCTTACCACGCACTTTATGTTCGTATGCTCTCCAGTCATACACATGTTACCACCATTTACGATAAGCAATATATTGGTACATACATTAACTTTAAGGGGCAGGTAGTCGCTTTTTAGGGATCCCCTTCTCCCTCATGTTTAGCTTATTGATATTTTAAAACGTTCGTTCCATTAGTTGGGCGATTTTGAGACCTTTCGCTCAATTTTATTCTCCTTATTAAAATCTTTCGTGTCATTTAGGTGTCGATTTTTTCCTGGCGAGCGAAAGCGAGCCTGTAATTTTAGAAGGAACCGGCCTTCGGCCGGGACATTTGTCTACCGAAAAATGTATAAAATTATCTTGAAAGGGGGTCTAGAGGGTGTTTTTAAAGCTTGATGGAGGTTTAGTGAGGAAACTCAAAAATAAATATACACATATATTATATATACTGTACAGTAAACCAAACACCAAGCACTACCCCCTTAGCAGCAGTGGATTGAAGTATGTACAGTCGCGCTAATAAGTCATGTTTCGGCACCAAGTATGTTTTGATCAATAATTGGTATCAGCAATATCTAAGCTCCCTTTCTTCATATCCAGTGAAATATACAAACATGTTCCTACACTTAGCCACCTTATTCAACATCCGACAGACATTAATACAGCACAGAGCGAGCCAAACGTAATGACAGCTGGGACATGACTTATTAGCGCAACTGTACACTCGGTCAAAGAAGTATCTGCACCCCTACCCTGATAATCTGGTGTGTACAGCTTGGTAGTACAGGTAGTAGGGCGTAGGTAGTAGGTCTTGGGTAGTATAGGTAGGTAGTAGTATAGTCAGAGATGTCAACCCTACCAAGCTGTACACACCAGATTATCAGGGTAGGGGTGCAGATACTTCTTGGACCGAGTGTACAGTAGGTTCTGACTGCCACTCCGTATGATATAGGTTACCATAACGATAAACATGCATAAAGCCACCCTATAGATGTCCCCCCCCCCCCCCTCTCTCTCTCTCTCTCTCTCTCTCTCTCTCTCATTACCTGTATGACTGATGAGCGTGGGGAGATCATTACCGCCCACCTGTATTTACCTGTAGATCATTACCGCCCCCACCTGTATTTACCTTCAGGGGTTGATGCTGTTGTTGTTGTTGGTGTTGTTGTTGGCAGTCTCACCCCCTACACCTGCCTGAACTGATTAGAGGTGAAGAAAGGGGGCGGGGGATTTGATCTCTCTCTCTCTCTCTCTCTCTCTCTCTCTCTCTCTCTCTCTCTCTCTCTCTCTCTCTCTCTCTCTCTCTCTCTCCATCACTTTTCCTTTTTCTTTTCTTTGTTTTCTTTTTTTTTTGGGGGGGGGGGTTAGGGGGGTGGCCGATTCAAGACAGAGCTCAGGAATGTTATATATATATTTTTTTCTATGTGTATGGGGGAAACAAAGGGCAGGTTGCCTGTAGCGAGTGTCTCCCCCAAAGTTAAAAGAGTGACAGAGCCAAATTCAAGGGACGTTAGAGTTAAAATGCCTGGACAGTGGACACACGAAGTTTAAAGCAGTCTTAAGTCATAGGATGAAGGAAAGATTGATTGATTATTATTATTGTAAGGCCATTGCTATTAACTCCCTCCGTACCGGTGACGTCCTTTGATGTTGAAACATAACATTTTCCTATATTTCAAATAATTATCGAGCAATCAGATGTTTACGGATTAGACGCTCTATCTATTGCCCGACGCCGTGATCCCCGAAGGGGTGGCCACGAACTAACCGCCCCCATGCACCTCTGTCCCCGGTCAGTCGACGCCCCTCTCCCCAACCAGCACCGCCTTCGTTCATATACTTCCTCACTCCATCCTTCCACCTCTCTTTCGGTCTACCCCTCCCTCTCTGTCCCTCCACCTCGCTCTCGTATACCCTCTTAGTCATGCTCTCGCCTTCCATACGTTCCGCCAGGTAAAACAATTAGAACAAAAATGAAAATAATAGTATTGCGCAAAATTAGTGGAACCACCATCTCTCTTTTAACTCACACGAATCTAAGAATTTTTTCTTCAATCGAGTTGTCAACTTATGGAATGGGCTTCCCCAAGACGTTATAGACTGCAGCACCGATAATTCATTTAAACTTCGCCTAGACAAATACCTCGCATCAAACCCGCGACTGACTGCGTTTGTAAATGAATAACTTTATTTTATCCTCCCCTCAGTTACTAACCCCTCTGTCCCCTACTAACTTCCTAATCCTGCCTCGGACATTAGTTCCAGGGCAGTAGTTCCCTTTCCAATGTTCCCTTACCCACTCTAAACCACTGTTTGGACACTTGATCCTCAGTGTTTTGGAGGACAAGCAGCCTAGAAGGGTCACTAGATATGTTGTTGCTTGATTTCCTTTGTACTCCTTTGTATTCTCACCTATAGCCTATTTTTTCCAGCTGAGGGTAAATTGAATCTCTTAGCAGCAAATTTCAAGATACGTAATAGAGAAATATGAAACTACAATGTCTCTGCCTCATATTAAGACCAAGTTTATATAATTAGCACCATATTTCACTACAAAATCTTCAAAATAGCTGAGGAATCTTGATGGGAACTTTGCAATTTTCCGCCAGTTGAGAAAACACGGAGGTATAGTATGTTATGTATAGACTTCCGGAAGCCTATGCCAGCATCCGGTCGTCCTTGTGTTTGGTTACTCGGGGAGAAACATAGGTAGGGGTTGGGTTATTGTGTGTGTGAGAGAGAGAGAGAGTGAGATGAGGGAGTGTGAGAGTGAGACATAGAGTGAGAGTGTGTGTAAGTGTGTGAGTAAGACATAGAGTGAGAGTGTGTGTGAGTGAGACAGACAGAGAGAGAGTGTGATGAGTGAGCGTGTGAGTGAGACAGACAGAGAGAGAGAGTGAGAGAGAGAGGTGGGGGGGGGGAGTGAGACAGAGAGAGAGAGAGTGTGTGATTGAGTGTGTGAGATTGAGACAGAAAGAGATATTGTGTGTGAGAGAGAGAGAGAGAGAGAGGTGTAGAGTGTATTCTGAGTGAAGTTGGAGCCTGATATGAGAGAGAGAGAGAGAGAGAATCAAAGGAGTACAAAGGAAATCAAAGGAAATCAAGCAACAACAGATCTAGTGACCCTTCTAGGTTGCTTGTCCTCCAAAACACTGAGGATCAAGTGTCCAAACAGTGGTTTAGAGTGGGTAAGGGAACATTGGAAAGGGAACTACTGCCCTGCCACTAACGTGGCAGGACTAGGAAGTTAGTAGGGGACATATGGGTTAGTAACTGAGGGGAGGATAAAGTTATTCATTTACAAACGCAGTCAGTCGCGGGTTTGATGCGAGATATTTGTCTAGGCGGAATTTAAATGAATCAACGGTGCTGCAGTCTATAACGTCTCGGGGAAGCCCATTCCACAAGTTGACAACTCGATTGAAGAAGAAATTCTTAGATTCGTGCGAGTTAAAAGATTTACCAATAATTTTGCAACCGTTTCCCCGCGTGTAATTAGATTGGTCGATAGTGAAGTACTTACTACAGTTCATATTGTCGATGCCTTTGATGATTTTGAACACTTGAATTAAGTCGCCTCTTAATCTGCGCTGGGTTAAAGGAAATAGATTTAATTCTCTAAGACGCTCTTCGTATGGTTTGTTCTTTAGGCTAGGTATCATTTTTGGTAACTCTACGTTGAACTCGTTCTAGCTTGTTTATATCTTTTTGGTAATAAGGGCACCAGGATTGAACGCAGTATTCCAGAAGAGGGCGGACTAAGGAATTGTAAAGGGTTAGGATAACTTCTTTGGATTTATGCTCAAATGACCTGCCTATAAAGCCAATTATTTTGTTTGCCTTCTTAACAACTTCTGAACATTGTTGACTCGGTTTTAGGTTACTCGATATTGTTACTCCCAGATCAGTTTCTCTGTTTACATTCTTAAGCGGAGTGCCATTCATCGAATAGTTTGCTTTCTCATTTAGGTATCCGACATGTAGTACTTTACATTTATCCGCATTGAAACTCATTTGCCAAATTTGGGCCCAACATGACAATTTATCTAGATTGTGTTGCATATCGTCAACTTGTTCTTTTGAGAGTACGCTATTTGCAATTTTTGTATCGTCAGCAAATTTTGAGATTGTGCAGGTGAGACCCTCATCTATGTCGTTGATGTAAATTAGAAAGAGAATTGGTCCTAGTACCGATCCCTGGGGTACCCCGCTACTTACATTGGTCCATTTAGATGCCTTACCGTTTATGACTACTCTTTGCTTTCTGTTGCTGAGCCAATTTTCTATCCATTTCAACACACCGTCTTGTATTCCATGCGCTTTTAGTTTTAGCAGTAAACGTTTGTGGGGAACTTTGTCAAAGGCCTTTTGAAAATCAAGGTATATAATATCTACAGCTTTACTCTCATCGTAGAGGTTGAGGATATCGTGGAAGAAGTCTAAGAGGTTTGTTAAACAGGAACGTTTTTTACGAAAGCCGTGTTGAGTATCTTTAAGTATGTTATTTTCCTCTAAGTGATTTACGAGTCTGTCTCGTATGACCGTTTCTAGCATTTTACATACAACTGAGGTTAAGCTAATTGGACGATAGTTACTGGGTAGGGATTTGCTGCCTTTTTTGAATATCGGTGTTATGTTGGCTAGCTTCCACTGATCAGGCATAGTTCCAGACTGCAAGGATTTATTGAATAGTAATGTCAGTGGTTTGGAGAGCTCATTCTTAGCTTCCTTTAGAACTCTAGGCGAGATTGTATCAGGTCCTGGCGTTTTATTTACCTTGAGTTTATCTAAACAATTCAATACTTCTCTCTCTGTAACGGTGATATTGCTTAGAACATCTGAATTATCAATCTGAATCGGCGATGGTGTAGGGATATCACTGAGGTCTTCTGTTGTAAAAACTGATGCAAAGAAGGTATTGAGGGCATTACTCATTTGTACTTCGTCTTTGGTGTATTCTCCTTTTTCATCGACTAACGGTCCAATAGTTGAAGTAACTACTTTTTTCTTTCTGATATAACTATAGAATTCTTTCGGGTTTGTTTTACTTTGATTCGCAATATGTAACTCTAAGGTCTTTTTACTTTGCTTAATTAACTTTTTGGCTTTGCGGTCGTAGCTCTACAAATTTCACCCGTTCTTCGTCATTTTGTGAGGATTTTAATCTATCATTAGCAAATTTTTTAGCAAGCAGGCAGTTTGAAATATCTTTATTCCACCATTTGGGCTTATTATTATGGCCTGGACGCCGTATTTTCGATGGTATGCAGTCTTGCACTGCTTTTAGGTAAGTGGTTTCGAATAACTTCCAAGATGTATTTATGTCGTTATTGTTAATTAAAAAGCTCCAGTCAGTTTCTTTAAACATAGCTCTAAGTTTATGGAAGTTTGCTTTCTTGAAATTAGGGACTTTTTCGATGCTACTATTTGGTTCGTTACTAGTAAACTTTAAAGTGAAAGTTATCGTACGATGGTCGCTGTTACTGAATTCATCACCAACATTCAAATTCTCTATCAATTCTTCTTTTGTTGCAAGTACAATTGCAAGTAGAATGAATGAGAGTGAGGGAGGGGGGGAGTGTAGAATGTATTATGAGTGAAGTAGTTGCCTGATATGAGAGAGAGAGAGAGAGAGAGAGAGAGAGAGAGAGAGAGAGAGAGTGAGTAAACCAACGTATACCAGTATGCTGTACCTGCATCGTGGTTTTAAGGGGAGATTTCCATTTGAGGGATTTTTTTCTTGACCCCTTTCTCCCTCATGGTTAGCCCCATTGCTTTTGAGATTTTAAACGTTTTCCCCATTATTTTGACGATTTTAAGAACTTTCAACCCATTTCTGTCAATTTTAAGACCTGTCGTGCCATTTAGGTGTCGATTTTATCCTGGCGAGCGATAGCGAGCCTGTAATTTAAGAGGAACCGGCTTTCAGCCGGGACATTTTTCTACCGAAAAATGTAGAAATTAAACTTGAAAAGGGGTCAATGGGGCGTATTTTAAAGCTTGATGGAGGTCTAGGGAATAAACTGAATACCTCCCCTTAAGGCTATAAACTGCCATGGAGTAGGTTATTTCGAAGCAAAAATAATTACTTATATAAAATATAGGTAGATATGAACAACAAACAGAAAACTAGGGATAGAGGAAGGGGTAGACAGAGAACCAGATGGGATGGTTAGGGATGGAGCTGAGGAATAGAAGAGAAAGAGGAGGGATGTAACAGATGGACAACTACAGCAACAGAATGGAACCTAGGGATGGAGCTAGAGGAAGGGTAGACAGAGAACGATGGATGATAACAGATGGACAACTACAGCAACAGAATGGGAACCTAGGGATGGAGCTAGAGGAAGGGGTAGACAGAGAACCAGATGGAGGGATGGTAACAGATGGACAACTACAGCAACAGAATGGGAACCTAGGGATGGAGCTAGAGGAAGGGGTAGACAGAGAACCAGATGGAGGGATGGTAACAGATGACAACCTACAGCAACAGAATGGGAACCTAGGGATGGAGCTAGAGGAAGGGGTAGACAGAGAACCAGATGGAGGGATGGTAATGAGGACAACTACAGCAACATAATGGGAACCTAGGGATGGAGCTAGAGGAAGGGCTAGACAGAGAACCAGATGGAGGGATGAGATATGTTTGCAGGGGTGGGATGGAACAGAATGGGAACCTAGGGATGGAGCTAGAGGAAGGAGTAGACAGAGAACCAGATGGAGGGATGAGATCCGAAAGTTTGCAAGGGTGGGATGGAACAGACTAAAATCTGACCAGTTGGAGTGGAAACGTTTGGGAGAGAGGCCTTTGTTCTGCAGTGGACTAACTGAGGCTGCTGCTGCTGCTGATGATTATAGGTTACAATAGGTTATAATAATGCCCACAACAATATCAACTTGGTATCTGCTGCATACAACTGCCGCACCTAATGGACCACTTGCGAGTTTCAGGCTATGAGGAGGAAGTTGGAGCCGTAAACATCGATGTTAGACAGAAATGTAATAATAATATAAGTTTCTGATGGATAAATGGTATGTTGAATTGGGTTTTATGTATATATAAATGTACTAGGACCGTATTTTAGCTGGTAATTCTGATAAATGTCGTTGTCTACAGCTCCAACTTCCTTATAGAACGAAACTCGCAAGTCGGCAATTAAAATGATTTATTTAACCCTTACAGTACCGGTGACGTCCTTTTCTTGATATTGTGGCAACTATTAGACGATTATATTCAGCTTAGGAAGGACCTCTAGCAATAATAAGGCTTCAAACTATCTCAACCAACCCTTTCAACTACCGCAGATCCTTCCTAAGCTGCATAATATCGTCTAAATATAGCTAGAATAAAAGATACCACACGTCGCTGGTACTCAAAGGGTTAACCTCCAATCCTCATTTTATAACTGCTAAATTTATGTGCAGCATCCGCATAAGCGAGGTTATAAATCAACATTATTTATTTATTCTCCAGTTTTGCAAGGATTGGTATGCAGTATTCCTATTCATAAACTATATATATATTTTGTTTTGTTTCCGTATGAATGAATGAGACAAAGGGAAGAGCTACCTGTAACATGAGTCTCCTCAAAAGCCGGAAGAGTGACCAAAAAAAAAAAAAAAAAAAAAATCAACCCTTTATCTTCTCTTATTCTCGGGGCGTCTCTTTTTCTTCTGCTCTTTCTTGGAAGGACCATATTACCAGTCTTGCTAAGGCAGCCTCCCAGAAGCTGGGTGTGGTCAACCGCCTTAGGGGGTTCTTTACCCGTGCACAGCTTCGTGCTCTGTACAGGGGCACAGTGCGTCCTTGTATGGAGTATTGTTCACATGTGTGGGGAGGATCCTCTCGCACAACACTTATAGACAAAGTAGAAAGGATAGCCTTTCGTATCATAACTCCCGTCCGCTCACAGACTGTCTGCAATCTCTCTCTCTTCGCCGCAATGTTGCATATCTCTCACTATTCTATCACTACTAAAATAATCAGTGTTCCTCAGAGCTCTTTCAGTGTATACCACCTCCTGACTGCATCACCGTTGATTCATTTAAACTTCGCCTAGACAAATATCTCGCATCAAACCCGCGACTGACTGCGTTTGTAAATGAACAACTTTATTTTATCCCCCCCTCAGTTACTAACCCATCTGTCCCCTACTAACTTCCTAATCCTGCCACGGATATTAGTTCCAGGGCAGTAATTCCCTTTCCAATGTTCCCTTACCCACTCTAAACCACTGTTTGGACACTTGATCCTCAGTGTTTTGGAGGACAAGCAACCTAGAAGGGTCACTAGATCTGTTGTTGCTTGATTTCCTTTGTACTCCTTTGTACTCCTCTACGTAGAGCACGTAGTACCCGTCTTGCAACACAATCCAACTCCTACTCTGTGCAACTCTCCAACTCAAGAGTGAAACGATACTCCCAATCATTCTTCTATTAAACAGCTGAGCTCTAGAACTCTCTCCCTGAATCTATCTTTCCCTCATCCTGTGACTTAAATTGCTTCAAACTCCGTGTGTCCAAGCATTTTGGCTCGAACATTCCTTGATTTTGGCCCTGTCACTCTTTCAACCCTGGGGGAGGCACTCGTCACAGGCAGTGTTGCCTTTTGTCTCCCTTGTCCACATATGAACAAAATAAAATGAATATATGAAATGAGACTGAGCGACAAGGAGGCGTGCCTGTCAGTAAATTAAGGGGGGGTGACCTGCTTTTTGTTATTTCTGTCCTTTTCTCTCTTTCTCTGGCTTGTAAGTTGTATCCATTCGGCCCCATTCAGCCAACTATTTTAAGACGTTTATCCCCATCTAGGTGTCGATTTCTTCCTGGCGAGCGATAGCGAGCCAGCATTATATGAAGAAATCCGGCTTCGCCGGAGACATTTTTCTATCGAAAAATGTACAAATTTAGCCTGCTGTCAAATAAAAATAAAAAATATGCTGGCTCGCTACCGCTCACCAGTAAACAATTGACACCTGGATGGGGATAAACTTCTTAAAACAGTAGGCTGATTGGGGCCAAATGGATACAAGGCAGAGAAAGATAGAAAAGGACAGAACAAAAACAGGTCGCCCCCCTTAAGAGTGAGACGAGAGGAGATGCGGGGGACTGAGCTCTCAGGGACACTCTCTCAGATCCCCGTGGTTAGTTGCGGAAATCCACTTTTATATTACCTTTCACAAAAACCCATTGGTGTTACTGGTGTTATGTGTGGAGAGAGAGAGAGAGAGAGAGAGAGAGAGAGAGAGAGAAAGAGAGAATGATATAGTGGGTGTCTTTCCTATCTTGTATGGAGAGAGAGAGAGAATGATGTAGTGGGTGTCTTTCCTATCTTGTATGGAGAAAGAGAGAGAGAGAGAGAGAATGATATAGTGGGTGTCTTTCCTATCTTGTATGGAGAGAAAGAGAGAGAGAGAGGGAGAATATATAATAATCCGATTGATAAGGCTGAGAGAGAGAGAGAATTAATGTGCCAACTGAGAGGTATATATATTACATAATACACTTACATACATCTATATAATAATCATAAAAATAATTCTAATACTTTAGACAAAAACTAATGAAACAATTTGTTCTACTTATGTAATTTAGTATAATTACTTCTGTTAGCAAGTGTACGGTCGCGCTAATAAGTCATGTCCCAGCTGGCATTACGTTTGGCTGGCTCTGTGCTGTATTAATGTCTGTCAGATGTTGAATAGGGTGGGGAAGTGTCGGAGCATGTTTGTATATTTCACTCGATATGAATAAATGAAGCTTAGTTATTGCTCGTACCAATTATGGATCAAAACAAACTTGGTGCCGAGACATGACTTATTAGCGCGACTGTACATATCAGAACAGCTAGGGACCTATACTTTCTTTCTTTTCAGCGGACGATAAATTGAAATCAGCTAATTGCTCGATACTTAACCCTTTGAAGCTCTGACGCGTTTTAGCAGTTTATTTTGGCTATCATTAGACGATTTTATGCAGCTTAGGAAGTATCTGTGGGTATTAAAGGGGTAAATACTATCTCAATCAACCCTTTGACTTCCATATACCGTTACTAATCTCAATAAAATCGTCTAACAGTAGCCAGAAACATCTTAACACCAAGTTTATATAATTAAGCACCATTTATCACTAACAAATCTGCAAAATAACAGAACTATTGATGGGAACTTTGCAATTGACCACTTGCGAGTTTCAGGCTATAAGGAAGTTGGAGTTTTTGTTTACATTGATATTTAGCAGAATTACCAGCTAAAATGTGGTTGTATTACGTTTATAAATACAGACAAATAAAATCAACATACTTTTTATCCATTAGACAGCTACTTTATTATTGTATTTCTGTTTAAGGGGAGATATCGACTTGAGGGATTTTTTTCTCGGACCCCTTTCTCCCTCATGTTTAGCCTCATTGTTTTTCTAATTTTAAGACGTTTGCCCCATTATTTTGACGATTTTAAGAACTTTCAACCCATTTCTGTCAATTTTAAGACCTTTCGTGCCATTTAGGTGTCGATTTTATCCTGGCGAGCGATAGCGAGCCTGTAATTTAAGAGGAACCGGCTTTCATCCGGGACATTTTTCTACCGAAAAATGTACAAATTTATCTTGAAAGGGCCTCAAGGAGGTGTAATATTAAGCTTGAAGGATATGTAGGGACAAAACTAAAAACCTCCCCTTAATACCAATGTTTACGGCACCAACTTCCTAATAAAACGAAACTCGCAAGTCGGCAATTTACCGTCAGTTGAAAAGAAACGGAGTAGCCAATACAGTAGTTTAGTCTGCCCCGGCCATATCCTGAGAAAAGCGAACACAACCAGTTCTAGCCGGCACATTCCGACATCATCTCTCTCTCTCTCTCTCTCTCTCTCTCTCTCTCTCTCTCTCTCTCTCTCTCTCTCTCTCTCTCTCTCTCTCTCTCTCTCTCTTAAACCCAGGACTGATTGCATTTGTATATGAATGACCTTTTTCTCAGATACATCGTGTTATATTATTAACCCAAATTGTTCCCTATTAACATCTAACTCTGCCAAGGACATTGGTTTTAAGGGGAGGTATTTAGTTTGTTCCCTAGACCTCCATCAAGCTTAAAATTACACCCCCTTGAGTCCCTTTCAAGATAAATTTGTAAATTTTTCGAAAGAAAAATTTCCCGACCGAAGGCCGGTTCCTCTTAAATTACAGGCTCGCTATCGCTCGCCAGGATAAAATCGACACCTGAATTGCACGAAAGGTCTTAATATGGGGTGAAAGTTCTTAAAATCGCTAAACTAATGGGGCAAACGTTTCATAATATCAAAAGCAATGGGGCTAACCATGAGGGAGAAAGGGGTCAAGAAAAAAATCCCTCAAGTGGAAATCTCCCCTTAACACATTGGCTACGGGAGACGTTCTGGAACACCATGGCAATTTATTGCAATTTACAGGTTTTTAACGTGTAAACTGCGAAGCAATGGTAGTTCAAACCCCCCTGCCAAGCGAAGGTATTTGGTTCTATTGTGACGATTTTTTTTTTTTTTTTATGTGATTGAGGAAGGCAAAAGGCAGAACTGCCTATAGCGAGTGCCTCCCCCATAGTTGAAAGAGTGACAGGGCCTAAATCAAGGGACGTTCGAGCCAAAATGCCTGGACACACTGTTTGAATCAATTTAAATCATAGGAAGAGGGAAAGATTGATTCCAGGAGAGAGTTCCAGAGCTCAGCTGTTGAGTAGAAGAAAGTTTGAGAGTAATGTTTCACTCTTGGGTTGGAGAGTTGCACAGAGTAGGGGTGGGATTGAGTTGCAAGACGGGTACCACGTGCCCTACGTAAAGGAGGTGGTATACACTGGGAAAGCTCTGATGAACACTGATTATTATAGTAGCGATAGAATAGCGAGAGAGATGCAACATTGCGGCGGAGAGAGAGAGATTGCAGAGAGTTGGTGAGTGGACGGGAGTTAATGATACGAAAGGCCTTCCTTTCAACTTTGTCTAGGAGAGCAGTGTGAGAGGAACCTCCCCACACATGTGAACAATACTCAATTAGTACTTATCCATATGCGCCTATTTTGCTTTTATTATGAACATATGAACATTTAAGAACAATATAAAGTGGGAATAACATTTAGGGGGTGAAAAAGATGTATTATTGCCGCAAGATCGTATCATGATACGAGAGCCGGGGGGGCGTATATGATCCCTCTCCGAGCTGTAGAGCGACACTGAGGCTTTACGCTAGAAGTCTCTCTGTTACAAGGATCTCTAGCACCCTTGCCCGTGTTAAAGATGCAGCGTAGAGAAATTCGCGCCAAAAATTACCCGATAAAAGGGGGAATAAGAGGAAAAATAGCTGATAATTGAGGAGAGGGGGGATACATATGTAGGAGTGGTAGCAAGTAATGGAGGGGAATTATCTCACCTAATCACAAATTGCTTTGTTTTGAATGCCACTGGGGTGTTATAAATTTTGTTTTGTGCTCTGGATATATTTAGGACGGTCACAGTGAACCAGAAAACCTCTATTGAGGACAGTCGTCATTTATGGGTTAAAGCCTGTGGAGACGAGTCCGAAAGAGCGAGAGCGCGGCAGGCCCCCATCGGCTCTCCAGCCAGGCGGCCGTGGCACTGAGGAATATGAGGGATATCCCGCTAGACATATGCAGCGCTGCCCAAGGCAAATGTAGCGTGACATTAGCAATATTCGATCCGTCTAGATGGTAGTGCTGCGGATGAACCCCGCGCGCTATGAAGCTCGTTCTGGTGACATTTTGGAGCTATTTTCTTCTAGTTTTTGGCTGAATCAGTTTCATTTCATTCAGACACTTGCTCAGTGGCGTATATAGGGGGGGGGGGCCACTCGGCCATGCCCCCCCCCCTTTTGTCCCAGTAGGCCTATATTATTCGTCAGGTTGGACGGTTGGTCAACTTGGTCGTGTACAGAATGTGTGAGTTCTGACTGGGAGTCCTGTGTACTAGTGTAGCGGCGCGCCCTGCAGTCTGTCACCGTCTGTGGATCTGATGTGAGGGGAACAGACTACCGTCAGACGGATAGTGGTGTAATGGTGTTCAGCTCTGTGGCTTGTGTTGTGTAGTTCAAATGTTGTGAGTTTCGTTATTCAGGAATGTGTCATGGCTCGGGCTTTGCCAAGCTAAATATTATATTTATATGCATATGGCTAGCAAAGACCGTAATAGAAAAAACAAAATTATGAATAGACAAAACGTTATAGGCTAGATTTATGATATTAGTATTATGATATAGATTATAGCAGTTTTTTTATACATACTGTAGAATTCCCTAATTAAATATTTGTCAAACAGCTTTTTGTTTGTTTAGCCAACATATATAATCTTCTGTATATTGTTTTACCATTGAATATCAAATTAGTGCAATATATCCCTGCTGAGGCCTCAAAAGGACCCTAAAAATGCTTGATTTTCAAAAAAATCATGGGGGGGTTACAGCGCCCCCCCAGACCCCCCAGCTGTAGAGGCTCGCTTCGCTCGCCCACCCATTATATAAAATTTAAAATAATGGATTCACCCCTATGGCCCCCCCCCCCCCTTCCCAAGGACCTATATACGCCACTGCACTTGCTTAAACATTCAGGAGTGCCTGAATGAGCCCTAATATAGTGGAAATATGCCCGCAGCGTAAGTGTTAAGGCAGTGCTTTCCTTTCCAATTGTCCCTTACCCACTCTGAACCAATGTTGGACACTTTGAACAACATCGAGAGGTCGCTAGACCTGTTGTTTCTTGACTTCCTTTGTACCCTTTGTACTCTCTCTCTCTCTTTCCTACTTTTCTATCCTTTCCTTCAACTTTCCTTTGCTATCGGATATGCCATCTCTATTAGAATTAAGTCCACACCACCTCGTTTGGATCGTAAGGTCTGTGTGGCCAGTGTATCTATGTAAATCTCTCTCTCTCTCTCTCTCTCTCTCTCTCTCTCTCTCTCTCTCTCTCTCTCTCTCTCTCTCTCTCTCTCTCTCTCTCTCTCTCTCTCTCTCTCTCTCTTAGGTATATCTGATACCTAAATGAGAAAGCAAACTATTCGATGAATGGCACTCCGCTTAAGAATGTAAACAGAGAAACCGATCTGGGAGTAACAATATCGAGTAACCTAAAACCGAGTCAACAATGTTCAGAAGTTGTTAAGAAGGCAAACAAAATAATTGGCTTTATAGGCAGGTCATTTGAGCATAAATCCAAAGAAGTTATCCTAACCCTTTACAATTCCTTAGTCCGCCCTCTTCTGGAATACTGCGTTCAATGTGGTGCCCTTATTACCAAAAAGACATAAACAAGCTAGAACGAGTTAAACGTAGAGTTATCAAATGATACCTAGCCTAAAGAACAAACTATACGAAGAGCGTCTTAGAGAATTAAATATATTTCCTTTAACCCAGCGCAGATTAAGAGGTGACTTAATTCAAGTGTTCAAAATCATCAAAGGCATCGACAATATGAACTGTAGTAAGTACTTCACTATCGACCAATCTAATTACACGGGGGCAAACGGTTGCAGAAATTATTGGTAAATCTTTTAACTCACACGAATCTAGGAATTTCTTCTTCAATCGAGTTGTCAACTTGTGGAATGGGCTTCCCCGAGACGTTATAGACTGCAGCAACGTTGATTCATTTAAACTTCGCCTAGACAAATATCTCGCATCAAACCCGCGACTGACTGCGTTTGTATATGAATAACTTTATTTTATCCTCCCCTCAGTTACTAACCCATATGTCCCATACTAACTTCCTAGTCCTGCCACGGACATTAGTTCCAGGGCAGTAGTTCCCTTTCAAATTCCCTTACCCACTCTAAACCACTGTTTGGACACTTGATCCTCAGTGTTTTGGAGGACAAGCAGCCTAGAAGGGTCACTAGATCTGTTGTTGCTTGATTTCCTTTGTACTCCTTTGTACTCGCTCTCTCTCTCTCTCTCTCTCTCTCTCTCTCTCTCTCTCTCTCTCTCTCTCTCTCTCTCTCTCTCTCTCTCTCTCTCTCCCCCCTAGATGAGTTGACAGGTTAAATCCAGTGAGCACCAGTGTTGAGCTCCTGAGTCTCCGACACGTCACAAGGCTAGGAAGCACCCGTGCACTGACTCTGTGTCAAACGAATGTCAATGAAGTCCATTCGTTCTAGTCTTTGAGGGGGTCACCGGCTATTTTTGTTTTATCTTTCTCTCCTTTTCTCTCTTTCCCTGGCTTGTATCCATTTGGCCCCATTCAGCTAACTGTTTTAAGACGTTTATCCCCATCCAGGTGTCGATTTCTTTCTGGCGAGCGATAGCGAGCCAGCATTGCTTGGAGAAATCCGGCTTGGAGACATTTTTCTATCGAAAAATTTACAAATATAGCTTGCTGTCAAAACAAAAAATTATATATGCTGGCTCGCTATCGCTCGCCAGGAAAATATTGACACTTGGATGAGGGTAAACGTCTTAAAACAGTAGGCTGAATAGGGCCGAATATATACAAGCCAAAGAGAGAGAGAGAGAGAGGGAGAGAAAGAGAAAAAAGACCGAGGTGGGGCTCCCTTAACCCCTTCTGTACCGGGGACGTAGTTTATATTTGATTTCAGCTACATGTAAACCAGTATATTCAGCTTAGAAAGGACGTCTACCATTTTAAAAAGCTTCAAACTATCCCAATTTATCCTTTTAGCTACACCATATCCTTCCTAAGTTTCATAAAATTGTCCTAAATGAAAAATACGTCAATAATTGTATATGCAAAGGTGAAGTTATGGTTTATGATTCAAATGATGTCGTTGGAAGTGATCAGATGGCCAAAACGATGGTAATTCATGTTAATTTGTTTGTATTCCTTCTCATAGTGTCTTTGGAAGTGATCAGATGGCCAAAACGATGCTAATTCATGTTAATTTGTTTGTATTCCGTCTCATAGTGTCTTTGGAAGTGATCAAATGGCCAAAACGATGGTAATTCATGTTAATTTGTTTGTATTCCTTCTCATAGTGTCGTTGGAAGTGATCAGATGGCCAAAACGATGCTAATTCATGTTAATTTGTTTTGTATTCCTTCTCATAGTGTCTTTGGAAGTGATCAGATGGCCAAAACGATGCTAATTCATGTTAATTTGTTTTGTATTCCTTCTCATAGCGTCTTTGGAAGTGATCAGATGGCCAAAACGATGCTAATTCATGTTAATTTGTTTGTATTCCTTCTCAAATTAATTCCAATTCTTTAAGGGGGGATGGGCCGGTTTTCTGGACCACTTTCTCCCTCATGTTTAATTTTCAGATGTTAAGATGTTTGCCCCATTAGTTAGTCGATTTTAAGACCTTTTGCCCCCAATTCTTCGTCAATATTTAGGCCTTTCGTGCTATTTAGGTGCCGATTTTTTCCCTGGCGAACGATAGTGAGCCTGTAATGTTGGAAGAACCGGTATTCTACCGAAAAATTTACAAATTAATCTACAGTAGAAGGGGGATCTAATGGATGTTTTTTTTTTTTTAAATTTGATGGAGGTCTAGGGAGGAAACTAGAAAAGAAAAAAAAAAGAAATACAAAAAAATCTACCAAAAAGTGAACCATCCCCCCTTAAACAAAATTCTACCAAAAAGTGAACCATCCCCCCTTAAACAAAATTGCTCTGGTTTGTCACCCTGCCCCACTGTTAATAAATGGTTCCATGTCATCTCAACCAGTAGACCATTTCAACCAGTAGCTCTCAACCAGTGCCAAATTAACCCAGACCAACCAACCCAGTGCCAAACTATAGTACTAACCTAACCTAACCTAACCGTATTAGTTGATTTGGTACTGGTTGAGAGCAACTGGTTGAAATGGTCTACTGGTTGAGGTGACCGGTCACCATTACGCAGCAATGTCAATGTGCCTCTGTGTATTCTAAGCAGACGGAGAGGGAAGGAGTGGTCAGGGGTGATAGAACTCTGGAATGACTTGGATCACAAGCTCTCTTAAAGTGTGTGACATAAGTGAAAAAGGGGCCGATTACGCCTTCCGTCATATATATATATATATATATATATATTTGTTTGTTTGTTTGTTTGTTTATTCATTTGTTTGTTTATTCATTTGTTTATTTATTTATTTGTTTATTTATTTATTTGTTTGTTTTATTTATTTGTTTATTTATTTATTTGTTTATTTATTTATTTGTTTTATTTATTTGTTTATATATCTATTTGTTTATTTATTTATTTGTTTAATGTTTATTGGTTTATTTTTGTTCATGCTACCACCAGAAAAAATGGCATAGCTTCGGTAAAAAGGTAGTAGTCATATTCGAAGGCGCCTTTTACTAAGACGACTAAAACATCTGTCTGTAGCGGAAATGAAATAAGTAAACTTACTCAAACAAGACTTTATCATCTTCGCTTTCTCCCTGACAGACAAAACAAGTGGGTCGTAATCCAACTAACTTCCTTGGCAGCAGCTAGTTAAAGGGTTACATGATTTAGGAAGGTGTGTTAGGAGTTCTCTCTCTCTCTCTCTCTCTCGCTCTCGCTCTCGCTCTCGCTCTCGCTCTCGCTCTCTAGACGCTCGCGCTCTCGATCCCGGTCTCTCTCCGGTCTATCTCTCTCCGTCTCCATTAGCAATCATACAGGGTAGGTTGCCCCTAAACTATGGCAGGAGGTGGTTTTAGGGTTTAGGACGTTAGGGTCGGTTGTTTTTATACTTGCGGTGTTATTTGATAGGGTAGGGGTGGCTTAGTAGATTCGGGAGATATGGAGGGGGGGGAGGCGGGAAGGGGGAAGGGGGGGTGCTCCCCCATCTCTTCTCTCTCTCTCTCTCTTCTCCCTCTCCTCTTCTCTCTCTCTCTCTCTCCTTCCTGCCAGATACCTAGCTTCCACGACTCTCCCGTCTCTCACTTCTCTCTATCCTCTCTCCTCGCTATCTCTCTTCCCCTCTCCTCCTTATCCTATTTCTCTCTATCTCTCTCTCTCATCTTTATCTCTCTCTTCTCTCCTCCTCTCGAGCTCTCCTCTCTCTGCCCTTAGAAAATACTAAGCGAGTTAGGCCCCTAACACTATGGGCGAGAGAGAGGTAGAAGTGTTTAGGGTGATTTGGGTATATTAGTGAGATATGGATCGGGGGGTGGACGGAGGGGAGGGGGACGGGGGCGGAAGGGGGGACTCTCTCTCTCTCTCGTCTATCTCTCTCTCTCTCTACTCCTATCTACATAGGTTCTCTCTATATCTCTCGATCTCTCTACATTAGAATAATAAGGGTAGTGCACCTAACTATGGCAGAGGTAGGGAGGTCGGTGGTAGATAGTGAGATTATGGAGGGGGGCAGGGGCACCAGGCTATCTCTCTCTCTCTCTCTCTATTAATCCTCCCTCCTCCTCCTACCCATCTCTCTCTCCTCTCCTATCTTCTCTCTACTCGATCTCTTCTTCATTAGAATAATTAAGGAGTTCACGTAACTATGGCAGAGGTTAGGGTAGGTTTGTGGTAGATTAGGGAGATATGGAGGGGGGCAGGAGACAGGGTGGATCTCTCTCTCGCGATAGACTCTATAGCTAGGCTCTGACTCCTCCTCCAACTTTATCTCGCTCTATCTCTCTCTTCTCTCTACTCTCTCTTACATTAGAATGTAATGTTAAGGAGTTGCCCTAACCTATGGCCAGAGGTCATGAGGTAGGTTTTAGCTAGGGTATTGGTGTAGGCGTTTTAGGTTTATAGGGTAGTTGGTAGAGATGGTGGGGGGACGGGGGGGGGGGGCGCTATCTCTCTTTAAGTTCTCTGTTTTTTTCGCTCTCTCGTGTAGCTATCGTGGGCTCTCTAGAATAGAATCTCTCTAGTTGAGATTTAAATGGATTGCCATGGTTGGGGAGGAAGGAGTGCCCCGAAAACAGGGAAGGGGGGGGGGGGTCAGGATGGGGGGGGGGGGGGTGGGTAGGGTGGGGTGGGGGGCCGGGGGTGGGAGGGGGGGTGGGGGCCTCTGGGGGGACGGGGGGGATGGGGGGGGGGGGGGGGGGGATCTATTGGGAAGGGGGGGCGGGTGGGGGGGGGTGGAAGGGGGCTGCTGGGGGCGGCCTCTTCTTCCGCTACTTTCTCTCTCATATCCTATCTATCTATCATCTCTGCTGCTCTCTCTCTCTATATATCTCTCCTCTTCTATCTCTATATTCTCTCCTCTCTCTCTGTCTCTCTCTCATCTCCTCCTCTCTCTCTCTCCTCTCTCTTTCTTCTCTCCTCATTAGAATAATAAGAGTGACCCTAACCTATGGCAAGAGGTAGGGTTAGGTGTGGTAGATTAGGTGAGATATGGAGGGCGGGAAGGGGCTTCTCTCTCTCTCTCTCTCTCTCGCTCTCTTCTCTACTCCTCGCTTCTCTCTCTCTCTCTCTCTCTCTCTCTCTCTCTCTCTCTCTCTCCATTAGAATAATAAGGAGTGCCCCTAACCTATGGCAGAGGTAGGGTAGGTGTGGTAGATTAGTGAGATATGGAGGGGGGGAAGGGGGCTCTCTCTCTCTCTCTCCCCCCCCCCACCCTCTCCAATCCCCCCTCTCTCGTCTGGGGAGTCTTCTCAACCGATGCGTTGTGAAGGATTTTCAGGAGAAGAAATCGACTCAGCACAGGACAACCAGGAAGGAGGGACCCGAAGAAGACAGCCGAGGACGGCACATCTACAAAAAAGGAATTTTAAATACTAATCCGTCAAAGCAACCGCGGGCGAATTTGGGAAATAACAGCTCCACTCAAACCGACCCAAATTCAATAAACCGTTTCAGGGTATAACGACCGAGGACCGAGGACAGCCTATGAATGTAAATAATGTAGATCCGACCAGAACCAATAAAATTCACGATGAAAAATGAACAGATCTGCGAGTTGCTAACGCAACCCAGCAACTTTAAAGGTTTTTTTCTATGCAAACGCTCGTAGAATACGCAATAAAATTTTCAGATTTAGAGGAACTCAGTGTTTACAGACAAATTATGATGTGATTGGCATAACAGAAATCTTGGCTCATCAATACACAAGATAGAGACTTTTTAGCAGAGTATTCATCTTCCCGGTTATGGTAATGTTTGAGGAACAGGTCCGAATACAATAAAAATGGAGTCGAGGTGGCGTTTTATTTTATATCAAAGAAAGGGCTTAACCCGACCCTCGTGTCAAAAACCTTCACAATTGTGAACGCTCGGACACATCTTTTGTGCTCATAAAGAATAATATAAAGGTACAAAAATAATACTTGTCGTTACTATACAGACCTCCAGCTGCATCAGTGACAAACTGACCGAGAAAGAAATTTACGAAACAAATTGCAGATGTAAGTAACTCACAAGATACCGTAATTTTTGGTCGCCTTTAATTTATCTGTGACCAAGTGGGGCGATAAATCTTCACTTCACACACGGATATGACTTGTATACGAACTTGCAAAGAGAGTTCGCTTTATCAATTTGTTCGAATGCCGACCCGTCAGGTAATAACGTTCCTGACCATTGTACTTGCAACACAAGAAGAATTGATGGAGAATTTGAAGGTTGGTGATGCAATTTTCCCCAGTCAACAGCGACCATCGTAACGATAAACGTTTCACTTTAAAAGTTTACTAGTACCGAACCAAATAGTAGCATCCGAAAAAGTCCCTAATGTCAAGAGAGCAAAGCAAACATCCATAAACGTAGAGCTATGTTTAAAGAAACAGACTGGAGCTTTTTAATTAAAAACAATAACGACATAAATACATACTAGGAAGTTATTCGAAACCACTTACCTAAAAGCAGTGCAAGACTGCATACAACTCGAAAAATAACGGCGGTCCAGGCCATAATACTAAGACCAAATGGTGGAAATAAAGATATTTCAAACTGCCCGTCTGCTAAAAAATGTGCTAATGATAGATTAAAATCCTCACACAAGGACGGAAAGAACGGTGGGAAATTTGTAGAGCTACGACCCGCAAAGCCAAAACGTTAATTAAGCAAAGTGTAAAAGCCCTTAGGGCTTACAAATTGCGAATCAAAGTACAACAAACCCGAAAGAATTCTATAGTTATATCAGAAAGAAAAAAGTAGCCCTTACTTCAACTGTTGGACCGTTAGTCGATGAAAAAGGAGAATACACCAAAGACGAAGTACAAAGGGGGGATAATGCCCTCAATACCTTCTGTGCATCAGTTTTTACAACAGAATGGACGCTACGTGCGCTCACCCGTAAACCAGCGCCACACGATTCATGATTGATTACTTCAGGATGTTCTACGCAATATCACCGTTACAGGAAGAGAGACGTATTGCAATTGTTTAGTAAAACTCAAGGTAAATAAAACGCCAGGACCTGATACCAATCTCGCCGAGAGTTCTAAAGGAAGCTAAGAATGAGCTCTCCCAACCACTGACATTACGATTCAATCGACAAGCCTTGCCCCCCCCCCCCCGTATGGAACTATGTCTGATCAGTGGAAGCTAGCCAACGTAACACGGATATTCAAAAAAAAGGCAGCAAATCCATTAACTTAGTAACCATCGTCCAATTAGCTGACACATCAGTTGTATGGAAAATGCTTAGATAAACGGTCATATGAGACAGACTCGTTAATCACTTAGAGGAAAAGACACATACTTAAAGATACTCAACACGGCTTTCGTAAAAAACGTTCCTGTTTATATCAGAACCTCTTAGACTTCTTCCACGATATTCTGAACCTCTACGGTGGGAGTAAAGATGGAGATATAAGATACCTTGATTTTCAAAAAGGCTTTGACCAAGTTTCCCCACAAACGTTTACTGCTAAAACGAAAAGAGAATGGATACCAGACGGGGTGTTGAAACGGATCGCAAATTGGTTCAGCAACGGGAACGCCCCGGGTAGTCCTAAACGGTAAGGCATCTAAATGGCCCACTGTAAGTAGGGGGGCGTAACCCCAGGGATCGGTAGTAGGGGACCAATTCTCCTTTCTAATTTCCTCAACGACATAGATG
>CM064527.1:4498540-4637772 GCA_032716605.1 Paralithodes platypus
AGAGACATAGTAGGTTAATATTATATAAACGTTTGTCTTAATATGATGCAGAGACATAGTAGGTTAATATTATATAAACGTTTGTCTTAATATGATGCAGAGACATAGTAGGTTAATATTGTTTCATTATGTGTCCATAAATTAGCTGCTAATAGAGTAGCGGCCTAGACTGAAAAAAGCCTCTATTTTAGGAGATACCCCAACCGGAGGTAGAACCAGCTAATACTGGTATTATTTTATTCCTTTGGATGTCTACTTTTCAGAAAACAATGTTGTAGTTGCAGCAACTGTGTACAACAATGTTGTATTTGCAGCAACTGTGTACAACAATGTTGTAGTTGCAGCAACTGTGTACAACATGCAAAATTAACCCCTTTATTACGAGCATCCATGACAAATTTTCATTTTCCATTATCGCCACATACATTGAAATGAAGCAAGTTAAATTCAACCAAAGCTCTATATTTTTATTTAATAGGTGTAATAGACATTAGACAACACATTCAATGGGGTGTAGAGCTAATCTAAGGGTTGGAGGGTAACACAAATATAAAATAAAAACAGACAAACTAGTGACTTTTGGTAGCTTTGGACGAATTGTCCTAAAACCTACCCCTAACAGATATTGCATTAGTGTCAGACCAACTTCTAATCCTTTTCCTGCATACCCCAGTGATGTAAAACTGACATTAAGAGAGGCAAACAAAATTAATGCAGTGTGTCCTGTTACCCTTGGTTTGTGATAGTGCCCAAAATTGGTACAGTACCTGTGTTTACGTGTCAATCTAAATTTCATCCTGTCCTGCTGGTGTGCTATTTTGATGTTGACACTCTGTGCATGAACAGGCATCTCTCTCTCTCTCTCTCTCTCTCTCTCTCTCTCTCTCTCTCTCTCTCTATATATATATATATATATATATATATATATATATATATATATATATATATATATATATATATTACTCTTACAAGTCACGAACGAGCAGGTTGAGTGGACCGATGCCTCCTCTTCACAAATTCCAATAACAGACAGTCAGCTGAATCAATTTAATGTTCTACTTACATTATCTGTTTGTCTCTCTTTTTTCAGTTCAAAGGCTACCACCCCTTCCAGCTGCCCTTGTCGACGGTGTGGACTAAACTCGGGTTCACCCCTGGAACCTTGGGAGATGAAACAGTATGTAGTCACCATTATGTTGATACCCGATAGACCAAGTTTTACCATTTTGGAAACACAAAAACAAAACATAGGTGGCATGTTTGGGAAAATGTGAATTATATTATATATATTATTTAATACAAGTACACTTTCTTAAACAACAACAAAATCAAAATAACTTAGTACACTGAGGTTGGTGAAAGTCGAGTTATATTCTAGTGAAAGATCGCCGATTAGCTGGGGTGAAATAATAATGATAATGGTTTGACCTGTATCTTTACCTTTTGATAAAATTATGATAATTTGCACCATCCTCTCCATTTAATAAACAACTATATAAACAAATTTGATGACATTTTAATTAATAGTAAAGACGTTGATGCATTGACCGAAATGTTTGATCTTTGAAAAATATCTGAATTATTTTTCCTGACCTTTGCATTAACTCATCGAATATTTATGTGACAGTTGATAAAAATCTATTTGTTAGTTTACACTAAATTAAGATAAATCATACTTTGACCATTAACCTTGACCTTCGACCTTAATATTTGAGAATGTATATGAGTGATTGTCCATATAATATAATATATATATATATATATATATATATATATATATATATATATATATATATATATATATATATATATTATACTCTTATATATTTACTGTATGATCTTGGTTTCAACTTTATTATTGACCATTGCTATTTAAGATTTAATAATCTTTTTGACTGACTTAAGCACTGACCAACTGACTGTTTTTGTAAATTCTGGTTACTACCCATTAAACCGTCTAGGAGGAGTTCACGGACATACAGAACGACAATTGGACAGAGCGAGCGACAGACCGACATCCCGGAGCCTTCACTCGGGTACGCACACCAGCAATATCTCCCACTTCACAGGGTTGATCATTAGTCTTCTCAATTCTCAACTCTCTGGCTAAAGCTTTCTTGTCACTAAAACTAATATTTCTGCACTGTTTATCTCTCCCCTAATTCTACTGACTATCTAAAATTCTTTGACTATCTAACTTCTAAAGTGGAACACATTCTATCCATCTCTCCTTTCGCAGAAATCTCTATCCTAGGAGATTTCAACGTTCACCACCACCAATGGCTCTCCTCTCTTTCCACTGACCAACCTGGTGAACAAGCCTACATCTTTTGTATCCTAAGTGACCTAGAGCAGCTAGTCCAGCAACCCACCCATATCATGGATTGCTTCGGAGACTGGCCCAACATTCTTGACATATTTCTAACTTATGACCCTTTTGCTTATACTGTCAATCTTTTCTCTCCTTTGGGCTCCTCCGACCATAACTTATCTCTGTCACCTGTCCAATCTCTCCAGTACGGCCACCCGATCCTCCCAGCCGGTGGTTCTTGTGGCACTTTGGAGCTGCCGACTGGGAGGCTCTCTGGCAGTACTTCTTTGATTTCCCGTGGAATGACTTTTGCTTCCTTGGCCGGGGAACCTCG
Source organism: Paralithodes platypus (assembly GCA_032716605.1). Lineage (NCBI taxonomy): Eukaryota > Metazoa > Arthropoda > Malacostraca > Decapoda > Lithodidae > Paralithodes > Paralithodes platypus. The sequence goes on from CM064527.1 coordinate 4,501,186, forward strand.
GAGAGTGCTGAACGCATTACCGAGGTAATCCTCTCAGGCATGTAAGCATATATTCCATTTTCTTTCTCTCAGTCTAATGCAAAACAATCTTGGTTTACTCACTCTTGCTCTACTGCTGTCCGCAACAAAGAGGAAGCATTCAAATGATACCGTCGCCTTCAAACTCAAGAATCTCATGCTTCCTATGTTACTGTCCAGAATCAAGCCAAATCTGTTCTTCGACTCGCCAAACACTCTTTCATCAATAATAAATGCACTGAACTATCCAACTCTAGCTCTTCCCGAGCCTTCTGGCATCTAGCCAAAAACCTCTCCAACAATTTTTCTTCCTCATCTTTCCCTCCTCTTTTCCACTCTGACGGTACTACCGTCACTTCTTTCTCTGACAAAGCTGAACTCTTTGATAACACTTTCGCTAAAAACTCCACTTGTGATGATTCCGGTGCTATTCCTTTTATTGTGACCTTGACCTTTAAGTAACAATGTATTATATATTATATGATCACTGTTTTTGCAGCACAAGTATATGCGATTAATCTGGTAGAAAATTACTAGTTATTATAGGAAAAGATTAACAATTATTGAACCTTACTTTTGACCTTAATCTTGACCTTTAAATAATTTATCTGATAATTTGTAAATTATAATTATATATTCCTAATTTAAGTTTCACCAAACTGTTTTTTTTTTTCCTTTTTGCCAGATGCAGTAATTCCCGATAAGGGATGGCCATGAATATTAGGCGTTTGTCACGAATCGCTAGGTCAAGTTGCCCGGGCTTGACATCAACCAATATAATTTTGACAGTGCGGGCTCGATTTGCCGACCCACTGATCAGAAGCATCGCTCAACTGACTATGCCACTATGCTTATTATATAATAGCAACACTCTCAACAAGTTTGGTGAAATTTTAACTAGTAAAAAAGTAGTTAATACATTAACCTTAAACTCTGACTTTTACCTATGAGTTTGAAATTTTTGAGTAATATCTTAATTGTTATTTTCCTGACGATTTGAATAGCCTCGTGGATGTCACTCTCATGATTGATGGAACCTTTATGTTAGTTTGGGAGAAATTACAGTCATTCTCATTTTGCCCCTTTGACGTTAACCTTAGGAATAATGGCAGTACCTGAAAGTTGATCACTATGACATCTATAGTCACATTAACTAGCCATGTTAGTTTTCTGAACTTTGAGTGAATAGGAAAAGTAATAATAATTATATATATATATATATACATACAGTATATTATATATATATACATACAGTATATTATATATATATACATACAGTATATTATTATATATATTATCTTGATTTCAACATTTGACATTTAAGATTAAATAATCTTTTTGACTGACTTTAGCACTTACCAACTGACTGTTTTTGTAAAGTTTGGTTCCTACCCATTAACTCGCCTAGGAGGAGTACACGGACATACAGAACGACAATCGGACAGAGCGAGCGACAGACCGACATCCCGGAGCCTTCACTCGGGTACGGACACCAGCAATATCGCAGGCTTGATCATTAGACTCTTCTGAATTCTCAACTCTCTGGCTAAAGCTTTCATGTCACTCTCAAACTAAATATTTCTGCGCTGTTTATCTCTCTCCTAATTCTACTATCTATCTATCTATCTATATGCTCAGGCCCAATCCCCATTTTGGGGGTAGCCGACTCAAGGTAGCCGACTCACCTGCTCAACAGGTGGCGTTGTGTGTGTGTAAGTGTGAGAGTCCGAGCGTAAGGGGTGAGACAGTGAAGCACGGGAACGAGATGGCTTCAGAGATGGGGTCGTTTCGGGCCATGAGTGAGCACCGTGCCTCATGTGAAGGCAAGATGGCAGGTGCTCGTTGTACTCTATGTGCTTCACATGTCTCACTCCCTAGACTGGAACAAGACCTCACGGGCTTCACTGTTCATTGTAAAGCGGTGAATGTTAAGGCTCTCAGCCTATGCCCGAGAGGAAGTAAGTTGGAATATAGAAAAAAAAAAAAAAAAAAAAAAGACAGAGCAAGAACAGGGAAAACACAAAAACAACATAAAACGACAAATAAACACAGATAAAAAACACAAACTCACACACATCCAGGTCACCCAGGAGAAGACCCAGAGACCAGGGTCACCAAGGTCGCTCCAGCACTCCCCCGGCCCCCGACCACCCGGAGAGGTTCCGATCTCGGCAGGCAGACATGCAGCGGAGCCAAAGCCACAAGCCCTCCCACCATTAATTCCTAATTCTACTGACTATCCAAATTTCTTTGACTATCTAACTTCTAAAATGGAACATATTCTATCCATCTCTCCTTTCGCAAAAATCTCCATCTCAGGAGATTTCAACGTTCACCACCACCAATGGCTCTCCTCTCTTTCCACTGACCAACCTGGTGAACAAGCCTACATCTTTTCTATCCTAAATGACCAAGAGCAGCTAGTCCAGCAACCTACCCATATCATGGATTGCTTCGGATATCGGCCCAACATTCTTGTCTTATTTCTAACTTCTAACCCTTCTGCTTATACTGTCAATCTTTTCTCTCCTTTGGGCTCCTCCGACCATAAACTTATCTCTGTCACCTGTCCTATCTCACCGGTACGGCCACCCGATCCTCCCAGCCGGCGGCTCTTATGGCACTTTGGCGCTGCCAACTGGGAGGCTCTTTGGCAGTACTTCTTTGATTTCCCGTGGAATGACTATTACTTCCTTGGCCGGGGACCCTCGGAGAGTGCTGAACGCATTACCGAGGTGATCCTCTCAGGCATGGAAGCATCCATTTTCTTTCTCTCAGTCTAATGCAAACAAATCGTGGTTTACTTACGCTTGTTCTACTGCTGTCCGCAACAAGAAGGAAGCATTCAAATGGTACCATTGCCTTCAAACTCAAGAATCTCATACTTCCTATGTTTCTGCCCGGAATCAAGCCAAATCTGTTTTTTTGACTCGCCAAACACTCTTTCATCAATAATAAATTAACTGAACTATCCAACTCTAGCTCTTCCCAAGCCTTCTGGCATCTAACCAAAAACCTCTTCAAAATTTTTCTTCCTCGTCTTTCCCTCCTCTTTTCCACTCTGACGGTACTACCGTCACTTCTTCCTCTGACAAAGCTGAGCTCTTCGATAACACTATAGCTAAAAACTCCACTTTGGATGATTCCGGTGCTATTCCTCCCTCTCCACCCCCCTGTCTCCTATTTATGCCTAACATTATAATCTCTTCCAAGGATGTACTTTCCACCCTCTCTATGCTTAATACTAAGAAGACGTACGAACCGAACGGTGTTCCTTCTGTTGTACTAAAAAATTGTGCTTCCGTACTGACTCCCTGCCCAGGCAAACTCTTCCATCTCTGTCTATCCTCTAACTTCTTCCCTTCTTGCTGGAAGTTTGCTCTCATTCAACCTGTCCCAAAGAAGGGTGACCGCTGTCAACCCTCCAACTATCACCCAATTGCTCTCATCTCTAAAGTTTTTTAAACTATTCTTACCTCAAAATGTCTTAAGCATTTATCTTCTCAAACCCTACTCTCAGACCGCCAGTATGGCTTCTTTAAGGGCCTCTCTGCTGGTGATCTTCTTTCTTATCTTACTAACTCTTGGTCATCCTCCATTCTGGACTTCGGTGAGACTTTTATTGTTGTGCTAGACATATGGAAGGCCTTCGACAGAGTCTGGCACAAATCTCTTATTTCCAAACTACCCTCCTTTGGTTTCTATCCCTCCATCTGTGCCTTTGTCCCTAATTTCCTTTACGGCCGTTCCATAGCTGCGGTTGCGGGCGGCCACCTTTCACTTCCTCAACCTATCAACTCCGGTGTTCCTCAGGGTTCTGTCCAATTCTCTTCCTATTATTCATTAACGACCTTCTCAACTACAACCAGCCCCATTCACTCATATGCTGACGACTCTACATTACACTATTCCACTAGCCTTCCACAACATCATTCACAACAGGAACTCCAAAGCTCACGTATAGAGGCCATAAAGCACCTATCTTCTGGTCTCTCTACTATCTCTAATTGGGGCAGAGAAAACCTTGTTACTTTCAATGCTTCCAAAACTCAATTTCTTCATCTGTCTACTCGTCGCCCCCTTCCAGAAAACTATGACTTACTCTTCAACAACATACAAATTAACCCTTCATCATCTCTTAATATTTTTGGTGTCTCTTTCTGTTCTGATCTCTCTTGGAAAAATAATAATATTACCACTCTTGCTAAAACATCTTTCCAGAAGCTGGGTGTGCTCAACCGCCTCTGGGGGTTCTTTACCCCTGCACAGCTTCTTGCTCTGCATCGGGGCACAGTGAATCCATTTATTGAGTATTGTTGAACGTGTGGGGAGGATCCTATCACACAGCACTTCTAGACAAAGTAGAAAAGAAAGCCTTCCGTCTGATTAACTCGCATCCACTCACCAATTATCTGCAGTCTCTCTCTCGTCACCGCAATGTTGCATCTCTCTCACTATTCTACCGCTATTACAATAATCAGTGTTCCTCAGAGCTCTCTCAATGTATACCACTCCCTCTTCGTAGAGCACGTAGCACCCGTCTTGCAACACAATCCCACCACTATGTGCAACTCTCCAACCCAAGAGTAAAACTTTATTCTCAATCTTTCTTCTATTCAACAGTTGAGCTCTGGAACTCTCTCCCATAATCAGTCTTTCCCTCTTCCTATGACTTAAATTGCTTCAAACTCCGTGTGTCCAGACATTTTGGCTCGAACGTCCCTTGATTTTGGCCCCGTCACTCTTTCAACTCTGGGGGAGGCACTCGTCACAAGCAATTCTGCCTTTTGTCACCCTCACGTAGAAAACAAAAAATCTGTCTGTACCGGCGACGTCCTTTTTGTCTTTTATTCTGGCTACTACTACTCAATTGTATTCAGTTTAGGAAGGATCTCTAGCAATTATAAGGCTTCGAACTAATCTTTATACTGAGGCTTCGAACTATCTCAATCAACCCTTTTAGCTACTACAGATCCTTCCTCAGCTGCTTAAACTAAACTAAATATAGCTAGAATAAACACTATCAGACGTCGTTAGTACAGAAAGGGTTAATTAGTTGTGATAAAGGTAGATAACCCAATAATTAACACGGTGAATAAATGGAGACTCCGTTTGTTTGGTCTATTAAGGGGGTGACCTGCTTTTTGTTATTTCTGTCCTTTTCTCTCTTTCTCTGGCTTGTATCCATTCGGCCCCATTCAGCCAACTATTTTAAGACTTTTATCCCCATCTAGGTGTCGATTTCTTCCTGGCGAGCGATAGCGAGCCAGCATTATATGAAGAAATCCGGCTTCGCCGGAGACATTTTTCTATCGAAAAATGTACAAATTTAGCCTGCTGTCAAACAAAAATAAAAAATATACTGGCTCGCTACCGCTCACCAGTAAAAATTGACACCTGGATGGGGATAAACGTCTTAAAACAGTAGGCTGAATGGGGCCAAATGGATACAAGCCAGAAAAAGATAGATTCATTTATTCATATATTGTTTTAGTTTCCTCCCTAGACCTCCATCAAGCTTAGAAAAACACCCGTCCTAGACCCCCCTTCAAGATAAATTTGTAAATTTTTCGGTAGATTAATTTCCCGGCCGAAGGCCGATTCCTCCTAAAATTGCAGGCTAAATAGCACGAAAGGTCTTAAAATTGACAACGAAATGGGGCGAAAGGTGTTAAAATCGCCAAACTAATGGGCCGAACGTCTTATAATCTCATAACTAGTGGGGCAAAACATTAGGGAGAAGGGGGTCCAGAAAAACGGTCTGCCTCCCTTAATGTGTTCAGCTGAGATGGCATAAGGTAGGAGGGTTGGTTTTTCTGAACCCCTTTCTCCCTTGTGTTTAGCCCCAATAGTTTTGTCATTGTAAGACGTTCGGCCCATAAGTTTGTCGATTTTGAGACATTCCGCCCCCTTTTCCTTGTCTATATTAAGGCCTTTCGTGCCATTTAGGTGTCGATTTTTTGCTGGCGAACGATAGTGAGCCTGTTATTTTGGAAGAAACGGCCTTCGGCAGGGACATTTTTGTACCGAAAAATGTACAAATTAATCTAGAAGGGAGATCTAGTGGATTTTGTCTAAGTATGATGGAGGTCGAGGGAGGAAACTATAAACAAATATTAAATAAATGAGAAAATTTACCAAAAAGTGAACCATCTTAACCATGTTAAGTTCGGGGTTCACTCGAATTCTGGATTATAATAATATTAACTCTCTAACTCTTGTGTAGTCAAAATTCGTAATATGCAAACATCCATATGAGTTTGGAACCTTGGAAACCCAACTCTAAAGCTTTTTGGATAGTATATAGAATTGCCTCGCGTCATTTGGATTAGATGTAGATTTAAATAAGTGTATGTTAATTAAGTGTATTATTATTATTATTATGATATGTACAGTATATATATATATATATATATATATATATATATATATATATATATATATATATATATATATATATATATATATATATATATATATATATTTTTTTTTTTTTTTTTTTTTTTTTTTTTTCTAATTATTTATCATTGTGCCTGTCCCACCCCAGGGCATAACAGTGAAAGTATGGGCGGAGGTGGGCGACTCCTTCGGGTGGCAGGTGCAGCAGGGCTGGGCGTTGGCCAGGATGGTGCAGGAGCGGGCCAAAGTGACCTTCCTAGGGGACCAACCCCTAATATTCCGCCCCGGGATGCCCACCACAGTACATGTAAGGGACCCAACTGCATACTCTTATAGCCTATTGGTTAAGGGGAGATTTCCACTTGAGGGACTTTTTTCTTGACCCCTTTCTCCCTCATGTTTAGCCCCATTGCTTTTGATATTATAAAACGTTTGCCCCATTAGTTTAGCAATTTTAAGAACTTTCACCCCATATTAAGACCTTTCGTGCCATTCAGGTGTCGATTTTATCCTGGCGAGCGATAGCGAGCCTGTAATTTAAGAGGAACCGGCCTTTGGCCGGGACATTTTTCTACCGAAAAATGTACAAATTTATCTTGAAAGGGGGTAAAGGGGGTGACATTTTTAGATTGCTGGAGGAGTAGGAAACTAACTAAAAACCTCCCCTTAAGGGGGGTGACCTGCTATTGTTCTTTCTTTTTCTCTCTTTCTCTGGTTTGTATCCATTCGACCCCATTCAGCCTACTGAATAAACGTCTTAAAACAGTAGGCTGAATGGGGCCGAATGGATACAACCCCGAGAGAGAGGGAGACAGAAAAAAAAAAAATAGGTGAGCCTCCTTAATGGGAGATTTCCACTTGAGGGATTTTTTTCTTGACCCCTTTCTCCTTCATGTCTAGCCTCATTGTTTTTTTTTTAGATTTTAAGACGTTCGCCTCATTAATTTGGCGATTTTAAGAACTTTCGCCCCATTTGTCAATTTTAAGACCCTTCGTGCCATTTAGGTGTCAATATTGTCATTCATGAGGGAGAAAGGGGTTCAGAAAAAAATCCCTCAAGTGGAAATCTCCCCTTAACTTTAGGGCTCCTATACTCTCTAGTGTGTATTATTTTAACCCTTTCAGCATTTTTCTTTGGATATCAGTAGATCGTTATGGTCAGTTTAGAGAGGAATTATTGGAATGTAAGTAAACGATTTAGATTCACCCCTTTCATACCTAGAGATCTTTCGTAAACTACTTAACCCTCTCCGACATATGACGCGATGTTGAACCTATTGGGGATATTTTAAAGCCTTTGTTACCATCAGGGGTATTTAGAAACCTTTAGTTTAGTTACTTCAACCTCTGCAGTTGTCTTTGAGTTAGCTGTGGGCAGAAAACTAATTTTGGAGAGGTAATTATAAGAGAGAACTCTATTTCTTATTGCTAATCTGGCAACCTCTGCGTCATATGAGTCTGAAAGGGTTAAAATCGGCTAACGATAACCAAAATATATAACAGAAATGTGTGTTACATCATAAAGGGGCTAAACAATGGATGGTGCCCTGTGTAGAAATATATATATGCCTTTCTGGGATTCGAACCCAGACCTTCGGGTTACGAGAGTTAGAGCGGTATTCTTTAAAAACAAAAAATCCTTCGTAGAGCCGTTAATGGACGAAATATCTTGAAAAATTATGTTAGCTTGAAAAATGGGAGTGCTAATCCGTGTAATCTCTGTAAATAACACTCTTTCACAAAATATTCCGCATTTCCGCACCCTCCATAGCTCCCCCCGCCTTGGAGTGGCTTCGGTCACCCAGGCTTTATTGTGGTCAGCAGGGAGGGTTCTGTGGGGGCGCTCGGTTATGGCCTTGGCTTTGCTCGGGGCCTTGGGGCTGTTCGGCCAGGCACCTTGGGGAACAGCAACAACAACAACAACAAGCAATGGAGCCACAACATAAGTTGAACATACGGAAAAAATCAATAGCGGAAAACGTTAAGGGGAGGTATTTAGTTTGTTCCCTAGACCTCCATCAAGCTTAAAATTACACCCCCTTGAGTCTCTTTCAAGATAAATTTGTACATTTTTCGGTCCCGGCCAAAGGCCGGTTCCTCTTAAATTACAGGCTCGCTATCGCTCGCCAGGATAAAATCGACACCTGAATTGCACGAAAGGTCTTAACCCCTTCAGACTCATATGACGCTGAGCTTGCCAGATAAGCAATAAGAAATAGAGTTATCTCACTCTTATAATTACCTCTCTAAAATTAGTTTCCTGCCCACAGCTAACTCAAAGACAACTGCAGAGGTTGAAGTAACTAAACTAAAGGTTTCTAAATACCCCTGATGGTAACAAAGGCTTTAAAGTATCCCCAATAGGCTCAACACAGCTAACTCAAAGACAACTGCAGAGGTTGAAGTAACTAAACTAAAGGTTTCTAAATACCCCTGATGGTAACACAGGCTTTAAAGTATTCCTAATCGGCTCAAAATCGCGTCATATGTCGGAGAGGGTTAATATGGGGTGAAAGTTCTTAAAATCGCTAAACTAATGGGGCAAACGTTTTATAACATCAAAAGCAATGGAGCTAAACATGAGGGAGAAAGGGGTCCAGAAAAAAATTCCTCAAGTGGAGATCTCCCCTTGAACAATAGCAAGGCGGACAGTCCTCTACTTTTGACACAGCTGTACATCTGTTCCGGAGTGATACTATTACGTCACCCAAAATGACTCAACATGCATATAAATGTATTAAGGGGAGATCTCCACTTGAGGGATTTTTTTCTGGACCCCTTTCTCCCTCATGTTTAGCCCCATTGCTTTTGATATTATAAAACGTTCGCCCCATTAGTTTGGCGATTTTAAGAACTTTCACCCCATGTTAAAAACCTTTCGTGCTATTCAGGTGTCGATTTTATCCTGGCGAGCGATAGCGAGCCTGTAATTTAAGAGGAAACGGCCTTCGGCCGGGAAATTTTTCTACCGAAAAATGTACAAATTAATCTTGAAAGGGACTCAAGGGGGTGTAATTTTAAGCTTGCTGGAGGTCTAGGGAACAAACTGGAGAGTTTTTTAGTTGATTCCCTAGACTTCCATCAAGCTTAAAATTACTCCCCCTAGACCCCCTTTCAAGATAAATTTGTACATTTTTCGGTAGAAAAATGTCGCGGCTAAAAGCCGGTTCCTCTTATATTACAGGCTCGCTATCGCTCGCCAGGATAAAATCGACACCTACATGGCACGAAAGGTCTTAAAATTGACATAAATGGGTCGAAAGTTCTTAAAATCGTCAAAATAATGGGGCGAACGTCTTAAAGTTAGAAAAGCAATGGGGCTAAACATGAGGGAGAAAGGAGTCAAGAAAAAAATCTCTCAAGTGGAAACCTCCCATTAATACAGTTCTTGCTTCTCACTGTCTTATTAATCCTATTTTTGGTTTTGGTTGTTCCCAGGTGTTTGTGACCTACGAGGACGACCACCCCCTGGGGGAGGAGGAGCTGGAGGGGTCCCAGGTCACCGTGGTCATCAGAGCCACAGGGGGAACAGCAATGGTAGGTAGGGGGAGTGTAGGGTGGGGGGGAGGTACCTGTATATGGTTCAACTTAGTTATTATATATATTATATATAGCTGACAGGGCTAAGATTCGAACCGTACAGGCAGGAAGGAGGTCCAGTCACCTACACCACCCCGTATATATATATATTGTTTTTGTTCTTGTTTTCTTTTTATTCTTGTTATTACCTTTCTATTTCCTATTTCTCGTGACATTCTATGTATTTAATTGGCTTGTATTAAGGGGGGTGACCTGTTTTTTGTTATTTCTCTCCTTTTCTCTCTTTCTCTGACTTGTATCCATTCGGCCCCATTCAGCCAACTATTTTAAGACGTTTATCCCCATCTAGGTGTCGATTTCTTCCTGGCGAGCGATAGCGAGCCAGCATTATATGAAGAAATCCGGCTTCGCCGGAGAAATTTTTCTATCGAAAAATGTACAAATTTAGCCTGCTGTCTAACAAAAATAAAAAATATGCTGGCTCGCTACCGCTCACCAGTAAAAAATTGACACCTGGATGGGGATAAACGTCTTAAAACAGTAGCTGAATCGGGCCAAATGGATACAAGCCAGAGAAAGATAGAAAAGGACCGAACAAAAACAGGTCACCCCCCTTAAGTACCTTTTTCTTGTGATGTTTGTCTGTTTCTGATATTTGTGCTTGTGTCCCATTTTCTATTGCTTGGATTATTTACCGGTCCCTTTTTCTAATACATGTGTTTTTCCATTTTCTTTATTTTTCATGGCCATCTCTTACGTAAATAGTATTGTCTTGTATATTTTCAAATTCTTATTTCATACATACGTTTTGTATATTTGTATTTGATATTGACAGATAACTTGAATGTAAAGGCGATAGTAGGGTTGGGAGGTGGGTGATAACGACCGTGATTGATGGAGGAGCAATAATGGTTTGGTGGTTTCCACAGGTATGCCACGGCAGCCTTGTCCGTTTCTTAGTCATTCAGGCGTGACTTTAACCTAATGACACAGGGACAAGCGGCTTAATTCTCAACTTTTGGTAATGCACTATATTGATGAAAATTAGGGGACGGTGTGAAACAAGCTCTGGCAAAATATACTGATCCAACTGTTTGTTAATAAGTTATTCCCGAAAAACTATGTAACACGGCCTCTGAAACCCATAGGTAACCAAAATATATTATATGTTGGCCTCATAAGCTGCCAGACCAGTGTTGAGGATAAATGTTGAGGGAAAAAATGCTCGTGTGATACCGGCTTTACGGTGAATAGAGAATAAAGGCGATGTCACATGAGAGATTTTTCCAGCAATTTTCGATGATCAAGTTTTTGCTCGCATTATTTTTCATTGAAATCTGAAACTAGACTGAAGTTTGATTACGTTAGGTGGTTGAATTCTGGTAAAGCATTAATTTTGAAGTTGCCAGACAATAATTGCCCTAAAAAATTGCTCGAAAATGCACTCGTGTGACCCCGGCTTAAACCGGTGTCACACGAGCGCTTATTCCCTTAACATTTATCCTCAACACTGGTCTGGCAGCTTATGAGGTCAACGTTTATAATATTTCTGTTACCTAAATTCATCTACCATCTGTCTAGTTTCCGATACCAGTGTAAAATATTCCAGAAATGTTGCCAGAAAAATGTTGATCATCGAATGTTGACTATAAACGCTCTTGTGTGATAACGGCTTTAAGCCAACATAAATCTGTTTGTAACCCCCAGAACGAGGAGAGTGTGCTGGGAGGGAGGACATTGTTGGAAGGTCAAGGTGTGGGGCACTTGACCTTTGACATGCCGGAAGATGCCCTAGGTCTTCAGGTAGTGGCCAGGTGAGACAGTAATTTTATTTATTTTTTCAGTTTATATTCTTCCATTGTTTCAGTCTTTATTGTTCCAGTCTTTATTGTTCCAGTCTTTATTGTTTCAGTCTTTATTGTTCCAGTCTTTATTGTTTCAGTCTTTATTGTTCCAGTCTTTATTGTTTCAGTCTTTATTGTGTCAGTCTTTATTGTTCCAGTCTTTATTGTTTCAGTCTTTATTGTTCCAGTCTTTATTGTTTCAGTCTTTATTGTTCCAGTCTTTATTGTTCCAGTCTTTATTGTTTCAGTCTTTATTGTTCCAGTCTTTATTGTTCCAGTCTTTATTGTGTCAGTCTTTATTGTTTCAGTCTTTATTGTTCCAGTCTTTATTGTTTCAGTCTTTATTGTTTCAGTCTTTATTGTTTCAGTCTTTATTGTTTCAGTCTTTATTGTTCCAGTCTTTATTGTGTCAGTCTTTATTGTGTCAGTCTTTATTGTGTCAGTCTTTATTGTGTCAGTCTTTATTGTGTCAGTCTTTATTGTGTCAGTCTTTATTGTGTCAGTCTTTATTGTTCCAGTCTTTATTGTGTCAGTCTTTATTGTGTCAGTCTTTATTGTTTCAGTCTTTATTGTGTCAGTCTTTATTGTGTCAGTCTGTATTGTGTCAGTCTTTATTGTTTCAGTCTTTATTGTTTCAGTCTTTATTATGTCAGTCTTTATTGTGTCAGTCTTTATTGTGTCAGTCTGTATTGTGTCAGTCTTTATTGTTTCAGTCTTATTGTTTCAGTCTTTATTGTGTCAGTCTTTATTGTTTCAGTCTTTATTGTTTCAGTCTTTATTGTTTCAGTCTTTATTGTTTCAGTCTTTATTGTTTCAGTCTTTATTGTGTCAGTCTTTATTGTTTCAGTCTTTATTGTGTCAGTCTTTATTGTTGCAGTCTTTATTGTTTCAGTCTTTATTGTGTCAGTCTTTATTGTTTCAGTCTTTATTGTTTCAGTCTTATTGTTTCAGTCTTTATTGTGTCAGTCTTTATTGTGTCAGTCTTTATTGTTTCAGTCTTATTGTTTCAGTCTTTATTGTTTCAGTCTTTATTGTGTCAGTCTTTATTGTGTCAGTCTTTATTGTGTCAGTCTTTATTGTGTCAGTCTTTATTGTTTCAGTCTTTATTGTGTCAGTCTTTATTGTTTCAGCCTTTATTGTTTCATGGTGCTGAAGGGGTTAATGGCTAAATAGGAAACTATCATGTCTCTGCATCGTTTTACTGTCAAGCTTCCATAATTAATAGGAGGAGCACTTTATTGACAACGTTTCGCAGATAGCTTCTTCAGGTCGCTTCGTTAGTGACCTGAAGAAGCTATCTGCGAAACGTTGTCAATAAAGTGCTCCTCTTCATACGGTGTTTATATAAATTCTGTCAACTTTTCAAAGATATTTCAACAAATATGTTGTTCATTTGTCTCTTTTCTTCATTGCTCGGGAAGGTAAAATCTTGTGTAGCGGGGAGAACTGTTTTTCAGATATTTTTGTTTTTCTATGTGGATGAGGGAGACCAAATGCAGAACTGCCTGTGACAAGTGCCTCCCCCAGAGTTGAAAGAGTGACAGGGCCAAAATCAAAGAATGTTCGATGCCTATTTACGAAGAAACATTGAACAATATCTTTAACCTAACCTAACCAAAACCTACCCTAAACTAACCTAGTATATTAGTGGACTATCTATGAATGTAAAATGTAAAAATATATTGTAACATTACCAAATTATTGAGATATATGTACTCGCTACACAGGATTATTCATATTTGTTTTCACCAACTCGCCAATTAATTTGAACTAATGAAATCAATGAAAGTAATGAATACATGTGGTACTCCAAGGACTCGAACCTAGGATACTCACACTGAAATTCCGAGCACTAAGCACTAGGCTATCAACTATCAAGACAGTTATAAAGGTTTATGCACAAGCCTACGATATATGCATTCTCTAATACTGCATATTAATCTTAGCCTGTACATTTTTTTTTCTATGTGATTGAGGGAGGCAAAAGGCAGAACTGCCTATAGCGAGTGCCTCCCCCATAGTTGAAAGAGTGACAGGGCCAAAATCAAGGGACGTTCGAGCCAAAATGCCTGGACACACAGAGTTTGAAGCAATTTAAGTCATAAGAAGAGGGAAATACTGATTCTGGGAGAGAGTTCCAGAGCTCAGCTGTTGAGTAGAAGAAAGTTTGAGAGTAACGTTTCACTCTCGGGTTGGAGAGTTGCACAGAGTAGGGGTGGGATTGAGTTGCAAGACGGGTACCACGTGCCCTACGTAAAGGAGGTGGTATACACTGGGAAAGCTCTGAGGAACACTGATTATTATATGATAACGAAATTATTGGATGAATGGAGGGGGTAATTAATGGGGCACTAAACCGCAAAGGAAGGCCTCGCTATAAATTACTCCTGAACCTGGATAAATTCATATTTGTTTTTACCAACTCCCGTCAGTAACTTTGTGGTTCCTTTGTGTCCAGCCTGATCACCGGCAGTGGACTAACCGCCTCGGCAACCCTAGTCGGGGCACCGCAACACTCCCCCAGGGCCCGCCACCTCCAGATTGAGACCTCTACCCCAGATGCCACACCGGGCCAGTTCATCACACTTCACGTCAGGAACAACTTCTTCATCGAACACTTCAACTTTGCGGTTAGTTGGATGGATGGATTGATTATCGATTTCACCTTCATCACTGTTGTCTATATTTTGTTTTAAGGGGAGATTGGCCGTTTTTGTGGATATCCTTCTCCCTCATGTTTAGCCCCATTAGTTTTGAGATTTGAAGATGTTTGCCCCATTAGTTTGTAGATTAAAATGTAAAACTTGCAAACTAAACAAAGACCTTCCATCCCATTTTCTTGTCAATAGTAAGACCTTTCGTGCTATTTAGGTGTCGATTTTTTTCCTGGCGAACGATAGTGAGCCTGTCATTTTGGAAGAAACGGCCTTTGGCCGTGACGTTTTCCTAGCGAAAAATGTACAAATTAATCTAGAAGGGGGATCTAATGGATGTATGTTTAAGTTTGCTGGAGCTCTAGGAAGGAAACTAGAAAAAATAATATAGAAATGAAAAAATCGACCAAATAGTGTTTCCTGTCCATTTTCAGGTTCTGGCAGAGGGTGTGGTGGTGTACAGTGGGCGTGAACCAGTGAGTGACCTGACCCCGCCCACCGTCACCACCTTCTCCCTGCCCGCCAGCACGGAAATGGCCCCCGCCGCCCACATCATCGTGTGGGTGGTGACGCAGGACGGTCAACTTGTGTCACACGCCATCGCTGTTCCTGTCAACCCCATCGGCAGACACGAGGTTAGTTCAGAATTCCATTATAAGACGTATGTCAGAGCCTCATTGGGAGAAGTAGGGTCGATTAAAAAACACCATCTGAGGAAGAGCACTATAGTGACAACGTTTTCCCAGATAGCTTCATCAGGTCACTAACAGATACTGGTACCTAGGAGGCCATATAAAACATTCAGTCAGCTGGAACAACATTGGAAAGCATGAGATCAGTTTGAACTCAATTAGGAGGCATCAAGTTATTTTTGGACTCCGTTGGAAGGCATAAGGTCATTAAGGAACTCCATCGCTGTGTCTGTTGACCCTATCGCCAGGTACTGTAGTAGGTAACTTCAGAAACCCATAGGAAGATGGGTGAGTAACTATATATCCAGCGTAGGTGTGGTTATGCTTACTTAGTTTACTATTTCTTTGTAAACTCATGTACGTTGGCAGCAGCAAAGGCATCCGATCATAAAATAATGCCTTAATCATACCTCATAGCAGCTCTAGATTACCAGTATGCTAATTCTTCCTTCCAGAGTTGTAACTTATTATTTAACATGGCAATCTAGTCTTTGAAAGGGGTGCAGTCACAGAGTGTGAGATGAGGTTGAACGGTCAGGCTATGGAGAATGTCAGCTCATTTAAGTATTTGTGCAGTGTGTTGAGTAAAGATGGGAGTATGGATGAAGAAGTGCGGGAGAGGGTGCAACAGGGGAAGAGGGTTGTAGGAACGCTGAAAGCAGTAACAAGAAATAGGGTGGTCAGCATGGAAGTAAAGAAGTCCTTGCATAACAGTGTGGTAATCCCGACATTGATTTACGGGAGCGAAGCATGGACGTTGGTGAAGAAACTCAAACCATGAGTGAGAGGGGTGTAAATTAGCTACTTGAGAACTGCGTGCGGAATTACATGAAGGGTTAGACAGACGAATAAGGAATTACGAGAGAGGTGTGGTGTGGATGTAGACGTTCTGGAAATTGTGAAAAGGAACACCTTGAGATGGTTCGGCCATGTTGAACGTATGGGAAGCGAAAGAATGACTAAGAGAGTGTACGAGAGTGAGGTGGAAGGACCGGGAGGAAGAGATAGACTGAGTGAGAGGTGGAAGGATGGAGTTAAGAAGTATATGCATAAAAGCGATGCTGGATGGGAGGAGGGGCATCGACTGACTGGGAACAGAGGTGCATGGGGGCGTTTCGTTTGTGGCCACTCCTTCGGGGATCACGGCATCTGGCAATAGATAGATAGACAGAAATCTGGTTCACCCTTGCCTGACTGTAGGATTTTGAGTAGCAACAATAATCCACCTTTTATATATATATATAGACCAAAAACCAATTACTACCCCCTTAAATAAAACCCACGTGCACGTCCTCAGGTGGGCATACGGTGGAACGAACACAAGGACCACACTGGGGGATCCGTGGAGATGAAGATGTTGGGGGAGGGCGGGGCGTTCTTCGCGGTATCGGCCGTGTGGGAGGAGACTCACCTGATGGACGCGGGCCACGAACTCGACGCTGCGCGGATCCTGCACCACATGATGGATCTCGAGTATAATGATACAGCCTTCGCTGGGATCGCCAATGTCACCGTCCCGCATGTCCGACGTGCCGCCACCAGGTAATAATAGATATAAGATAAACAAAAAGTAAGTACAGTCACATCAATAAGTCCTTGACCAGGGAGTAAACTATAGTTCTGTCCACACAAGACCAGATATCTAATATTTAATCATCATTCTACTTGCTTCACACTACGTACCCTACGCAGAGGAGGTGGCATACACTAGGAAAGCTCTGAGGAACATTGATTATTGTAGTAGCGATAGAATAGCGAGAGAAATGCAACATTGCGGCGAAGAGAGAGAGAGATTGCAGAGAGTTGGTGAGTGGACGGCAGTTAATTATACGAAAGGCTTTCCTTTCTACTTTGTCTAGGAGTGCGGTGTGAGAGGATCCTCCCCACACATGTGAACAATACCCAATACAAGGACGCACAGTGCCCCTGTACAGAGCAAGAAGCTGTGCTGTGGTAAAGAACCCCTTGAGGCGGTTGAGCACACCCAGCTTCTGGAAGGCTGCCTTAGCTAGACTGGTAATATGGTCCTTCCAAGTGAGAGCAGAAGACAAATAGACATAGAGAATATTGAATGAAGATGAAGGATTGATTTTTGTATTGTTGAAGTTTCAGGGATAGTCCTCTGGGAGTTCCGGACGGGTAGTAAGATGAAGAAATTGAGTTTTGGAAGCATTAAAGGCAACAAGGTTTTCTCTGCCGCAATTGGAAATAGTAGTTAGATCAGAAGATAAGTTTTGCATGGCTTCATTACGTTTGTTTTTGAGGGATTGCTGGCTGGGCCGCTCAGGAAAACTAATTGAGTAGTGTAAGTTAGAGTCGTCTGCGTATGAATGGATGGGACTGGAGGTACAGTTGTTGTTGTTCCCTAAGCTGCCTGGCCGAACAGCCCCGAGTCCTTAAGGAAGGCCATGGCCACGGTCGGCCTTTCCCACAGAGCTCTCAAATAGTGTAAATTGTGTTGTTGGCGTAAGTGATTGTGTGAAATGTAGTCTTCTATGATGTGTTTTATGGTATGGGGTGCTCCAAGGATGCGTGCCCCCCTCCCTGGGGGCACGCGTCCTTGGAGGTACAGTTGAGAGGATCATTTATGAAAATTAGAAAGAGAATGGGAGATGTGCCCTGAGGAACACCGAAGTTGATAGGATGAGAAAGTGAGCGATGGCCGTCCACAACCACAACAGCCGGAAAGGAAATTAGAGACAAAGGCACAGTTGGAGGGATAGAAACCGAAGGAGGGTAGTTTAGAAATTAAAGATTTGTGCCAGACTCTATCGAAGGCCTTCGATGTGTCTTGTGCAATAGAAAAGGTCTCACCGAAGTCCCTACAAGAGGATGACTAAGAGTTAGTAAGATATGAAAGAAGATCACCAGTAGAGCAACCCTTAAGGAAGCCATATTGGCAATCTGAGAGTAGATTATGAGAAGAGAAATGCTTAAGAAATTTGGAAGCAAGAATAGTTTTAAAAACTTTAGAGATACAAGAGATGAGAGCAATTGGACGATAGTTGGAGGGTTGAGAGTGGTCACCCTTCTTTGGGGCAGGTTGAAAGAGAGCAAACTTCCACCAAGAAGGGAAGACGTTAGAGGAGAGACAGAGACGAAAGAGTTTGCCTAGGCAGGGAGTCGGCACGGAAGCACAGTTTTTTAGTACAACAGGAGGAACACCATCCGGACCGTAAGCCTTCTTATTATTAAGCCCAGAGAGGGTAGAAAATACATCTTTAGAAGAAATTAGGATATTAGGCATAAGTAGGAGAGAGGGGGGTGGAGAGGGAGGAATAGCACCGGAATCAATCTAGGTAGAGTTTCTAGCAAATGTTTGAGCGAAGAGGGCAGCTTTGTCAGAGGAAGAAGTGATGGTTGTGCCATCAGAGTGGAAAAGGGGAGGGAAAGATGAGGAAGAAAAATTGTTGGATAGGTTTTTGGTTAGATGCCACAAAGCTGGGGAATAGCTAGAGTTGGATAGTTCAGTGCATTTATTATTGATGCAAGAGTGTTTGGCAAGTCGAAGAACAGATTTGGCTTGATTCCGGGCAGAAACATAGGAAGAATGAGAGTCTTGAGTCTTAAGGCATCGGTACAGTTTGAACGCTTCCTCCTTGTTGTAGATTGCAGTAGAACAAGCGTAAGTAAGCCAATATTTTTTGGCATTAGACTGAGAGAAAGAAAATGGAATGTATGCTTTCATGCCCGAGAGGATTACCTCGATAATGCTTTCAGCACTCTCCACTCTCCGAGGGTCCCTGGCCATTGAAGCAAATGTCATTCCATGGGAAATCAAAGAAGTACATACGGAGAGCCTCCCAGTCGGCAGCACCAAAGTGCCACAAGCGCCGCCGGTTGGGAGGATCGGGTGGCCGTACCGGTGAGATAGGACAGGTGACAGATATTAGTTTGTGGTCGGAGGAGCCCAAAGGAGAGAAAAGATTTACAGTATAAGCAGAAAGGTTAGAGGTTAGAAATAAGTCAAGAATGTTGGGCCGAACTCCGATGCGATCCGGGATACGGGTGGGTTGCTGGACTAACTGCTCTAGGTCGTTTAAGATAGAAAAGATGTAGGCTTGTTCACCAGGTTGGTCAGTGGAAACAGAGGAGAGCCATTGGTTGTGATGAACATTGAAATCTCCCAAGATGGAGATTTCTGCAAAGGGAGAGATGGATAGAAAGTGTTCCACTTTAGAAGTTAAATAGTCAAAGCATTTTGGATAGTCAGTAGAATTAAGGGAGAGATAGACAGTGCAGAAATATTTATTTTGAGTGACAAGAAAGCTTTAGCCAGAGAGTTGAGAATTCAGAAGAATCTAAGTTCGGAACACGAGAGAAAGCAAGATTGTTGCGTACATAGATGCAACATCCACCTTTGGCTCCAAACTGAGGATAGAGATGGTAGGAGGATATAGAGAAGGGGTTGCTGTCAGTAGTCCCAGACAACTGTCTCTTGATGAGAAAGAGAAGGTCGGGGTTGGCACAGGAGAGGTGGTGTTCCACAGAGTGGAAGTTAGAGGAGATCCCACGAATGTTGCAGAAGTTAATAGTAAGAGTAGAAGGTAGTGGTCCAGAGGACAGACTGATGGGGCATTTCTGGTCCTCCCCCCCCCCCCCCCCCACACTTTTCAGGCGACAGTCAACTAATGTACCCTTGGATGATGGGACGCTGTCAGTTCCAGACTGTGGATCTCTGTCCGCAGTGCTGATAGGATCCATTAGCGAGGTGATTACAATTCAAGAGGAGACTACAAGTCATGTCGATTTTTTTTTTTTTTTTTTTTTTTTTTTTTTTTTTTTTTTTAAGTTAGTGAGTATGTAAGGTGTTTATAGTATAATGTATTGATAGGAGGGAAAGGTGTTTTGGAGGGCAGGTTGGGGTTGCTCTCAATATTGATGAGTTAGTGTGGAAACATTTGGGAATAGCCTTTGTCTTGCAGTGGACTAACTCAGGCTGATGATGCTGTTGTCAGACGGTTTATTGACATATTATTTGACCTTTTAATTCCTAGGGGTAGACCATAAGCAAAAGAATATAGTCAACTGTAAATAGCATAAGCTTAAAATTACGTAATCGTGCTGAGAGGGTTAAATCCTGCCTGGGTATATTATGAAGACTATTGTCAGGTCCCGGGATGGAGACGGTGCCCGGGTGAATTTCTTCCCAACAAATGTGGCCGGCCCTGATGCTCCCACCACCTTCAACTTTAGTGAACTGCTGGTGCTGACCGATGCTGACCTGTTCTACCATCCGCATCACGCTTCAGGTACTGGACACCTTAACAGTCGGCTAACACTTCAGCGAATTTTACTTATATCTCCTTTGTCAAGTGGGCACCTAGCACTTTAGCAACTTGGACTGCAGATTTCTCTCAAATCCAGTTCAATCACATAATCCAGTTACTTTTACTTCACCTTTCCCTCCAGTCAATCTTAACCCGGGAACTGCCGGAAGACTCTTAAGAGTTCCCCCGGCGGACTGCGGGAAGACTCTTAAGAGTCAGAGAAAACAAAAATCAACTTTAAACATCGAAAAAAAAAAAAAAAAATATTTATTTATTTTTTTGCCCCTGGGCCATGCAAAATATCACTCCTCTACCTCCCCTCCTTCCCCACTTTCCTCCCCTCCTTCAGTTATCACCTATTTTCCCTGTTATTCCCTTATTCTGAGGTATATTTTCGTGCTAACATTAGCGAGTTGCAAGCAGGGCATTGTCATCACTGTTAGCAAGCGAGTGCAAGAGAGAGAGAGAGAGTATCGATCGACAGTGTCTCTCCAGCCTTGGGGGAAATTGGCGGGAAAGGAGGTTGCCTCACCCATACATTATCTAACTCCCGCCCTGTATCGCCGATTTTGACCATCCAAACGCTGTTTTCACTTGTTTTATTGTTGTAACAGGTTAATACCTTTATAATCAACCTATAATAGGCGCATATGGATAAGTATTAATGCTATTTATGGTAAAATGAATATTTTAGTGATGGAAACAGCTCAAATACATGCGCACAGGCAGAGGTGTCTAATTACCCCCATGCGCACTTCTGAGGTTAATAGTTGTTACTCACTTCGTCGAATTAGACTGCACATTTCGAGCTAGTCCAACTCAACTACATACTCCAACTACTATGACTAGTTTATTTTGTCTATAGTCAGGCTAGAAACATAATGACATACCGCACTCTAGTCCAGCTTAATAGACGTGCCCCCCTTCCAGATGCCCCCGGGTGTGGCGTGGACCAAGTGAAGTGCCTGACGGGTGGGTGCTACTCCAGGACAGAGCGGTGTGATGGGGAGTACCAGTGTTCAGACCACTCAGACGAGGCGGGATGTAAGTATAGAACAGGAAAGATCTATATACAAACTAAAAACCTCCCCTTATTGTAAGTTTCACTATACGATTTTTCTATTTAAGATCGGGTTAAGATTGTATATCGAGGGAGAACTGCATCTGCATTTTGGTAATCTTTCTAGTATCAAGACATAAAATTCCTTAGCTCAGTGAAAATCTTGTGAAATCTTGATGGAAACTTTGCATTTTACCACCAGTTGAAAAGAAACAGAGTACAGTATACACTATGACTCCGTGTTTCTCCATACCCCTTAACAGGTCCTGTGAACATAGACCCCCTCCGTCAGTTCCGCCTGCACCGCCTGAGCCGCCTACACCGCT
Source organism: Paralithodes platypus (assembly GCA_032716605.1). NCBI lineage: Eukaryota > Metazoa > Arthropoda > Malacostraca > Decapoda > Lithodidae > Paralithodes > Paralithodes platypus. Next base: position 4,522,989 of record CM064527.1, read on the forward strand.
TCTATGACCCTGGTGATGGTGACTGGGCCTGGCAGGATGTGCGGGGGTTGGGGTCGGAGATACAGGTGTTCCCGATACCCAAGCGGCCGCAGAATTGGGTCGTCTCCATGTTCGCTGTCGGGAAGGAGATGGGACTGGGGCTGCTGGAGGAGAAAATACAGGTTAGAATTTTGTTATGCATATACTCACACCCAGTCAGGGGACATCTCGACGACGTATACAGACGAATAACACACATAACAAAGCCACTCCAACAGCTTCCTTTCTCTCCATATGTGTGTGTGTGTGTGTGTGTGTGTGTGAGCGTTGTTTAATTACATCAAGCTTGAATCATTAAAAACATCATTAAGGAGAGATTTCCACTTGAGGGATTTTCTTCTGGACCCCTTCCTCATGTTTAGCCCCATTACTTTTGAGATTTTAACGGTTTAACTCCTACTGTACCAGAGGGTATTACCATAAATGTACCCTCCAGTACCAGACAATGAGGCGAAAATGGCTTCAGAGTCGAGAGAGAATACCCTTCCACCTCAAAAGTTGGAGGAATACTGACTCTGAGCCAGCTAGTCTGTGAGACCTTGAATATAAGCTGAGAAGTGTTGCCAAGGTCTCAAAACAGTGCATACAACTCATGGTACCTGGTACCGCTGGATACGGGCAGTTACAACTACCGCATAGTACTGATGGCTATCATCCGTCGCTGGTACTGACGAGTGACTTTATTATTGATGGTGATTTGCCGTCGCTGGTACAGTAAGGGTTAAGATGTCCACCCTATTAGTTTGGCGATATTAAGAACTTTCGCCCTATTTCTGTCAATTGTAAGACCTGTCGTGCCATTTAAGTGTCGATTATTTCCTGGCGAGCGATAGCAAGCCTGTAATTTATGAGCAATCGGCCTTTGGCCAGGACATATTTATACCAAATTTTCTATAAATTTATCTTATCTTAAAAGGGAGTCTAGGGGGTGTAATTTTAAGCTTGATGGAGTTCTAGGGAACAAAGTAAAAATCTGCCCTTAACCCCTACTGTACCATAGGGTACTACCATAAATGTACCCCCCAGTACCAAGCAATGTGGCCAAAATGGCTTCAGAGGCAAGATATAACAACCTCCCACCTCGAAAGTTGATGAAACACTGACCCAGACAGCCTGTGAAAGCTTGCAGCCAACATAAGAAGTGTTGCCAATTCCTTAGAACAGTGTTTACAAGTCATGGTACCAGCCACTGCCTGATACTGGCAGTTACAAGGACCGTATATTACTGACAGTTTGCAGCCGTCACTGGGACTGGGGAGTGATTTATCTACTGACAGCTGGCAGCCGTGGCTGGGATTGTATGAGTTAATTTGTTTTCCCTACTTGCAGTTCGACTCAGCTGGTCCCTTTATGCTGACACTGGAGGGGCCTCGGGTGGCGCGGCAGTGGGAACAGGTGGGGCTGAGGGCGGCCATCTTTAACTTCCACCTGAGTACAGTCGGGGTCCTGGTCACACTGCCCAACTCTCCTGACTACCGCTCGGTCTTGGTGGAGGAGAATGGGGACGTTACTTCCTACAAACCACGGACGGCGGCAGGGGATCATCAGCATATTGTCTGGGTAAGTCCTAAAACCATGCACACTCACACATAGTTAAAGGTAGCACCAACGAACTTGACAAAAATCTCGATCCTTGATCTCTTCGTAACTCAAAAGAGCCTAGAACAAACTGGCTGTATATATCCACACCTATTTCCTGGTGGACTCTTCCCAAATGATAGAGACGTCAACCCGATGGCTTTTAATAATTTTGAGTCATAAGAAGTTAAGGTGTCCAGATTATTGTCAAGTTCGCTGGCGCTCAGGGGCGTCATCTGCTCTCTAAAAGTGGGGGGGACATTCAGAGATAGATATAGGAAAAACAGGCGAGCGAAGCGAGCGATCAGCTGGGGGAAATTTGAGAAAACTTAACAATATTTGGTGCATTTTAAGCCCACATAATTATGAATAAATAATTTATATTAAGGGGAAAAGATATGTGTTATTTATCAATATTAACCAGTGCAAGTTTAAACACCTATAGTTCACAGATAGATTTCAAGTCTACTCTGACATCCTCAAATTCTCATTATACTACTTAAATCAGCAAACACTACGATCAGTATTTAACATTAAAAGGATATAAGGATACAAATAAATAATTATTATATGGCAATGATAGTACATTATAAACTTTTAACAAATATACAGAAATATGTAAAAATAGTTGTTAACTCAAATTCCTGGTTGTAATGAGAACTGAAAATAAAGTAATTAATACAAATGTAGATTTACAAATAAAAATATATTCAATGTATCAAATAAATCTGTAAATTCTCTTGTACATCATTACCGGGACCCATTTGACTAATATCTCCAGGTTGAAAAGGTTGATCTGGTACTGTAAGCTGGGTACTTGAAGATTCACCGGCTGGACTCTCTTGTACATCATTACTGGTACCCATTTCATCCAAAGATTGTTCAAGAATTCTTCCTTCCTCCGTTGAACACTGAGATTGTGCCTGAGTACTTGCTTCTCTTTCCTGACAATAATGACCATAAACTATAATATGTAGCTACCAAAGTTACCAAACTAAACCGTCGGACCGTACCATTCCAGTCTACCGTGCACGTCTTGCTAGTTTCAAATATTGTTGTAGAAGAACAATGTCTAATAGTGAAGGCATTACCTTAGATCATCATCCAGGAAACCAGAATACCATCCTCAAAGCCTCAAAGGCAGCCAAAGCTTTAAAAGGCCGCTAATGTTGGCTTTTGCCGACCTACTGACTACAGAACTTCCGTCTTCATGTAACACTAAACAGTGGGATACGTCACACAATATTTACGTAAGAAATTTAGCTGACAACGAGCCTAACAAATTACTACATCAATAACATCATAACATATTATATTTGTATGTGTTCAGTATATATAATATTCTATCTTATTAAACATTTCAGTGACTTCTATCTAGTTTCTAGTATATAAAACTTGGTGAAAAAAGTGGGGGGGACAATCGATATGTTGTCCCCCCCTGAATGAAAAGTGGGGGGGGATATGTCCCCCCCGTCCCCCCTGCAGATGACGCCCATGGGTGTCAGTCACACGCAGGAAAGTGAGAAGGCCAGTCCAGGTATAGTTTCAGGTAAGTGGTATAAATACTGATAGTGCATTAACCCTTTCTGTACCGGCGACGTCTTTTTCATTTTCTTCTAGCTATATTTAGACATTTTTGTGCAGTTTAAGAAGGACCTGTGGTAGTATAATGGCTTACGTGAGATAGTTCGAATCCTGTTAATTGCTCGAGGCCCTTTATAAACGGAAAAAATCATCTACTAGTAGCCAGAATTTTTTTAAAGAGACGTCGCCGGTACAGAAGAGGTTGTTGTTGTTGTTGTTGTTCCCTAAGCTGCCTGGCCGAACAGCCCCGAGTCCTTAAGGAAGGCCATGGCCACGGTCGGGCTCTCCCACAGAGCTCTCAAATAGTGTAAATTGTGTTGTTGGCATAAGTGGTTGTGTGAAATGCAGTCTTCTATGATGTTTTTTATGGTATGGGGTGCTGTGTTACAACCCGGGCAGGTGTCGACGACGGAGTCATCCAGTCTCTTCTGATAGCTCAGAAGAGCTGGATGGTGTCCGCATCTCAGCCTGGCCAGGTGGACTCTGTCCTCGCGAGGAAGGGAGGATTCAGAAGGATGGATTTCGGGAGGTCGTGCTTGCAGCTGCGTGTTGTCTATGAGTGAGTGGATGGAACGGCGAGTGAAATGAGTATGGATGTGCTTCTGGAAGTTGGTTTGGGGTGGGCAGGGAGGGAGAGAAGACAGTATTTGTGTGTGATACCGTGTGCTGGATGTTGTTTTGATATTTCTTGGTGTCTGTGGGTGTGTTGCCATGTAGTGTAGTGGGTGGTGTTGATTCGTGGAGGCTGCTGCCAGGAATTGAGTGCCTCTCATGTCTAGATGATCTTTGACTTTTAGGACTTTGGTTTCTTGATGTAGGTGATCTGTGGGTGTAGTAGCTGTGCATCCTGTGATGATTTTAAGGGCTTTATTTTGAATAGTCTGTAACGTCTTATGATGTGTTTCAGCTAGGTTAGAAGCCCAGGCCGGGCTTGCGTATTCCATAACTGATCTTATGTATTGTTTGTAGACTGTGGTGGTGGTTTCTTTGTTGTGTCCAAATTTTGTGTGTGCAAGTGATCTGAGGGCGTTAAGTCTGGGTGTCAGTTTCTTTTTCGTGTTTGTGGTGTGCTGTTTGAATGTCATTTGGGTGTCGTATGTTACTCCAAGAATGTTGTGTGTGTGTGTGTGTGTGTGTTAGGGGTGTGTTGTTTATGTTGAGTCCCGGGACGTAATCGTGCTCTCCTGTCCAGCTTGTGAGGAGGGTTGCAGTGGATTTAGCTGGGGCTAAATTGAGTCTGTTTGTAGTGCACCATTCATGGTGCATGGGTTAATGACCTTGCTTGAAGTGGAGTAGATAATGGAGCTAGCTGTAAAATAGTACAAACAATAACAAAAATGTATGTATCCATAAAGAAAGTGTTTTATGTTTCTATTGCAAAAGAAGTAACGAAAATAACTAATTAGAACTGTGAACGAAGATCAAAGATGAATATAGCGTTCAGTGTTCAAGTACATAACATTCTGCAGCCGATAGACCTAGTCCACACTAACTTCCATATCTTCGATGTCTTTTATATTCTCTCCCTTCACAAACAACTTTTCCAGGTTGCCCAACATTTGGTCCAACTGTTCCTGACCTTCTCGTAGCTTACTATACTTCTCCTGCCTTTTATTTTCCAACTTTTTGTATTCAGCCTTTCTTTTCTCCTCATTTTCATCCAGGCGATCCACAATATCCAGAACCTGTTTGGACATATGATTAACTAAACATGTCTTACCTGTGATGTGCAAGCAGGAGACCATTTTATCGTATCTAACATGAATTCCTGGATAATTTTGCTTTAAGCTATCAATCTGGGATTGGAAAATAAGGTATACCGTGTTATTGATGAACACTTTCTTGGTTACTTGCTCAGTCCCAAATTGCTTTACTTGGCGATTTTTCAATAGCCTGTGGCACACCCTTTCAAAAGAGGTTATATCATCCTGGGACGAGCCCTTCATAACAAAAAGTTCTCGTCGCTCCTCGTACCATACTTCGTGGCCCTTCATCTTGGCCAGTTTCAGTAAAGTATTCTTGAGGGCAATGTAGTCTGCCTTCTTTATCCTGAGAACCCTTTTGTAGTTCTCTTTTTGAACAAGGACGTTCATTTTAAGTGCTTAGGATAAGATTATGGTATAAATAATAACTGTAGGTCTTGCTTAACTATCGATTACCTAAGAATTCGGAGCGCTATATGTTTACCTTTTGAAGTTTCGACAAGGAATGATTCTAACGGTTGTGAAAGAGTTTAGCACAACATATTTTTTCTTTTGTTTTCTGTAACATTCTTAATTTTATCTCACAATGTTTAGTGTATAATTATTTGATACATGTATTTTTACTGATTGATTACTATAATAATTTGAGTAATTATCGGTCTTCTAAAGAAGTATTTTGAAATATTATTTCAATATATATTTTAGTTAGTCATCAAATGTATTTGTTTTCTTCAAGCCGCATTCAAAGAAAACGATTTCATTAAATAGTAAACTATTATATAACACGCACGCGTATACGTCCGTGTATTTGCACGCACATCTTCAGTACTAACAGCGTTCTCCATAGTTTTAGGGCTTGTATTCAATGATAAATATAGAGTAAAACTTCCATAAATTGTAGGCTATATGAGCGTGTATAGGCTACATATCAATGGGGACAACATATCGATTGTCCCCATTGATAATTATGTATAGCCTATACTCTCTCTCTAGTAGATATCTATCATTCCCCCACCCCTACTGTTTTTACCGTTTTTTATATACTAGAAGCTAGAACGAAACTTCGGTAGGGCCGGTGTAGTGTGAAATTCTTCCCTGTGATATTGTGACAAGTTAAAGCAGCCCATATGCCTATAATTTTAACCAAAATCAGATAAATCACGAGTTCACGACTGTATTTCGATATATTTTTACTTAATGTTATTGCATTAGGTTAGGTTGGTTAGGTTAAGTTAGTAAATACAATAACATTAAGTAAAAATCTATCGAAATAGAATCGTGATGAGAGGTAGCTGTAAACTTTAAAACGAGGGCCTGATTGGACATCAGAAAATACTCATTCTCAAATCGTGTGGTTAGCAACTGGAATGATCTTCCTGAGTGGGTAATTGAAGCATCTACTGTTGTAATTTTGAAAGACGTCTCGATAAGTATTGGAAGAACCAGGAGCGCAGGTTTAACTATAGAGAGCCAATATCCGCTACCCGCCACAGTCGCCACAATCAGTTGAGTGATAAAGAGCATGATCCGGAGCCACAGGCCTAGCGGGCCTCTTCCGGTACTACATCTACGGTAATCTACGGTAATGTCAAGGTATAGCGGTTGCGGCCATGGCGCCCTGGGAGCCATTGCCTTCTATAAGTAGCTTTTATTTTTATCCCACCAAATTATTGTTATTTATAGTTTTTTTCTGCATTAGTATTATTATAAGTAGTGATAGGTTAGGCTCGCTAACGATCTCTCAGGGAAAGTTGGGTTAAGGTATTTAAGTTATCTGAATAGGCTGCATCATTTCCGTAATGATGTTCTGACCGTACTTTTACTTTGTACTTTTTGTAGATGTTTAGGTGACGATCACCACGGTCGTTCTGGGAATCCACCGCTAATGAGCTCGTCCTGGAATCTTTATGACTGAATCTTACGATTCTTTACAGGACTGACCATGCCATTTTTATCGGCACTAGCTCAGAGAAGAGTGTTGAGAGGGGAGATGGGGTGATGGAGAGAGAGGAAGGTGTTGGAGTGGCTTTGTTATGTGTGTTTAGTCTGTATATGTCGTCAGGATGTCCCCTGACTGGGTGCAAGCATGTTAAACATGCTAGGACGTACTACTGCACCCACTAAATGTCCGCCGTGGCAGGGATTCGATCCCGGGTCTTTCAGATTCACACGCGAGCGTGCTCACCACTTGACCACCACACCGTGGCACAAAGTAAACCCTGGCAAATTATCACGCGACACCAGAGCGGGCGTGTCAATCGCCTGAGGTGCCCTTTAACCCCCAAAGAAAGAAGAAATTAAGCTAGAGCGAAGTCACTGAAATGTTTAATATGATAGAATATACTGTATACTAAACGCATAAATTCTCGATCTAAGGTAATGCCGTCCCTTTAGACATTGACTTACGGTCGTCATGTTTACATAAGTCGATCGCTCGCAGTTAAGTTCCCCTCTATTTAGAGCAAATAGTCCGTTTATTCTAGGTTGGGCAGAAATCGTAACCTCTATCCTCTGTAACTCAAAAAGGGCTAGAGCAAATAGTCCGTTTATTCTAGGTTGGGCAGAAATCGTAACCTCTAACCTCTGTAACTCAACAAGGGCTAGCGCAAATTATCTGTCAATTTCCACACCTATTCCCTAGCCAAGTCTTCCTGTGTGGTAGACATATTAGCTCGATTACTCTAGTCCTTTTTGAGTTATAAGAGGTTAGAGGTTATGATCTCTGGCCAACCTAGAATGAACAGACTATAGTAATGGATTGTATTTAAAATGTATATGTTTAATCTGCTGTAATTTGTACGTAGTGGCGCTACCTATAGTTAGTTAGTTTATATCAGTCGGGGTCCTGGTCACACTGCCTAACTCTCCCAACTACCGCTCTGTCTTGGTGGAGGAGAAGGGGGACGTCACTTCCTATAAATAACACCCCGTTCTTAACATTAATCATCAATTACAAATCCCAATGTACTTGAATAAACTAATGAAAGCATATGGTCCTCCCGGGATTCGAACTCGGGACACCACACCCAGAAAATAAGCATCTAAACCATTACACCACCGGCTGCAGGGGATCATCAGCATATCATCTGGGTTGGTACTAAAGGTTGTTGAAATAACTTAGAAAAGTTGACAGAATGAATATAAACACCATATGAGGAGGAGCACTTTATTGACAACGTTTCCCAGATAGCTTCTTCAGGTCACTAGCGTCTGTTAGTGACCTGAAGAAACTATCTGCTAAATGTCAATAAAGTGCTCCCCTTCATATGGTGTTTATATTCATTCAGTACTAAAGGCATGCACACTCACACATAGTTAGTTAGTTAGTCAGTTTATTGACAACATTGCAATCTACAATACATAGTAATACATGACTTACATAATGTCAGTGCAATCAAAACTTTACATAAACTTTTAGACTTCATTTGGAAGAAGTAGGTAACTAGAGAAACACTCGGGAGACTCCATTCACAAACAGCTCAGAAAAATATTCTCATAGTCCAGGGAAAATTATTTGATTGAGTTTAATTCAGGGAAAATTATTTGTTTTTATTTACTTGTCAGCTTGGTCCCGGAGAGTCCCGCGACGTGCACATCCCCATCGTGTTCACCAGGAAGGGTTCTGTGGAGGTGACGGTGGTCGGTTCTACCATGATGCAGAAAGACTCCGACACCATCACCATAGACGTCATCGCAGAGGTAGATTATAATTAATTTAGAACATTAGAAAGGTAAGTTTAGGAGTCACTTTGCCTCGGCAGATATATCCATGTATTTGTCCTTTATAACCTGTGTATTTATTAACTCGACAAGCGCAAGCGCGAAGCTATGGCAGTTCAAACTGCCCGCCAGGCGATGGTATTTTCGTCAATTCTGACGAAAATTGTCATATTTACCATACAGGTATACTGTATAACATTATTACTTCTCCATATGCGCCTATTTTACTTTTAATATGAACATATGAACGTTGAAGAGCAATAAAAGAAGTGGTAACAGCAATTGGCTGGTGAAAAACATATATTTTAGCACCGAGGTCGTAATCTGAGGCGGACCGGTGATAGACTAAAACATCCATCCTCCCCACCGTCTCATATGCTACTGAGAGACGAGGGGATGTCTCGGACTGGCTAGAGGGTCGGAGAAAGACTCCCCCATCCTCTACCGTCTCTCCCAGTCGTTCTCGCGCGAAAATACTCGATAAATATCGGGAATAATAGGGAAAATACCCGATAATTGAGGAGGGGGGCGAAAGGAGGGGAAGGGAGGGGTGATGGGAGGTATTGGAGGGGAATAATTATCTCACATAATCACATATTCCTTTGTTTTGAGTGCATGTGGGGTGTTTTGATTTTTTGTTTTATGCATTGGCTCTATAGAGGACGCTCGCCCAGATTTTCACCCTAGCTCATGAAGGCACAGCTAACAATTTGTCATGATTAGGTTAGTTTGTCTTTCTGAAAATGAATGTATTATAATATTGTGTTCTTTTATTTCATAAATGTTATTTTAGTAAGTGTTGTTTCCACATAGCGATTTTGATTAGTTATTTTGCCTTTATATTGTCTTTGTCCCAGTTTTGGTTTGTTTAGTTTGCAAGTTTTACATTTTAATTCTTCTAATATTCTTATAATGGTCTTATATTTGTTCTTATAAATAATGTTCTAAAATTCCTCCATCTAACTAGCCACCACTCCTCACCTTCCTTCCCTCGGTTAGGGTGTGACTATCGGTAAACACACCTCCATCCTGCTGGACCTCAAGAACCGAGCCCTGGTGTACGACTTCCTGGACATAGACCTGGACGAATCCCCCATCATCCCTTACTCCCTCAACAGGCGCTACATCTATGACACTCCCAGCGGCCACATCTCTGTTACTGGTACCATATATTATAATTATTATTGTCATTGTATTCTATTATTTTCTGTTTCGGTTGGGTCTGGTTTACCTAGAACACCATGTGAAGTATGTATGCTGATTGGTGAATAGTATTGTTCTAGGTAGCTATATGAACAGGTAATGTAGTATATCATTTGTTTTCCTCAGTACTCTTAATTAATGGCCACATATCAGGCATAAGTAGGATTTGGCTTATCGTTGCACAAGAGTGCATACCACTGGCAGTGACAATGCAATCACTCCAGTAGGTTTGTAACTAATAATAATAAGCATCATAATGAAGAGTAGGAAGACCTCCATTGAAACGGAGAAAATGTGTAGTAGCCTACAAGCGTTGGAGGATAGAGGAATGACTATAGATCAGGCAAGAGAAGTGGTAATATATAGGAATGAATGAAGAATGCTAGTGAATAGATGAGTGAAAATGCAGTTGTTTGGGAGAGGGGATCAGGCGCCAGTTGGACTAGATAATAGTCCGTCAAGTGCCTTGCCTGGGGAGCCGGTATATATGAAGGGTACGCCTGGATGCGTGGTGGGCGGGCTTGTGGTGGTACAACTTTCCTGCATGTTTGCCTGCTGAGACTGGAACCTCTGCAGGAGGTCTGGGACCTGGGAATCTTGCTGGAGACCCCAAATGGGCCTGAGTCTCTGGGTCTTCTCTTGGGCGACCTAGATGTGTGTGAATTTGTGTTTTGTTTTTGTGTTCTTTGTTGTGTTGTGTTATCCCTGTTCGGGCTCTGTCTCGAGTCAGCCACCCCCAGCTATGGTGGCTGACAAATACTTCCCCTTTACTTCACTGCCAACTTCTGAACTTTTCACTATCTTATTTTTCTTCTTGAGCCCAGCATTGAGAGAGAGCGAACGATAAAATGAACAAACGTGTGAACGAACAAGTGAGAAAAATAATAAATAATACTATATCTTTGTACAGTCGGCCAAATAAGTTATTTTGTGGTACCAAGTATACTTCAATCAATAACTGGTATCAGCAGTATCTAAGCATTACTTCATTGTTTCAATTGAGATATACGAACATGTTCCTACCTTTACACCCCCTATTCAACATCTGACAGATATTAACCCTTTTAGGATTATGACGCATTTCGACAGTTTATTCTGGCTATTATTGGACGATTTTTATTCAGATTAGGAAGGGTATGTGGAAGTCAAAGGGTTGATTGGGATAGTCTTTACCCTTTTAATCCCCACAGATCCTACTTAAGCTGTATGAAATCGTCTAACGATAGCCCAAATATACTGTCAAATCGCGTCATGATCCTCAAGGAGTTAATACAGTACACAGCGAGCAAATCGTAGTGACAGCGGAGGCATGACTTATTTGGCCAACTGTACCATCCCACCAGGTGACGCTATATTATTCATTTGTTTGTTTTTTATTATTATTATTATTATTATTATTATTATTATTATTATTATTTGTTATTATTTTATAAATATTATTATTATTATTAAATATTATTGTTTTTTGTCATTATTTGTTTTTGTTTACTCCCTAGACCTCTGTCAAGCTTTACAAAAAAAAATACCCCCAAGACCCCCTTTCGAGATAAATTTGTACATTTTTCGGTAGAAAAATTTCCTGGCCGAAGGCCTGTTCCTCCTAAATTACAGGCTCGCTTTCGCTCGCCAGCTAGATAGGGCGAAAGTTCTTAAAATCACCAAACTAATTGGGCGAATGTCTAAAAAAACTCATGTGAAATTGGGCTAAACATGAAGGAGAAGGGGCCCAGAAAAAGAAATAGTACCAAATCTGTGTACCATCCCACCAGGTGACGTTGTAGGTCCTGCGTTCCCGGAGGTACCGGTGGGTAGTGCCTCGCTGCTGGGGCTGGAGATGATGGGGGCAGAGACCGCAGCCTTCAACTTTGCCGCCAACCTCTGGACCCTACACTACCTCCGCCTCACCAACCAGATCAAACCCGGACTAACCTTCAAGGCAAGCCACCACATTATTAACCCTTTCACTATTAACTCGACAAGAGCGAAGCTATGGCAATTAAAAGTGCCCGCCATGCGAAGGTACTGGCTTCAATTCTGACAATTAGCGTCAATTTTACGATATATAACATTATTATTTCTCCATATGCGCCTATTTTACTTTTAATATGAACATATGAATATTGAAGAGCAATAAAAGAAGTGGTAACATCAATTTGCTGGTGAAAAATTTATATTTTAGCACCGAGGTCGTAATCTGAGGCGGTCACCGGTGAGAGACTAAAACATCCATCCTCAACCAACGTCTCTTATGCTACTGAAAGACGAGGGGATGTCTCGGACTGGCTAGAGGGTCGGAGAAAGACTCCCCCATCCTCTCCTGTCTTTCCCAGCCGTCCTTGTGCGAAAATACTCGATAAATATCGGGAATAATAGGGAAAATACCCGATAATTGAGGAGAGGGGAAGAAAGGGGGGGGGGGTTGAGACACATGTGGAGGGGTGATAGGAGTACCTCCTATGTGAAGGGGAATTATCTCACCTAATCACAAATTGCTTTGTTTTGAGTGCCAGTGGGGCATTTTGATTTTTTTTGTATACATTGGCTCTATAGAGGATGCTCGCCTTCCACCAGTAAAACCTCTCGAGAGGCTGCTCGCCGTTCTTGGGTTAAGGGGGGGGATGTGTGTATTTATTAGGTCATTTGTACAAATTTATCTTGAAAGAGAGTCTTGGAAGGTGTTTTTATTAAGCTTGATGGAGGTCTAGGGAGGAAATTAAAAATATGATAATAAAAATACATAAATGATGAAATTAATAAGTCTATCTTCCCTGAACATGAATGATTAGAAGATAATAGACATGCTTAATTAATGTTCATTGGAGATATTTCTGATGGTATGAAAAGTAATTACATTAGTAGTATTGGCGCAATTAGTGACAGTGACGATGATGCTTTTTCTAGCACAAAGAATGGACGAAATATTAAACAAAAATCAATGAAAACAACTCTCTGTAGAGAGGGCCTTTCCTAGCTGATGCTGAGAGGATTGGGTTCTAGTCATGTGGTGATGGGCTGGTCTATCAGAGTGAGAACTGAGCGATCTCTGCCATACCCATAGCTTACTCTGACTGTTCCTTTAACTTATATATTTTCTAGATCTCAAGTGACGGCGTCTTTTCCGTGGATTGACCTCCCAATCTACCAAGATTGGAAGCCAAAGCGTCACATTTTTCCCTTGCCCCTCAACGTTCTCTTCATAATTGCTGAGGGGCACAGGGCCCTGGGTGGGGCTTTGGTTTCCCGGGCGTTTCCGCACCCTCCTCAGCTCCCCGCCATGGAGTGGCTTCGGTCACCCAGGCTTTATTGTGGTCGGCAGGGAGGGTTCTGTGGGGGCGCTCAGTTATGGCCTTGGAATTGCTCGGGACCTTGGGGCTGTTCGGCCAGGCAGCTTGGGGAACAACAACAACAACAACAACAACTCTCTGTAGATAATGGTCTGCTCCAGGCATGACAAAAACAAAACACATTATTATAATTATTTAAGCTTTTGTGGATTGAAAGTTGGTGGACTATATCTGTTTAGAAAATAATTTTAACACCTAAAGAGCGGCCTAGGCGGTAAATAATATGTAGCCACCAGCGGGGTGTTTTTACCCAAAATAGGGCTGTTTACGTGATCATTTTAATGCCTAAATAAGACCCAGAGCGTAAAACAAGTATCTATCCCTGAAAGGGCATAAACAGAGCTTTCCAATGACACCACAACGATCCTTGTATGACCGCTAGTTTTCTTGCAACAACCGCGCAACACGAGTGCAAAAACCATGTAATTCGGTACTTTCCCCATACATTTCACTATGTAGCGAGTGTGAGAGGGTGGAATTCATGTCAGTTGGTCCGCCGCGGTGGTCTGGAGCAGTCATACGCTCGCTACTCTCCTGCCACCACTTGTCTCTCTCTCTCAGCAACATTACGTGCTAAAATTGCCACACGACCTATGTCGCGCGCCGCCACGTAGTCCAAATTTATTTCACTGGACTTATGTTGCGCGCCGCCAGTTAAGGGGAGCGTTGTTGGTGCGTGGTATGAATCATTCTTAGAAGCAGAGGTTCTTCACTGGACTTATGTTGCACGCCGCCAGTTAAGGGGAGCGTTGTTGGTGCGTGATATGAATCATTCTTAGAAGCAGAGGTTCTTTACTATGAAGGAGAGATTCTTAGAAGCAGAGGTTCTTTACTATGAAGGAGAGATTCTTAGAAGCAGAGGTTCTTTACTATGAAGGAGAGATTTTAAGGGAGATAAAACAAAATTGTTTTGGTCTATTAAGGGGAGATCTCCACTTGAGGGATTTTTTTCTGGACCCCCTTTCACCCTCATGTTTAGCCCCATTGCTTTTGATACTATAAAACGTTTGCCCCATTAGTTTAGCAATTTAAGAACTTTCACCCCATATTAAGACCTTTTATGCCATTCAGGTGTCGATTTTATCCTGGCGAGCGATAGCGAACCTGTAATTTAAGAGGAAGCGGCCTTCGGCCGGGACATTTTTCTACCGAAAAATGTACAAATTTATCTTGAAAGGGACTCAAGGGGGTGTAATTTTAAGCTTGATGGAGGTCTAGGGAACAAACTAAATACCTCCCCTTAAAATTACCCAAAATTATCACTGGTTTCCATATTAAAATTCATGCTCTAAAAAATTTAACTCATATTTCAGAGGGTCATCAGAATTTAATCTTTTCATAAAAGTTTAAGTTACATTGACTATAGTCCGTTCATGCTAGGTTGGCCAGAAATCGTAACCCCTAACCTCTCATAACTGAACAAGGACTAGAGTAATCGAGCTAATATTTCTACCACATGGGACGACATGGCTAGGGAATAGATGTAGGAATTGACAGCTCATTTGCTCTAGCCATTTTTGAGTTACAGAGGTTAACGGGAGGTTTTTAGTTTGGTCTCTAGATATCCATCAAGCTTAAGATTACACCCCCTTGAGCCCCTTTCAAGATAAATTTGTACATTTTTCGGTAGAAAAATGTCCCGGCTGAAAGCCGGTTCCTCTTAAATTACAGGCTCGCTATCGCTCGCCAGGATAAAATCGACACCTAAATTGCACGAAAGGTCTTAAAATTGGCGGAAATGGGGCGAAAGTTCTTAAAATCGCCAAACTAATGGGGCGATTGTCTTAAAATCTCAAAAGCAATGGGGCTAAACATGAGGGAGAAAGGGGTCCAGAAAAAAATCCCTCAAGTCGATATCTCCCCTTAAAGGTTATGATTTCTGCCCAACCTTGAATGCACGGAATATACCAATAAATTAAAGGCAGGGACATAATGGTTAGGAATTCAATGATCATTTTTGTATTAGTAACTGTTGGTGGTGTAATGGTTTAGATGCCTATGTTTTGTTGTGGTGTCCCGAGTTCGAATCCCGGGAGGACCATATGCCTTCATTAGTTTATTCAAATACATTGGGGTTTGTAATTGATGATTAATGTTAACCCTCTGAAGCTCCAATACGCATTTCTGTTCTGTTTTCTGGCTATTATAAGACGATTTTATTCAGATTAGTAACGGTATACGGAAGTCAAAGGGTTGATTGAGATAGTATTTACCCTTTTAATACCCACAGATCCTTCCTAAGCTGCATAAAATCGTCTAATGATAGCCAAAATAAAATGCTAAAACGCGTCAGAGTTTCAAGGGGTTAAGAACTGGGTGTTACTTATCCTTACAGGTGCTGACTGCCGTAAACGTGGAGTATGCGGCTCTGGTTCGCTACCAGGATTACACTGGGGCCTTCAGGATGTGGCCGGAGTCTGAACCTAGTGTGTGGCTTACTGCTTATGCGCTACGTACGCTATGGCTCGCTAATTTCCAGGTTTGTGTGTGAAAGAGAGGCAACTAGTATGTAGGTTTGTGTGTGACAGAGAGACAGCGAGTATTCAGGTTTGTTTGTGAAAGAGAGGCAACGAGTATGTAGGTTTGTGTGTGACAGAGAGACAACGAGTATTCAGGTTTGTGTGTGTGAGAGAGAGAGAGATATGTTGAAAGGGTTTTTGTGTGAAGGAGAGAGTGACATAGAATTACTTGGATACAGTGATTACACAGACTTTGCAGTCCTTACTAGGTAATCCGGTCTTACGTCCACGAGAGAAAGAGAGAGAGTGATGATTGATTGATTGATTGATTGTCGGGTTTCAGGGTAGGAAGGCTCAGCAATCAAGGTCCTGGAAGAGGCCACTCCGGGGCAGCAGTACTCGTGTGACATGATAAATGGAAGGAGATGAACAATGACACCTTGGTGAATGAGGCAGCGAGGTGACGAGAAGAGGCTAGGATGAGCAAGCCAAACTACGTTCCATAGGTTGAAGGCTGTCTGGAGCACTGATGGTAAGGTGGGTGCCCTCGAGGGAAACCTGAAATATGATGCAGAATTACCGGGCCAATAGCCAACCACTACGGAGGCACCGTCCTGGTCACAATTCTGGGAAGTACCAGATCCTACCACTACCAAGAGTAAAGATAGGGTGACCGGACAACTCAACCAGTAGACCATTTCAACCAGTAGCTCTCAACCAGTACCAAATCAACCAATACAGTTAGGTTAGGTTAGTACTATATTTTGGCGCTGGTTTGGTTGGTCTGGGTTAATTTGGCACTGGTTGAGAGCTACTGGTTGAAATGGTCTACTGGTTGAGATGACATGGAACCTAAAGATAGTAATGAGGGTAAGAAACCCTCACAGAAGGATTGTTTGGAAGATAAGGAAGATGGAGCTGGATAGTAAGGAGGAAAATGCTGAAGATGTGGGGAGAGGCTGCAGGACCGCTGGCTCAGGACACAATCACCAGGGCCGTCTATAGATATACAAAAAACATGAAATCACCAAGCTCGGAGACACCTGCCTCGATGATGATCAGGCAATGACTCCCGAAGAGAGAGTGTGTGTGTGAAGTGCCAATATTATTAGGCACTAAATTAGGGGTGCTTGGATGGAGAGCAAGAAACAAAAGGAATGTAAACAAAATATAATTAATTTATATATACAGGATACAAGGGAAAATAACCTTTTAGCCGCAAGGGAAAGCATATATAACACTATCTTAGCCGGGTTTAGGGCCTCAGCATCTGTAGAGAGGTTGGTAGTGCAGCCCTCTGAGCCTAGGGTCATCAGAGGTAGGTTGTTGAAGCTGGATCCAGGCCGACTAATACAGGGTAGCTCCTTCTTCAAGTACAGGCTGGAATTCTCGTCGCCGTTGTTGTTTGGAGTCCTGGCATGTCTCCAGCAGGTGCAGTTCCCTGAGCCTGGGGCTTCAGGGGTCAAGCGTCAAATCCAGTTCCAGGCAGCAGCTCATCTTTCCAATGCTGACTGAGCAACTGTTAATAGTTATCTGTCTCATCTGGGGTGTAGCCAGCTATTATTCACTTTAGCTCCTTGACCTCAGGGCACTCAGACACCAAGACTGAATTCTATGGTAGCTATGACAAGCAGGAAAGTTTGTCAATACCTCTTCTTCAGGAGTAGGTTTATCAGCCATATCATCCTCACAGTTCTCTTTTCCATCACCTATATCAATACCCTTGCCATCCACCAGACTCAGTGGTCTCAGTGGCTTGAGTCCTTATACCCTTTGGAGAGAGAGAAAAGTTCAGCTCATGGGGAGTCTCAGGTCTGAGGTCTTGGGGAGTCTCAGATGTTCTGACGATCTGCTGATGGTCCCGGGGTTTATAAGGCCAGCTCCCGGATAGAAGCACTGGTTATGAGGTTTCAGATGCCTTTCCATTGGCTGCTGGAAAAGGTACTGGAGTGCCGTGAGTGGCTGGAAGATCTGTTTTGTGAACCTGGAAAAAGTCAAACCTAACAAGGTACGGAGAGAGAGGGTTCTGGCCCGTATGTGGCTGAGAGATTACCAGTCCATTCATTGATCCTGAAGGAAGGCGAAGCTTGCGAAGTACTGATGGGGTCCGGGGTTGCTCGTTCTCCTTCTTGTCTCTCCTTATCTTCCTTGCTGTTGAATGGGGGGGGGGGAACATGGATTGCCGACTTTAATTATTGCGTCTTCCAGGGTTTCTTTAAGCTTCACCATTCAGGAAGAATGTAGTATCCAGCTTTAGCTCACCAGGGTAGCCCGGCATCGTTCAGGATATGGCCAGAACCTGAACCCAGCTTGATGTTCACTGCTTTTGCCTGACATACTTTGTGGCTCACTATGTTCTCTGTGTGTGTGTGTGTGTGTGTGTATGTGTATGTTTATGGGTGTGTGTGTGATGTTTATAAAAGTCGAGTGTCAGAATATTGTCCCTTAAATCACTATGTTCTGTGTGTGTGTGTGTGATCTATATAAAAGTAGAGTGTCAGAATATTGTCACTTAAATATCGTTGCTTTTCTTATACCAAAGCGTTATCAGTTAACAAACCATAATTTTTGGAAAGAAAACAAATAATAAATAAATTTAAACAATGAAATATTATGGTACATATATTGGATGGCATCAGTAGTTCAGCATATAATATTGTCGTCTGTATTGGTGGTGTAATGGTTTATATGCTTATGTTCTGGGTGTGGTATCCCGAGTTCGAAGCCCGGGAGGACCATAATTATGCTTTCATTAGTTTATTCAAGTACATTGGGGTTTGTAATAAATGATTAATGTTAAGAATGGGGTGTTACTTATTTATACTATACGGGGACTATATCATCCAGGATTGGGAGAACATGATCTACATCGACCCTGTGGTGATAAACAACGGTACCCTGTGGCTGCTGCAGTATCAGACTCCCCAGGGGGCCTTCTACGAGACTCCCAATTACACACACCCGCTGGATTCCAAGGCCAACCCCATTGTAAGTTTTATCCTTTTGTTTAAGGGGGAGGTAGACGCTTTTTCTGCGTCCCCTTCTCCCGCATGTTTAACATATTAGTTCTGAGATTTTAAGACGTTCTTGCCATTAGTTTGGCGATTTTGAGACCTGTCGCCCCATTTCGTTGTCAATATTAAAACCTTTCGTGCCATTTAGGTGTTGATTTTTTCCTAGCGAGCGATAGCAAGCCTGTAATTTTAGAAGGAAGCGACCTTCGGTCGGGACATTTTTCTACCGAAAATTTACAAATTTATCTTGTAAGGGGGTCTAGAGGGTGTTTTTTTAAGCTTGATGGAGATCTAACGAGGAAATTAAGGAAAAAAAATATATGAATAAATGAATTAAAAAAACACAGCCACTAACCCCCTAAGGTAACTCTACTGCTATTGTGCTTCCTCTAGCTCAAGACTATAGTGCTTGACAGTCTGGGTTTTGGTGTGAGCATGTGAGTGTTATGCCGTCTGCATAGGAGGCTATGTTTATTTGAGGTGTATGGGTTGTAGTTATACCATGCATGTACAGATTGAAGAGTGCGAGCAACAGGCCGGATCCTTGCGGGACTCCGTTTGGGAAGTTTCTGATGCTAGATGACTGACTGGCAAAAAATATGTGTGCATATCTGCCTGCTAGGAAGTTGGCCAGCCACCTTTTTGTGTTGTTGTGCATGTTTGTGTCGTAGATTTTGTTTGTTAGGTTGTGGCGGGGGATGGCATCGAAGGCTTTACTAATTGTCTCCTATGTCGGATGACACTTCGGTTGTCTTTATGGGGTTTTATGTAGCTGACTGTTTTGCTAAGCTTGGCTGAAGCCGCTGTCACACGAGCGATTTTTCCGTCAATTTTCCAAGAGCAAGTTTTTTCTCGTTATATTTAGGGACTTTTTTGCACTGGTATCGGTAACTAGACTGAAGGTAGAGTATATTAGGCGGCTGAATTTTGATAAGGTGCAATATTTGAAGCTGCCAGACCATAATTGCCCGTAAAAATTGCTCGAAAAACGGCTCGTGTGACTCCGACTTAAGATGGTGGATGAATTTGGGTGTCATATATCATAGTTTTCTCCTCCTGGCAGCCATTGTACCGCCTAAAGTGTGCTGGATACAAGAACGTGTCTCTGATGATCTAGATAGCTTCCAGTGGATTTTCATCATCTGTATATATTCTTTTATGTTATAATTATGTTACAAGGACTTTGATGCCATACTATAGATCTTGTGTATCTCTTGTTCTTTTGCCTTAACCCCTTCACCACCATGACCTCTTGTTACCTTAGATTCTGGATAAAACTAGACGACCTTGTGCAGTTTAAGAAGGACCTATGTTACTAAGAGGGTATATTGAGATTGTATTTACCCCTTTGAGTCCTAGAGGTTGATTATAAGCTCAAGACAATCGCCTAATGGTTACCAGAATATGATGAAAGTTGGGTTATGGTGCTGAAGGGGTTAATATTGTGTCGTCCCTGTTTTGGTCTGTTTATTTTGCAAGTTTGACATTATAATAATATTCTAAAGTGTATCTCTTGACCCCGTAGCAGTCGTTCCGCCTCGAGCGTGACGGGTACAAGAACGTGTCTCTAACAGCAGAGGTGGTGCTGACGCTGGCCCAAGTGTTACCAGGGCTACAAGGCAAGGTCAGAGGCAAGGCCAACATTGCTAAGGCCAACGCTGTCAGGTGAGGCCGGTGGATGTCTGATCTTCATGCTTTACCTCCAATCATGATCCTTTTAAATTCAATTAAAGCTACCAGTATGTTATTTGATTCATCCTGACTAAGATTCATCAGATTTTAGTTATAGTTTGATAAAGCAATTAATGATGACAACAAAGCCATTACCTTTCCCTTAACTTCTTAATGATGACAACAAAGCCATTACCTTTCCCTTAACTTCTTAATGATGACAACAAAGCCACTACCTTTCCCTTAACTTCTTAATGATAACAACAAAGCCACTACCTTTCCCTTAACTTCTTAATGATAACAACAAAGCCACTACCTTTCCCTTAACTTCTTAATGATAACAACAAAGCCACTACCTTTCCCTTAACTTCTTAATGATAACAACAAAGCCACTACCTTTTCCTTAACTTCTTAATGATAACAACAAAGCCACTACCTTTTCCTTAACTTTGAAAATGTTCTTGTTGTGCCAAATACTAGCTGCTAATATTTGTTATAGATATAGAATAAGTAATGACCAATACGTCATCCAGGTTTAAGAATAGACAAATGTCATATTAGATTATTTGGAAGTCAAGTTATATACTTTTGATACTCTCCAAGGCAAAGTAGTATGTGGCACTTCGGCTATGAGTCACTATTAACCCTTTCAAGCTTATGACGCATTTTGACAGTTTATTCAGGCTATGATGAGACGATTTTTTACAGTTTAGGAAGGATCTGTGGGAGTTCAAAGGGTAAAGACGGTCTCAATCAACCCTCTGACTTCCATATACCCTTCCTAATCTGAATAAAATCGTCCCATAACAGCCAGAAAACATAAATGAAATGCGTCATCGGATCCTGAGAGGGTTAAAAGAAAACAATATTTGTACTATTCTGGAGCAGGACAATAATTGCATAGGTGATGTCTGTTTTAAATTATAATATGTAACTTCTGTGTGTTACAGAATGCATGTGTAAGTTGCTGAATAGATAAGTGTATTCAAGATAATGTTGTTGTAATCTATGGAAGTGAGATAAATAAAACTCCTATTCTTAAAGCATGATTGAAGGGTGTTGTCTATGCCATGTGGAACAAAGACCAAGAGTTGACCTGTGAACTAATTTGATATCATCCAATTTGTTTAAAGATGGTTTATACGGTAAATGTTGCTCCCACATTGGGAACCCTCGACAGCGTACACCATTTGGGCATCCGCATTAGCTCGGGGGCATTCCGTTCCTCTCGTGTCTACAATATCCTATGTGAGGCTGGGACCTTACCTCTAGCCTACCATAGTCGATTAGTCCTCATGCGTACGGCTGTTCGCCTCCGTCATGAACCAACTCTACTAGAACTATTCCATTCCACAGATAACTATCATTCAACCATTCCAGTGCCATTCCCAATGTTGTCTCGCCAATTGCTCTCAACTTACAATATCAACGTTCCTCCCATAACTCCCCCTCCTAGTCACATCACTCCATGGACCCTAAAACACCCTACAGTTTGCTTTCACTTAGCGGATCAACTTGATGCCCAAGCCCCATCTCAATGTCGACATCTCGCTTTACAACATCTTGATGATCACATCCCGGCTGTTTTCATTTACACCGATGGCTCGATGGCTCGAAAAATGCGGATGCCGTGGGTTGCGCTGCAGTCTCAGACCATGGCTTGTATCAAAGTACCTTACACCATCACTCCACGGTTTTCACTGCTGAATTATGGGCTATTCAAGGTGCTTTAAGCACCATCTCTTCATTGTCGAGGAACTCTCCACGGGTCGTTATCTGTAGTGACTCAAAGAGTGCACTGCAAGCCTTATGTGTATTTGCCCCCAAGGACCCATTGGTCAAGACTATCATCCACACAATACACAAATTACAGTGCGCTAATCGATCCATCACACTGTGCTGGATCCCCGCGCATGTAGGAATTCCCGGGAATGAGCGTGCAGACTTCCTCGCTAAGCAAGCGTGTCATGGTACACCCTCTACTACTTTGCTGCGTTCGGAGGATATGCTCCCTGTCCTCCGTCGCCATGTTTATGACGCTTGGCGAGTTGAGTGGAGAGCGCAACCATTAACTGGCCACCTTCGCTCCATTAAGGATGACATACACTTGTGGCCCACTTCAATTAATGGTTCACGCGCAGACCAAACCCTATTACCTAGATTACGTTTAGGCCACACACGCCTCACACATGGTTACCTGATGTCCACCCCTCGTGGTCAACCACCTGAATGCCAACGTTGCCATACATCATTGACTGTTTTCACTTTCTTTGTATTTGTCCCGTCTATGCATCTGAAAGACGGCGATTCTTGCTGAACACCTCATTACATGGCATCCTCTCTGACTCAGACTTTCAATTTCACCCCTATTCGTCACTTCCTGAGAGCTATAAATTTATACAATGACATATAATTACTGACATATACTTTCTCTTCATAATTGCTGAGGGGCACAGGGCCCTGGGTGGGGCTTTGGTTTCCCGGGCGTTTACGCACCCTCTCAGCTCCCCGCCATGGAGTGGCTTCGGTCACCCAGGCTTTATTGTGGTCGGCAGGGAGGGTTCTGTGGGGGCGCTCGTTTATGGCCTTGGCCTTACTCGGGGCCTTGGGGCTGTTCGGCCAGGCAGCTTGGGGAACAACAACAACAACAACAACTGACATATACGTGACTTTAAACTCTGTACCACCTCCTCCAACACTAGCCTTGAGAGGGCCTAGGCCCAGTGGGCTAGTATAAAATAAAAGCATCATCAACAACTATTTCATTTACACCGATGGCTCGATGGCTCGAAAAATGCGGATGCCGTGGGTTGCGCTGCAGTCTCAGACCATGGCTTGTATCAAAGTACCTTACACCATCACTCCACGGTTTTCACTGCTGAATTATGGGCTATTCAAGGTGCTTTAAGCACCATCTCTTCATTGTCGAGGAACTCTCCACTGGAAAGTGTGAAAAGGAACAACTTGAGATGGTTCGGCCATATGGAACGTGTGGAAAGCGAGAGAATGACTAAGAGGGTGTACGAGAGCGAGGTGGAGGGACAGAGGGGGAGAGGTAGACCGAATATGAGGTGGAAGGATGGAGTGAGGAACTACATGAACGAAGGCGGTGCTGGTTGGGGGGAGGGGCGTCGACTGACTGGGGACAGAGGTGCATGGGGGCGGTTCGTTCGTGGCCACCCCTTCGGGGATCACGGCGTCAGGCAATAGATAGATAGATAGATCAACAACTATACGGTAAATGTTGTGAAATGGACAGTGACGACCATTGTGGGTGGGTTTGTGTACGTCCGTGAGTGCCTTGCCGACTCGCATGCACTAACCTAACCTGTGCATAATAATAATAATAATAATAATAATAATAACAATAATACAAGAAATAATAATAATAATAGCAATAATAATAATAATAATAATAATACAAATAACAATATTAATAATAATAATAATAATAATAGAAATACTACTAATAATAATAATAATATAAATAATAATAATAATAGAACTACTACTACTACTACTACTTTTTTTTTTTTTTTTTTTTTGAATTTTTTAAACCACTCAGCCTGTGCATCCCCTCTTTGGACCCTAAACCAGGTCAGAACAGTCATCAAAGCGTCCGACTTGGTAGTCATTCAGCTACTTACTATTCCGGGGTCAGCACTCAGACTCATCATCGTGGATTACTACTACTACATTGGTTTTTATTTAATATTGTTCATACATTTTATTTTACAAGCATCAGATATTACTATTCAACACCATGCAACTTCAATCCAGTCTCCTTCCTATGCGACCCTCTGCCACTACTGCCTCGTAGTCCACTTCTGCCACCGTCGCTGGTTGTGGTGCAGACAGTCTTGTTCCCCGCAGGCATAGTAGTGCTGATTTGAGCAACGAGAAAGATAGACGGCACCTCATCCAGGCTACAACGTGGCTCCTGGGCTGTTTCTTCTTCTCTGCGATGATCTCTGCAAGCCTTGAATAGAAGCACTGGGCCCTAGGTCCCATCCCTCCAGATGTGGTGAAGACTAGTGGGGTAAAGCTGCCATGTTCGATATTTAAGATCCTTTCCCCATATGCCCTGACCTTCTCTTGTTCATTCCTCTTGTGTGCAGCCTCCAGAGACAGCCCGCTGTAGCTATGGCCCATTGGGTCGAATATCCTTACGTCAAAGAATGCTCGCTGTGCTCTTGTCCAAAACTTCTTGCACTAACGTCCACTCGTGCTTCGTTGGATGTGTTGGCCGTCCTGTGCTGCAAGATCTCTCCCTCCAAGGGAATGAGTGATGGTTCGCGCACCACATCTCGACACACCTCCCTGAGCATGTTCGCCGTTACATCTCTTACTTCATCGTGCCTGATGCTGATGAATCCTCCCTTCTTACATATCATGCTGTGGTCTGCATCGTTGTTGATTCCACAAACGCATCGATCGGGCAGTCCTTCAATCGGCCAATCATACCTCAGTGCAATAGCATCATTAAATTCTTGTTTGTTTAGATTGAAGCCTTTTGCCTTGATTGGTAGTGTTGTCAGCCAATTTGAAGCACCCGTTTCTTGTGCTATTTGAACTTTTCTTGTTAGTCTCGGGGAAAGTTGTCGCATCAATTGTGCCAGGTAATTTTTCTGTGAGTTTTGCCTCTCTGACGTGATGGTCTTTCTGATGTTGTAGATGTCCGCCTGGTCCACTTCGCCGTCAGGATCTTGCGCTACGATGCGTTCAGTGAGAGATTCTGTTATCTTTACTGAGTTCTCGTGTTCCGTTGTCGCCCTCCTCACCGGATTGATGATTCCAAGCCCTCCTAACCTAGGAGGAAGTGCGAGCAACTCCCTCTCTGTAGCATTTGGGGTACATACACATACATACATAAAATTTTAAGACTGAGTGTTCCACACATAAGTGCAGTTTCAGTCTCTTGTCCTAATGGCGGCATTCCAGGCAACCCTGTTAAGGGCTGCTTCACTTGTCAAGTTCTTGGATTTGAGATCGGCGCGTATAGTCCGATCCCAGGTCTTCCTCGGTCCACCCCTTGGTGCAGCTCCCTCCACAATCACAGACCTGCATTTTTTCACCCAATTTTGTTCATCCATTCTCTCCACATGTCCATACCATCCCAGTCTACTTGTACGCATCACCTCGCTAATACTCTTTATACCTAAACGTCTCCTCAGCTCAACATTTGTTATTCTATCCTGTAGCCTGGCCCCACACATCCATCTCACCATTCTCATCTCATTACGCTCCATTCTGTTGACATCCTCTACTTTAACGGCCCATGTTTCTGAGGCATACGTCATTGCACTTCTAACACATGAGGCATACACCTTTCCCTTCAGGGGGAGAGGCATTCTTTTCATGGTCAGGATTGGCATCAATTCTCTGAACTTCCCCCAGCCACACCTAATTCTAGCAACAGTGGCAGCCTCGGCCCCACCACTGGCAGAGATGGTATCTCCTAGGTAACAAAACTTGTTCACCAGCTCCAAAGACTCATTTCCAAAATTCACAGCCACAGGATCATCACTTAACACAAGCTCGCCTTTGCACACTACGCACTCAAATTTCTCTATTTCTGACTTATCCTTCGGCAGGGGCCCCTTTATTCTACTACAGCGCTTACTCCCATGGTGTACCCAACATCGACAGATGCTACATTGAATTGAGTTAACGCCCACTCCCTTTCCACACACTGCACATGGGTATGCACCGCTCTTTTCCACATTGCCTCGTCTCAAACTACAATGCATAACCTTGGTTTTGTTAATATTGACTCTTAAACCCTTGCTCGCCATGCCCTCTCTCCACTCTCTGAATTTGGCTTCAGCATCCTGCATACTGTCAGCTATTAGGACTAAATCGTCTGCATAAAACAGTTCCAACGGGAGTCCGCCTCTAAAAATTCTAGACAGCGCCTCCAAGACCATAATAAAGAGGAGGGGCTTAACACTGAACCCTGATGGACTCCAACACGGACTGCGAACTCATCACTCAGTACACCCTTCACCCTCACCGAACTTCGCGAATCCTCATACATCTTCATTATCACACGCACCAGCCACTCTTCCACACCAAGTTTCCTCATAGCCCACTGTACAACATCTCTAGGTACCCTATCAAAGGCCTTCTCCAGGTCCACAAACACAAAGTAAAGATCCCTGCCTTTTAGTAAGTATCTTTCCTGTATCTGCCTGACTATGAAGATAGCATCGGTTGTACCACGTCCTGGCATAAAACCAAACTGCATATCATCAATAGAGATGCTTTGCCTGATCAAACCCTCAAGGACTCTCTCACAGACCTTCATGATTTGGTCAAGCATTTTCAGGCCCCTATAATTTCCTCTATCTAGCGCATCCCCTTTTCCTTTGTATATATTTACTATTACACTTTTGAGCCAATCCTCTGGGATTTTCTCATCTTTAATAATGGTGTTTATCAACTCAGTGACTAAGTTTACACCAATCTCCCCTGAGGCTTTTATCATCTCAGCGACAATGTCGGAGCAACCTGGAGCTTTACCGTCCTTCATTTTATTGATTGCGTCGCTCACTACAGCTGGTGCTATCAAAGGAGGGGGCCCAGATATTGGTTTTTCGATACTAAGCTGTTCCTTATCCCATTCAAACTCTACATTTAGCAATCGTTCATAGTGTACCTTCCATGCTTCTCTGATTTCATTTTCTGCATACACAATCTTCCCATTATCATCTCTAACACACTGTTCACCTATAATATCCCTACTGTCATTTTTAACTCGCCTAGCTAGGTTGAAGATCCCATTGGGATTGTCAGTGTTACACACTTGTTCGAGGACCAGGTCCTTAATGCGATTTTTAGCATTGTAAATAACTCTTTTGGCAGTTCGTTTAGCTGCCTGGTATTCCTCCCTGCTGCCACCTTTCTTCCATGCTTTGAAGCATCTCCTTTTCTCTTTCACAGCATGTTCTACCTCATCGTTCCACCACCAAGAGGTCTTATTCCTGGGGTGACCCTTTGTTTTCCCACAGACTTTGTCAGTGGCAGCGATAAGGCTATGCTTAAGAAAGTTCCATTGGCTATTTACATCGTTAGGCCTAGCTTCCTTATTTCTATTCATTTCCTCCAGTTCATTATGAAACCTATCCCTAACTTCCTTGTCCTTCAGCAGCCACACTTTCCTTTTGGGTATGTAAACCTTCTTGCGCTTAGGATCTCTGTATAAGCTCATGTCACACACAAGTAGCTTATGCTGGGGGATACATTCTTCGCTCGGGATGACCTTTACATCTCGAACTAGTTTCCAGTCTTTCCTGTTAACCAAGAAGTAATCTATCTGGCTACTGGAGACCCCAGAGTTATATGTGATCAGGTGGCTCTGTCTTTTCTTGAACTTTGTGTTACACACAACCATGTTGAGTGCAACGCAGGACTCCAATATATATTCGCCTTCTAGATTTCTCCTTCCGTAACCAATTCCTCCATGTACCCCCTCGTATCCATCTGCAGATGCTCCCACGTGACCATTGAGGTCCCCCCCCACGATAGTTATTTCATTCTCCGAGAGGCCTGAAATGACACTGACGGTGTCATTCCAGAAGTCCTCTTTTATCTCTTTCTGTAAACCAGCCTGTGGGGCATATGCAGATATCACATTCAGAATTCTTTCACCAACTTTCAACTTCAAAACAATCAGCCTTTCACTAACTCTCGTAATCTGAAGCACACTTTCCGCCAGCTCTTCAGCCACCAGAACACCCACTCCTCCTTTCGCTTTATCAGTCTCCACACCCATCCAGTATATCCTATATCTTTTCCTCCTTCCGACAACCCACTGTACCCCATGCCTCTTCCAGAGTGTTTCCTGGGTACAGCAGACGTCCACTCGCCTCCTCTCACACATCTCAGCCACTTCATTCGCATGCAGATTCAAACTACCAACATTCACACTAGCAAGTCTGAGTTTGTGGGGGGCATTTGTCATTGTCCTGTGCGGTTTTGTTTCATCGGACTTACGTTTATTTTCTTTGATTTTAGTCATAGTTAGGTAGGTTTGGCTGGCAGATGGGCATCACCCCCCCCAGAACTCCGGCTCCAGTCTACCCCGGGACCATTCCCAGCACCATCCCCCAAGTGATTACAAGGGGGTAGGATCCAGTGGCCTCGGTACGCCCCACCAGAACCAGCCGCAGGGACGCACCCCGTGCGCGTACACGGCACTACGACTGGCCTGATATTTTTCGCCAAATGACAGGGCAGCCTCCTGGAGCGCTACCTCCAGGTTCGGGCCCCTATACTATCGGGCGGAAAGTGCCAGTCCGGGGAAACACTACGTACTGTACCCTCTGGATCCATTTCGTCCAGGTTGGGCCCAGGGCGCCAGGGCCGGGTCCAGAGGGAGCGACACCCACTGCCAGTGTGCCGCCATTAGGCAACTTGGAGCAAGTACAATGAAGCCCTGTCACAGCACTATCATATAGAGACAATGCCAGCACCAATAACAAGGCTTCATTGTATAGTGATGGCTACTTGGTCCGCAAGTCTATCACCATCCCCCCTATTAGTCGCCTTGTACGACATGCAGTAGGATGCGTGAGGCATATTCTTTTTTTCCTCCACCATTAGATGAAGGCCCCCTTACCCCCTGGGGGTGTGGGACTTCATCCAAGCTGGGATGAGTTTGTCTCTGATGGCATCTTCTAGCGGTTGAAGTTGTGGACCCACGTTTGGAATGGTACGCATCAAGTAGGTCCAGCGGTGTTTGACCCCATATGTGAATGCCGAATATGCAGCCTGTGGTTCCGTCTTTGCAATTTTGGCTAGTATTTCTATTTCGTTTACCCACTCTCTGACCTTCTCTTCCATGTATTGCTTCTTGAACTCTTCTGTGCCAATCACTGCCCCTAGATGACGCTGTCCGTCCTTTGTTATGACCACTACTACTACTACTACTAAACATAATACTATCTCCCTAGGTACCTGGAACGGGAACTGGACATCCTGGACGACCCGTATGACGTGGCTCTGGTGGCGTGGGCTCTGAACAAAGCCGAATCCAACAAGAAAGAGGCGGCCTACAGTAAACTAGACTCCATGAAGAGGGTTAATGGTGAGTTGTATAGATCAAATATATATACAATTGTGTATTGACAATTATATTAACCCTTTCAAGCTCCAATACGCGTTTCTGTTCTGTTTCTGGCTACTATTAGACGATTTTATTCAGATTAGTAATGGTATATGGAAGTCAAAGGGTTGATTGAGATAGTATTTACCCTTTTAATACCCACAGATCCTTCCTAAGCTGCATAAAATCATCTAATGATAGCCAAAATAAAGTGCTAAAACACGTCCGAGCTTCAAAGGCTTAACCCCTTCTGTACCGGTGACGTCTGTTTAACTTTACTCTGGCTACTATTAGACGATTGTATTCAGTTTAAAAAGGGCCGCTAGCAATAAACAGGCTTCGAACTATCTCACTTAACCCTTTTTACTACCACAGATCCTTCTCAAACTGCACAAGATCGTCTAAATATAGCTGGAATATAATTAAAAAGACGTCGTCGGTATAGAAGGGGTTAAACTGTATCGAATCCAAGTGAGGTAGTATGCTATAGTCTATTCGCTGTTAGTAGGCGAGAAATCATGACCTCTAACCTCTGTAACTAGAAAAACGACTAGAGTAATCGAGCTAATATATCTACCATTTGGGAAGAGTCGGTCAAGGAATAGATGTGGAAATTTACAGCCAATTTGCTCTAGCCCTTCTTGAGTTACAGACGATAGAGGTCATGATTTCTCGCCCACTTACAGAGAATAGACTAGTTTACACGTTTTGCATTATTTGTATTGTCATTATGGTAAATGGATGTAAATTCCTAGTTATGTACTTCTCCTTTAAGGGGAGGTATTTAGTTGGTTCCCTAGACCTCCATCAAGCTTAAAATTACACCCCCTTGAAATTCAAGATAAATTTGTACATTTTTCGGTAGAAAAATTTCCCGGCCGAAGGCCGGTTCCTCTTAAATTACAGGCTCGCTATCGCTCGCCAGGATAAAATCGACAACTGAATTGCACGAAAGGTCTTAATATGGGGTGAAAGTTCTTAAAATCGCTAAACTAATCCTTTAACTGTCTTGATGGTGTAATGGTTAGAGTGCTTAAGGGGAGATTTCCACTTAACCCTCATGTTTAGCTCCATTGCTTTTGAGATTTTAAGACGTTCGCCCCATTAGTTTGGCGATATTAAGAACTTTCACCCAATTTATGTCACTTTTAAGACCTTTCATCCCATTTAGGTGTCAAAATTTTCCTGGCGAGCGAAAGCGAGCCTGCAATTTAAGAGGAATCGGCCTTCGGCCGGGACATTTTTCTACCGAAAAATGTACAAATTTATCTTGAAAGGGGGTCAAGGGGGTGTAATTTCAAGCTTGATGGAAGTCTACTTAAGATACGTATGTGGTAACCCAGGTTCCAAACCCGGGAGGATCACATGCTTTCATTAATTGCATTGGAAGGTGTTTGGTGTCGGGAGTGAAATATATTAATTAGATTATTCAAATTGTAGAAATTAGAGTGAGTGGGAGTCCACGTTCATACCATGTCTCTTTGGTTCCTATCAAGTGAATTTGTGTTCTGTTTTTGTGTGTTCATTATTTTTCGGCTGTTGTGTTGTCCCTGTTCGGGCTCTGTCTCGAATCGGCCACCCCCAGAAAACAAATTAGAAAAAATGGGGAATGGGCCTGAGTAAATAGATAGATAGATAGATAGATAGATAGATATAATACTTCTTTAGAGCATTTTACTTTTACTGTTTATGTCTGTACCTTTTACTTGTCCTCTTAACCCGGGAACTGCGGGAAGACTCTTAAGAGTCAGAGAAAAAAAAATCAACTTTAAACATCGAAAAAAAAAAAAAAAATTGCCCCTGGGCCATGCAAAATATCAGTCCTCTACCTCCCCTCCTTCTCCACTTTGCTCCCCTCCTTCAGTTATCACCTATTTTCCCTGTTATTCCCTTATTCTGAGGTATATTTTCGTGCTAACATTAGCGAGTTGCAAGCAGGGCATTGTCATCACTGTTAGCAAGCGAGTGCAAGAGAGAGAGAGAGAGAGTATCGATCGACTGTGTCTCAGTGGCCTTGGGGGAAATTGGCGGGAATGCAGGTTGCCTCACCCATACATTATCTAACTCCCGCCCTGTATCTCCGATTTTGACCATCCAAACGCTGTTTTCACTCGTTTTATTGTTGTTTCAGGTTAATACCTTTATAATCAACCCATAATAGGCGCGTATGGATAAGTATTAATGCTATTTATGGTAAAATGAATATTTTAGTGATGGAAACAGGTCAAATACATGCGCACAGGCAGAGGTGTCTAATTACCCCCATGCACACTTAAGAGGTTAAGGGGAGGTTTCTAGTTTGTTTCCTACTCCTCCAGCAATCTTAAAATTTCACCCCCTTGACCCCCTTTCAAGATAAATTTTTACATTTTTCGGTAGAAAAATGTCCCGGCCGAAGGTCGATTACTCTTAAATTACAGGCTCGCTATCACTCGCCAGGATAAGATCGACACCTAAATGGCACAAAAGGTCTTAAAATTGACAGAATGGGGCGGAAATTCTTAAAAATCACCAAACTAATGGGGCAAACGTCTTAAAATCTCAAAAGCAATGGGGCTAAACATGAGGGAGAAAGGGGTCAAGAAAAAAGTCCCTGAAGTGGAAATCTCCCCTTAACCCGTACAGTACCGGTGACGTCCTTTTCATTATATTGTGGCAACTGTCAGACGATTTTACTCCGTTTAAAAAGAACGTCTACCCATCAAAAGGCTACAGACTATCTCAATGAATCCTTTTAGCTACCATATATCCTTCCTAAGTTTCATAAAATCGTCTAAATTTAGGTAATATCAAATATAAAAAGACGTCGCCGGTACAGAACGGGTTAATTTATCTGAAATAATAACAGCAAATTTATTTTAATAAGCGTTGTTTCCACATTGCGATTTTGATAAGTTATTTTACCTTTATCTTGTATCATCCCAGTTTTGGTTTGTTTAGTTTGGAAGTTTTACATTTCAATTTACATTTGGCCATCCCATTCAGGCAACAAGATCTACTGGTCCCGCGAGCCGGTCAACTTCAACCCCTTGGTATACGAGAACAGCCAGAAACCCTTCATCAAGCCCAAGGATGACCAGAAGTGGGACGCTCATGCCGTAGAGACCACCGCGTACGCTCTCTTGGTGTATGTGGCCAGGGCAGGCATCGGTATCATTCAGGAGAACATCGTCAGGTTCCTCGCAGTCATGAGGGAGCTGGATGGAGGCCTCATCTCCACTCTGGTAACTATAATAGGGAGGGTATCGGTATCCGGGCATCGGTATCATTCAGGAGAACATCGTCAGGTTCCTCGCAGTCATGAGGGAGCTGGATGGAGGCCTCATCTCCACTGGTAACTATAACAGGGAGGTCTTTGGTATCAGGGTATCAGTATCAGGGAAGGCATCGGTATCACACGAGAGCATTTATAGTCAACATTCGATACTCATCATTTTTCTGGCAACTTTTCTGGAATATTTGGTACTAGTATTGGAAACTAGACTGTTGCTAGATGAATTTAGGTGATCAAACTATTCTAAATGTTGACCTCATAAGCTACCAGATCAGTGTTGAGGATAAATGTTGAGTGAAAAAGCACTCGTGTGATACCGGCTCATTCAGGAGAACATTGTCAGGTTCCTCGCAGTCATGAAGGAGCTGGATGGAGGGCTCATTTCCACTCTGGTAACTATAATAGGGAGGGTATCGGTATCATTCAGGAGAACATTGTCAGGTTCCTCGCAGTCATGAAGGAGCTGGATGGAGGGCTCATTTCCACTCTGGTAACTTTAACATGTGCCTAAGTCAATCTGTGCATATGTCAACAATGAGCTTATTTTGCCTCTGTCCTAAATGTGCCCAAGTTGTTACTGATATATTTGTATTGTCAGTACTTTGTTAAGTTGTTGGATATACTGAGACATAAAAACTTTGATAAACATGTACGAAACGTTATTGGAAGCATGTTATGGCCAATATTGACAACATAATATGTTAACATGTTCGTTACATAATTGAATAATGCACATTCGTTTATAATACTTGAGCTCAGTAGGTTTACTCAGTGGTCTAATGAGATGAATTACTATAAACAATGTATTTATGGGCACTAGTTTCTGAATGGTATTATCATATATAAGTTTCCTATAACCATTCTGTATGAAACAGCTATGTCTGCAAGGGAACATTTTATTATCATCAAATATTAATATAGATTCATGTTGTGTAATTAATCTATTTAACCCTCTGTCTGATCTTGCCAATATGCCATGTAGTAAGACATCTATATTATTAGTATACCAATTTAAGGCGGGGATGGGCGTATATATTTCCTCATTCATGTATCTTTTTACTATTTCTTAGTTTCCTCCCTAGACCTCCATCAAGCTTAAAATAACACCGCCTAGACCCCCTTTCAAGATATATTTGTATATAAAAAATGTCCCAGCCAAAGGCCGGTTAATTCCAAAATTACAGGCTGGCTATCGCTCGACAGGAAAAACTTGACACCCAAATGGCACGAATGGTCTTAAACTTGACAAAAAATGGGGCGTAAGGTCTTAAAATCGCCAAACTAATGGGTCGAACGTCTTAAAATCTCAAAACTAATATGCTAAGCATGAGGGAGAAGGGGGTCCTGAAGAACCAACCCATCTCCCCTTAAAGTAATTGTGCAATACTTATGACCTAGATGTGTGTGAATACGCGTTTTGTTTTTGTGTTTTTATTGTTTTCTGTTGTGTTGTGTTGTCCCTATTCGGGCTCTGTCTTAAGTCCCCACCCTCACCCCCAAAACAAAGGAAAATGGGTAATGGGCCTGAGTACATACATACATGCATACATTTTGGCTCGGACGTCCCTTGATTTTGGCACTGTCACTCTTTCAACTCTGGGGGAGGCACACGATACAGGCAGTTCTGCCTTTTGTCTCCCTCACTCAAATATAAAAAATAAAATAAAAATATATCTAACCCTCTGTCTGATCATTATTCCATGTAGTAAGATGTCTATAATATTGGTATACCAATTTTAAAGTAATAGTGTCATACTTATCACAATAACTATCCTCATGTATCCCTTCTCCCCTTCTCCAGGATAGTGTGGCAGCGATGGAGGCCCTGGTGGAGTACAGCTATCGAGCCCGGCTCAGAGACGTAACGGACATGAAGGTCACACTGGAACACTCCGCCAACCCTAACTTTACGGTCGATGTTCAGATTGATAACTCGCAGGATCTGGCCGTTCTCAGGTCTTATGATGTGAGTAGAGAGAGAGAGAGAGAGCATGTGTGATACTCCTTGTATGTGTATTAACAACTATATAATTAACCCCCAATGGAGAAATGGATAGGTGACGAGCAGGGCGTGTTTAGGAAGGGAAGAGGATGTGTAGATCAGATTTTTACCCTGAAATGTGTAGCGGCGAAATATCTGGAGAAGGGACATAAGTTGTATGCCTATGACAGAGTTGATAGAGAAGGTATGTGGAAAGTACTGAGAATATACAGAGTAGATAGCAAGTTGCTGAAAGCAGTGAAAAGCATGTATGAGGGTGCAAAGGCAGCAGTACGTGTGGAGAATGAGCAGAGTGAGTTCTTTGATCTGAATGTTGGGTTAAAGCAAGGCTGCAAGGGTGTGTGATGTCCCCGTGGTTGTTCAATATACTGTATACATGATGGAGTCATGAAAGAAATACAAGGAAGAGCAGTGGATGTTGGTGTACCGCTGATAAGGGAAGGAAACAAGTGGAAGTTGCCTGTACTACCGTTTGCTGATGATACAGTTCTGATGAGCGATAAAGAATGGGATTTGCAGGGGCTGGTAAATATGTTTGGAACAGTGTGTGAAAAATGGAATCTGAAGGTAAATGTGGGGAAGAGCAAGGTTATGGTCTTCGAAAGGGGTGAAGCCACAGAGTGTGAGGTGAGGTTGAACGGTCAGGTTATGGAGAATGTCAGCTCATTTAAGTATCTGGGCAGTGTGTTGAGAAAAGATGGGAGTATGGATGAAGAAGTGCGGGAGAGGGTGCAATAGGGGAAGAGGGTTGTAGGAATGCTGAAAGCAGTAACAAGAAATAGGGTGGTCAGCATGGAAGTAAAGAAGTCCTTGCATGACAGTGTGGTAATCCGGGAGCGAAGCATGGACGTTGGTGAACATACTCAAACCAAGAGTGAGAGGGGCGGAAATGAGTTACTTGAGAAATGCGTGCGGAGTTACATGGAGGGATAGACAGTCGAATGAGGAAGTACGAGAGAGGTGTAATGGGGATGTAGATGTGCTGGAAAGTGTGAAAAGGAACACCTTGAGATGGTTCGGCCATGTGAAACGTATGGGAAGCGAGAGAATGACTAAGAGGGTGTACTAGAGTGAGGTGGAAGGACAGAGAGTGAGAGGTAAACCGAGAGAGGTGGAAGGATGGCGTAAAGAAGTATATGAGTGAAGGCGGTGCTGGTTGGGAGGAGGGGCGTCGACTGACTGGGGACAGAGGTGCATGGGGGCGTTTCGTTCGTGCCCACCCCTTCTGGGATCACGGCATTAGGCAATAGATAGATAAATAGAACAATGCTCTCCTTTCTATTTTTGTGATCCGTATTCCAGTTGGACAAGATCTGGGGTCACACCAGCGTGGTGGGTCATGGATCGATTATTCCTTTATTTCTTAGTTTCCTCGCTAAACCTCCATCAAATTTAGAAAAACACCCCCTAGACCCTCCTTCAAGATAAATTTGTACATTTTTCAGTAGAAAAATTTCCCGGCCAAAGGCCGGTGCCTCTTAAGATTTCAGGCTCGCTATCGCTCGCCAGGAAAAAGTCTTAAAATTTACAACGAAATGGGGCGAAAGGTGTTCAAATCGCCAAACTAATGGGCCGAACGTCTTATAATCTTTTTTATAATCTTATAATGTTTCTCCTTTTCCAGTTGGACAAGATCTGGGGTCACATCAGCGTGGTGGGTCATGGCTCGGGTCAGGCTCTGGTACAACTGGACTACAGCTATGGGGTGGACTTTGTGGACCAGCTGGACTATCCACCCGTCGAGTCCTTCCTCTTCACCGTCACCCCCTCCTTCCATGGCCGCAACAATTCTCATCTCACCATCACAACGTGCCAAAAGTAAGTCGCTACTTTGGCAACAGATAACTGACGTGGTCTGTGAAGGCATGGTGAGAAATTTAGCATGCCTCATATACTGATGTGTAACTACCTTTGATCCAGTTATATCTGTTCATGTCACACCATTCATCCATGACTGCAATAACCTAAAAAAAAATCCTGCCGAGCAATAGCGAGACTGTAGTTTAGGAGGAATCGGCCTTTGGCCGGGATATTTTCTTACCGAAGTGGGAAGCAAACTAATAATCTCCCCTTAACCCCTGCTGTTAGATTAGGGGTGGACTCTAAGTTGACCCTGATTGAGTTGGTACTGGTTGAGATCTAGCAAATATGGTCTACTGGTTGATTTTCCCCATATTGTGCCGGATTAGTGGCAGAGGAAGTACAGGTTACAATCGAGAAAGTGTCCTCTCCACTTCCTTAACTCAAGAAGCGCGAAGCTATGGCTGTTCAAAGTGCCCGCCAGGTCAAGGTATTGGCTTCAATTCTGACGAAAATCGTCATATTTATCATTATTGCTTCTCCATTTGTACCTATTTTACTTTTAGTATGAACTGCTACTAACCGAATATCTAGTTGGAGTGCCTGTATTTATGCCTTGGGCCCCTACAGACCACAGCCACTAGCTCTATGGGCAGTGAGTGGCCCTACCTGGTAAGTTAAGTTACATGAACATTGAAGAGCAATAAAAGAAGTGGTAACAGCAATTGGCTGGTGAAAAACGTATATTTTAGCCCCGCAGTCGTAATCTGAGGCAGACCGGCGAGAGACTAACATCCTCTCTCTCCACTGTCTCATATGCTACTGAGAGACTAGGGGACATCTGAGACTGGCTAGAGGGTCAGAGAAAGACTCTCCCATACTCCCCCTTCTCTCCCAGCTGTCCTCGCACGAAAATACTCAATAAATATCGGGAATATTAGGGAAAATACCCGATAATTGAGGAAGGGGAAAGGGGGGGGGGACACATGTTGAGGAGTGATAGGAGGGAACTGGAGGGGAATTATCTCACCTAATCACATATTGTTTTGTTTTGAGTGCCAGTGGGGCGTTTTGAAATGTTTTTTTGTATGCATTGGCTCTATACAGTAGAGGTCACTCGCCGTCCACCAGTAAAACCTCTCGAGAGGATGCTTGCCGTTTTTGGGTTAAGGGGGAGTAGTTGCTTTATATCCATCATGTTTATTCCCATTAGCTTTGAAATTTTGAGACGTTCGTTCCATTAATTTGACTATTTTAAGACCTTTCACCTTATTTCTCTGTCAATATATAGACCTTTCGTGCCATTTAGCTGTCGATTTTTTCCTGGCGAGTGATAGCAAGCCTGTAATTATTGGTTGAATCGGCCTATGGCCTGGACATTTTTCTACTGAAAAATGTACAAATTTATCTTGAAGGGGGGTCTAGGGGACGTTTATTAAAGCTTGATGGAGGTCTAGCGATGAAAGTATAAAATAAATAAATATATGTATGTAGCTGTATGTATGTATGTATAAATATATAATTAAATATATAAATAAATATATAGACAGACCAAAAAATCACCACTACCCCCTCAACTTAAGACATTATATATAATTCCATATTTGTTTTCACTAACCCACCAATTAACATACAAATAAACCTAATTAATGAAATAAATAAAAGTAATGAACGTTTTCAGATGGACCTACACCCAGGAGTCGCCAACGAGCGGGGTGGCGGTGGTGGAGGTACACTTACCTTCCGGTTATTATGTGATGCAAGACTACCTTATTAACCTGGTCAACTCCAGGACAGTCCGGAACCTCCGATGGGCACTCCGGACCGACACGCAGGTCAAGTTCTTCTTCAACCATGTAAGTACCAGCGACGTGTGTTATCTTTTATTCTAGCTATATTTAGACGATATTATGCAGTTTACGAATTATCTGCAGTAGTTAAAAGAGTTGGTTGAGATAGTTTGAAGCCTTATTATTGCAGCGGATTTGTCTGGGGTTAATTTGAGTCTTGTTTGTAGTGCACCAGTCATGTAGTGTGTTGAGATAGGGTTGAAGGAGATGTCTTGTTCTGTCTGAGTCTTGGTGTGTACAGTCGCGCTAATAAGTGATGTCTCGGCACCAAGTATGTTTTGATCAATAGTTGGTATCAGCAATATCTAAGCTTCATTTCTTCATATCGAGTGAAATATACAAACATGTGCCTACACTTACCCACCCTATTCAACATCTGACAGACATTAATACAGCACAGAGCAAGCCAAACTTAATGACAGCTGGGCCATGACTTATTAGCGCGACTGTACATATGAGTGTTATGTCGTCTGTGTAGGAAGCTATATTTGTGTAGATTTTTTCATGAACTATCTTCGAACGTTCTTAATTATTATTGGATACTTCATATCACATTCCCTTCTCAATATTACAACCCTCTTGATTCTTCAAAATTGATATACTGCATTTATAGTCCTTTAAGGGGGGTGACCTGCTTTTTGTCTCTCCCTTTCTCTCTTTCTCTGGCTTATATCCATTTGGCCCCATTCAGTCTACTGTTTTAAGACGTTTATCCCCATGCAGGTGTCAATTTTTTTACTGGTGAGCGGTAGCGAGCCAGCATATTGTTTAAATGTTTTTGACAGCAGGCTAAATTTGTACATTTTTCGATAGAAAAATGTCTCCGGCGAAGCCGGATTTCTTCATATAATGCTGGCTCGCTTTCGCTCGCCAGGAAGAAATCGATACCTAGATGGGGATAAACGTCTTAAAATAGTCGGCTGAATGGGGCCGAATGGATACAAGCCAGATAAAGAGAGAAAAGGAGAGAAATAAACAAAAAGCAGGTCACCCCCCTTAAGGTAGGCAGGGTGCATGAGTCTTGTTATATATTTCACCAATGCATAATCCAACTTTCTAATAAATATTTAAGTATTTTTAAAACACACAAGACTAGAAAACTAAACCCACAATTTGAAAATATGTTGATAGGTGGATCACATGCCTTCATTAATATGTTGATAGGTGGATCACATGCCTTCATTAATATGTTGATAGGTGGATCACATGCCTTCATTAATATGTTGATAGGTGGATCACATGCCTTCATTAATATGTTGATAGGTGGATCACATGCCTTCATTAATATGTTGATAGGTGGATCACATGCCTTCATTAATATGTTGATAGGTGGATCACATGCCTTCATTAATATGTTGATAGGTGGATCACATGCCTTCATTAATATGTTGATAGGTGGATCACATGCCTTCATTAATATGTTGATAGGTGGATCACATGCCTTCATTAATTTCATTGGAGGTGTTTGGTGTCGGAGTGAAATTAATATAAAATACAATATATACAAAAGTTCAATTGTGTTACCCAAAATTTACGAAATTAAGTTAGTAGCTATTATCGGTTTTATTTCCGCTGGTGGTAAACTGAATCCTTTTGCAACTATTGTATCGATACTTTATAAAAAACATGAAACTAGTTTGTCTCTGTGTCATAATAATGCCGAGTGTTCATGATTAACAACACAATTAGTTACACATAATACACAACCTTCGTAATAACTAACCGAGTAATTATAATGTAAAAACTTGCAAATTACACAAACCAAAACAGGGATGACACAATATAAAGGCAAAAGAACTTATCAAGCGAGATGGGAACAAGTCAATTTCCCATCAGCCGGAAAGAATAGGCTATAGTTACATAATCCAATATATAAAACCCTAAATTTCAATGTATATTTATTATATTTTATTTTGATTCATTTCACCCCAACACCAAACACCTCCGATGAAATTAATGAAAGCATGTGATCCACCGGGATTGGAACCTAGGTTACCACACACATATTTTAAAACACTAGCCATTACACCATCAAGGCCATGTAATAAATCGGTATATCTCTCTATGCTTCCAGCTAGACACAGAGGAGACCTGCCTGACATACGAGGTAGAACGTTGGCACCCTGTCGCCAACCACTCCCGCTACAACATGGCCAGAGTCTACGATCTATACCAACCAGGTACGTGTGGGTGCTATAGTCTATTCATTATAAGTAGACCAAAAACTTGACAACTAACGACAATAATAAACAAGCTACTATTTCTACCGTCTGGGAATAGTCACCCAGGGAATAGGTGCGGCAATTTAGAGCCCATTTTCTCTAAGCCCTTTTTGAGTTACAAAGGTTAGTAAAATACCCAGATTAAAGATTGCCACCATCAACAACAACGAGACTCCAAAGAAAAAGATAGTGTTCAGTCAGGGACAAAACTACCAACATGGACGCACTAACAAGGGACAGTTACGCCGTTCTTCCACCAAGAGGTCCACT
This sequence comes from Paralithodes platypus, assembly GCA_032716605.1. NCBI lineage: Eukaryota > Metazoa > Arthropoda > Malacostraca > Decapoda > Lithodidae > Paralithodes > Paralithodes platypus. The sequence goes on from CM064527.1 coordinate 4,563,828, forward strand.
CACCTGCCCGCAAACTTCTAGGGGGTCCTCCTAATCCACCCGGAATACGCCCCCCTGTACTTATGACCTGACCTCCGCACACCTGACCTGGGACATCTCAGCCGAAGTTGTCACTACCCCGACGAAAACCTGGATAAGGCAAGCAATTCTAGGGCTTGGTTTAACTAACATGTTAGCAATCTAGCCCTAAAATTACCCTCCCATTCAAGGAAAGTACTGAAACCATGGTGAATGTCTTTCGAGGTCTGAGGGGTTATTTTACCTATTGAGGAATTAATATTATCACATGCCATGGAAAAGTGCTTAATAATAAGATCCCTAATAGGCTGCACCTTTGGTATTAGAAAAATAACCGTCGGACATGTCCCCACCTTACTACTTTTGCCAAAACCGCACTTTAAAAAACTATAGAAGGATACTTGCCATGGTAAAGGTCATTCGAATAGTTAGGGCTTTGTGAGATACCTCTAACAACGGCACTCTACATATAAAAGTCCTTAGTGTATCTGTCCGATACCATGGTCGAGGACACTTACAATTAAAAGGTTTAAACACCGCCCCTGAGTTCTTTGAACCTCTTATAACGGTCAGTGGCAGATCGAGTGAAATCAGTAAGTTCATGATCTTACTATCTCCTCGCGTTAGCCCGATACCTTGTCGCTGTGTCATGACACTAGAAACGTTGTATTAAAGACCCCAAGTCAAGAGTACCGAAACAGAACTTCACCACCGATTAGCATAACTGTCAGGATAGATGAGTAAGAATAGCCCAGGACATGTCCTAGCTCTTACTCGCGTTAGTCCGATGAAAGTGTCCAATGTCATGACATCAAGGAACTATCATTTAAGACCCAAAACCAGCTAATCCATCTGTATCCCAAACTACCCCATCCACACGGCAGGACCACCTAAACGGCTCAACGAAGAACTAGAAGACCAGACTTCAGCTATCCCATCTCTATCCAAACTACGCTCGTCACTCCAATCTTCAAGTGTTAGATTAGAAGTAAATGTTGAAAATTCATTCTCACTCACACCAGTGCAACAAGGTGAATTAGTTAGTAAGACAGAGTGTCCATTTTCAACTCTGTTATTTTACACCAGTGCGCCCGGGTGAACCCTTAGGAAAATAGAGTCCACAATTTCGACTATTTATTTCACACCCATGCGACCAGGTGAACTCTTAGGAAAATAGTCCATAATTTATACTTTGATTATTTGTATCATTGTGAGATATATCTATTATCCGTTCCCTTGTTTGATGTTATGAGTGACAACCTGAATTTACTAATTGAACCTACAGTATGTGTATGAATCTTCATCAATACAAAAGATGAGATCAAATATTAAGAGCGAATAACTTGAGTATATCTTGCACCAGTGAATTAGGGTGTATAGGACCACATTACCAGTCTTGCTATGCAGCCTCCCAGAAGCTGGGTGTGCTCAACCGCCTTAGGGGGTTCTTTTCCCCTGCACAGCTTCTTGCTCTGTACAGGGGCATAGTGCGTCCTTGTATTGAGTATTGTTCACATGTGTGGGGAGGTTCCTCTCACACCGCTCTCCTAGACAAAGTTGAAAGGAAGGCCTTTCGTATCATTAACTCCCGTCCACTCACCAACTCTCTGCAATCTCTCTCTCTCCGCCGCAATGTTGCATCTCTCTCGCTATTCTATCGCTAATATAATAATCAGTGTTCCTCAGAGCTTTCCCAGTGTATACCACCTCCTTTACGTAGGGCACGTGGTACCCGTCTTGCAACTCAATCCCATCCCTACTCTGTGCAACTCTCCAACCCAAGAGTGAAACGTTACTCTCAAACTTTCTTCTACTCAACAGCTGAGCTCTAGAACTCTCTCCCAGAATCAGTCTTTCCCTCTTCCTATGACTTATATTGCTTCAAACTCTGTGTGTCCAGGCATTTTGGCTCGAACGTCCCTTGATTTTGGCCCTGTCACTCTTTCAACTATGGGGGAGGCACTCGCTATAGGCAGTTCTGCCTTTTGCCTCCCTCAATCACATAGAAAAAAAAAGAAAAAAAGAGAGAGATAACGAAATATATTTCTAGTCCCTTGGCAGATCCTCGACTGTGCTAGGCTAATTTATATTTTTAACCATTTGTTCATGCATAATTAATTGTATTGTTCTACTTAGTGATTATATCAATAAAGTTGTTCATAAGATGTACACAGTGATATATGTTACCCTTTATTTCTTCTGTGCATGTGTTGTGTGATTTTGACTGCTCCAGTTAAAATACCCATAATAAACTGTCAAAATACGTCATGATACTCAAGGGGTTAATTTGTGTGTGATCCTGCCCACAGAGCGCTTCAACATGACGATGATGGAGGTGTATCCCCTCTACGACTTGGACGTCTGTGAAGTCTGTGGTTCCTACCAAGTGAGTACCCAACGCAGTCTTTATGTACAGTCGGCCAAATAAGTCATGACTCGGTAATAAGTATATTTTGATCAATAATTGGTATCAGCAATATTGACACATGATTTCTTCTTTTTGAGTGGGATATACCAACATATTCCTACACTTACCCACCCTATTCAACATCTGACAGACATTAATCCAGCACAGAGCGAGCCAAACGTAATGACAGCTGGGACATGACTTATTAGCGCCTCTGTACAGTCGGCCAAATACGTGATGTCTCGGTGCCAAATATATTTTGATCAATAATTGGTATCAGCACTATCTAAAACTTAATTTATTCATATCGAGTGAGATATACGCACATAATCCTACACTTGCCCACCCTATTCAACATCTGGCAGACATTATTACAGCACAGAGCGATCCAAGCGTAATTACAGCTGAGACATGACTTATTAGCGCTACAATTATTTTTTTTAGATTAATTTTTGACTTCTTTTTACCTCGTGTTGTGTGTCAGATTATGCACATCACTGGATATAAGGGATTGAGAAAATGGCCCTTTGTTATGATTTTACTCTGATGTTGATGTCCATTGGGTTAAATATAGAAGAACATCCAAGGTAAGTCATCGTACGTGTATTTATAATTATTATTTCTGCAATATGGTGACTCCTTCTTTTTGTGAGTATTCCTATAAAAACACACTGTATGTTTCTAATCATACTGTATGTTATGTGTGAAAGCTTATGGTTCGTAAATCACTAACAAAGTTAAAGCAGGCATCATTCGTTTTGTAGGCACCAAACAAATCAAGAGTGTAAAAAAGATATGAGAAAGGAATGTCACATCATTTATATTATGCCCAGGTCAGGTCAGGTGAAGGTATTGAGGGATAAGCCTTTACAACGGCACCTCGTATCCACATTCCACTTTTTCCTATTTTTCTGAAGAGTGTAGAGAGGGGAGAAGAGGTGTTGGAGAGAGAGGAAGCTGTTGGAGTGGCTTTGTTATGTATGTTATTAGTCTGTATAGTGTAGAGAGGTGAGAAGGGGTGTTGGAGAGAGAGGAAGCTGTTGGAGTGGCTTTGTTATGTGTGTTATTAGTCTGTATAGTGTAGAGAGGTGAGAAGGGGTGTTGGAGAGAGGAAGCTGTTGGAGAGGCTTTGTTATGTGTGTTATTAGTCTGTATAGTGTAGAGAGGTGATAAGGGGTGTTGGAGAGAGAAGAAGCTGTTGGAGTGGCTTTGTTATGTGTGTTAAACCCATCAAATATAAGGATAGAAAGGTCTTCACTATCAAGAGACCCAAAAATCTTACATACCTACACCTTTGACTTTTAACAGTGTATGTTTGCTTTAACCCTAGTCGTATTGGTCCCCAGAGCTAAGTATGGTTCAACTATAGATGTGATGAATATTATATGTTACCGTTACCGGGTGAGGGCTGGTCCTATCCAGAGTGAAGTTTGGCATCCTCTACCTTACCTTAGCCGTTTCTGTCTGTCTCTTTTTCTGTACTACTTTTTGTTGTGTCTATAGGTATAGGACACAGACACACACTTACGTTCAGCTCAACTGGGTTGAGCCAGCTATGCAATGATGCAAACAAGTCATGTACAGTAATAATGAAGTTTATTTACACTCCTTACGTCTAATTGAACAAATCTATCGGTGTACAATGGTCTGATATAGTACTCCTTTCTGGTACAATAACATCAGTTATACTCGGCACTTCTCCCTCAAGTGTTACGTAATAGTGCTCTTCTCCAAGGTGGGGTAGAGGCAACACAAAGACAACAAATAGCGGAACACAATACCAACAGGACAATCTGAAGATTGGACTGAATTCAAATATTCAATATCATACACAGTATAAATAATATTCAAATACACCCGATGATAAGAAAATATGGGAACTAACTAGTGAGGGGTCGAGCGGCAATTTATGGTGGTAAGCAAAGGCTGACTGGGGTGTCACACAATGGGCCCACTACGCGGGGGGGTAGGTCAAAAGGGAATGCTAAGACGGGGTATCCGACAGAGCAATATCCCAGGTTTTAGCACATCCCGAAAGGGTCCGCCTCCACCTGAACTCCTTGATAGGGTCACCTGGGAATGCGATACTGTCAGATCACTATGCTAACAAAGGGTAGGGTCTCAAACTGGATACAAAGGCACAACAAAGGTTTTAACTAATTACAAAGCAGGCGGCGCAATCCAAGGGACGTGTGCCAAACAGATTAACGGGAATGTGGCCTTTACTCTTGGGCCAGGATAGTACAACTCTAGCTTCGCCTGCCCAGGGCGTACGTATGCGTTAAGGGAATTATTCGGGGAATTGGGTGTACAAGGGGAAGAGAGGGGTCACTTCTACAATACCACTGAAGGTGTTACAGCAAACGGATTGTAGGGTTAGTATTACTCGCAGTTCTCCTTGGGTTAACTAGGTTAGTCTTCCTTCCTCGGTTTCGTCTCTCTTTCCGTTCGCTTGGTGGTTACGTTAGTTCAGTGGCGGAGTGGTCGGGGTCCCTCGAGTCCAACTTCTTCAATGCTGTAAGTTCTAGACAATTCTCCGGAATTATCGTTATCTATGCCTCTGGAAAACCTGGATACGTTTCATTGGTGTCTATAGCTCTTTTGCGCTAGGGTTGGTGAGGTGTCGGCCGCTGGTGTAGTGGAGGGGAGGCATCGGGGTGGGTAGCTCTTCCGCGCTAGGGTTGGCGTGGACAGAGACGACCTCTTCGTTAGGTATTCCATTTCGCCGGCGCCCAGTAGGTCTTCGATCGCTGGCGTAGTTAACTCGATGATCAAGGAGGCTGCATGGTCTAGTGTAGGAGCCTGTGGTGGCGGTGGGTCATGTAGTCGTCCAGGTACGAGTGCGGGTCGATTTCTAATGGGTGCCTCCCCATCATCTTGAGGGGCAATTAGGGGCGAGGGGGTGAGGGGCCTTTGAATGCTGGTCCACTCATTTATCCTTGATAGGTCGTTTGCTTCGCCCTGACCCCATAAGAGTAACTTGGTTCCCACGGCTGTCTGTTCCCACGATGATGATCTGGGTATCTCCCTTGTGGTGCTAGTCCAGGCCGTATTTGTCCAAGGGGGTGTATTAGGGGGTGTCTGATTGATAGGGCAGGTCGAGGGGGCTTGGACAATCCTTGCCTCACCTGGTGGAGTAGGTAGTAGCGGGAACCTGGGGGAGGGGAGGGGGGGGGGGGGGGTGGATGTGGATGTGGATGCAATTCGCCAACCCCAACACTTTTCCTTCTTTAGTAGGTGCTGGCGAGATCGCCTGATTGGGTGGCACTGCAATGGGGGCTGCGTACGGTGGGGCTTTGACCCGAGAGTGCAAGCCCGTGAGCTGGTGATCCCTTTCCTCGCTGCCCTCTCAGAGACAGATCTTATCTCACCCTGGCCCCTTCGGGATCCCGAGCATCTGGCGCAGCTTAGGTTAACCGAGCTCGGGAATGCTCCGCCAGAGAGTCTAGGGAACTACAACAACAACAGCCAGTACCGAGTTACGGGGCTAGTGCAGGATATAAACTTGGATATTAAGCAGAATAATATATAATTAAGTTAACCTAAATGCCTTCCATTACCGACCGACGTGTTACTGTTGAATGTGTACGTCTTTATATTCTTAACGGCCTCACAACTTTTAAATTTCCTATTACTGAGGAGCTGCAGTTTTAGACTTTCAGTATAATGACGCCATCTTCTCTCTTCACCTGGCTACCATTAATTGATTTGATTTAGCTTAGAAAGGACCTATGTGAGGCAAAGGGTTAATGGCGATACAATTTACTTCTTTGATTCCTATAGATCCTTCTACAGCTTTTAAATTGGAAATATGTCTACCGAAATATGTAGGCCTACAAATTCATATCAAAAGGGGTTCTTGGGAGTATAATAGTTTAAGGTTGATGGGGGTCTACGTGTAGGGAGGAAACTATATATTTTTTGTTTTTTAAATACACAAATATAATTATGAACAAGTACAATACAAATATCCCCTTAACCCGTCCAGCCCCGGCTAGTTTTGTAATGTTTGTTCACCAGAACCCGGCCGGTTTTCAAAAATTGGTTTTATTCCAGAAACAATAGCGAATGGGTTAGGAATGAAAGAAAAACCACGAAAAACCGCTCAAAAAGCTTAAAGAAAGGTCCTACAGAGCCCCCGAAAACGTATTTTACAAGAGTAAAAAATTGAAGGCAATTACCCCAAAAAAACAGGTTATTGCGCGCTCACGCGCACGCACGTGGACTTTTGAGAGTTTTCAACCATCGGCACGGTCGCGTGGGATACGTACACAGTTCCCATACAAATCTGAGCCCTCTTGAGTGGCTACACCTGAGGTTACGGTCGGCGCAATTAGGGTGACGCGCCAGGCGCGTCTCTGGGGCTGTGCGTTACATACATCGCCGACGCGTCAGGCGCGTCACTGGGGCTGTACGGGTTAAACAAAAAATATATACAAAAAAAATATATATATATATATATATACCGGTATATATATACGATATATATACGGTATATATTATATATATATATATATATATATATATATATATTTATATATATATACGATATATATATATTTATATATATAATATATATATATAATATATAATATATATATATATATATATATTTATATATATATATATTTATATATTTATATATACAATATCTTATATAATATATATATAATATTTATATTATATATATATAATATTTATATATATATATATAAGATAATTTTATATATATATTATTTATATATATATATATTTATATATATATATATTATTTATATATATATTTATATATATATATTTATTTATATAATCTAGTATATATTTTATATAATATCTTTATATATATTTTATATATATATATTTATATATATATATATTTTAATATATATAATATATAATAATTTATATTTATATATATTTATATATATTTATATATTTATATATATATATACATATTATTTATATTTATATTTATATTTATATTCTATTATATATATTTATATTTATTTTTTATTTATATTATATTATATATATTATATTTATATATATCTATATATATATTTATCTATATATTATCTTTATATATATCTATCTATATATATTTATATATAATATATATATATAGATATATATATATATATATATATAAAATATATATATATAAAATTGCATGTTTCCAAAAGGGTCCAGAATAGAGTACAAAGGAGTACAAAGGAAATCAAGCAACAACAGATCTAGTGACCCTTCTAGGTTGCTTGTCCTCCAAAACACTGAGGATCAAGTGTCCAAACAGTGGTTTAGAGTGGGTAAGGGAACATTGGAAAGGGAATTGCTGCCCTGGAACTAATATCTGTGGCAGGATTAGGAAGTTAGTAGGGGACAGATGGGTTAGTAACTGAGGGGGGGATAAAATAAAGTTATTCATTTACAAACGCAGTCAGTCGCGGGTTTGATGCGAGATATTTGTCTAGGCGGAGTTTATATGAATCAACGGTGATGCAGTCTATAACGTTTCGGGGAAGCCCATTCCACAAGTTGACAACTCGATTGAAGAAGAAATTCTTAGATTCGTGTGAGTTAAAAGATTTACCAATAATTTTGCAACCGTTTCCCCGCGTGTAATTAGATTGATCGATAGTGAAGTACTTACTACAGTTCATATTGTCAATGCCTTTGATGATTTTGAACACTTGAATTAAGTCACCTCTTAATCTGCGCTGGGTTAAAGGAAATAGATTTAATTCTCTAAGACGCTCTTCGTATGGTTTGTTCTTTAGGCTAGGTATCATTTTGGTAACTCTACGTTGAACTCCTTCTAGCTTGTTTATATCTTTTTGGTAATAAGGGCACCAGGATTGAACGCAGTATTCCAGAAGAGGGCGGACTAATGAATTGTAAGGGGTTAGGATAACTTCTTTGGATTTATGCTCAAATGACCTGCCTATAAAGCCAATTTTGTTTGCCTTCTTAACAACTTCTGAACATTGTTGACTCGGTTTTAGGTTACTCGATATTGTTACTCCCAGATCGGTTTCTCTGTTTACATTCTTAAGCTGAGTGCCATTCATAGAATAGTTTGCTTTCTCATTTAGGTATCCGATATGTAGTACTTTACATTTATCCGCATTGAAACTCATTTGCCAAATTTGGGCCCAATATGACAATTTATCTAGATTGTGTTGTATATCGTCAACTTGTTCTTTTGAGAGTACGCTATTTGCAATTTTTGTATCGTCAGCAAATTTTGAGATTGTACAGGTGAGACCCTCATCTATGTCGTTGATGTAAATTAGAAAGAGAATTGGTCCTAGTACCGATCCCTGGGGTACCCCGCTACTTACATTGGTCCATTTTGATGCCTTACCGTTTATGACTACTCTTTGCTTTCTGTCGCTGAGCCAATTTTCTATCCATTTCAACACACCGTCTTGTATTCCATGCGCTTTTAGTTTTAGCAGTAAACGTTTGTGGGGAACTTTGTCAAAGGCCTTTTGAAAATCAAGGTATATAATATCTACAGCTTTACTCTCATCGTAGAGGTTGAGGATATCGTGGAAGAAGTCTAAGAGGTTTGTTAAACAGGAACGTTTTTTACGAAAGCCGTGTTGAGTATCTTTAAGTATGTTATTTTCCTCTAAGTGATTTACGAGTCTGTCTCGTATGACCGTTTCTAGCATTTTACATACAACTGAGGTTAAGCTAATTGGACGATAGTTACTGGGTAGGGATTTGCTGCCTTTTTTGAATATCGGTGTTACGTTGGCTAGCTTCCACTGATCGGGCATAGTTCCAGACTGCAAGGATTTATTGAATAGTAATGTCAGTGGTTTAGAGAGCTCATCCTTAGCTTCCTTTAGAACTCTAGGCGAGATTGTATCAGGTCCAGGCGTTTTATTTACCTTGAGTTTATCTAAACAATTCAATACTTCTCTCTCTGTAACGGTGATATTGCTTAGAACATCTGAATTATCAATCTGAATCGGCGATGGTGTAGGGATATCACCGAGGTCTTCTGTTGTAAAAACTGATGCAAAGAAGGTATTGAGGGCATTACTCATTTGTTCTTCGTCTTTGGTGTATTCTCCATTTTCATCGACTAACGGTCCAACAGTTGAAGTAACAACTTTTTTCTTTCTGATATAACTATAGAATTCTTTCGGGTTTGTTTTACTTTGATTCGCAATATGTAACTCTAAGGTCTTTTTACTTTGCTTAATTAACTTTTTGGCTTTGCGTCGTAGCTCTACAAATTTCAGCCGTTCTTCATCATTTTGTAAGGATTTTAATCTATCATTAGCAAATTTTTTAGCAAGCAGGCAGTTTGAAATATCTTTATTCCACCATTTGGGCTTATTATTATGGCCTGGACGCCGAGTTTTCGATGGTATGCAGTCTTGCACTGCTTTTAGGTAAGTGGCTTCGAATAACTTCCAAGATGTATTTATGTCGTTATTGTGAATTAAAAAGCTCCAGTCAGTTTCTTTAAACATAGCTCTAAGTTTATGGAAGTTTGCTTTCTTGAAATTAGGGACTTTTTCGATGCTATTATTTGGTTTGTTACTAGTAAACTTTAAAGTGAAAGTTATCGTACGATGGTCGCTGTTACTGAATTCATCACCAACATTCAAATTCTCTATTAATTCTTCTTTTGTTGCAAGTACAATGTCAAGAACGTTATTACCACGGGTCGGCGTTCCAACAAATTGAAAAAGCGAACTCTCTTGCAAGTTCGTATACAAGTCATGTCCGGAGTGTGAAGTAAGAGTATCGCCCCACTTGGTCACAGGTAAATTAAAGTCACCAAAAATGACGGTATCTTGTGAGTTACTTACATCTGCAATTTGTTCGTAAATTTCTCGGTCAGTTTGCACTGATTGAGCTGGAGGTCTGTATATTAATGCAAGTATTATTTTGGTACCTTTATTATTCTTTATTAGCACAAAAGATGCGTCGACGTTCACAATTTGAGGTTTTGACAAGAGGGTAGGGTTAAGACTTTCTTTGATATAAAGTAAAACGCCACCTCCATTTCGATTTATTCGGCTTTTCTCAAACATTACATAACCGGGAGTTAGAGTTGCAGATCCAAAGTTGTCACTAAAACTTATGAGTGTTGGGCCGCCGTAGTGAAGGTGATACCGTAGTTGGTGAAGTGTTTGTTGATCCAGTGGTCCATTCTCTGGTTCTGGGCCTCGGTTAGCTTCGCCTTCCAGCCTCCGCTCTCACCTGCAGGGTTATCAAATACAGTCTGATAGAGTGTTAATAGAAGTTGAACATTGCTAGAATAATGCCACAAGCTCTAAAATATCACTCAAAAATAACTACAATCTCCAGAATAGCGCTAGAATTCATGTTGCTAGATGTCATATTTTTGCCGAGAGAGAGAGAGAGAGAGAGAGATTGAAAGAGTGAGAGTGAGAGGGAGAAGAGTGGAGTAAATAAACAAAGATCAATTATTGTTAAAGCCGGTATCACACGAGCGCTTTTTCACTCAACATTTATCCTCAACACTGGTCTGGCAGCTTATGAGGTCCACATTTAATATTTTTCTGTTACCTGAATTCATCTAATATCAGTCTAGTTTCCGACACCAGGACAAAATATTCCAGAAAAGTTGCCAGAAAAATGTTGATCATCGATTGTTGACTATAAATGTTCTCTTGTGATACCGGCTTAAGAGATCCTCACCTTTCCTGAAGAAGCCACCGTCTGTTGCCAACACCTCTTTGATGACGAATGGGTCCTCTTTTCCCGAGTTGGTGAACAGGTTGTCTCTCACCTTCATCTTGGCGAAGCTGGTGAACTCGCGGATCTACCGGCCAAAGTACAATAATTGACCACTTACGAGTTTCAGGCAATAAGGAAGTTGGAGCCGTACGTGAACATCGATATTAAACAGAAATGCAATAATGATATACGTTTCTGATGGATAAATGGTATGTGGGATTGGGATGTATGTATTTGTATATGTACTACGACCGTATTTTAGCTGTAAATTCTGTTAAATATCGTTGTCTACAGCTCCAACTTCCTTATAGAACGAAACTCGCAAGTCGGCAATTGGTTACATGAGAGAATAGGGAGTTACGCAGAGTTACACAGATACTCAAACCACACAGAACTTGTGATCCCAACTAGGTGGTCCGGCCTTAATACTACTAGACAGGGACAGTTTATAGTGGAAGAAGAGGACAGTAAAGTAGAAGGCTCTCTCAATCATCCTTCTAGAGAGAATGGAAGTTACACGCTCCAAGCCCAATTACCCGTCTAAAAATTGAACTTAGAGGGAATGTTCGGATATGAGTAAATTATGCCGCCAAACACACTTTGAAAATTAAAAGTTGAGCTAAGGAGACCAACACTACACTGCCCGGGATGTAACACAGCACCCCATACCATTAAACACATCATAGAAGACTGCATTTTCACACAATCACTTATGCCAACAACACAATCTACACTCCTTGAGAGCTCTGTGGGAAAGCCCGACCGTGGCCATGACCTACCTTAGGGACTCGGGGCTGTTCGGCCAGGCAGCTTAGGGAACGACAACAACAACAACAACACTACATGCATCCATACATGAATTTATAGACCGATTGTTCCACTATAGGTGCTGTTTCAGTCTCACGTCCTAATGGCAACGTTCCAGTCACCCCTGTTCAGTGCTGCCTTTCTCGTCAGAATTTTAATTTCAAGATCAGAGCATATAGTCTGATCCCACATCTCTCTAGGTCTACCCCTTAGTGCCGCTCTCTCCACGGTCACGGATATGCATCTTTTCTCTCAGTAAAGTTAATTTATTTTATCTTCTCTACATGCCCAAACCATCCAAGCCTGGTTATGTGCATCTAATCAGTGATACTCTTGATTAGATATCCTATCTTGCAGTTTGGCCCCACATATTCATCTCGCCATTCTCATATTGTTACTTTACATTCTGTTGATATCATCCGCTTTAACAGGCCACATTTCTGAAGCATAGGTCATTGCGCTTCTAATACACGAAGCATACACATTTCCCTTCAAGGAGAGTGGGAGTCTTTTCTTGGCTATACTTGGCAGCAGTTCTCTGAACTTTCCCCAAACACATCTAATTCTGGCGATATTAGCAGCTTTGACACCACCACCGGCACCAACTCCAGCGACTCATTGCAATTTTTGGGCTGCTCATTCAAGAAAAGCCCCCCCCCCCCCCCCCTTGCATATTATGCATACAAATTTCCTCATTTTGTATTTCGTCTTCTTCTTCAGCAAAGGTCCTTTAATTCTAGTACAACCGTTCTTCTAATGGTGTACTCAGCAATGACAGACTCTACACTGAATTGAATTTGCACCCATCACCTTACTGCACACTGCACATAGGTATGCACCACTTATTTCTACATTTCCTCACCCTAATGCACTTTGCATAACCATGGTTTTATTTATATTACTCTTAATCCTTTGATTGCCATGCCCTCCCTCCTGCTCTTAAATTTGGCCTTGGCATCTTGAATATTACCTGCGATAAGAACTAGGTCATGTGTGCATAACAGTTCCCAAGGGAGTCCAGTTCTATCTATCTATCTATCTATTGCCTGACGCCGTGATCCCCGAAGGGGTGGCCACGAACGAACCGCCCCCATGCACCTCTGTCCTCAGTCAGTCGACGCCCCTCCCCCCAACCAGCACCGCCTTCGTTCATGTAGTTCCTCACTCCATCCTTCCACCTCATATTCGGTCTACCTCTCCCCCTCTGTCCCTCCACCTCGCTCTCGTACACCCTCTTAGTCATTCTCTCGCTTTCCATACGTTCCATATGGCCGAACCATCTCAAGTTGTTCCTTTTCACACTTTCCAGCATATCTACCTCCACACCACACCTCCTTCTTACTTCCTCATTAGTCTGTCTATCCCTCCATGTAACTCCGCACACACTCCTTAAGTAATTCATTTCCACTGCTCTCACTCTTGGTCTGAGTCTCTCAACCAACGTCCATGCTTCGCTTCCGTAAGTCAGTGTCGGGATTACCACACTGTCATGCAAGGACTTCTTCACTTCCATACTGACCACCCTATTTCTTGTTACTGCTTTTAGCGTTCCTACAACCCTCTTCCCCTGTTGTACCCTCTCCCGCACCTCTTCATCCATAGTCCCATCTTTACTCAACACACTGCCCAGATACTTAAAAGAGTTGACGATCTCCATAGCCTGACCATTCAGCTTCACCTCACACTCTGTGACTTCACCCCTTTCGAAGACCATAATCTTGCTCTTCCCCGTATTTACCTTCAAATTCCGTTTTTCGCACACTGTTCCAAACTCATTTACCAGACCCTGCAACTCCCATTCATTATCACTCACCAGAAATGTATCATCCACAAACAGCAGTATAGGTAGCTTCCACTCAATTCCCTCCCTTTTCAGCGATACACCAACATCCACTGCTCTTGATAGCATTTCTTTCATGACTCCATCCATATATACAGTAAACAACCACGGGGACATCACACACCCCTGTCCAGTTCTAAAATCTCTAATATGTCTAAATGGTGCCTCCATAACTATCAAAAGAGGATAGGGTACACTCCTAAGTCACCTGAGGTTTTTAACGTTTCGGTGACAATGCCAGGGTGTCCTGAAGCTATGTTGTCCTTAATTGTATGTATTGCCCTGGTCACAGCATCTGGTGCTATCAATGGTTGCAGGGAGGGGGGGCTTGTATTGTTTATTTATTGATGAGCTGTTCTCAGATCCACTCAAACTCCATGTGAGTAGTTGTATGTAGTGTATCTTCCAGACATCGCTGATATCATTCTCAGCAAAACAACGAGTGCATTATCATCATTCCATTATCTATGATTGGCAGAAATGATACCCGGGGGATTTGCCCTGCATTGTTAACATTGATTGCATAATTGTAACGAAATGATACACATAAGAAGTGTTTCATCGTCAACGAGTGCTAATTTGAACACTAATTATGTGAATCCTATTTGTTCCTAATATGAGTTTCAATTTGACAGTGTTCACTTTTCATCAAGGGCTGAAGTGTTAAATATATAAGCGAAAGTTTCTAAATAGACCTTCAACAAAAGCATCTATGCTTCTATAAGGGGGTCACCGTTTTGTTTTTTTATCTTTCTCTCATTTTCTCTCTTTCCCTGGCTTGTATCCATTCGGTCCCAGTTAGCCAACTGTTTTAAGACGTTTATCCCCATCCATGACAGTGTGACATTGCATGACAGTGTGGTAATCCCGACACTGACTTACGGAAGCGAAGCATGGACGTTGGTTGAGAGACTCAGACCAAGAGTGAGAGCAGTGGAAATGAATTACTTAAGGAGTGCGTGCGGAGTTACATGGAGGGATAGACAGACTAATGAGGAAGTAAGAAGGAGGTGTGGTGTGGAGGTAGATGTGCTGGAAAGTGTGAAAAGGAACAACTTGAGATGGTTCGGCCATATGGAACGTATGGAAAGCGAGAGAATGACTAAGAGGGTGTATGAGAGCGAGGTGGAGGGACAGAGGGGGAGAGGTAGACCGAATATGAGGTGGAAGGATGGAGTGAGGAAGTACATGAACGAAGGTGGTGCTGGTTGGGGGGAGGGGCGTCGACTGACTGGGGACAGAGGTGCATGGGGGCGGTTCGTTCGTGGCCACCCCTTCGGGGATCACGGCGTCAGGCAATAGATAGATAGATAGATCCCCATCCAGGTGTCGATTTCTTCCTGGCGAGCGATAGCGAGCCAGCATTGTATGGAGAAATGTGGCTTAGCCGGAGACATTTTTCTATCGAAAAAATTTACAAATTTAGCTTGCTGTCAAAACAAAAATATATATATATATGCTGGCTCGCTACCGCTCAGCAGGAAAATATTAATGGGGGTAAACGTCTCAAAACAGTAGGCTGAATGGGGCCAAATGGATACAAACCAAAGAGAGAGGGAGAGAAAGAGCGAGGTGGGCTCCCTTAACTGAATGTACCTTTTCAAGTTGCTGGTCATTGAGGTCGGTGTTGAGGAAGGTGTTGAGCTTCTTCATTTCCCCCATAATGTCAGCCTTGAGGTCCTCATAGAACACAAAGTGAAGGTTGGGATGATGACGCTTCTCCCAGGCTTCCTTAACGTGTAGCCAATATGGTCCATATACCACTGTTGGGAATAACATTATTTTACTACATACACCTCAGACACCTAGGACCACAAGGCATACAAGCACTCACCAACATATCAAACTACAGTTATTCACACAACACAATACCAGACATCTGGAAGCATGGTGTCATCATTACATTCCCCAGACCCAACAAAGACCCCACGCTGCCCTCCTCACTCCGCCCCATCACACTCCTTTGCACCCCCTCCAAAGTCACAGAACGCCTCGTACTACAACTGACCACACACGCTCTAACCCTTCCTCCAACACAACATGGCTTCAGGCCATTACACTCCACAATCACTCTTCTTACAGACCTTACAGACCTTACACAAAGAGCTTTTGACGGCATCAACTCAGCTAGACCACCACACAGATCACTATTTGCCACACTCGACATTAGTAAAGCCTTCGATGCCGTCCCCCGCCACAACCTAACAAACAAAATCTGTGACACAAACATGTACAACAATACAAAAAGGTGGCTGGCCAACTACCTAACAGACAACTGTGCACACGTATCATTTGCTGGTCAGTCATCTAGCATTAGAAACTTCACAAACGGAGTCCCACAAGGATCCGTCCTCTCGCCTGCACTCTTCAATCTGTACATGCATGATATACCTACCTACACCCCATGCACCAAAAATAAATACTGCTTCCTATGCAGACGACATAACACTCACATTTTTTTTTTATTTATTTTTTTTTTTTTTAAGAGACAATGAACGGAGGAAGGAAAAACACATAAAACAAAAAGGTCCATGTGCCTAAAGGCATCCTCCATTCATAAAATGTTTGTAACAACTGGATTTAAACATTTGTAGATTGTAAGTTTGTGGAAAGCAATTCGAGGGAAGTGAATTCCAAAGAGTAGTAGCTCTGGGGATAAATGAATTCTGATAAGCAGAAGTCCTGCATTGTGGAGGAGAAAGTGTAAATTCATGGGCGCTCTCAGTTGCCCTAGTTCTACGGGGAAAGATGTGGAGAGGCGGCACAATTGAAGCAAGTTCCTCGGAACAATTGCTGTGAAAATATCTGTAGAATAATGCAAGGGATGCAACGTTTCTTCGTATGGATAACACCAAGACCCAGACAGAGCAACACTTCTCCTTCAACCCTATCTCAACACACTACATGACTGGTGCACTACAAACAAACTCAAGTTGGCCCCAGCCAAATCCACAGCAACCCTCCTCACAAGCTGGACAGCCGAACACAAATACACTCCGCACCTCACCATAAACAACACCCCCCTAACACACACACACTCACCCAAAATCCTAGGAGTAACATATGATACTCTAATGACATTAAAACAGCATACCACAAACATACAAAATAAACTGACACCCAGACTTAACACCCTCAGGTCACTTGCCCACACAAAATTTGGACACAACAAAGAAACTACCACCACAGCATACAAACAATACATAAGATCAGTGATGGAATATGCAAGCCCTGCCTGGGCTTCTAACCTTACAAACTATTCAAAACAAAGCCCTATAAATCATCACAGGTTGCACAGCTACTACACCTACAGATCACCTACATCAAGAAACCAAAGTCAAAGAACATCTGGACATGAGAGGCACTCAATTCCTGGCTCCAGCCTCCACAAACCAGCACCACCCACTACACTACATGGCAACACACCCACAGACACCAAGGAATATCAAAACAACACCCAGCACACAGTATCACACACCAATGCTGTCATCTCTCCCTCCCTGCCCACCCCAAACCAGCTTCCAAAAGCACATCCATACTCATCTGATATCTCTCGCCGTTCCATCCAATCACTCATAGACAACACGCAGCTGCAGGCACGTCTACTCAAAATCCATCCTTCTGAATCCTCCCTTCCTCGCAAGGACAGAGTCCACCTGGCCAGGCTGAGATGTGGGCACCATCCAGCTCTTCTGAGTTATCAGAAGACTGAATGACTTCGTCGTCGACACCTGCCCAGGATGCATCACAGCACCCCATATTATTAAACACATTATAGAAGACTGCATTCTACACAATCACCTATGCCAACAACATAATCTACACTCCTCGAGAGCCCTGTGGGAAAGCCCGATAGTGGCCATGGCCTTCCTTAGGGACTCGGGGCTGTTCCACCAGGCAGCATAGGGAACAACAACAACATTCACAACATTATTATACTGTGTCCTAGTACTTATATACCAGCAGATAACTATCATATATTAGAACACCAAGTGAAAGTTGAGGTAGTGACGCTCCCAGGCTTCCTTTACGTGTACCCAACTATCCTATCTTAACCTAACCTACCAAACCTACCTAATCTAACCTAACCTAACTCAGGCTATTTAGGATTGTGTTTTTTTAGTTGTAGCCATTTAGGAGTTTGGCCATTTTGTCCTTCTTCTGAATGAACGACAGTCAGCAATATAGCCAAGGAAAGTGTCGCACGGGTCGACAAAAAGCCTCACGGTCATCGTTGAGGAAGTAGTCCAAAAATGTGTCGAAGGTGCCCACATACTCCATGGCCTTGAAGAGCCTGACGTGGTGGTAGTAGGAGAGCAACACGTCCTTAGGGTTCCTCGCCACATACACTACCTGAAGAAGGAGAAGGATACGTTGGAATAATATGATACCTAAAGGAAGAAGAATAGTTTTAGCTGTATCGGTTATCCTAGGGTAGTCTTTTAGGGAGTATATTTCACGTTATCACTTTCAGGTATATATTTTTCTTGATGAGCCTGCATTTTGGGTAATACTGGTCTTTGGCCGAGACATTTGTCAACCGATACATGTAGCAAGTTGTCTTTAAGTTTATATATACAGTATATATATTGATAGATGAATAGGATACACAGGCTAGCAACAAACAGCATGGTGCCGGGTTAAAAGAAGACCAGGAGGGGAACCGATAATACACTTTTATGAGCAGACATCAAACGTTTTGACACTCGTGTGCCATCCTCAGGGGTTTCTAGAAATTAATAATAAAGCTTATAGCAAACAGTAATCGCAGGAAGCGAAAATATTATAATTAAACATTTTCAGCCTTAAGATAATTATTTATATAGGAACACAAAAGTGGGGTATCTAATCACAAAGGATATGTAGAGGACCTGCCGAAAGCGGCTTTTTAGGATAGGGAGCAAAGTAACAATTAATTATTCTAAAATGACGAAAGCAAAAATGGATATTCCCTTACTTTGGTAGTTTGTAGGAGGCCTGGGTTGATGAGTGAGAGGGGCATGTGGGTCTTGATGGTGCGGGGGCCCGGACACGCCTTTTTTTTTATCTTTCTCTCCTTTTCGCTCTTTCCCTGGCTTGTATCCATTCGGCCCCATTCAGCCAACTGTTTTAAGACGTTTATCCCCATTCAGGTGTCGATTTTTCCCTGGCGAGCGATAGCGAGCCAGCATTGTATGGAGAAATCCGGCTTCGCCGGAGAAATGTTTCTATCGAAAAATGTACAAATTTAGCTTGCTGTCTAAATAAAAAAATATATATGCTGGCTCGCTACTTACTTTGGTGGTTTGTAGAAGGCCTGGGTTGATGAGTGAGAGAGGCATGTGGGTCTTGATGGTGCGGGGGCTGGGGGCGGATTGGGCGAGCTGTAGGAACATACCGTCGGCGGGGTTCTGGCCCGGACACGCCTTGAAGAAGTCCTGGAGGAAGGCGTCGTTGGTGGGGTCCGGGGCCGGCAGGTTGGTCGAGGAGAGGAACATGTCGGCGCTGAAAAAGAGGAGGAGATGAGAAGGTCACTGCTGAAGAAGAAGAAGAGGAGGAATAAGAACATGTCAGCGCTGAAAAGGAGAAGATGAGAAGGTCGCTGGAGGAGAAGAAGAAGAAGAAGAGGAAGGAGAAAAAGAAGAACATGTCAGCGCTGAAAAATTGGGAGATGAAAATTGTCGCTGAAGAAGAAGAAGAAGAAGAACATGTGAGCAGGTTGAAAAGAGAAAACAGTTACTTCAAAGTTGAGAAGAGGAAAGACATTACCAACACTCAATCTCAATCAACCCCACTCATTCTCAATGGAGAGAGAGAGAGAGAGTACAAAGGAAATCAAGCAACAACAGATCTAGTGACCCTTGTAGGCTGCTTGTCCTCCAAAACACTGAGGATCAAGTGTCCAAACAGTGGTTTAGAGTGGGTAAGGGAACATTGGAAAGGGAACTACTGCCCTGGAACTAATGTCCGTGGCAGGATTAGGAAGTTAGTAGGGGACAGATGGGTTAGTAACTGAGGGGGGTATAAAATAAAGTTATTAATTTACAAACGCAGTCAGTCGCGGGTTTGATGCGAGATATTTGTCTAGCGGAGTTTAAATGAATCAACGGTGCTGCATTCTATAACGTCTCGTCTCGGGGAAGCCCATTCCACAAGTTGACAACTCGATTGAAGAAGAAATTCTTAGATTCGTGTGAGTTAAAAGATTTACCAATAATTTGCAACCGTTTCCCCGCATGTAATTAGATTGGTCGATAGTTAGTACTTACTACAGTTCATATTGTCGATGCCTTTGATGTTTTTGAACACTTGAATTAAGTCACCTCTTAATCTGCGCTGGGTTAAAGGAAATAGATTTAATTCTCTAAGACGCTCTTCGTATGGTTTGTTCTTTAGGCTAGGTATCATTTTGGTAACTCTACGTTGAACTCGTTCTAGCTTGTTTATATCTTTTTGGTAATAAGGGCACCAGGATTGAACGCAGTATTCCAGAAGAGGGCGGACTAATGAATTGTAAAGGGTTAGGATAACTTCTTTGGATTTATGCTCAAATGACCTGCCTATAAAGCCAATTATTTTGTTTGACTTCTTAACAACTTCTGAACATTGTTGACTCGGTTTTAGGTTACTCGATATTGTTACTCCCAGATCGGTTTCTCTGTTTACATTCTTAAGCTGAGTGCCATTCATCGAATAGTTTGCTTTCTCATTTAGGTATCCGATATGTAGTACTTTACATTTATCCGCATTGAAACTCATTTGCCAAATTTGGGCCCAACATGACAATTTATCTAAATTGTGTTGCATATCGTCAACTTGTTCTTTTGAGAGTACGCTATTTGCAATTTTTGTATCGTCAGCAAATTTTGAGATTGTACAGGTGAGTCCCTCATCTATGTCGTTGATGTAAATTAGAAAGAGAATTGGTCCTAGTACCGATCCCTGGGGTACCCCGCTACTTACATTGGTCCATTTAGATGCCTTACCGTTTATGACTACTCTTTGCTTTCTGTCGCTGAGCCAATTTTCTATCCATTTCAACACACCGTCTTGTATTCCATGCGCTTTTAGTTTTAGCAGTAAACGTTTGTGGGGAACTTTGTCAAAGGCCTTTTGAAAATCAAGGTATATAATATCTACAGCTTTACTCTCATCGTAGAGGTTGAGGATATCGTGGAAAAAGTCTAAGAGGTTTGTTAAACAGGATTTTTTTTTACGAAAGCCGTGTTGAGTATCTTTAAGTAAGTTATTTGCCTCTAAGTGATTTACGAGTCTGTCTCTTATGACCGTTTCTAGCATTTTACATACAATTGAGGTTAAGCTAATTGGACGATAGTTACTGGGTAGGGATTTGCTGCCTTTTTTAAATATCGGTGTCACGTTGGCTAGCTTCCACTGATCAGGCATAGTCCCAGACTGCAAGGATTCATTGAATAGCAATGTCAGTGGTTTGGAGAGCTCATCCTTAGCTTCCTTTAGAACTCTAGGCGAGATTGTATCAGGTCCAGGCGTTTTATTTACCTTGAGTTTATCTAAACAATTCAATACTTCTCTCTCTGTAACGGTGATATTGCTTAGAACATCTGAATTATCAATCTGAATCGGCGATGGTGTAGGGATATCACTGAGGTCTTCGGTTGTAAAAACTTATGCAAAGAAGGTATTGAGGGCATACTCATTTGTACTTCGTCTTTGGTGTATTCTCCATTTTCATCGACTAACGGTCCAACAGTTGAAGTAACTACTTTTTTCTTTCTGATATAACTATAGAATTCTTTCGGGTTTGTTTTACTTTGATTCGCAACATGTAACTCCAGGGTCTTTTTACTTTGCTTAATTAACTTTTTGGCTTTGCGTCGTAGCTCTACAAATTTCACCCGTTCTTCGTCATTTTGTGAGGATTTTAATCTATCATTAGCAAATTTTTTAGCAAGCAGACAGTCTGAAATAACTTTATTCCACCATTTGGGCTTATCATTATGGCCTGGACGCCGTATTTTCGATGGTATGCAGTCTTGCACTGCCTTAAGGTAAGTGGTTGTGAAACACTCCCAAGATGTATTTATGTCATTATTGTTAGTCAGAAAGCTCCAGTCAGTTTCTTTAAGCTTTGATTTAAGTTTATGAAAATTTGCTTTCTTGAAATTAGGGACTTTCTCAATGCTGCTATTTGATTTGTTACTAGTAAACTTTAAAGTGAAAGTTATCGTACGATGGTCGCTGTTACTGAATTCATCACCAACATTCAAATTCTCTATTAATTCTTCTTTTGTTGCGAGTACAAGGTCAAGCACATTATTACCACGGGTCGGTCGGAGATTGTACAAATTGAAAAAGTGAACTCTCTTGCAAGTTTGCATAGAGGTCGTCGTGTCCAGAGTGTGAAGTAAGAACATCGCCCCATTTAGTCACGGGTAAGTTGAAATCGCCAAGAATTACGGTATCTTGTATGTTAGTTATTTCTGCAATTTGTTCATAAATTTCACTGTCAGTTTGCACTGATTGAGCTGGGGGTTTGTATAATAAAGCTAGTGTTATTTTAGTTCCTCGTTTATTATTTAATAGTACGTAAGATATGTCTATATTCGCAATTTGAGGTTTTGACATTAAGACGGGATTAAGACTTTCCTTTATAAAAAACAGAACTCCTCCATTTCTATTGATCCGACTTTTCTCAAACATTGTATAACCAGGAAGCGTATATTCGGCTAAAAAGTTTCTGTCTTCCGTATTTAACCAAGATTCTGTAATGACGATTATATCATAATGTTCTGTAAACACGATTTCCTCTAGATCTGAAAATTTATTGCGTATGCTACGAGCATTTACATAAAACACCTTAAGAGTATTAGAGTTGGATGTTACTGATTGTGCATTGTCTGAATTTTCAGTTCGTATTTGACTTACACTACCCTGTCTGGATCCCGGTTGACCCCGTTTTTTGAACGGAAATCCTTGACTGCATCGTTCAGCTGACGAGAGAGAGAGAGAGAGAGAGAGAGAGAGAGAGAGAGAGAGAGAGAGAGAGAGAGAGAGAGAGAGGCCGGCCGGCCGGCAGAGACTACTCATTATGCGGAACTCGATTGTTAGTCATTGACCTTCGGGGGTGAGTCACTGAGTTACATGGATGCTACACACGAACCACACACTGACAACTACAGTAGAATACATATACCTCACCCTTCGCTAACTGGTTCTTTAGTTCTAGTATATAATCTGGATCGCTTCCCAAATTGAATCTCTTCTTCCTTGGCGCATTATCCTATCTGCCCACCAAATTTCGTGAAAATCGGTTCATAACTTTGTCAGATATCTTAATTAAAGACAAATAAACAAACAGACAGACAAATGGAGGCCAACACTTAACCTCCGTCCAACTTCATTGGAGGAGGTAATAAAGTTTTTTATAAAGGACAGTGTAATAAAATACTAGTATCCATGCGAAAGATATGTAAATTTAAAAATATCAAACGAAAGTGATAACAAACAAACGAAAGTTAACAAATAAATAAAACTTGACGAGCGAAAGCTAACGAACAAAAGCTACCTATCACACGAAAGATAAACAATGAATATAACCGAGATAGGATGAAAACCACTCACTCACTCATAGAAAGGCACCCTATAATTGATCCCATCAGGTAGTGAAAGGCAAAGATAACACACGAAGGATATAATAAACGAACGAGTGATAGCAATATGATAAGAGTTGCTGGAACTCCTGTTTAATTTTTCTGGCTTCCCTTACTGTTTCTGTTTGTGCCTCACCTACGCAGAGTGATCCAGCTAGCTCTCACAAACACCTCCTCCTGCTATCTACTTTACTACGCTAAACAAAAGCGCACTACACTTTCTGTCACATAAAAACAAAGTATTCGTCTTTACCAGCTGAGTCTGGCTCGGTAGTTTGTTCGTCCCCACTTGGGTTTACTCGGTCTGATTTGAGATTTTTCGTCCCTACTTACTTTCAACTCTGAAGGAGACACTTGTCACAGGCAGCTCTGCCTTTTGTCTCCCTCATCCACATAGACAAAACAACGAAACCTAACGAATAAAAATATATCTATTAAGGGGAGGTATTTAGTTTGTTCCCTACGTTTTCATAAAGCTTAAAATTACACCCCCTAGACCCCCTTTTAAGATAAATTTGTAAATTTTTCGGTAGAAAAATTTCCCGGCCGGAGGCCGATTGCTCTTAAAATACAGGCTCTCTATCGCTCGCCAGGAAAAAATTGACACCTTAATGGCACGAAAGGTCTTAAAATTGACAGAAATGGGTCAAAATTTCTTAAAATGTCTCAACTACTAGGGCGAACGTCTTAAAATCTCAAAAGCAATGGGGCTAAACATGAGGGAGAAAGGGGTCCAGAAAAAAAATCCCTCAAGTGGAAACCTGCCCTTAATCGAAAGGTAACGAACAAAAAAGAAACCTAGCACACGAAAGTTAAACAATGATAACTTCTGACTCACTCATAGAAAGGCACCCTATTATTGATGCCCTGGTTCTGCATGGGGTGGTCTATGTCGGGGTTGTTCCTCATAGTCCACACGATCTCCTGCATCCACGTCGTTCCCACCTTCATAAACGTCATCACCATCACATCCTCAGTACGGAACTGTAAATATATAAAGATAAATATTAAGACCTTTCGTGCCATGTAGGTGTTGATATTTCCCTGGCGAGCGATAGCGAGCCTGTAATTTTAGAAGGAACTAGCCCTACCGAAAAATGTACAAGTTTATCTTGAAAGTGGGTCTAGGGGTGTTTTTGAAAGCTTGATGGAGGTCTAGCGAGGAAACTCAAAAATATACTAATACGTAAATATATAGACCAAAAAACAAACACTCCCCCCTTAAACAAACACTACCCCCTTAAACAAACACTACCCCCTTAAACAAACACTACCCCCTTAAACAAACACTACCCCCTTAAACAAACACTACCCCCTTTAAACAAACACTACCCCCTTTAAACAAACACTACCCCCTTTAAACAAACACTACCCCCTTTAAACAAACACTACCCCTTTAAACAAACACTACCCCCTTTAAACAAACACTACCCCTTTAAACAAAACTACCCCCTAACAAACACTACCCCCTTAAACAACACTACCCCCTTTAAACAAACACTACCCCCTTAAACAACACTACCCCTTAAACAAACACTACCCCCTTAAACAAACACTCCCCCCTTAAACAACTCCCCCCTTAAACAAACACTACCCCCCCCTTAAACACTCCCCCCTTAAACAAAACTACCCCGTAACAAACACTACCCCCTTTAAACAAACACTACCCCCTTTAAACAAACACTACCCCCTTTAAACAAACACTACCCCCTTTAAACAAACACTACCCCCTTTAAACAAACACCCACCCCTTAAACAAACAACTACCCCCCTTAAACAAACACTCCCCCCTTAAACAAACACTCCCCCCTTAAACAAAACACTCCCCCTTTACCCCCCTTAACAAACACTACCCCCTTTAAACAAACACTACCCCCTTTAAACAAACACTACCCCTTTAAACAAAATAAAGCACTACCCCTTTAAACAAAATAAAGCACTACCCCTTTAAACAAAACTACCCCCTTAACAGACACTACCCCCTTAAACAGACACTACCCCCTTAAACAGACACTACCCCCTTAAACAGACACTACCCCCTTAAACAAACACTACCCCCTAAACAAACACTACCCCCTTAAACAAACACTACCCCCTTAAACAAACACTACCCCCTAAACAAACACTACCCCCTTAAACAAACACTACCCCCTTAAACAAACACTACCCCCTAAACAAACACTACCCCCTACAAACACTACCCCCTTAAACAACACTACCCCCTTAAACAAACACTACCCCCTTAAACAAACACTACCCCCTTAAACAAACACTCCCCCCTTAAACAAACACTCCCCCCTTAAACAAACACACCCCCCTTAAACAAACACTCCCCCTTAAACAACCACTACCCCCTTAAACAACCACTACCCCCTTAAACAACCACTACCCCCTTAAACAACCACTACCCCCTTAAACAAACACTACCCCCTTAAGGTGAGATCTCCACTTGAGGGATTTTTTTTTCTTGACCCCTTTCTCCCTCATGTTTAGCCCCATTGTTTTTGATATTATAAAACGTTCGCCCGTTAGTTTGGCGATTTTAAGAACTTTCACCCCATTTTAAGACCTTTCGTGCCATTCAGGTGTCGATTTTATCCTGGCGAGCGATAGCGAGCCTGTAACTTAAGAGGAAACGGCCTTCGGCCGGGACATTTTTCTACCGAAAAATGTACAAATTAATCTTGAAAGGGACTCAAGGGGGTGTAATTTTAAGCTTGCTGGAGGTCTAGGGAACAAACTAAATACCTCCCCTTAAATATAACATCAGCTTCTCATCCCTAGTTCGGCTGGGGCTTGCTTGGTCCGACACCCAATTGACCACTTGCGAGTTTTGGTCTATAAGGAAGTTGGAGCCGTGGCCATCAATATTTAGCAGAATTATCAGCTAAAATACGGTCATAATACATACATAAATACACAAAATACGGTCATAATACATACATAAATACACAAAATACGGTCATAATACATATATAAAGACACAAAATACGGTCATAATACATATATAAAGACACAAAATACGGTCATAATACATATAAAAGACACAAAATACGGTCATAATACATATATAAAGACACAAAATACGGTCATAATACATATAAAAGACACAAAATACGGTCATAATACATATATAAAGACACAAAATACGGTCATAATACATCTATAAAGACACAAAATACGGTCATAATACATCTATAAAGACACAAAATACGGTCATAATACATCTATAAAGACACAAAATACGGTCATAATACATATATAAAGACACAAAATACGGTCATAATACATATAAAAGACACAAAATACGGTCATAATACATATATAAAGACACAAAATACGGTCATAATACATATAAAAGACACAAAATACGGTCATAATACATTTATAAATACACAAAATATGGTCATAATACATTTATAAATACACAAAATACGGTCATAATACATATATAAAGACACAAAATACGGTCATAATACATCTATAAAGACACAAAATACGGTCATAATACATCTATAAAGACACAAAATACGGTCATAATACATCTATAAAGACACAAAATACGGTCATAATACATATATACAGACACAAAATACGGTCATAATACATCTATAAAGACACAAAATACGGTCATAATACATATATACAGACACAAAATACGGTCATAATACATATAAAAGACACAAAATACGGTCATAATACATATATAAAGACACAAAATACGGTCATAATACATATATAAAGACAAAACCAAATGTGTTCATACTTTTAATCCATCAGAAACCCACAGTATTACATTTCCCTTGAATATCGATGTTCACGGCTCCAACTTCCTTATAGCCTGACACTCGCAAGTGGTCAATTGCTTCTCCTTACTTCTATACAAGGCAGTTTAGCGACAGGCGAATCATCTATAATCCACCCCCTCCTCAAAATGATAGATCTTGTCAGCGAATTTGGTGAAGTCTATGGGTAAGAAACATCTGCCGGGGTTGAGGTGGATGAGGATTTTTCTGGACACTTTTCTCCCTCATGTTTAGCCCCATTAGTTTCAGATTTTAAGACGTTCGGCCCATTAGTTTGGTGAATTTAAGATGTTTAGCCCCTTTTCTTTGTCATTCGTGTCATTTAGGTGTCGATTCTTTCCTGGCGAGCGATAGCGAGCCTGTAATTTAAGAGAAAACCGGCCTTCGGCCGGGAAATTTTTCTATCGAAAAATGTACAAATTTATCTTGAAGGAGGGTCTTGGGGGTGTTTTTTATAGCTTGATGGAGGTCTAGGGAGGAAACAAGAAAAATATCGACCTAAAATGAACCATCCCCCCTTAACAACATCAAATCTTCTGCCTGTAATCCACCCACCTCAAAATTATAGATCCTGTCAGCGAATTTGGTGAAGTCTATGGGTAAGAGCCACCTGCCGGGGTTGAGGTGGATGAGGGTGCTGGTGAGGCCCGGGAAGTCCCTCTGGAGGGCCTGGGCCTCCTCCCCCACCACCTCCTCTACTTCGTGGCCGCTCGCTAGGGGCATGGTGCGGGGTCTGTGGGATAGTACAAGTTAGGGTGAACATGGTATTATAGGTATATACAATATATATATATATAGTTATTTTTATTTTCTTATATATTCCAATTACTCCCTCTCGAGCATAGGCTGAGAGCCTGTACATTCTACCGCTGAACACGGTGAAGCCCGTGAGGTCTTGTTCCAGTCTAGGGAGACATGGGAAGCATCCGTTTACGGTTCAAAGCAGCCCCATCTCTGAAGTCACTTCTCCCCCGCGCTTCACTGTCTCACACCTAGACTCGTACACTCACTCTCAGAACGCCACCTATTGAACAATGAACTCACTAGGCATTGTCCCCCTGTAGCATATTTTGAATATGGGAATATTCATACAGTGTTATTTAATCATATACAGTATATGATAAATATAATAGTGAAAGTGTGTGCTGGTGTAGTGTACGAAGTCTCTCTTGATATCTTCGGCCTGCCCCCCTACCACCCCCAATACCTCGTGGCTGCTCACTAGGGACATGGTGCGGGGTCTGTGAGATAGGAACAGGCAAAGAAGCACATGCACTCATTTCCCTTGGGCTTATTCAACTATAGAAATGTACATCTAAGCGTGCCTTGAGAGTCGCCTTCACTCTCACAATAATATTACTTAAGGGCTAGTGGCCGGTTTTGGGGGCTATTAATGAAGATATTCATATAATTGTTAGTTTCCTTACTATACCTCCATCAAACTAAGAAATACACCCCCTAGACCCCCCTTCAAGATAAATGTGTACATTTTGCGGTAGAAAAATTTCCCGGCCGAAGGCCGGTTTCTCTTGAGCGATAGCAAGCCTTTAATTTTAGAAGGAAGCGACCTTCGGCCGGGACAATTTTCTACCGAAAAATGTACAAATTTCGCTTGAAAGGGAGTCTAGGGGGTGTGTTTTAAGCTTGATGGTGGTCTAGCGAGGAAACTCAATAATATATATAACAATCAATACAAAAGACGAGCACTATCCCCCTTAATACTTGAGAGCGTTACCCTCGACTATCCTCTTCCACCCAAGGTCTATATAGATCTTGCTTCCACCCTGGCTACAACAAACGTACTCTTCCTCTCCCTCTCCATACATCAGCTGTTCACGCTCCTCCGCCACCTTGGTCTTCACGATGTAAACAAAGAACAGCTGGGTTTATGTTTTGGTTCTGTTTGCGCACACTGTACTTCCTCTGGTATTTTGGGTTTATGAGCTGTCCCTAAGGGTATCCCACAACTATACCCCATAAGGCTGGTATCACACGAGAGCTTTTATAGTCTACATTCGATTATCAAAATTTTTCTGGCAACATTTCTGGAGTATTTTGCCCTGGTATCGGGAACTAGACTGATTGTAGATGAATTTAGGTTACCAGAATATTGTAAATGCACACCTCATAAGCTGCCAGACCAGTGTTGAGGATAAATATTGAGTGAAAAAGCGCTCGTGTGATACCGGCTGGAATAACACTGGTGAGAACGTCGGACTATAAGGCATTTTGCAGACACCTCTTTCCCGCGTCCTCTCTCTCTCTCTCTCTCGTTAAAGCACAAGCGGTCGGCTATTGATTATTTCAGACTGACATTTTAAGGGGAGGTGGGTCGTTTTTCTAGAGCCCCTTCTCCCTTATGTTTAGCCTTATTGCTTTTGAGATTGTCAGACGTTCGTCCCATTAGTTTGGCGATTGTATGAACTTTCGCCCCA
The DNA here is from genome assembly GCA_032716605.1 of Paralithodes platypus. Taxonomy (NCBI): domain Eukaryota; kingdom Metazoa; phylum Arthropoda; class Malacostraca; order Decapoda; family Lithodidae; genus Paralithodes; species Paralithodes platypus. The sequence goes on from CM064527.1 coordinate 4,593,479, forward strand.
TTTCTGTCAATTTTAAGACCTTTCGTGCCATTTAGGTGTCTATTTTATTACTGGCAAGCGATAGCGAGCCTGTAATTTAATAGGAATCGGCCTTCGGCCGAGATATTTTTCTACCGAAAAAATGTACAAGTTTATCTTGAAAGGGGGTGTGATTTTAAGCTTGATGGAGGTCTAGGGAACAAACTAAAAACCTGTCCTTAAGGGGAGGTTTTTAGTGGGTTTCCTAGACTTCCATCAAGCTTGAAATTACACCCCCTTGACCCCCTTTCAAGATAAATTTGTACATTTTTCGGTAGAAAAATTTCCCGGCCGAAGGCCGGTTCCTCTTAAATTACAGGCTCGCTATCGCTCGCCAGGAAAAAATCGACACCTAAATGGCACGAAAGGTCTTAAAAGTGACAGAAATGGGGTGATACTTCTTAAAATCGCCAAACTAATGGGGCGAACGTCTTAACATTTCAAAAGCAATGGGGCTAAACATGAGGGAGAAAGGGGCAAGGAAAAAATCCCTCAAGTGGAGATCTCCCCTTAATGTGAAAGACTATATTTGTTTATAGTCAATCATTGTTCCGAATAGTTTACCTTGGTGGCCCTGGTCTCTGGGTCTTCTCCTGGGTGACCTGGATGGGTGTGAATTTGTGTTTTTGATCTGTGTTTATTCGTTGTTTTATGTTGTTTTTGTGTTTTCCCTGTTCTTGCTCTGTCTTGAGTTGGCCACCCCCAAAATGGGGATTGGGCCTGAGCATATAGATAGATAGATAGATAGATAGATAGATGTTGTTTATTGTACTAGGCCAGATTGAGGAGATTTTTGACACCAATCGAACAGGACAATACCCAGGGGAGGCCTCGTAGGCATATGATAAGGAGTTGCTGTAGCCCCTGTTTCATGTGACTGGCTTCCCTCACTGTTTCTGTTTGTGTCTCACCTACACATAGCGTAATCCAGCTAGGTCTCACAAACACCACCTCCTCCTTCTACTGATGTTACCACCCTAAATACGCACACCAATCTCAGGGTGTTAAGGGGGGTGACCTGCTTTTTGTTATTTCTGTCCTTTTCTCTCTTTCTCTGGCTTGTATCCATTCGGCCCCATTCAGCCAACTATTTTAAGACGTTTATCCCCATCTAGGTGTCGATTTCTTCCTGGCGAGCGATAGCGAGCCAGCATTATATGAAGAAATCCCGCCGGAGACATTTTTCTATCGAAAAATTTACAAATTTAGCTTGCTGTCAAACAAAAATAAACAATATGCTGGCTCGCTACCGATCACCAGTAAAAAATGTACACCTGGATGGGGATAAACATCTTAAAACAGTAGGCTGAATGGGGCCAAATGGATACAAGCCAGAGAAAGATAGAAAAGGACAGAACAAAAACAGGTCACCCCCCTTAAACGAGATCCGAGTCCATTATATCTAGTCTTAACCCTTTGAAGCTCTGACGCGTTTTATCAGTTTATTTTGGCTATCATTAGACGATTTTATGCAGTTTAGGAAGGATCTGTGGGTATTAAAAGGGTAAATACTATCTCAATCAACCCTTTGACTTCCATATACCGTTACTAATCTGAATAAACTCGCCTAATAGTAGCCAGAAACAGAACAGAAACGCGTATTGGAGCTTGAAAGGGTTAATAATTGTATATATGATGCTGGAATTGTGGTTTATAGTTCAAATGTTGTCTTTGGAAGTTATACAAGAGCCGAACCAATGCTATTTCATGTTAATTGGCTTATATTCTTTCTGATTTTTGATAATTTAATTTGACTTTATATTGTCCTTGTCCCAATTTTGGTTTGTTTAGTTTGCAAGTTTTACATTTTAATCCATTCAAATCTTCAAACACAATTGCTGCGGTTTGACTCCCTGGCCACACTTCTTTGCAATACTGTACACCAAAAACTAACTTATTAACCCTTTCAAGCTCCAATACGCGTTTCAGTTCTTTTTCTGGCTACTATTAGACGATTGTATTCAGATTAGTAACGGTATATGGAAGTCAAAGGGTTGATTGAGATAGTATTTACCCTTTTAACACTCACACATCCTTCCTAAGCTGCATAAAATCGTCTAATGATAGCCAAAATATAACTGCTAAAACGCGTCAGAGCTTCAAAGGGTTAAGGGGAGGTTTTTAGTGAGTTTCCTAGACTTCCATCAAATTTAGAAAAAACACCCCCTTGACCCCCTTTCAAGATAAATTTGTAAAATTTTTGGTAGACAAATGGCCCGGCTGAAGCCCGGTTCCTCTTAAATTACAGGCTCGCTATCGCTCGCCAGGAAAAAATTGACACCTAAATGGGACGACAGGTCTTAAAAGTAACATAAATGGGGTGAAAGTTCTTAAAATCGCCAAACTAATGGGGCGAACGTCTTAAAATCTCAAAAGCAATGGCGCTAAACATGAGGGAGAAAGGGGTAAAGAAAAAAATCCCTCAAGTGGAAACCTCCCCTTAAGACGACCACCAACCGCCCTTTTAATTTGGCTCTGTCTTTTTAACTTTGGGGGACACTTGTTGCAGCCAGTTTTGCCTTTTGTCTCCCTCATCCACATAGCAAAAACAAAATACGACAGTTAAGGGGAGAGTGGCTGTTTTTTTTTTTTTTTTTTTTTTTCAATATTTCATGTATTCATATATTTTTGCGTTTCCTCGCTAGACCTCCATCAAGCTTAGAAAAAACACCCCCTAGACCCCCCTTCAAGATAAATTTGTACATTTTTCGGTAGAAAAAAATCCCGGCCAAAGGCCGGTTCCTCTTATAATTTCAGGCTCGCTCTCGCTCGCCAGGAACAAAAATACACCTAACTGGCACGAAAGGTCTTAACATTGACAACGAAATGGGGCGAAAGGTGTTAAAATCGTCAAAATAATGAGCCGAACGTCATATAATCTGAAAACTAATGGGGCTAAACACGAGGGAGAAGTGGGACCCGAAAAACGCCCCATCTCCCCTTAACCCTTCCACGCACATATGACGCAGAGGTTGCCAGATTAGCAATAAGAAATAGCGTTCTCTCCTATAATTACCTCTCCAAAATTAGTTTTCTGCCCACAGCTAACTCAAAGACAACTGCAGAGGTTGAAGTAACTAAACTAAAGGTTTCTAAACACCCCTGATGGTAACAAAGGCTTTAAAGTATCCCCAATAGGCTCAACACAGCTAACTCAAAGACAACTGCAGAGGTTGAAGTAACTAAACTAAAAGTTTCTAAACACCCCTGATGGTAACAAAGGCTTTAAAGTATCCCCAATAGGCTCAACACAGCTAACTCAAAGACAACTGCAGAGGTTGAAGTAACTAAACTAAAGGTTTCTAAACACCCCTGATGGTAACAAAGGCTTTAAAGTATCCCCAATAGGCTCAAGATCGCATCATATGTCGGAGAGGGTTAATATAGACCACTCAAGCTGATTAAGTACAATTCTCTCGGCTGACTATCCACCTAGGGTACACTATAGTCCACCAACCAGATCGTACACGGTGACCCATTTAGTACGCAACATTAAGGGGAGATTTCCACTAGAGGGATTTTTTTCTTGACTCCTTTCTCCCTCATGTTTAGCCCCATTGCTTTTCTAATTTTAAGACGTTCGCCCCATTATTTTGACGATTTTAAGAACTTTCGACCCATTTCTGTCAATTTCAAGACCTTTCGTGCCATTTAGGTGTCGATTTTATCCTGGCGAGCGATAGCGAGCCTGTTATTTAAGAGGAACCGGCTTTCAGCCGGGACATTTTTCGGTCAATATTTACGAGTCACACCACAGCTGGGATCTCATTTTTAACGGTAGTTTTGGGTTCCTATCATTCTATGCTTCATTGCTATATACTTTTTATCCACCGGAAAATAGGCCTATTTTTTTTTTCTTGGGTTTTTTTTTTTTCTTTTTTAGCATTAACCTAACCAAAAAACCTAACCTAACCTAACCTAACCTAATAGCCCCCAAATACATTTAGGTTAGGTTAGGTTAGGTTAATGCTAAAAAAACAAAAAAAAATAGGCCTAGGCCTAAAAAAATAAAAAAAAACAAGAAAAAAAAATAGGCTATTTTCCGGTGGATAAAAAGTATATAGCAATGAAGCATAGAATGATAGGAACCCAAAACTACCCTTAGAAATGAGATTCCAGCTGTGGTGTGACTCGTAAATATTGACCCATTTTTCTACCGAAAAATGTACAAATTTATCTTGAAAGGGGGTCTAGGGGGTGTAGTTTTAAGCTTGATGGAAGTCTAGGGAACAAACTGAAAACCTCCCCTTAAGGTTGAGATGGGTGTGGGTGTTGTGAGGTTGTTTTGTTATTTGTGAGGTTGAGATGTGTGGGTGGTTTGTTGTGTTGTTGTTGAGGTTCTGCTGTTGTTTACTGTTGTTCTTGAGGTTGAGACAATGTACAGATGTAATGTGAGATTGTTGATTGATGTGGTTGTGGTTGTTATTGTTGTGAGCTGACTAACTAACGGACTGACCTTGCGTGCGTCTGTGTGTGCAGGTTGGCTGACGGCACGATACTGCGATACTGCCGCACAGTAACTTCGGGCTAAAGTTACTACTAAAGAAGCAGAAGGGTAATTCAGTGTTACCAACCCCACCAATACCAAACACGCCCAATACCCAGAACAATAGCCCCAAAATATAGTCCAATTCTTTTACAACGATCTGCCTCATTTGTTTGGCGATCATACGACGTTTAGCCCCATTCAGCTGTTGATTTTGTATTGGCGAGCGAAAGCTAATATATACACATATATTTTGAAGAGGGATCTCAGGGACATCAATGTTGGCTTTTTAGCATGAACAGTAAAGTGTCTAAAAATAACCTACACTGAAATTAATGAAAAGGAATAATAAAGGAAAATAAGGTAGTTGGGAATATTGATATACCTTTCTACCCTTGTAATAATTGAGTAGGCTATATTGCAGACAATATGCTTTGTTTCTATGTGAATGAGGGAGACAAAAGGCTGAACTGCCTGTAGCGAGTGCCTCCCTCAGAGTTGAAAGAGTGACAGGGCCAAAATCAAAGGACATTCGAGCCAAAATGCCTGAACACGCGGAGAATTATATTTGATTATGGTCACTTTATGTACCTTTATCATACCAATATATTTTAGAGTATAAAGTCCGCAAACCTTCGAAATTTTCCGTAATTAAATTATGTTTATTCTCAATTGATGGCAAATTAAAAAGTTTCCATCAAGAATTCTCAGTTATTTTGAAGATTTTATAGTGGAATTTTGGTGCTAATTATATAAACTTGGTCTTAAAACGATGCTGAGATATAGTAGTTTCATATTTTTCCGTGAAGTATCGAGGAATCAGCTGCTCAAAGATCCAATTTACTGTCAAATTAAATTAAACCGAGTCTAGTTATCAAAAGTAGCCCAATTGTGCGAGAAAACATCGACCTTGGCAACTCTGCGTGATACTAAAGCAGGGACTCTACCTTGGCAACAGTGCATGATACCAAAGTAGCTGAGTCGCCAGTATGCCGTAATCTACTTCTTAGGGGGAGGCAGTTGTTTTTTCGAGTCCTCCTCCCTCGTGTTTAGCCCCATTATATTTTAAGATTTTAAGACGTTCGCCCCATTAGTTTGTCGATTTTAAGACCTTTCGCCAATTTGTTTTGTCAATATTAAGACCTTTCGTGCCCATTAAGTGTCGATTTTTTTCCTAGCGAGCGATAGCGAGCCTGTAAATGTGGAGGAACCGGCCTTTGGCCGTGAAACTGTTCTACCGAAAAATGTAGGCAACAATTTAATTTCGAAGGGGGATCTAATGGATGTTTTTTTAAAGTTTGATAGAGGTCTAGGGAGGAAACTAAAAAATAAATAAATAGACCCAAAAAATAACCACTGTTCCCTTAATATCGCTACATTATTCCTACAAACTGCCTAAATATGGTCTAATAGTAGCCAGAATAAAGTTAAAAAGACGTCGTCGGTACAGAAGGGGTTAAGGGGGGATGGGCGTATTTATTGGCTCATTTATGTATATTTTTGTTATTATTTGTTTTTATTTATTTTTGTTATTATTATTTGTTTTTATTTATTTTTTTTATTATTATTTTTTTTATTTATTTTTTTATTATTATTATTATTATTATTATTTTTTTTTTTTTTTTTTTTTTTTTTTTTTTTTTTTTTTTTAAAGTTTCCTCCCTAGACCTCCAGCAAGCTTAAAAAAAAACACCCGCCCAAGACCCTCCTGCAAGATAAATGTGTAAACAAAATTAACAGATTACTGCCATAAAGACATTATTGAAGGCAGTCCATTCAAACAAGGACATTTCTGCCCACACGGGAATAAAAGGTAGCATTCAAGGAGACTACATGGATCAAAAAACGCCATCCGAGAAGAAGCAGCAGTGACATAAATCATCCAACGCCAAGAAAAAAACAGAGGCAACCGAGGACCACCAGCGATAAGGACCGAAGACAGCGAGGACCGAGGACAGCCATGAACATAAATGTAGATCCGACAAGAACCAAAAATATTATTAAAGAGCGTTCCGTGAGTTCTAAAATAACAAATTTAAAGGTTTTCTATGCAAACGCTCGTAGCATACGCAATAAATTTTCAGATTTAGAGGAGCTAGTGTTTACAGAAAATTATGATGTGATTGGCATAACAGAATCTTGGCTCAATACAGAAGATAGAGACTTTTTAGCAGAGTATTCACTTCCCGGTTATGTAATGTTTGAGAAAAGCCGAATAAATCGAAATGGAGGTGGCGTTTTACTTTATATCAAAGAAAGTCTTAACCCTACCCTCTTGTCAAAACCTCAAATTGTGAACGTCGACGCATCTTTTGTGCTAATAAAGAATAATAAAGGTACCAAAATAATACTTGCATTAATATACAGACCTCCAGCTCAATCAGTGCAAACTGACCGAGAAATTTACGAACAAATTGCAGATGTAAGTAACTCACAAGATACCGTAATTTTTGGTGACTTTAATTTACCTGTGACCAAGTGGGGCGATACTCTTACTTCACACTCCGGACATGACTTGTATACGAACTTGCAAGAGAGTTCGCTTTATCAATTTGTTGGAACGCCGACCCGTGGTAATAACGTTCTTGACATTGTACTTGCAACAAAAGAAGAATTAATAGAGAATTTGAATGTTGGTGATGAATTCAGTAACAGCGACCATCGTACGATAACTTTCACTTTAAAGTTTACTAGTAACGAACCAAATAGTAGCATCGAAAAAGTCCCTAATTTCAAGAAAGCAAACTTCCATAAACTTAGAGCTATGTTTAAAGAAACTGACTGGAGCTTTTTAATTCACAATAACGACATAAATACATCTTGGAAGTTATTCGAAGCCACTTACCTAAAAGCAGTGCAAGACTGCATACCATCGAAAAACTCGGCGTCCAGGCCATAATAATAAGCCCAAATGGTGGAATAAAGATATTTCAAACTGCCTGCTTGCTAAAAAATTTGCTAATGATAGATTAAAATCCTCACAAAATGACGAAGAACGGCTGAAATTTGTAGAGCTACGACGCAAAGCCAAAAAGTTAATTAAGCAAAGTAAAAAGACCTTAGAGTTACATATTGCGAATCAAAGTAAAACAAACCCGAAAGAATTCTATAGTTATATCAGAAAGAAAAAAGTTGTTACTTCAACTGTTGGACCGTTAGTCGATGAAAATGGAGAATACACCAAAGACGAAGAACAAATGAGTAATGCCCTCAATACCTTCTTTGCATCAGTTTTTACAACAGAAGACCTCAGTGATATCCCTACACCATCGCCGATTCAGATTGATAATTCAGATGTTCTAAGCAATATCACCGTTACAGAGAGAGAAGTATTGAATTGTTTAGATAAACTCAAGGTAAATAAAACGCCTGGACCTGATACAATCTCGCCTAGAGTTCTAAAGGAAGCTAAGGATGAGCTCTCTAAACCACTGACATTACTATTCAATAAATCCTTGCAGTCTGGAACTATGCCCGATCAGTGGAAGCTAGCCAACGTAACACCGATATTCAAAAAAGGCAGCAAATCCCTACCCAGTAACTATCGTCCAATTAGCTTAACCTCAGTTGTATGTAAAATGCTAGAAACGGTCATACGAGACAGACTCGTAAATCACTTAGAGGAAAATAACATACTTAAAGATACTCAACACGGCTTTCGTAAAAAACGTTCCTGTTTAACAAACCTCTTAGACTTCTTCCACGATATCCTCAACCTCTACGATGAGAGTAAAGCTGTAGATATTATATACCTTGATTTTCAAAAGGCCTTTGACAAAGTTCCCCACAAACGTTTACTGCTAAAACTAAAAGCGCATGGAATACAAGACGGTGTGTTGAAATGGATAGAAAATTGGCTCAGCGACAGAAAGCAAAGAGTAGTCATAAACGGTAAGGCATCAAAATGGACCAATGTAAGTAGCGGGGTACCCCAGGGATCGGTACTAGGACCAATTCTCTTTCTAATTTACATCAACGACATAGATGAGGGTCTCACCTGTACAATCTCAAAATTTGCTGACGATACAAAAATTGCAAATAGCGTACTCTCAAAAGAACAAGTTGACGATATGCAACACAATCTAGATAAATTGTCATGTTGGGCCCAAATTTGGCAAATGAGTTTCAATGCGGATAAATGTAAAGTACTACATATCGGATACCTAAATGAGAAAGCAAACTATTCGATGAATGGCACTCAGCTTAAGAATGTAAACAGAGAAACCGATCTGGGAGTAACAATATCGAGTAACCTAAAACCGAGTCAACAATGTTCAGAAGTTGTTAAGAAGGCAAACAAAATAATTGGATTTATAGGCAGGTCATTTGAGCATAAATCCAAAGAAGTTATCCTAACCTTTTACAATTCCTTAGTCCGCCCTCTTCTGGAATACTGCGTTCAATCCTGGTGCCCTTATTACCAAAAAGATATAAACAAGCTAGAACGAGTTCAACGTAGAGTTACCAAAATGATACCTAGCCTAAAGAACAAACCATACGAAGAGCGTCTTAGAGAATTAAATCTATTTCCTTTAACCCAGCGCAGATTAAGAGGTGACTTAATTCAAGTGTTCAAAATCATCAAAGGCATCGACAATATGAACTGTAGTAAGTACTTCACTATCGACCAATCTAATTACACGCGGGGAAACGGTTGCAAAATTATTGGTAAATCTTTTAACTCACACGAATCTAAGAATTTCTTCTTCAATCGAGTTGTCAACTTGTGGAATGGGCTTCCCCGAAACGTTATAGACTGCATCACCGTTGATTCATTTAAACTCCGCCTAGACAAATATCTCGCATCAAACCCACGACTGACTGCGTTTGTAAATGAATAACTTTATTTTATCCCCCCCTCAGTTACTAACCCATCTGTCCCCTACTAACTTCCTAATCCTGCCACGGACATTAGTTCCAGGGCAGTAATTCCCTTTCCAATGTTCCCTTACCCACTCTAAACCACTGTTTGGACACTTGATCCTCAGTGTTTTGGAGGACAAGCAACCTAGAAGGGTCACTAGATCTGTTGTTGCTTGATTTCCTTTGTACTCCTTTGTACATCGGACTCTTCTTCTTCTTCTTCTTCTTCTTCTTCTTCTTCTTCTTCTTCTTACCTCTGACCGGGTATAAGCTATCCTAGTGTTTACTAGCCTAGCCTATACCCCTTTGAAAGGACATTAGCCTAACCTAACAACCTTACCTAACCTATCCTAGTATTATGGGTGGGGGCTTCCGCCCCCACAACCCCGCTATTTGACATCTTTGACAGACTTTTGGTGTATTTTTCTGTGAAAAGGGTATTTTTTCAATTTGTCAATAACGAAAATCCTCCATGCGGACTATATGGAGAAAAATATGGCGAATCTGTTGGTGCTTATTTTCCCTAATAAATTGTTTCTAAGAAGGCGGATGTAGTGTCCTTGAATATTATCGAATAAAATTGCGAACGAGCCGTTCGCAATTTTATTCGATAATATTAGCAGTGGACTAAGAAAATTAGGGACGCGGAAGACGACGCCATTGTCGGCCATTAAGCACGGAGCGGCAGGACCAGGAAAATAATTGCTGGAACTTTGCAAGTCATCAAGAGACAAGTTGAGGCAAGTTGAGGCCAATCTCGGACTCATTGCACGCCAAATTAAAGAAAATAACCCATATTTGCTAGGAAATATGTTGGCACCATTCGCCAATATTTGTTCGAAAAATTGAAATGTAGATCCCTCAGACCGCTTCGTAAACCTAAACCAACCACTGATAACTCATAACCAGGCAAAGGCACGCCGGATTTTTGCTGGCAAGGACTTGGGGTGTCTTTATGGCAGTAATCTGTTCATTTGTCAATTGTTTAATGCCAGACATTACAGAGATATGGGTACTAACACAAGGTACAGGCAACGAAAATTGGGGCACTGACTCGGGCACGAAACACACTGTATCCTTACTCCCTGGGGCTAAGACGGTGACTGAGCTCTTTGTGGTACAACATCTGCCAAGCTGCCAAACACGCAAAATTTCAAATCCTCGCGCGAGATTTTGGGCAAAAGTCGTCTATAAACACTTTCGGTGAAAAATCTGCGCGTCAGAGGGCCCGTGCGCAGACTTTTCGCCGCCACTGTATATCAGTATATATATATACTAGCAGGGGTACCCGGCATTGCCCGGGTAATCACCATCACTACTACTACCATAATCACCATCATCAATCATTACTACCACAATCATCACAATACTACTACTGTACTACCATAACCTCCCTGTGCCTCATGAAACGGCGACCTCGATTTCGGCCGCTAAATGACCTCCGATTTTGGATCTGACCTCATCCGTACTCCCATTTTGGGGGGCTGCGAACAACTTTCGTTCCATACACCTTTTCGATCAGAGGCCTCCTTCTGCCCCAAACGGGTCGAAATCGTCGATTTTTTCGCTCCCGTTTACTACATAAGTTCTGCCGAAAATTTTATTAAACAAAAGTGTCTCTGATTTCCACTAAACTCGCCTAAAACCATCTCCAAAGCCTGGGCTTTCCAACGGTGCCCCACACTCCCACCTGGCACCAAAACTGTGGGAGGAGTTTAGTAACAAAGGTCGGGTAACTGACAAACAGACAAACATTGACCTTTATTTATTAAGATATATATATATATATATATACTGTATATATACTGTATATACACACACACATATTAGAGAGCGAGAGAGAGATTGGGAGGAAGCAGGGGGGTGAGAGTGGTTCCACAGATAAGAAACATTTCCCAGATAAGAGATTAGTTCTGAGGAGTGAAGCAGAAAGGAATGGACTCGTTAGATAAGGTCTGATATGGCCAAGAGATATGCAGACATATTAAGGGGGGATGGGCCGGATTTCTGGACCACTTTCTCCCTCATGTTTAGCCCCATTAGTTTCCAGATGTTAAGATGTTTGCCCCATTAGTTAGTTGATTTTAAGACTTTTCGCCCCATTTCTTCGTCAATATTTAGACCTTTCCTGATATTTAGGTGTCTATTTTTTCCCTGGCGAACGATAGTGAGCCTGTAATGTTGGAAGAATCGGCCTTCGGCTGGGACATTTTTCTACCGAAAAATGTACAAATTAATCTAGAAGGGGGATCTAATGGATTTTTTTTTTTTTTATTTGACAGAGGTCTAGGGAGGAAACTAGAAAAATAATTAATACATGGAAAAATCGCCCAAATATTTAGATTATATAAATTTCGGTTGTGTGTGTGTATGTGTGGGGGTTTTTTTTTCCAACTAGGCTACTCCCTCTCGGGCATAGGCTGAGAACCTGTACAGTACATTCTACCGCTCAACAAGGTGAAACCTGTGAGGTCTCGTTCCAGTCTAGGGAGTGAGACATGTGAAGAACCCACTCACGGCTCGAAGCAGCCCCATCTCTGAAACTGCTTCGCCTCCGTGATTCACCGTCTCACCTCCTAGACTCTGACCCTCACTCTCAGAACGCCACCTATTGAGCAATGAACTCACTAGGCATTGCACCCCTATAGCATATTTTGAATATGGAATATTCATACAGTGCTATTTAATCAGGGAACAATGAGAGTATTTTTTTTGACGTTTCGGGGGGCTTTGTGGTAATGCACTGATACTACTATGGGTTTCAGAGGTCGTGTGGCATCGAATATCGGGATTAACTTATTAACCCTCTCCGACATATGACGCAATTTTGAGCCTATTGGGGATACTTTAAAGCCTTTGTTACCATCAGGGGTATAAGAACATAAGAACATAAGAAAATGGGAGTCTGCAGAAAGCCGATTGGCCTAAGCAAGGCAGATCCCTGTCCCACACAACCCCAATTCAATTACAAAGCCCAATTATAGGCTTCACACTCTAATACCCTGAGGATCATCTTACCAAAACGGTTAGAGATTAACGCAGGATTATGGGGGTCTGCAGAGCGCTGATTGGCCCAACCCGGCTGATCCCCCTTCACACCCAACCCTTCTCGTCCATATGCTTATCCAATTTTATCTTAAAGCTCCCTACAGTTTTAGATCCCACTATAGCACTTGGTAGTCCATTCCACCCATCTACAACTCTGTTACCAAACCAATATTTGCCTATATCTTTTCTGAAACGAAATTTATCTAATTTGAAACCATTAGTACGAGTTCTTTCGCTATCACTGAGCTTTAGTACATTTGTCATGTCCCCTTTGTTAATCCCACTAACCCACTTGAACACCTCTATCATATCCCCTCTAACTCTGCGTCTCTCTAACGAATGTAAACCTAATTTCTTCAACCTTTCTTCATACGAAAGATTTCTAATATTATGGATCATTTTTGTCATTCTACGCTGTACTCTCTCCAATGAATCTATGTCCATTCTGTAATAAGGACACCAAAATTGGACAGCATAATCCATATGGGGTCTCACTAATGACAAGTAAAGTTTTAAGATAACATCAGCAGTTCTGTTACTCACACTCCTAGAGATGAACCCGAGAATCCTGTTTGCCTTATTACGAACGCTTATACACTGTTTTCTAGGCTTCAAATCTTTGCTAACAAACACACCTAGATCTTTCTCGCAATCTGAATTTTCTAATTCTAAATTAGCTAGTTTATATTTAACATTTGTTTGCATCTTCCCTATCTTTAATACCTTGCATTTGTCAATGTTAAACTTCATCTGCCAATTTACTGACCATTCATGTAAGGTATCTAGATCCCTTTGGAGGCACTCTATATCGCTATCTGAATCAATTGATCTCCCTATTTTAGTATCGTCTGCGAATTTACTTATCCTACTAGTTATACCTAAATCTAGGTCATTTATGTATATAAGAAACAACAGTGGACCTAATACCGATCCCTGGGGGACACCACTTTTGACTGCTCCCCACTCTGACTTGGTACTATTTATGCTGACTCTCTGTTTCCTACCAATTAGCCATGACCTAATCCATCCCAACAGCGCCCCACCTATTCCATGTGCCTCAACCTTTCTCATCAATCTCTCATGAGGGACTCTGTCGAAAGCTTTACTGAAATCTAAATATATAATATCGTATGCCTTGTCATTATCTACTGCTTCATATACCTCTGAGAAAAAACTAAGCAAATTAGTAAGGCAAGAACGTCCCTGTGTGAATCCATGCTGAGAAGAATTGATTAAGTTAAATGTTTCTAAGTGGTTTCTCATTTTCCTAGCAATAATTGACTCTAGTAGCTTTCCTATGATTGAAGTGAGACTAATGGGACGGTAATTGGATGCTATTGATTTATCACCTTTTTTGAAAATCGGAACTACATTTGCAAGCTTCCAAGCTTCTGGAACTATACCTGTTTCTAATGAATTGTTAAAAAGAAATGTTAATGGGTAACTTAACTCATCTCTGCATTCTTTTAATACTCTGGCATATACCTCATCGGGACCAGGCGATTTCTGAGGTTTCAGTCTGTCAATTTCCATAAGCACATCATTTCTACTTATAGTAACCGTACTTAACCTATTTTCTATACTATCTCTATATACCTTACGGACTTCTGGAATCTGTGCCAAATTTTCATTAGTGAAAACGGATAGAAACTGACTATTTAATGTACTGCACATTTCTAAATCATTTTCTGTCATTTCTCCTATCGAAGTTTTAAGGGGGCCTATTTTATCTCTAACTTTAGATTTATATAGCTGGTAAAAAGCCTTAGGGTTATTTTTTGAGTCATTGGCTATCCTGATTTCATAATTTCTTTTGTCTGTCCTTATACATTTTTTAACCTCTCTTGATAGATTCTGATAGTAAGCAAGTAGGTGAATTTCGCCTTTCTTTATTTTTCGATATATTCCTCTCTTTTTTCCTAGAAGGTCTAATAGTCTATTATTCATCCATTTGGGTTGATTCTGTGTTGATCTAAATTTTCTTTTGGGGATATATTTATTTTGCGCATTGTGGAGTGAAGAAATAAAATTATTATATGTAGCTGTCAAATTATCCTGAGTTAAGACAGGTATCTGAGAGAGAGTATGTTCATTAGCGCACCTGGGTCCACTTAATAGTTTAACCATAGGATCGACTCTTAAGGCTCGTCTTAATCCACCATAATTGGCTTTTCTGAAATCTGGGATAAGTGTCGTATTCTCTTTAGCCTTTCCTGTCCATTGTATGTTAAAATAAATTGATTTATGATCACTATTTCCTAGTTGGTCTCCTATCTCTACATTATTTATCATTTGTTCATTATTACTGAGAACTAAATCGAGGATATTATTACCTCTAGTAGGCGAGTCTATGAATTGAAATAAAAAACTATCCTGTACCGCCTCAATAAACTCTTCTGAATCTGAGTCGCCGATTTGATGCTGCCAATCAATATTCGGAAAATTAAAATCCCCCATAATACACACATTGCTAAACCTTGATGCTATTTTCACTTCTTGCCATAAATTCAAGTTATCTGTCAATATCAATTATAAATATACAGACAGTATGTATTTTTGTATATTTATACTTGATATTGACAGATAACTTGAATTTAAAGGCGATAATAGGGTTGGGTTGTGGCTGATAACTACCGTGTTTGATGGAGGAGCAATAATGGTTTGGTGGTTCTCACAGGTAAGCCACGGTAGCCTTGTCAGTTTCTTAGGCATTAATGTGTGACTTTAACCTCATGACACAGGGACAAGTGGCTTATTTCTACACTTTTGGTAATGCACTATATTGACGAAAATTAGGGGACGGTGTGAAAAAAGCTGTGTCAAAATATCATACTGATCCAACTGTTTGTTAATAAGTTAATCCCGAAAAACGATGCCACACGGCCTCTGAAACCCATAGTAGGTATACAATGCTAGGTATACTATATATATATATATATATAAACAGTATATATATATACATACATATATATAAACAGTATATATATACATACATATATATATATATATATATATATATATATATATATATATATATATATATAATATATATATATATATATATATATAAACAGTATATATATATATATATATATATATATAGATATATATATATATATATATATATATATACATATATAATATATATAAACAGTATATATATATACATATATATATATATATATTACGTATCTTGATCCTCAAATGGTTAACTTGATGAATCTAGATAGCACAGAGATATATATTAAGGTATCAGTCAGCTGAAGGCAAAACAAAAGTAAAATCTAATAAAATAATTTCCTGTTGTTGCTTCCTTTCCTTTTGGATCTTAGGACTTAGTATCCTTTATTGACTGATACTCTTTAATTATGAAAAATACTGAAACTAATTAAAGTCATGTAGTATTTATAAAGAATTATTATTTAACCGAAGCTTAGTAGGCTATGGTTATGAACCGAATAAGTTATAGCTAAAGAAGGACTATAAATTTTATAAAAAGTCTTGAAAGATCAATATTAAAGGAAGAATATTTCTGTCTCTTACCCTTTTTTAAATGAATAGATAGTTTTCTTATATGTCCTTTTATTTATATTTAATGTAATTATTCTTGGTTCTTGTCTTACGTTAATAGGATTATATTATTATTATCATCAGGAGTAATATCAAAGTCACATAAAAAGTTAGATATTATTTAATAATTAGTTAAATGTATTTCTTAACCACGTAACATTGAGGTTTGATTATGAGTAAATAAAGTTACAGGATCGCTTCATAGATTCGATTCAGGTCTCACTCAAATAATATGAAAAGCAAAAATAATATTTTGAAGCTAAAAGAATTTTCTTCAGCTTAGGAAATCACTAGAAGTAATATTAACACAGCCATGTTAGTCTAAGGCGATATTACTAATACGAGACAATAGCATCACCGTACTAAGCACCGTTAAGCAATGTAAGCTTAATTCAAAGAAAATGAAAGAACTCGTAAGTATTAATATAAAACAATAGTATTACTTTCATCATAACCCAATTACTTAAAGAGTTGCTTTAGTCCACAAGTTAGTCAACTAAAATAGTTAAGTACATAATAATAGCGTTAACGTTAATTCCCAATCAAATAGTTAAGTACATAAATAGTAGCATTAACGTTAATTCGCAATCAAATAGTTAAACACATAATAGTAGCGTTAACGTTAATTCCCAATCAAATAGTTAAGCACATAATAGTAGCATTAACGTTAATTCCCAATCAAATAGTTAAGCACATAATAGTAGCGTTAACGTTAATTCCCAATCAAATAGTTAAGCACATAATAGTAGCGTTAACGTTAATTCCCAATCAAATAGTTAAGCACATAATAGTAGCGTTAACGTTAATTCCCAATCACATATCTCACTAACCAACATAACGTAAGTGTTTACACCGAACACACTTAACACACATTTATATAATCTGACCGACAGTCACAATCCCATTATAATACTTCACCTCGTCTTCCTCCAGCTGCAAGTTCACCTTCCCCAACTCCAAATGAGACTGATTTGAATGCCCACAACTCGGGTCTTATATACCAAACAATGATGGTGTAGGAACGAATCAGGAGGCGGAGGGTGGTGCCTGCTCCAATCATAGCTCCTAGAGTTGCATAACAGGTGCCTGGTCCACTCACAGCTCCTGGCGTCGAACATACGTCATAACGTCGGGTCATCGAGGTAGTTTGCAGGGTCCCCTATGACGCACGCAGGTGTGAAGGCTTGTTTGCAGGTATGCGGGGCGAGCTGGTTTCCCCACTCGCTAGTTCGCTCGCTAGTCTGCTTCACCGTTTGGGTAGTGCGACTCCTTCAACTCTAATTCTAACTCTTAAATTAACATACAGGGCTCCGTATGTCAGAATATATATATATATATATATATATATATATATATATATATATATATATATATATATATATATACAGTATATATATATATATATATACAGTATATATATACAAATAGACAAATACTGGCGTATAAAGACACACTCACAGTTATATAACATTATATATAATTTGTGTTAGATAGAACAATGGATAGACAGATATCTAAATCAAGGCATAAAGTAACCAAATAAATTAAGATATAGATAAAACATTAAATAGATCAATAAAGATATACAAATAGATCAATAAAGATATACAAATAGATCAATAAAGATATACAAATAGATCAATAAAGATATACAAATAGATCAATAAAGATATACAAATAGATCAATAAAGATATACAAATAGATCAATAAAGATATACAAATAGATCAATAAAGATATACAAATAGATCAATAAAGAATTAATAGATAGATGAATGATGAAATACTGATAGATAAAAATAGATTGAGATTTCCTTTACATATAATACTTAAAATCCATCCCTAATTCATCGATATTTTCTGCAATCCATTGGTTCATTTTGGGATCCAGTGTGGGATTCCGCTCACTCTGCCAACTCCCAACTTCACCTACCGGAAGAAAGCATGGTTGTTGCAATTATTGTGTGTTTTATTGTTATTATTATTTTTTATTTTTATTTTTTTTTATTTTATTTTTTACTGTTATAAAAAATACTTCCTTCGTTTGAAGAAACCTTAATTCCTGGCCATCTGTTCTTGGAAGCTGCAATATTGTCTCATCGAGTGCTAACAAAAATTCTTACTGATGCTTCTAAAGAAATCTGTGTCCTTGTTTATGCATCCTAGAAACTGCATTGCCACCTCCCAAAGCAAACGAAAACCCTTACCTCCCCTATATCTATTGAAGAAGTGTGTGCCATGTTAAGGGGAGGTTTTTAGTGTGTTTCCTAGACTTCCATCAAGCTTGAAATTACACCCCCATGACCACCTTTCAAGATAAATTTGTACATTTTTCGGTAGAAAATTTTCCAGGCCAAAGGCCGGTTCCTCTTAAATTACAGGCTCGCTATCGCTCGCCAGGAAAAAATTGACACCTAAATGGGACGAAAGGTCTTAAAAGTGACATAAATGGGGTGAAAGATCTTAAAATCGCCAAACTAATGGGGCGAACGTCTTACAATCTCAAAAGCAATGGGGCTAATCATGAGGGAGAAAGGAGTCAAGAAAAAACTCCCTCAAGTGGAAATCTCCCCTTAACCCTCGCAGTACCGGTGACGTCCTTTTCATTATATTGTGGCAACTATCAGACGATTATATTCAGCTTAGGAAGGACGTATACCCATTAAGGGGAGGTTTTTAGTTGATTCCCGAGACTTCCATCAAGCTTAAAATTACTCCCCCTTGACCACCCTTCAAGATAAATTTGTACATTTTTCGGTAGAAAAATGTCCCGGCCGAAGGCCGGTTCCCCTTAAATTACAGGCTCGCTATCGCTCGCCAGGAAAAAATCGACACCTAAATGGCACGAATGGTCTTAAAATTGACAGAAATGGGGCGAGGGTTCTTAAAATCGCCAAACTAATGGGGCAAGCGTCTTTAAATCTTACAAGCAATGGGGCTAAACATGAGGGAGAAAGAGGTTCAGAAAAAATCCCTCAAGTCGATATCTCCCCTTAATAGGCTACAGACTATATCAATGGAAACCTTTTAGCTACCACATACCCTTCCTAAGGTTCATAAAATCGTCTAAGTGTAGCCAAAATAATAATACAAATACGTCGCTGGTACAGTCGCGCTAATAAGTGATGTCTCGGCACCAAGTATATTTTGATCGTTAATTGGTATCAGCAATATCTAAGCTTCATTTCTTCATACCGAGTGAAATATACAAACATGTTCCTACACTTATCCACCCTATTCAACATCTGACAGACATTAATACCGCACAGAGCAAGCCAAACGTTATGACAGCTGGGACATGACTTATTAGCGCGACCGTACTGGAAGGGTTAATTATTTGGAATCTGCAATGTTGTCTCCCTAAGAAAACTAGAATCCTTCCTCACCTCTCCTGAAGAATCCTCCGTCCTCGGCCACCACCTCTTGATTGAAGTACGGCACCTCCTCGTCCCTCACCCCCATAGCCGCGTTTCTGTTCTTCATGTTCTGGAAGCTGCAATGTCGCATCACACCCTCCCTCTGCGCCTCTGTTAAGGGGGGTGACCTGATTTTTGTTATTTCTGTCATTTTCTCTCTTTCTCTGGCTTGTATCCATTTGGCCCCATTCAGCCTACTGTTTTTAGACGTTTATCCCCATCCAGGTGTCAATTTTTTACTGGTGAGCGGTAGCGAGCCAGCATATTTTTTATTTTTGTTTGACAGTAGGCTAAATGTGTACATTTTTCGATAGAAAAATTTCTCCGGCGAAGCCGGATTTCTTCAGATAATGCTGGCTCGCTATCGCTCGCCAGGAAGAAATCGACACCTAGATGGGGATAAACGTCTTAAAATAGTTGGCTGAATGGGGCCGAATGGATACAAGCCAGAGAAAGAGAGAAAAGGACAAAAAAGCAGGTCACCCCCCTTAACCTGACAAGCGCGATATAGACCTAGGTGCTAGGTAGTTATTTGTGCATTTCTAGCCCTGGATTCTGACAGAATTCGTTATATTTTCAATATAAAGCATTATTTGTTTTCGGTATGCTTTTATTTTACATATATGATGTATATATGAACCTTCAAGAGTGCTAAAATAAGTGGGAAAAGCATTTGGGTGGTGAAAAACGAAGATATTGGCCACCCGGTCATAATCTCAGGCGAGAGAGAGCCACAGGCAGCCCTCCCCTCTCGCTGTCTGGGAGTCAAATGAGACGAGCGGGGCGGTGTGTGCCGGTGTCTGGGTGTTGCATAACGATCTTTTATGCAACCCACTTGTGCTACATTATCGCGGGAGAGAAAAATAACCGATAAATGATGATAATAAGAGGAAAAATAGGTGATAATTGAGGAGGGGGGGGAGGGGGGAATAAGGTGGGGAAGGAGGGGAGGGGGAGGGGTGAGAAACACATGGATGAGTACTAGAGGGGAATTATCTCACCTAGAGACAAAATCCTTTGTTTTGATAGGCCCCTTTTTTTTTTTGGAAGGCTTTTTTTATGGTCTTGCTTCCGTGAGGCCTATCGCGTTCCCTATAGGAAGCCTTCCGTGAGGCCTATCGCGCTTGCCGGGTTAAGGGAATAGTGGCTGTTTTTTTAATATATTCATTCTTTTGTTCTTCTTTTTTCTTAATTTCCTCGCTAGATCTCCATCAAGCTTAAAAAAATCACCCCCTGGACCCCCCCTTCAAGATAAATTTGTAAAAAAAATCGGTAGAAAAATGTCCCAGCCAAAGGCCGGTTCCTCATAAAATTACGGGCTCGCTATCGCTTGTCAGGGAAAAATCGACACCTAAATTGCACGAAAGGTCTTAAAATTGATAACGAGAAGGGGCGAAATGTATTAAAATCGCCAAACTAATGGGCTGAACTTCTTACAATCTCAAAACTAATGGGGCTAAGCATGAGGGAGAAGGTCCAGAAGAAAAAACCGAATATATACTTGCCCGTTAAGCTTGTGCCCAGGAATTGATTCAAGCGCTGGATCTCGGCTAGGGGGTCAGCCTTCAGGTCCTCGTAGAAGATGAAGCAGAGGTTGGGATGGTGGCGTTGCTCCCAGGCTTGTTTCAAGTGTAGACCATATGACCCATACAGCACTTGGAATTGATGGAAAAAGAGTTCAGCATCCACACTCGACCAAGAAACAATCTTTACACTAACGCTCTAAACATTCTGGAAGTGGGTCGAAATCTTATGGTAATACCTCACAGACGTATGTATCATCCGATTCATTCCGTTCACACTAAATTATTTACAGCTCACCAGTGTAAAGATTGTTTCTTGGTCGAGTGTACCTTAAATATTCTAGATGAGTTGTGATTTTGAGACAAGTTGTTCAAGTTGTTCAGTCATATATATTGAGTTAAGGGGAGGTATTTAGTTTGTTCCCTAGACCTCCATCAAGCTTAAAATTACACGCCCTAGACCCCCTTTCAAGATAAATTTGTACATTTTTCGGTATAATGTCCCGGCCGAAGGCCGATTCCTCTTAAATTACAGGCTCGCTATCGCTCGCCAAGAAAATATCGACACCTACATGGCACGAAAGTTCTTAAAATTGACAGAATCGGGCAAAAGTTCTTAAAATCGACAAACTAAAGGGGGCGAGCGATTAAAATCTAAAAAGCAATGGGGCTAAACATGAGAGAGAAAGGGGTCCAGAAAAACAATCCCTCAAGTGGAAATCTCCCCTTAACCCACTGGACCCCAGCGATGCATGTTATGCGTCGCCTATGTATGTAACGCTCAATCCAAGCGCAACAAACAACGCTTGCCTCCGCCTTAATTACTATTGTCCTATGGCACCTAGAGGGTTCAGATTAGTATGGGAACTGCTTTAGTATCCCACGGAACAATACCGATGGTTGGCAACCCTCAAAGTCCAGCCATGTGCGTGTGGGCACGCACGAGAGTGATTTTCCAGTATTTTGCCTACCCATTTCCCCATGTTAATTGTGACTTTCCGCCGCCCTGCAGGATCCCTAAATTACCTAGGTGAGGTGAGCGGGGGTTTTTTTTTTTTCCTTCATTACTAACCCATCCCAATGACAACCTGCTGGTCCCTCGTACATTTATTATAAATCAGCTGGTGCTCAGGGGGATAACAATTCAACATAGGATCACTATGTGATAGTTTTATTTGATAAGATAATGAGTGTAAATCGGTATCTGTGAACTCGTCCCATAACTTACGATCGTTGCAGACAAAGAACTCCACGAAGTCGCATACTGGTCCCCGATACTGGTGGGCCTTGAAGAGTCTACAGTGGTGGTAGTAGGACAGCACCACGTCCAGGGGGTTCCTTGCTATATACACCACCTGTTAAGGGGAGAATGACCGTTTGTTTGGTCTATTAATTCATTTATTTATATATTTTGTTAGTTTCCTCCCTAGACCTCCATCAAGCTTAGAAAAACACCCCCTAGATAAATTTGTAAATTTTTCGTTAGAAAAGTGTCCCGGCCAAAGGCCGATTCCTCTTAAAATTGCAGGCTCGCTGTCGCTCGTCAGGAAATAATCGACACCTAAATGGCACGAAAGGTCTTAAAATTGACAACGAAATGGGGCGAAAGGTGTTAAAATCGCCAAACTAATGGGCCGAATGTCTTATAATTTCAAAACTAGTGGGGCTAAACATTAGGGAGAAGGGGGTCCATAAAAACGGCAGTCTGCCTCCCCGTAAGGCAGGAACAGTACATTTAGTTCTTGAGCTAAATCTTTGGATGAGTAAGAGAAACAAACCGACTACATCAACAATCGTCTACTGGTTTATGATCCCACTATTTTTAATCCTAGTTTAGTTTAGTTTAGTTTAGTTTAGTTTATTAATGTAGCCTATGTATTTTTTTTTTTTTTTTTTTTTTTTTTTTTTTAGTGGGTGCAATTTATGAGCAGACCTCTTCTATTAGTTTTAAAAGGAAGAGAGGGAGAGAGAGTGGATTATTTTAAGTTTTGGAAGGACCTGTGGGAGTCAAAGAATATCATTATTACCTTCTTGATTACAGGTATTTTTTCCAAAGCTCCATGCAATTGTAACGAAAATGTTAGCAAGAAAAGAATGGAAAAATGCATCATAGTTCAGCTTAAAGGCAAATTATAGCTGTCATGTATCAGAATTAGTCACACCTAGTGACAATATAACTACAAGAGTCTACCACCAGCACAACTAGAGAATGGGGAAGCATCATTGAAAATGTCTCTCCAGTCTCTTCCATTAGGATTCCCAAGTCTTGCTGATATTCTTTCGGATTCTCCCTCATTTTCTATTGACGGCATTATGTCCTTTCTTCTTCATATTCACTTCATTGCCGATATTTAGTTAGCTTCTTTACCTTTTCTAATTTTGTGTCATATGGCCTCTGTCGCCTGGCGCATAGAATTCATTTATGGAATGTAATGTTATGATTCCCAAGGGTCTCAGTAGACATTGCTATGCTCTCTCAACCCACATTACAGGCTAGAAAGACTTGTCAAACTTACCCCCCCCCCCCCCCCCGTCTCTCTTCTCATATGCCCCTGTCGCCACAGACAAGGCACCACATGACATTGCAGAGAAAGTTGAGACAACAATGCTAGCAGACCATAACTTCAAAAATAATTCACCCCTCTATATTGGCATTGTTAACAACTAGCCAAGACACTTCACTAACAACCAGTAACAGTCGTTCATTATCAACTGAGAATGAATCCAGAGAGTATAGTCATTTGCTAACAACTGGGGATTCTATTACTTCATTACAACTGATAAAAGACACCATATTTCATCAACAACTGGGGATTCTATTACTTCATTACAACTGATAAAAGACACCATATTTCATCAACAACTGGGGATTCTATTACTTCATTACAACTGATAAAAGACACCATATTTCATCAACAACTGGGGATTCTATTACTTCATTACAACTGATAAAAGACACCATATTTCATCAACAACTGAGGATTCTATTACTTCATTACAACTGATAAAAGACACCATATTTCATCAACAACTGAGGATTCTATTACTTCATTACAACTGATAAAAGACACCATATTTCATCAACAACTGGGGATTCTATTTCTTCATTACAACTGATAAAAGACACCATATTTCATCAACAACTGGGGATTCTATTACTTCATTACAACTGATAAAAGACACCATATTTCATCAACAACTGAGGATTCTATTACTTCATTACAACTGATAAAAGACACCATATTTCATCAACAACTGGGGATTCTATTTCTTCATTACAACTGATAAAAGACACCATATTTCATCAACAACTGGGGATTCTATTACTTCATTACAACTGATAAAAGACACCATATTTCATCAACAACTGGGGATTCTATTACTTCATTACAACTGATAAAAGACACCATATTTCATCAACAACTGAGGATTCTATTACTTCATTACAACTGATAAAAGACACCATATTTCATCAACAACTGGTACGGCAGCATCATGAGACAGCTACACAAAATCACTGAGAGAGAACCTACAACACCTGAGCTGCCATTCCACCTGGATCCTACTTCTCCACCTTTGAACTTGGACAATGAAGGCCTCGACTAGCCCCCTTCTATGCCTACTCATTGCCTTTGGAGCCTCCCTTCTCAAGACTTGTCCAAATTTCTCAATGACATCACTGTACTTTAGCCTTAATAAATATATAAAACTGCTTCAGTGTGAGTTACTTGAATTGGATAAATTTGGCATATTATAAAAACTCAAAAAAGCAAATTGTCAATGAACACCTCTCCAATACCTTACTGTTGTCGAGGAGTTTTGGTGGCAAAAGTGAAAATGTTAGATGTGTCTTGATGGTGCGTGGACCTTTATCGGCCTTCGCCAACCCCAATATGATGCCCTCCGAGATGTCCTTCCCAGGGCAGGTTTCCTGGAACTTTTGTAGGATGGGGTTGTCAGAGGTCATGGCAGGAACGCCTGTCAGTTGTAGGAGGTAATCCATCCTGTTGGTGGATAAGGAAGATCACATAAAACACCTGTCGCCTATTTTGACCCTTTAGTTTGGTAATTGTAAAATGCTTTGCCTCATTAGTCTGACAATTAAGGAACACCCCGTTCTTAACATTAATCCTCCATTACAAACCACAATGCACTTGAATCAATTAATGAAAGCACACCCAGAACATAAGCATCTAAACAATTACACCACCAACACAGTTAAAGGCTAAGTACACGATCACGATTAGCATCCATTTTCGAATTCTAGATATCAATCTAATCATTTACTATAGACAGGGGTGTAAAGGTAATGAAGTACATTTACTCAAGTACACTACTTAAGTATATTTTTTCAGTATCTACTTTTTAAAAAGTATATTTTTTGTCCAGTACTTTTACTCTAACTTGAGTAGTATTTAGAAGAATTACTTGTACTTTTACTCCACTACATTTCATTACTTCTTTTAATTTTGTAGAGTACAACTTCAGCAAATTTCCTAAATATTCTTCCCAATAGATTTGACATTCCTTAGCTAGTTCAAAGGTGACCGCTATATGTATATGGCGCTGAGAGCCCTCCCCACATATCCTAATGACCTCCCTTTGTACCACCTGATCCCAAAGGTTTAACACCTTACACTTTCCACCAGTGACTCAGCATGATAATTTTACTAGACCCTCATCTATATTTATTTGAACGGAATAAATTTTTGAATTTCATGTAACGAAGCTAACCAGAATTGTTAAACTAGCATTAGCAATTTAGAATAATCCTTCAAAGCATAAATGTATTGTCCGTTGTTGATTAACCCTTAACTGTCGGCGCGCAACATAAGTCGAGTTAAATAAAGCTGGACTATGTGGCGGCGCTCGACATAGGTCGTGTGGCAATTTCAGCACGTAATGTTGCTGAGAGAGAGAGACAAGTGGTGGCAGGAGAGTAGCGAGCGTATGACTGCTCCAGACCACCGCGGCGAACCTACTGACACGAATCCCACCTCCTCCCTCCCTCTCACTCGCTATATACGGAATTGTATGGGGAAAGTGCCTAATTACATGCTTTTTGCACTCGCGTTGCACGGTTCTTGCAAGAAAACTAGCCATCATAAAAGGATCGTTATGGTGTCATTCGAAAGCTCTGTTTATGCCCTTTCAGGGATAGATACTTGTTTTACGTTCTGGGTCTTATTTAGGCATGAAAATGATCACGTAAACAGCCCTATTTTGGCTAAAAACACCCCGCTGGGCGGTACATATAAATAAACCGCCTCGGCCGCTAATAAGGTGTTAAATGAAGATTATATAAATATATGATAATATAAATTATGCTATTCCGTAAAAAAGAAATGATTGCAAACTATGGCTTTGAAATAACCACTCCTACGATCTGAAGACATAGAGAATTGAAATTATATAACGAACACATGAGCAAACCATCAAGAGTAAAACTAAATTATATAACGAACACACGAGCAAACCATCAAGAGTAAAACTAAATTA
Organism: Paralithodes platypus; assembly: GCA_032716605.1. NCBI lineage: Eukaryota > Metazoa > Arthropoda > Malacostraca > Decapoda > Lithodidae > Paralithodes > Paralithodes platypus. Next base: position 4,619,901 of record CM064527.1, read on the forward strand.
TATAACGAACACATGAACAAACCATCAAGAGTAAACTAAATTATATAACGAACACATGAACAAACCATCAAGAGTAAAACTAAATTATATAACGAACACACGAGCAAACCATCAAGAGTAAACTAAATTATATAACGAACACATGAGCAAACCATCAAGAGTAAAACTAAATTATATAACGAACACACGAGCAAACCATTGTGACGTTGACCACTCCGTTAGAACCGCATGGCTTGTCCTACAGTGACTCACTAGGATCGCCAGGGCAGTGGATGGGGCTACAGTTTATGTATTAGAGTGTGCTTTATTTCATATGAAAGCTCGTGTCATGGGCAGTCCAGAAAGGCTCTTTGTTTTCGCCCATGTCAAGGCTTTATATATTTAATTGTAAAGTATATATTTTATCATTAACCTGACAAGCGCGATATAGACCTAGGTGCTAGGGTAGTTATTTGTGCATTTCTAGCCCTGGATTCTGACAGAATTCGTTATATTTACAATATAAAGCATTATTTGTTTTCGGTATGCTTTTATTTTACATATATGATGTATATATGAACCTTCAAGAGTGCTAAAATAAGTGGGAAAAGCATTTGGGTGGTGAAAAACGAAGATATTGGCCACCCGGTCATAATATCAGGCGAGAGAGAGCCACAGGCAGCCCTCCCCTCTCGCTGTCTGGGAGTCAACTGAGACGAGCGGGGCGGTGTGTGCCGGTGTCTGGGTGTTGCATAACGATCTTTTATGCAACCCACTTGTGCTACATTATCGCGGGAGAGAAAAATAACCGATAAATGATGATAATAAGAGGAAAAATAGGTGATAATTGAGGAGGAGGGGGAGGGTAAGAAACACATGGATGATTACTAGAGGGGAATTATCTCACCTAGAGACAAAATCCTTTGTTTTGATAGGCCCTTTTTTGGGGGGGAAGGCTTTTTTTATGGTCATGCTTCCGTGAGGCCTATCGCGTTCCCTATAGGAAGCCTTCCGTGAGGCCTATCGCGCTTGCCGGGTTAACTATAATGATAGGATCTGGGAGAGAGAGAGGGAGTAGAACAGAGTGAGAGGGGGCGCGCAGTGTTTTTTGTCCCGCTCGATGACGTCACGGCTGGCTGCCTCGCGGGGGTTGGTGGAGAGAGGCCCTTACCATGCTGTAAGCTTTGCTAGTGGTTAGATGACTTGTAACCGCTGTTTTCCCACGCGGCTCGAGCTAGTGCGAGTATATATACAGTTCCTCGCCACTCTCTCCCTCAGATCTGGTTTCTAGAACACACCCATCTTTTTTCCCTTGCTATCTGTCCCCGCTCCGTCCCTGAGAATCTTTTCCTCTGCCTATCTCTCATTTTCCATATCCTTCACCACCTTTTATTAATATTATACCCCCTCTGGTTAACTCTGCAAAATCAGCTTCATGCTGGCCAGTTGTATTGTGTGTTAAGGTCTGATATAGCCTATGTATGTTAGTTGTTAAGATAAGTGGATCACGAAGCATTGGTTGGCATTTATATTGTTTAGTACTGCTTCCTTTAGTTATTAGTGTTCTGCTGGATTAGATAATGCTAGACTAGGAGTCTGATATTATAGGTATTGTTTCCTATGAGTGCTGGCTTCAGTTAAAAGCGGCACGACATACCTGAGAACTGGAGTTGATTGAGTAAATTCTAGTCTGTGTGCCATTGAGAGTAGAGCATGCACGAATGAGGGTTTTTGCCTATACCATTCTGCACTGTTCTAGTCTCGATTGTTTGTCTTTGAGGTACGCCAGGAGAACGCTTAATACTTCGGTATTAAGGTTTCTCAAGAGAGCTACCCTTCATTATAACGTAATATTTGACGCACAGACTTGAGATTTGCACTAGGCTATGCAGCATGCCATGCGCACCAGTATCTCGTATCATTGACTCTAGCTAGACTTTATCAGTCACAGTAGACATTAAGTATATTAACCTAATTACTCTTTTTATGCATACCCATTTATGATTACACAAGCATTTCGCAGCCTAGTTTGATGTATTGAGACACAAACGACTTAGGCTCTTTTTGTTGATAGGAATACTGCATTGTCGTGGCGATTATTATTAGTGTTGTAGTGTTTAGGATATTCTTGGCTCCGACGGCATTATATATTCTGCCTTTTTGTGTGCATAGCCTGCACGAGCATTGTTCCGCTGCCTGCCTTTTTGGGTTCCATTTCCGATACGAGCATCTTTATAGCATCTAACATTTAAAGAAGATTCCTTGTTAGTGTTGAAGGACTTTAGTGCACTTTCTTTCATGCAGGAGTGCCTGACATTTATTGATTAAAGTAACGTAAGCTGTAACTTCTCTTACCACCTTACTTTGCATACCATAACCAAGCACCTTCGGTTATAGGTAGTAATAGGCTGTTTTCACATAACATTAAGCCTAGAGTAGACGCACATTTATTGAGAGTTTGATAGCCTATTATTGCATATAGAACTCTGTAGAGTATTTGTGTTCTTTGTTCACTGGGAATATACTTCAGAGGTTGGAGCTAGCGCTTTCCGTTGTAACATTTATGCCATTACTAGTCCAATGAATAAGAGCCCTGATATATTTGAACCCCAGTCGTAACACCATCAAGAGTAAACTGAATTTAGGGAAATCCTCAAGTATAAATATATGCCTGTACAATGTCCCTCGTACAGAGCTACCTGTATAGTGTCACACTGTAATATTATTTATTATGTTATTTACTAACTACAATATATTCCAGCCTGATATAATCTAACTTGCCATATTTTCATTTCCCAAACCTTATACCTAATCTCACTTGTTTAATCCAGCATAATCATAATTAACCCTGTTTTATATCTATTCTGTTATGGTCTTGAACTAATTGAACCTAAACTTAGTTGCAGCTTTTACCCAGTTGAATATATTCTAAGCACATATTATCCCGAATCAAAGCACTTTCTCAATGTCATATAATCTTAATCTCTTCAATAAGATATGCATAATGAATATGTTTTTTGTTCTGTGCTTGGTTCTATTTTTTCTTCAGAATGTTATAAATAGCACTGATTATCTCGATTCGTCCGTATATCTTTCAAGTTTTACATTATAAGAAGTGTGTGATTGTAAGGTAACAAGAGCGGGAACACAAAGTCAAGGTTACTGTAATAGTTAACTATTAGTTTTCGTTCATGTTGACACACACACACACAGATATATATATATATATATATATATATATATATACATATACATATATATACAGGTATATATATATTATATATTGAGTATATATCACAAATACACGTGAGCCACTAAATGTTTCTTTTACTTTTGGTAATTTTTGGTTTGGTAATTTTTGGTAATTCATTCGGTAGATACTTTTTTACTTTAACTTAAGTACATTTCTAGTTGGAAACTTTTACTTTTACTTCAGTAACTTTTTCAGTAAATACTTTTACTTGGACTTTACAATCATTAAGTACTTTTTACACCCCTGACTATAGACCCAACTGCATTATGGACAGCCTAATGTTTTAGTGAGAGGAAATATCAATGAATGGGGCCAAGATCACGAGGACCGGCCTCACTAGACATTAGTTCCTGAACCTATAAAAATTAAGGTGGTGGTGGTGGTGGTGGTAACCCAGGTTCGAATCCCGGTAAGATTACATGTTTTCATTGATTTCATTAGGAGGTATTTGATGGTGGGAGTGAAATTAATAAATTTGATTATCACTAAGTATCGATAAATCAGCTGCTAAAGGATTTAATTTGCCATCAGCTGGAAATAGAGTGACTCTAGTTGTCCCTCACTCGAAGAAGGCACAGCGGGCTAGTGTTTTGAGATTATATGACGTTCGGTCCATTAGTTTGGCGATTTTAAACATCTTTCGCCCCATTTCGTTGTCAATTTTAAGACCTTTCGTGCCATTTAGGTGTAATTTTTTTCCTGGCGAGCGCTAGCAAGCCTGACATTTTAAGAGGAACCGGCCTTTGGCCGGTACATTTTTCTACCGAAAAATGTACAAATTTATCTTGAAGGTGGGTCTAGGGGGTGTTTTTCTAAGCTTGATGGAGTTCTAGCGAGGAAACTGAGAAATAAAGGATTACATTAATTAATAGACCCAAAAAACAAAACAAAAACGGCCCATCTCCCCTTACTCGAAGAAGGCGCAGCGGGCTAGAGTAGGTGCGAGGGTCTCCGGGTGGTCGAGGTTGGGGTTGTTCCTCAGGGTCCACACGATCTCTTGTACCCACGTCGAACCACACTTGGGCCATGACATTACCACCACGTCACTATTACGGAACTGAAACAAGAATATGAAAGATCACTACTATTATAATTAGGGGGGGGGGTCAAAGTTGAATTTAACCCCTTCAGACTCATATAACGCAGAGATTGCCAGATTAGCAATAAGAAATAGTTCTCTCACTCTTACAATTACCTCTCCAAAATTAGTTTTCTGTCCACAGCTAACTCAAAGACAACTGCAGAGGTTGAAGTAACTAAACTAAAGGTTTCTAAATACTCCTGATGGTAACAAAGGCTTTAAAGTATCCCTAATCGGCTCAAAATCGCGTCATATGTCGGAGAGGGTTAATATAAACGTGGTGGGGGGGGGGGGGGGAGGAGGAGAGAGCATTTACAACTTAATCAAGGGAGCCCTATTTCTATTTAAATATTAAAATGTTATCCTCATAATACGAATTAATATACTAATTGTTAACCTTCCACTCGCCCAAGATTTACTTGCTGACAAATTCTTACCATATTTGATTAAATTGAAACCATATTTTTTAAACTACTATTGGAAAACATTAACTCTTATGTCTTCACCATAGTTTGTTTACTCTCCCTGTGTGTGTGTGCGGGGGGGGGGGGGGGGGGGGGGGGGGGGGGGGCTGTATGATGTCCATAGACCTTAATCCTCTCCGACATATGACGCGATTTTGAGCCGATTAGGGATACTTTAAAGCCTTTGTTACCATCAGGGGTATTTAGAAACCTTTAGTTTAGTTACTTCAACCTCTTCAGCGGTCTTTGAGTTAGCTGTGGGCAGAAAACTAATTTTGGAGAGGTAATTATAAGATGAGAGAACTCTATTTCTTATTGCTAATCTGGCAACGTCTGCGTCATATGAGTCTGAAGGGGTTAATATAAAGGGTAATCATAAATATAAAGTCGGGAAGGTGATCACATTATACAATCAACTACCTCGAGTTAAATTCAAGGCATGTTTCTTTAAAATGTAAAACTATGAGTTGACGGTGGACTTTATATTTCATTTCTATACACCACTGCAAAGTAAAATTAGATGACTATAATTATAGTTGGTTCTTTATTATTCTATTACTGACGTTAAGGGGGGGGGGGTGACCTGCTGGCTGTTATTTCTGTCATTTTGTCTCTTTCTCTGGCTTGTATCCATTCGGCCCCATTCAGCCAACTATTTTAAGACGTTTATCCCCATCTAGGTGTCGATTTCTTCCTGGCGAGCGAAAGCGAGCCAGCATTATATGAAGAAATCCGGCTTCGCCTGAGACATTTTTCTATCGAAAAATGTACAAATTTAGCCTGCTGTCAAACAAAAATAAAAAATATGCTGGCTCGCTACCGCTCACCAGTAAAAAAATTGACACCTGGATGGGGATAAACGTCTTAAAACAGTAGGCTGAATGGGGCCAAATGGATACAAGCCAGAGAAAGATAGAAAAGGACAGAACAAAAACAGGTCAATTATCTTAAAGCAGTTTTCTTTATAGACTTTATACCAAAAACAATAAAAGATATTACAATTACTGTCCATTGCTTTCACTTACTTCAAATTCATAGTATTTCTCTGCAAACCTGAGGAACTCGGTTGGGAAGAGCCAGCGCCCTGGGTTAAGCCGCACGAGTCCTCTGGCGTAGGCTCCGAAGTGGCTCTGTTGTTTGGCTAGCTCCTCCCCCTCCAGTGCCTCTACCTGGTGGAGGGTTACCAAATCAAGTCCGGTATAGACAGTAAATTAATTCTGAATATCGCTAGAATAATGGCCTAATCCTAGAATAATGGCCCAATCTCTACAATACCTCTCTGAAATAGCTCAAATCTACAGAATATCACTAGAATAATGGCCCAATCTCTACAATATCTCCCTAAAATGGCTTAATCTCTACAATATCTCCCTAAAATGGCTTAATCTACAATATCTCCCTAAAATGGCTTAATCTACAATATCTCCCTAAAATTGCTTAATCTATACAATATCTCCCTAAAATGGCTTAATCTCTACAATATCTCCCCAAAATGGCTTAATCTATACAATATCTCCCTAAAATGGCTCAAATCTACAGAATATCACTAGAATTCATGTCGCTAGATGTAAATATTTGCCTCTAGATCAAAGTAAACACCTCTAGATCTAGCGAGGAAGTAGCTAAATTGGCAACACTAACCTGGTGGCCACTGGAGAGCTTTGACGGATCGGTCGGGGTGGTGGTGGAGGAAGCAATCATTGTCTGGAATGGTGATTGGGTTTATTGGATTGTTGATTTACTCGGATGGGGCGTATGTATTTGCTCATTTATGTATCATTAAACAAAAAATTAGTGTCATCCCTAAACCTCTATTAACCTCTCCGCGGCGCACAGGGGGTTTTCTACAGGGTAAGACTGTGCGCACCTATGATGATTTTGGGACCTATTGCCAATTTTGATAAAAAGTACATCATCGTGTAGGGAATGTTTGCGTGCATCGGCCCATATATATTTAACCCCCCAAAAAATGTCTGGGGGGGGGTAAGGGAACGGTCCGTAGTTGAAAAATGTGGAGCGAATGGCACCGCACAGCTAGATTGTCATCGAGCGGCGAGATTTCCCTGCCGAATATTTACGCGCGCAGGGGATAGAAGGAGAGGGAGGAGGGGGTGGGTTACCGCGTATTATCACGTATATGTCCTTTTTTGAGCCCTTTTAGGCTATGTAGAGTATGTATACGTGTGTAGGGCACCCATATAACAATGAATATGCCTCATAGTGACCAAAAATTGCAATATATAAGGGAATTATAAGAGAATTTTTAGGCGGGAATGAAGATGTGTTGGAGGTTTGGCGGCAATTTATGAGCTGAGAGTGTGGTTTACGCCATACATATCACGTATATCTTGTACGTAGAGCACTGTCATGCTATAATACAGACTTGTACGTATGTATACGTGCCATATATCAAAATATATACCGCATATAGACCAATTCATGCGATATTTACGCACATTATCAATGAGTTTCTATGCGTGAACCAAGGTGTGAGTGAGTTGTGCTGGGAATGAAAGGGGGAGAGGGTGTGTTACGCCATAAATATCACGTAAATCTTGTATTTAGAGCACTCTCATGCTATAATAAAGACGTGTACATATGTAGGCGTCCCATATAACAAGGAATATACCGCATATAGCCCAATTGATGCGATATTTACGCAAATTGTGAATGTGTTTCTAGCAGACGGAAGCCTGAAAGGGTGGGTGGGGGGGAGGGAGGCATGCAGGGGTGCAGTGAGTGAGTGAGTCGTGGAGAGATGGAAGTCAGGCAGATCCCTAGATAGATAACCAGCTTTGTGATAATTGTGGAGGCGCCCCAGGCGTATTGATGTTTGGTATTTTGAACCTTATGTCTACCAGATGGCTGGTGTTCGTTGCCATCAACAGGTCTACAATAACATGAGTCAGGAATGGAGAGAGAGAGAGAGAGAAACTGAGACATGCGTATGTCGTACGTATAAATGGACTTCAGAATTGCATTTTTATGCAAGCAGACATTGCATTTTAGACACATGTGAAGTACCACAGAAACATGTAGGCCATTGACTGTAAATAAAGTACTATATTATAGACCACCAGCGACGGTGCTGAGTCAACACAGGCAGATTGCCTTTTGTGATAGAGGGCTAAATATAGACTGGTGTCTCCTTACACTTGCGAAAGGGTAGATTGCCACCAGAGAAACGTTTACTTATTTATTTCGAAGTAATATGCAATCTAAATGTATATTCGAGACCTACTGCAATTATTTGTATGACAGTCATGACTATGTATAATCCAATATACGCGCGTAGGCGAGACATAAGAAAGCTGGTTGAGCAATTTTCGACACCCACACAGTTATTATTCATTTTTATTTACAATATTATACAATACAAATGTATTTGTGAAGAGTATTTTATCCATTATTGTATTTATACCAATTTTGTTCCCAGACAGAGCTGCTGTAGCTGGAGCATTAAGGAGCGGCAAGGGTCACCTCGTGACCGCTTGACCGTGTGAAAATGAGTGGAGTCACACTGAGAGGGGCAATTTTGCTGAGTGTTTGGGCAATTTTTGACAGAATTAAGTTATATAATTACTAATTCTTGACAGAGACAAACTTTTATAAACCTTGGCATGATATAATTGATAATCCCATCAATTTACAAACGTAAATTGGTGGGATAATTCATTTTTTTTTGTATATTGTCATTTCGATTGTAGACACGAAGTTTTGAGTGATATTTGGTATGAGCTCCTGTGGCATGGTTGGTAAGGTCGCGGACTGGAAAACTCAAAGTGTCGTAGGGTAGTGGAATCGAATCCAGGAGGGGGTTATGGGGAAGGTTTTATATTGTCTAGACAAATTTTGATAAATTTTTTTTTTTACAAGATCATGCCATTGTATTCAAACAATATGAAATATTCATAGAATATATCATATTGTAAGAATACAATGACATGACCTTGTTTTTTTGTTTTTTTTTATTGTTTTTTTTTATTATCTTAGTAGGTTTGACAGGATTTATTGAAACATATTTATTTTTGTACAATTCATTTGAGGTAAGAAAATAATTATATACACATTACTTTGGCTAATAACAAACATATATATTGATATACTAAAAAAATAAGGCATATTACATGTAAATCTTTGAAACTTATAAACTAAATAATGAAACATACAATTATATAATGTAAAAGCTATATCACAGGGACATCTTTGGAACTTATACATTATATAATATATATGTTACATTATGAGGTAGCGTGATCAATTAGGTCAGGTCAGGTAAGGTAGGGCGCGAGTCCAGGGCAGGGCAGGGCAGGGGGCGAGTCCAGGGCAGGGCAGGTGGCGAGTCCAGGGCAGGGCACGGGGCGAGTCCAGGGCAGGGCAGGGGCCGACACTCAGTAGTTCTTGAAGGTGTGGTAGTCCCTGAAGCAGTCACCCAGGCAGAGTGGAACTTTGCACTCGGCGCACATTGAGGTGACTCTTTTCGTGACATGGGGTTTCCTGACACTGGAGCTGCAGACGGTGCACTGCGCCTGCTTGTGGCGAGTGCCAAGCATCTCAGTGTTGATGGGGTAGTGTCTTTCGACACCCAGCTGGATGCGGTCAGGAACGTGATCCCCACGCCATGCCGTACGTCTGTGAGTGGTGGTGCCATACTTCTCCAGGAGTTGGTAGGAGACGTTGTACACGAACTCCCGGAATTTCAGCTTCTGGTTTGGGGCCATATCCTTTTTCACCAACCACAAGTTGTAGGCGTTCAGCATCGTTATGTCAACTAGGTGGAGGAAGAGCTTGTGATACCACTTCACAGTCTTCCTCAGACACTCAACGCCTGACAGCTGACAGTCAGACTTGTCCACCAGGCGCATGTTTTTTGTGTAGTCCACTACCATGTCGGGCTTGTAGATTGTCTTCCTGGTTCGGTAGTGGATTTTGCCAGAATCCACCTGGGCACCTGTGTGGACGGTGGAAAGCAGGTGGACGTCTCGCTTATCCTTCCACTTCAGGGCTATCAGTTTCCCACACTTCTCGAGCTGCTTGTATTTCTGCCCCTTTCGTCGCCTTCTTCGCACATGCCTCTCGCGGTGTTCCTGGGCCAGGTCGTCTTCTGAAGGTGTGTCACTGGAGGAGGCATCTGTGAGAGGAATGACATCACCTGTGAACTTTGGCATAAACTGTCTTGTCTTTCTGACAGTCCCACATGACCCCGTTTGGTTGTCATAAAGAAACTGGCAGAGAGCAGGAGAAGTATACCAGTTGTCAGTGTAGATGATGTGGCCTTTGCCCAGGTAAGGTGCCAACATTTTCCTGACGATGGCACCTGACATGCCCATGGTGTCATTGGCAGCGGCTTTCGGTACGTCAATGTCAGTTCCTGTATACACGATCATGTCAAGCACTATTCCAGTTTCACAGTCGCACAACACGAAGAGCTTGATTCCGAACCTATGCCTCTTCAAGGGGATATACTGCTTGAAAACAAGACGTCCTTTGAAGAGCACGAGCGACTCATCAATCACCAAATTGAGGAAGGGGTAAAAGTATTTCCTATACCTCTCCAACAACATGGTGAACACATCCCGAACTTTCCATATCCTGTCAATCCTGTTAGGATTTTCGTTGTCTGCAAAGTGCATAAATCTTAGCAGCAACAAAAATCTGTCACGAGTCATGAACTTATTGAAAGTTGGGGTGGCGATGAGAGGGTCGTGCTTCCAATAGTGTTGCAACACATGCTTCTTGATCAGAGGCATGAGGAACAACAAGGCAAAGAACGTCATAAATTCTTCCACAGTCGTATCCACCCAGCCTCGTATTCTCGCTTTTGGAGAAAGGACGTCCAATCTGCCAAACACCCACCTGTAGTAGGCGTTTGTTTGGGCAACGATGTACGTCATTACCTCCATGTCGAAAAAAGCGAGGAAGAAGTCGCTTTCGTTCGCTTGATCATCACAGGGCCAGTCGTCAGTTGTTCCTGACGTCCCAGGATTGAACTGGGGCACGTCAGGTACAAAATTGACCCCGTCAGACCAATCGAACGAAGGCAGCTCAGGGATCGGAATGTCGTCTGCGTCTGCTTCATCGTCTGAAATATCGCTTCCATGGTCGCGATACAGCACTTCATCATCATTACCCTCCTCTTCACTTGACAGACGATGCCCTTCCTCATTTTCGTCACCGACGTCGGACTCACTCCCACTGTCCACTCCCAAATCCCCCCACCCTTGGTCCCGTGCTAGGGCTTCGTCGTCGAAACCCGGGCTGCCAATGTCCTGCGAATCACCATCAAACAGCAGGGCGACATACTTAGATGGTGTCAGAGTTTTCCGGGTCACTTTGGCACGTGCGGGAGTCTTATGGACAGGGACAGCAGAGGCGGTGGCAGGGGCAGCGGCGGCGGCAGGAGCAGCAGTGGTGCGTGGCCTTGATGGCAAGATGATGGTGGTGCCTGTCGCCCTTCTCTCTGTTCCTTGGGCAGGGGCGGCATGGGCGGCAGGGGCAACAGGGGCAGCAGGGCCGGCAGGGACACCAGGGCCAGCAGTCGCTTTCCCAGTCGCTTTCCCTCTCCCTTTCCCCTTCCCCTTCCCTGTTCCTTGGGCAGGGGCGGCAGGGGCGGCAGGGGTAGCCGGGCGGCTGGTGGTGGTAGGGGCACTGTGGCTGGCGTACGGGTTCTCTTCCCTCTTTCCTCTTAAATTACAGGCTCGCTATCGCTCGCCAGGAAAAAATCGACACCTAAATGGCACGAAAGGTCTTAAAAGTGACATAAATTGGGTGAAACTTCTTAAAATCGCCAAATAATGGGGCAAACATCTTAAAATCTCAAAAGCAATGGGGCTAGACATGGGAGAGAAAGGGGTCCAGAAAAAAGTCCCTCAAGTGGATATCTCCCCTTAACCTAATAGTCATAATAAAGATACATGTAATATGATAGAAATGTATGTATGTATGTATGTATGTATTGGGGTGGCCGACTCGAGACAGAGCCCGAACAAAAACATTTAAAGTTTCTCGATAGCGTAATGCATAAGTGCGCGGAATTTCGATGTGAGTGTCCTAGGTTCGAGTCCTTGGAGTGCCACATATATTTGTTGATTTCATTAATTGATTTTAGAGGTGAAGTTGGTTGGTGGAAAACAAAATATATTCAAACCTACTGAAGTGAAATAAGCTTAATTTTAAGGGGAGATTTCCACTTGAGGGAGTTTTTTCTTGACTCCTTTCTCCCTCATGTTTAGCCCCATTGCTTTTCTAATTTTAAGACGTTCGCCCCATTATGTTGATGATTTTAAGAACTTTCAACCCATGTCTGTCAATTTTAAGACCTTTCGTGCAATTTAGGTGTCGATTTTATCCTGGCGAGCGATAGCGAGCCTGTAATTTAAGAGGAACCGGCTTTCAGCCTGGACATTATTCTACCGAAAAATGTACACATTTATCTTGAAAGGGGCTCAAGGGGGTGTAATCTTAAGCTTGATGGATATCTAGAGACCAAACTAAAAACCTCCCCTTAAAGCTATATGTGGTAAAATACTGTACATATGCATACAACAAAACTCACGTGTGCTTGCTGCCAGAGCTGACGAAAGACTGACTACATTGTGTAACTCGTACACTAGGTCAGAGGGTCAGGGTCTAGGTATAATACGTGGTTTCCATGTAATCAATTAAAGTTGTTGTCTGTTCTCCACTTCCTTCATGCTATGTCTTTCCTTCACTTCCTTCATTCTATCCTCTCCTTCAGTCTGTTCTCCACTTCCTTCATGCTATGTCTTTCCTTCACTTCCTTCATTCTATCCTCTCCTTCAGTCTGTTCTCCACTTCCTTCATGCTATGTCTTTCCTTCACTTCCTTCATTCTATCCTCTCCTTCAGTCTGTTCTCCACTTCCTTCATGCTATGTCCTTTCCTTCACTTTCCTTCATTCTATCCTCTCCTTCAGTCTGTTCTCCACTTCCTTCATGCTATGTCTTTCCTTCACTTCCTTCATTCTATCCTCTCCTTCAGTCTGTTCCCTACTTCCTTCATGCTATGTCTTTCCTTCACTTCCTTCATTCTATCCTCTCCTTCAGTCTGTTCCCTACTTCCTTCATGCTATGTCTTTCCTTCACTTCCTTCATTCTATCCTCTTCTTCAGTATGTTCCCCACTTCCTTCATGCTATGTCTTTCCTTCACTTCCTTCATTCTATCCTCTCCTTCAGTCTGTTCCCTACTTCCTTCATGCTATGTCTTTCCTTCACTTCCTTCATTCTATCCTCTCCTTCAGTCTGTTCCCCACTTCCTTCATGCTATGTCTTTCCTTCACTTCCTTCATTCTATCCTCTTCTTCAGTATGTTCTCCACTTCCTTCATGCTATGTCTTTCCTTCACTTCCTTCATTCTATCCTCTTCTTCAGTATGTTCCCCACTTCCTTCATGCTATGTCTTTCCTTCACTTCCTTCATTCTATCCTCTTCTTCAGTCTATTCTCCACTTCCTTCATGCTATGTCTTTCCTTCACTTCCTTCATTCTATCCTCTCCTTCAGTCTGTTCTCCACTTCCTTCATTCTATCCTCTTCAGTCTGTTCCCCACTTCCTTCATGCTATGTCTTTCCTTCACTTCCCTTCATTCTATCCTCTCCTTCAGTATGTTCCCCACTTCCTTCATTCTATGTCTTTCCTTCACTTCCTTCATTCTATCCTCTCCTTCAGTCTGTTCCCCACTTCCTTCATGCTATGTCTTTCCTTCACTTCCTTCATTCTATCCTCTTCTTCAGTCTGTTTCCCACTTCCTTCATGCTATGTCATTTCAATTCCTTCATTCTATCCTCTTCTTCAGTATGTTCCCCACTTCCTTCATTCTATCCTCTCCTTCAGTCTGTTCCCCACTTCCTTCATGCTATGTCTTTCCTTCATTCTATCCTCTCCTTCAGTATGTTCCCCACTTCCTTCATGCTATGTCTTTCCTTCACTTCCTTCATTCTATCCTCTCCTTCAGTCTGTTCCCCACTTCCTTCATGCTATGTCTTTCCTTCACTTCCTTCATTCTATCCTCTCCTTCAGTATGTTCTCCACTTCCTTCATGCTATGTCATTTCAATTCCTTCATTCTATCCTCTCCTTCAGTCTGTTCTCCACTTCCTTCATTCTATCCTCTCCTTCAGTCTGTTCTCCACTTCCTTCATTCTATCCTCTTCTTCAGTCTGTTCTCCACTTCCTTCATTCTATCATCTTCTTCAGTCTGTTCTCCACTTCCTTCATTCTATCATCTTCTTCAGTCTGTTCTCCGCTTCCTTCATTCTATCATCTTCAGTCTTTCCTTCACTTCCTTCATTCTATCATCTCCTTCAGTCTTTCCTTCACTTCCTTCATTTTATCCTCTTCTTCAGTCTTTCCTTCACTTCCTTCATTCTATCATCTTCTTCAGTCTTTCCTTCACTTCCTTCATTCTATCATCTCCTTCAGTCTTTCCTTCACTTCCTTAATTCTATCATCTCCTTCAGTCTTTCCTTCACTTCCTTCATTTATCCTCTTCTTCAGTCTTTCCTTCACTTCTATCCTCTCCTTCAGTCTGTTCTCCACTTCCTTCATTCTATCGTCTCCTTCAGTCTGTTCTCCACTTCCTTCATTCTATCCTCTTCAGTCTGTTCTCCACTTCCTTCATTCTATCATCTTCGTCAGTCTGTTCTCCACTTCCTTCATTATATCCTCTCCTTCAGTCTGTTCTCCACTTCCTTCATTATATCCTCTTCTTCAGTCTGTTCTCCACTTCCTTCATTCTATCCTCTTCTTCAGTCTTTCCTTCACTTCCTTCATTCTATCCTCTTCCTCCCTCTTTCTCTAACCTTTCACACAGTATCTCAGCTACTCCTCTTTGTATATTTTCGCCTATTCTATCATTCCTCTCTCTCTCTCTCTCTCTCTCTCTATATATATATATATATATATTTATATATATACTGTCTACACACACATTTAAATTAACTTTCACATGTTTCACTATTGCTTGTCACTGATGTATTAGTATTTGTGTATGAAGGAGACAAAGGGCAAAGCTGACAGTAACGAGTGTCTCCCCCAAAGTTGAAAGAGTGACAGAAGGTAATGTACAGGCATTTGGAGTATTGGGAAGATGTGTGGTTAGTGTGCCTGTATGGAAACCAGTACAAGGAGTAGGCTTAAGGGGAGATATCCACTTGAGGGATTTTTTCTGGACTCCTTTCTCCCTCATGTTTAGCCCCATTGATTTTCTAATTTTAAGATGTTCGCCCCATTATTTTGATGATTTTAAGAACTTTCGACCCATTTCTGTCAATTTTAAGACCTTTCGTGCCATTTTAGGTGTCGATTTTATCCTGGCGAGCGATAGTGAGCCTGTGTCTCACAAGATACCGTAATTTTTGGCGACTTTAATTTACCTGTGACCAAGTGGGGCGATACTCTTACTTCACACTCCGATGACTTTATACGAACTTGCAAGAGAGGCGCTTTATCATTTGTTCGAATGCCGACCCTGTAAATAACGTTTGACATTGTAAGCAACAAAAGAAGAATTGATAGAGAATTTGAATGTTGGTGATGAATTCTAACAGCGACCATCGTAATACCTTTCACTTTAAGTTTACTAGTAACGAACCAAATAGTAGCATCGAAAAATTCCCTAATTTCAAGAAAGCAAACTTCCATAAGTTAGAGCTATGTTTAAAGAAACTGACTGGAGCTATTTAATTAACAAATAACGACATAAATAAATCTTGGAAGTTATTGGAAACCACTTACCTAAAGCAGTGCAAGACTGCATACCATCGAAAATACTGCGTCCAGGCCATAATAATAGCCCAAATGGTGGAATAAAGATTTTCAAACTGCCTGCTTGCTAAAAATTGCTAATGATAGATTAAAATCCTCACAAAATGACGAAGAACGGGTGAAATTTGTAGAGCTACGACGCAAAGCCAAAAAAGTTAATTAAAAGTAAAAGACCTTAAGTTACATATTGCGAATCAAAGTAAAACAAACCCGAAAGAATCTATAGTTATATCAGAAAGAAAAAATAGTTACTTCAACTGTTGGACCGTTAGTCGATGAAAAAAGGAGAATACACCAAAGAAGTACAAATGAGTAATGCCCTCAATACCTTCTTTGCATCAGTTTTTACAACAGACCTCAGTGATCTCCCTACACCATCGCCGATTCAGATTGATAATTCAGATTTTCTAAGCAATATCAACCGTTACAGAGAGAAGTACTTGAATTGTTTAGATAAACTCAAGGTAATAAAACGCCAGGGACCTGATACAATCTCGTCCTAGATTTCTAAGGAAGCTAAGATGAGCTCTCCAAACCACTGACATTACTATTCAATAACTCCTTTGCAGTCCTGGAACTAATGCCCCCCTGATCAGTGGAAGCTTAGCCAACGTAACACCGAGATTCAAAAAGGCAGCAAATCCCTACCCAGTAACTATCGTCCCAATTAGCGTAACCTCAGATTTGTTTATGTAAAAATGCTAGAAACGGTCATAACGAGACAGACTCGTAAAATCACTTGGAGGAAAATAACATACTTAAGATACTCACACGCAAGGCTTTTCGTAAAAAACGTTGTTCCTGTTATACAAACCTCTTACGACTTCTTCCACGATATCCTCAACCTCCTTTAACGATGAGAGTATAAGCTGTAGATGATTATCTATACCTTGATTTTTCAAAAGGCCGTGGACACAAGTTCCCCACAAACGTTGTACTGCTAAAACTAAAGCGCATGGGAAATACAAGACGTGTGTGTTGAAATGGATAGAAAATTGGCTCAGCAACTGAAAGCAAAGGGTGGTCACAAACGGTAAGGCATCTAAATGGACCAATGTAAGTAGCGGGGGTACCCCAGGGATCGGTACTAGACCAATTCTCTATTCTAATTTAACATCAACGACATCGGATATTGGGTCTCACCTGCCCAATCTCAAATTTGCTGACGATAAACAAAAAATTGCAAATAGCGTACCTCTCAAAAGAACAAGTTGACTGATATGCAACACACACCAATCTAGATAAATTGGTTTCATGGTTGGGCCCCAAATTTGGCAAATGAGTTTCAATGCGGATAATGTAAAGTACTAGATGTCGGATACCTAAATGAGAAGCAAACTATTTCGATGAAAAGGCACTCAGCTTAAGAATGTAACAGAGATAAACTGATCTGGGAGTAACAATATCGAGTAACCTAAAACCGGAGTCCAACAATGTTCAGACGGTTGTTTAAGAATGCAACACACAAAAGATTGGCTTTATATAGCAGGTCATTTGAGCATAAATCCAAAGAAGTTTATACCTAACCCTTTACAATTCATGTAGTCCGCCCTCTTCTTTTCCCCCCCCCTGGAATACTGCGTTCAATTCCTGGTGCCCTTATTACCAAAAAGATATAAACCAGCTAGACCGCGTTTCAAGTCGTAGAGTTACCAAAATGATACCTATCCTAAAGAACAAACCATACAGAAAGCGAGCGTCCTTAGGAGAATAAATCTATTTCCTTTAACCCAGCGCAGATTAGAGAGCGCCTTATTTCAAGTGTTCAAATCATCAAAGGCATCGACAATATTCTGTCAGTACTTACTTCACTATCGACCAATCTAATACAACCAGCGGGGAAACGGTTGCAAAATTAATTGTACATCTTTTTAAACTCGCACGAATCTCAGAATTTCTTCCTTCAATCGAGTTTTCAACTTGTGGAATGAGGCCTTCCCCGCGACGTTATAGACTGTATCAGCACCGTTGAGTTTCATTTAATTCCTCCTAGACAATATCTCGCCGCAACCCTCTACTGACCTGCGTTTGTAAATGAATAACTTTAATACCTCCCCTCATGTTACTAAAACCCATCTGTACTAACTTCCTAGTCCTGCCACTTTAGTGGCAGGGTAGTTTCCAATGTTCCCTTACCCACTCTAAACCACTGTTTGGACACTTGATCCTCAGTTTTGGAGGAAGCAACCTAGAAGGGTCACTAGATCTGTTGTTCTGATTTCCTTTGTACTCCTTTTTATAGTTTGGGACATGATGTCAAGATAGTAATGTAATCAACTGAGGATATAAGACCAAATATTTAACTTTGGAAAT